>CM066031.1:1433890505-1434490505 GCA_033557465.1 Ichthyophis bannanicus
ACTATAATCCAGTGTCAACCGCCAGACACATTAGGAACTACTACAAACACACTGCCCATTTAGAACCCATAGCAAACCCGCCGTATCCTAACAGCACTACCAGGACTCATAAAGCACCATACCCTAACTATCAAAAGGAAACGCTGCAAATATTAAACCAATACATTTCAGAGAACAACAATACATGACCTACTGGGGAAAGAGAACAAGTGGCAATGTCAAATAGGAATTACATAAACAGAATACCTCAGCTCAGTTACACATGCAGAACATAGACCATCACCAAACATGGAATCACAATTTAGAAACAGGAAGACAATAATTAAACTGGGAATCCCAAAAGCCAAACTTGGAATGTACAACACTGTAGAAATAAAACTATACATTAATTTGCTCTTGTACTAAACAAAGCGCAGACGTTAATGATGCACATTTCCCAGAGCTGACATATTCCAATTAATAAATTCAAAATAAAGAGATATTTTTCTACCTTTTGTGCATTTTTTTCCAGCTGCAATTGCTCCAGCCTCTTTCTTCTGGTTTCTTCGTGTCTTCCGCTAACTCTTCATCGTCTGCTGTCCATTTGTCTTTTCTTCTCTCTTCTAGTTTTTTTCCATTCTCTCTCTACATCTGCTTTAACATACTAATCTTTCTCCTTTTGCTCTTTCCTCATTCCTATTTCATCCACTCAAATTTTACCCCTCCATCCTCAATCCCCACTTACTCTCCCAATATCCGGACAATTGTAGATTTGTCTTCCCTCTCACACAAAATATTTTTTCCCTCTCCATTTCACTCTCCCAGCTCCATCCCATTTTAATCCTCCCCCAACATCAGCTCCATTCTAGTTCCAGTCCCACCCAGCATCCGCTGCCTTCTAGTCCCCGCATCAGCCCATTTCCAGTCCTAGCCCCCCATAAGCCCATTTCCAGTCCTAGCTCCCCCATCTATTTGCAGTCCCATCCGAGTCCCTCCATCAGCTCATTTCCAATCCCAGCCCCCCATGAGCCCATTTCTAGTCCTTTCCTAGCCCCACCATCAGCCCATGTCAAATCCTAGCTCCCCTCCACTCAGCCCATTTCCAATCCAAGCCCCCCATGAGCCTACTTCCAGTTCTAGCCCCTTCATGAGTCTATTTCAATCCAAACCCCCACCACAGCCCATTTCCAATCTTAGCACCCCCCCAACAGCCTATTTCCAGTCCTATTCTAGCCCCTCCATCAGCCCATTTCCTGTCCTAGCCCCCCCCCACTCACCCATTTCCAGTCCTAGCTCCCTCCCCCTCACAACCCATTTCCATTCCAAGCCCCCGTCCCCATCAGCTATTTGCAGTTTAAACCCTCCTTCCACTCAGCCCATTTCCAGTCCTAGCCTCCTCATAGCCCATTGCTAGTCCTAACCCCCATCAGCCCATTACGTCCTAACCCCCCATCACCCTATTTCCAGTCCTAGCCCCCCCCATCAGCCTATTTCCAGTCTTAGCCCCCCCATAGCCAATTACCAGTCCTACCCCCCCATCAGCCCATTTCCAGTCTTAGCCCCCCATAACCCATTACCAGTCCTAACCCCCCCATCACCCTATTTCCAGTCTTAGCCCCCCCATCAGCCTATTTCCAGCCTTAGCCCCCCCATAGCCAATTACCAGTCCTACCCCCCCATCAGCCCATTTCCAGTCTTAGCCCCCCATAGCCCATTTCCTGTCCTAACCCCCCCATCAGCCCACTTACAGTCTTTGCCTACCCCCATGGCCCATTACCAGTCCTACCCCCCCCCCATGGCCCATTACCAGTCCTAACCACCCCCCATCAGCCCACTTCCAGTCTTAGCCTCCCCTCCCATGGCCCATTACCAGTCCTGACCCCCCCATGGCCCATTACCAGTCCTAACCCCCCCCCTCATGGCCCATTACCAGCCCTAACCCCCCCATGGCCCATTACCAGTCCTAACCCCCCCCCCCTCAGCCCACTTACTGTATTAGCCTCCCCCCCCATGGCCCATTACCAGTCCTAAACCCCCATGGCCCATTACCAGTCCTACCCCCCCCCCCATGGCCCATTACCAGTCCTAACCCATTACCAGTCCTAATCCCCCCCATGGCCCATTACCAGTCCTAACCCCCCCCCATGGCCCATTACCAGTCCTAACCACCCCCCCATCAGCCCACTTCCAGTATTAGCCTCTCCCCCCCCATGTCCCATTACCAGTCCTAACCACCCCCCATCAGCCCACTTCCAGTCTTAGCCTCCCCTCTCATGGCCCATTACCAGTCCTAAACCCCCATGGCCCATTACCAGTCCTAACCCTCCCCCCCTCATGGCCCATTACCAGCCCTAACCCCCCCATGGCCCATTACCAGTCCTAACCCCCCCCCATCAGCCCACTTACAGTCTTAGCCTCCCCCCCCATGGCCCATTACCAGTCCTAAACCCCCATGGCCCATTACCAGTCCTATCCCCCCCCTCATGGCCCATTACCAGTCCTAACCCATTACCAGTCCTAATCCCCCCCATGGCCCATTACCAGTCCTAACCACCCCCCCCATCAGCCCACTTCCAGTCTTAGCCTCTCCCCCCCCCATGGCCCATTACCAGTCCTAACCTCCCCCCCCATGGCCCATTACCAGTCCTATCCCCCCCCTCATGGCCCATTTCCAGTCCTAACCCCCCCCCATGGCCCATTACCAGTCCTAACCCCCCCATCAGCCCACTTCCAGTCTTAGCCTCCCCCCCCCCAATGGCCCATTACCAGTCCTAACCCCCCCCATGGCCCATTACCAGTCCTAACCACCCCCCCATGGCCCATTACCAGTCCTAACCCCCCCCATCAGCCCACTTCCAGTTTAGCCTCCCCCCTCCCATTACCAGTCCTAAACCCCCAGCCCCCCCATCATCCCAAATTTAAAAAAAAAAAAAAAAAAAAACACGGCTGCTTCTGCCGCGGCAGCATCAAGAGCTCTGCTGCGGGGCCCCCCCTGCCCGGCAGAGCCTCCCTGCATCATCAGCTTTCTTCAAGTCCCAAAACGCGGGCTTCTTTCAGAGCCGCGAGAGTTTCCTTTCTCGCGGCTCTGTTAATCCCGCCGAGGGTGATGGGAAATCCCATCAGCCCCGGCGGGATTAACAGAGCCGCGAGAAAAGAAACTCTCGCGGCTCTGAAAGAAGCCCGCGTTTTGGGACTTGAAGAAAGCTGATGATGCAGGGAGGCTCTGCCGGGCAGGGAGGCTCTGCTGGGCAGGGGGGGCCCCGCGGCAGAGCTCTTGATGCTGCCACGGCAGAAGCAGCCGGCTTGTTGTTTTTTTTTTAAACTTGGGATGCTGAAGAATGTTTTTTGCATGGGGCCCCCTGAAACGCGGGGCCCTGTGCAAAAAACATTCTTGCTCAATGGACGGGCCGGCCCTGATGAGGATATCCAGGTATAAACAGGGGCATAGTGGAAGTGTGTCCAGGGCATTCTGTAGAAGTTGGACATATCCGCCTAATCTCAGAAACATCCTGGATATCCAGCATTGGGTCTAAGGTTATACCTGCTCCAGGCATGGCAAGCATTTGAAAAGTGATTCTTTTATCAAGCAAATGTCTGGAGGATGTGAAGAAGGAGCTATATTAATACCCCTCTTATTGTACAACGACCACTGATGGGGAATGGGGGCTTATATTTTCATTTTACTATGCTGCTGGACATCCCCTTATCCAGGCTTGAATGAGATGGATGTCCCCACCCTATGCTTTCCTAAGAGGGATGTGTATGTGGTCACCGGCATGGACAATCATGTCAGGGACATCCATGTTATGAAAATCAGCCAGCGACATAGACGCTCCCAGTAATTTTCTGCATGTTCTGCTCTGAACATCCTAGATTTGACTTGGACATCCTTCCTAAAATGCCACTCCACATATATAATTTTACCTATTTTTAAAAAGCCATTAGGCAAGAAATTGTGTTTGCTTTTGGATTTTTCAGACTTTCACCCAATTTTAGGATGCACTTTAGAACTTTTTAATACATTCAAATCAATTGTGTATGCATTAATTCATAGGTTAATACACATTTACCAGCCTCTTTACTAAAGTATGGTAAGCAGTTACCCCATGAATTGGCATATGGTGTTACTGAGCCGTCACAATAACAGTTACCACATGGTCATGGGATGTTATATGCTAAAAATAGCAAGGTAACTGCTTACTGCAGTAGGGACTGAGAAAGAGAAGGTGTTAAATTCACCTGTACTAAGGGCTTGACATTACTACACGTGCTGTGTCAAAAAAACGCAAACCCTGATCATTTGTACTTAAGTTTCCCCACTGCAATTCCCCCAGTCATCCTCTTTGTTACACCCCCATCCCACAATGCTTACCAGGAGTGTCTCTCTTAGGATAGTGGCAGAACAGGAGTGATTCCCAGATGGTCCTATCTTGTTGCCACCCAGGTTCAAAATGGTCACTATTCCCTCTAGTAGCTTTGACCCCTAGTGCTAATCTTGTGGTACGTCTGCTAGGGGATAAGTTCAAAAGATCCTTATTTAGTAGATTGACCTTTAGTGGTAGTATCATGAGATTACAAGGAATCACATTTCTTCTGGGAAGAGGTAATAATAAATGTTTAAGAAACTTAAAAGTATTTAATTATTCAAATATACTTACCTAATAGTAATGGACATTCCTCAGAAGTTGCTGGAGCAAAGAGTAAAATGAAATAAGTGTATTGTCATCTGATAAAGATTTTGAGCCCAAGATTCAGGGCTGGTGGCTAGCGCTGCTAACAAGGCTAGCTACCGGCACTGAATATTAAACCCAGATATTCAATGCCGGGGTCGTATCCTGCCCTGGCATTGAATTTCTTCAGTCAACACATAGGCTGCTCACTAACTGGGCAGCGGTGATATTGGGTCACTGCCTGATTAGCAATACATGGTGAAAGTTAGGCCAGGGCTTCCTGTGTCTGGCCTTCACCATGTATTGATAACTGGGCTGCGGCTCAATATTGCTGCTGCTTAGTGAGTGGTGCTGCCTCAGCTCTGCCCTAGAATAGCCCCGACACACCCTGATGCTAAGCAGTTATCATTGGGGCGTGTAGAGCTGGCAGCTGTGGATATTCGTTCACCGCAATTAACATGGTTAGCAGCTGTGTGATCCATGTTAATTGCTTTGAATATCCTCCCTTTATACTTTGTCATAATTTTTAGCAAAGTGAGTTTGAATACTTATCTGATTCAATTGCTCCTGTTATGTTTTAACATTTTGTTGGAAAACAATCTTCCATTTCAGCCTAGCTAAATAAAAAGAAATATTGAAAACATTTGAAAATTAACTATTAAGCATAATGCCATTTGCTTCATTTCTATTCTACATTGTAATTCTTACTTTTTTTTTTGCTTATTTTTTTATTTATCTAATTTTAAATTTTCAACACATTCCAAAATGGAAAAGTGACATAGAACATTTAAGCACAAGTGAAAAGTAAAAGCAAGATAACAAAAAGCAATACAAACAAAATTAAGCAACCAAATATTCATAAGACCTGAAAAAATAAAATAAATACAAACCCAAGGCTAGAAATAAACCAGTAACATTAAAATGAAATAAAAAAAGGAAAGGAATAAAGGCAGGCAGCTAAGGAAACATCAAAACTAGCACACTCTACATTACATAACCAAACACCTTATGCAGCAGAACTATCTTCGGCAAAAGTATCCAATAATTTTCCATCAAGACATATTTTTAACTATATCAGATTGAACTTTAGCAACATACACATCTACATGAAAAACGCAATAGGAAACAGGTACCTAGGCACAAAACCTGCTGCCTCAAAATTAGAAATTATTAACACCTTTTCTATGTTGTCCTATACAAGTCTGGATAAATCTAAATCTAATTGGCTTTAACAAAAACATCTTTATAGCAGAAAAAAAAATCTGACTTTTAAGACCCCTCCCCCCACCTCCTGAAGCACCGTTAAACAGTGTAGGTAACAGAACCTGGTAGGAAAGAGCAGGGCCATACCAAGGACTGTGCGGACGGACACAAGCAAAGAAGGGGACACTGATATAATCACTTGGCTTCTAGGAAGCTCAAAAAGAGTGAAATACTGAATATAGTTAGGTGGAGGGGGCACCAGATTTGTTAGATGCACAGGGCACATTTCTAGCTTGGTATGGTCCTGGGAAAGAGGGCAAATTGTGGAGGCTCTGGGCTACATCTTAGGGAATTTAGGTATATATGCAATAACCATATGTATTCCAGTAGGTCACCAGTTGGATTATTCCCTTCCTCTAAAATGTTCTACACTTGGGGGAGAACTACTGTAGATCATCTCTATTGGGAATCAAGAGCTGGTGCAAGGGGTAATGGTGGTGGAGCCACTTGGGAATAGTGACCATAACATGATAGAATTTGTTATAAAGATTGGAGGAATGCTAAGTAAATTAGACAAACTTTAATGGAGCCATTGCAAAGGTTAAAAGTTCACAAACAGCAAAGACGCTGTTTAATAATAATATCCTGGAAGCTCAGACTAAGGGGTATGTTTACTAAGCAGTCTTAACGTGTGCCCGGCGATAGTGTGCAGGCTGCCATAAAAGGAGTGGGCGTGTCGGTCTTAATGTAGCAAAACGGGATTATCACGCGATAACGTGCGCTGCGCACATTATCGGGCGAGACGCCGCTAAGCACGTTAACGTGCGGTAATCTTAAATAGGCGTGCAGACATTCAAACACAGAAACAGAGGTGTAGCACAATGCTTAATACACTGACTGATGATACAGGGGTCATGAGTTTGATCCCCCAGTGTGCCTAATGCATATGGCTGGCTGAGGCATTAGTTGTTATGTGTAAGTATTGCTTTTTGAGGCATGTTATGTATATTTTAATTAGTGCTGCCAGCAAACACACCCTCATGTGCCGTAACCGAAGGTGCCGCATAAGGCACTCTATAAGGCACTCCATAGGGCATATTATAAAGTGCACTGTCCGCCAAGGCACCCTATAATGTCCCCTATGGGGCACCCTATAAGGCTCCGTATAGGATACCTTATAAGGCACCGTAGAAGGCGCCTTATGGAGCACCTTATGGTTACAGTACTCAGAGGGTGTTTTTGCTGGCAGCACTAACATACATTAAAAATAGACAATGCCTCAGACAGCCCTATCAAGGGACCCCACCGTGGGTGTGAACCCATAACCTCAGACTCCACAGGCTGTGAAGTATCCAGTGGGCTACAGCTGCTAACAAACCCATGGCTGGCTACAGAAGGACTGCAGGTCACCACACAAACTGTCTGCTGTATTTAACAGGATAGGGTTAACCCACCCGTACCCTTGATGCACTGCACATGCACATCAGCAGTCTACAGATGATCACAAGAAGGGGTGTGCACCCCCACAGAACCTTGGCCTGGTAGGGGGAACTGACCGTGTGCACCCCCACAGCACCTCAGCCTGGTAGGGGGTACAGACCGTGCGTGTTACTGGCGCAGAGTAGCTATAGACCGTCACATTGTGTGGGTACTGTGCTCACCCTGAGGGTGAGGTGGGGCGCCAAGCACCAGGTCCACAGCACCTTTCATGGCTGAAATACACCATACTGCAGGTCCCCATCAGTGCTATAGTATGTGTGATAGGTAGTTCCTGCAGACACACCTAGGATGCATCTGTATGTCATAGTCATGTCCAGCCTTTATGGGCTATGATGCACCCAGAATAGTGCATATCCTGTGTTGGTGCCATGGTCACATGATGTAGGTGAAGGGGGGTGTTTGGACCCATAGGCAGATTATGTACCACCACCCACCCAACTCTCCCTCTGTGACTCAGGGTGGGAAACAGGATCTCCCACCAACAGATCCACATTCTACCTCACTGCAATGGTGGCAGTAGAGGGGACCATCAACCCCAGTCCTGCTGGGGAACAGACACCCTACAGGGCAGTCAATACCAATCTGTACACATCCATAAGGCAAGGCAGACAGACAGTAGGCTTGGAAACACTCAGCTGCCCCCACCACTATCTGCCATTCTCCAGCAGCAAGCCTCCAGCTGCTGCACCCTGCAAGGTGTTCCAGCCAGACACATACTAGCTAGTCCATAATGCATGTTCCTGGAGGAAATACATGTACCCAGAACTGGGACGTCAGCATACACACCAAGCAGATAAGTCAGTGAGTGGGCCCTAAAAGAGAACCCATAAATATCACATGAAAAAATTACTATGGGGGAACCTAGCCATGCCTGGTCACTGCTCAGTCAGGGTGAGAGTGACCTCCCAGCAGGACATGCTTTGGTCACCTTGTCCATACAGGTGGTGGCTGGGCACTACAATGTCCGAGCCATTGCCCTATGCCCTGTGTAGATGCAGCCAGGCCAGGCCACCCTATCCAGGCTATTCCCACAGTTCCTTGCTCCTCATTATGCACATTGGCAGGCCAATACTGGCAACAGTGCTAGCAGTGTGGGCTGTGGAGAGTGTTGGCAGCACCACACACTGGATAGACAGACACACACTCCACACACCTATGCCAGCATTGTGCAACTATAGAGGTGTTTGGCAGCCCTGGCCACCACACCAGTCCTGGACACAGTGCAGGCATGGCTATGATACGCAATACTGTTGGGGTCACCCCCCAGGATGGTAAACACTGTCAGACACAAGACCTGTAGAACGCTCCACAGACATCAGAAAGTTTGCTATGATGCAGCTTACTCAGAAAATTGTACTTAACCTCAGAATTGCTATCTACCAGTAATCATAGCAACCTTTTGATAGCTGTGTACCGTATTCCCAGGTTTAGAGTGGCATTGCTAAGGTATGCAAGTGCTAGTATTGGGAGATGCACGCAGGGCCCAACATCCTGCCTCTCCAGGAGGCTTGGGATAATGGAGCCTTTGAGTGCGGGTGTGTATACCCCAGTTGGCCACTGCTCTAGGGCAGAGGTTCCCAACTCCAGTCCTGGAGGGCCAAACACTGTTCAGGTTTTCATGCTGTCCCTAATGAATATGCATGGATACATTTGAATACAATGGGGGCAGTGCATACAAATGCAGCACAGCCATATTTATTAGAGGCAGCATGGAACCTGAATTGTGTTTGGCCCTCCAGGACTGCATTTGGGAGACTCTGCTCTAGGTAATGCACATGTTTATGGTGTCTGTGCTCTGTAGGGTAAAATGTAGGTGTTTTGGGCATGTCTACGTCATCTGCAATAAAGGTTCTGTCCGCATTAGCACGTTTTAGTAGTGGCTAAAATATGGGGGCTGGGTTGGCAGGAACCACAGATGGGACTTGAACCTTTGACCATCTGTTCCTCAACACACTGGCTGTGTGCACTGCACCACCGTGTTGCCACAGAGGCAGTGCATTCCCTGGGGATACCATGACTGTTCGTCAGACAAGACCTGTCTGTTGCAGTGCATGGCACTCACCTACACAGGGCTAAGCCACGGTCTGCTCTGTGCAGCTGCCACTGCCCCCTCCACCACCAGTACCCCTCTGCAACCCTGCTGACATGCCCTTCTGCTGGTGGTTCTGGTGGAGCGCAGTCTCAGGCCATCCAGTGTGCAGGTAGTTGGCTGCCTATGGTGCAGGTTCTGGGGTAGGGGTGCCTGCATAGCTGTCCACGCTTCCCCCCAGCACCGCCTGGCAATGTTCTGTGCCCTTGGGGGTACCTGCTGGGTACTATCGCCCGTGACACTGTGGGAAGCACACTCATGCCCATGCTGTGCCCTCATCAGTTGCTGTCTGGCTGCACTACTGTTTCAGCATTCCTATGGGCCACCTAGGCATCACCCTAGTCCGCACTGTGGCCCAGCTGCACCACAGCATGTTCCGCCTGCAGCCCTCTGTGTCCCCTTTTCAAGCATCTGTCCAGTTGCCCATTCCGACATGCCCACCTTGCTGTTGCGGAACATGCACATGCCATAGGACACCGGGCCCAATGGAGAGGGAAAACCCTGCTCAGCGCACTTTCACTGTGGGCTCATTCACCTTGTATGGGGACGGAGCATAGACCCTTCCAATATTCATATCCTGTTTTTGGAGCTTTCTCGGGGAAGGGGGGTTTGATGTTTCCCATTAATATCACTATTACCCAGCTTGGTTATGGTTTTTTTCCATTTTGTTCAGGTCATTTTCAATGTGTATTTGCCCTTTTGTTCCATGCACATGTATCACACATCACTTTTTGTAGGTTTCCCTGGTTTTGCTGTACATTGCTGACGGACATGGTTTATTTTCCCTTTAAATCAGCTCTAACGCCAGGGTTTCACTGGCGTTAGTTTTCAGCCTCGAATTTCACAGCGTTAGTGTGCGGGGAGCCTCTCCCCTCCCACTTTCCGCCCATTGACCCTCTCTCTCCGCCCCTGGGGAGCCTTCCTCCGCCCTCTGGGAGCCTTTGTCCGCCCTCAGCGCTCATTTGCGCCGCTGCGCGCATTATCGCATGCTAAAGTACCTCTGCGCCCGATAAAGCGCCATTATTGCATGATAAGGTACCTTATCACGCGATAATGTCGCAAAGGGCACGTTAGGACGGTTTAGTAAACATGCCCCTAAGTGTATTCTATACGTTTCAAACTTCTTCTTCTAACCTTTTAACATTTCAAACTTCTACTGTGAACTCCAGATTTCAATCTTTTCACCTTGCTGCTCCTTATGCCTGCAAAAAACTTCATGTATCTTTATGTCGTTTCATCTCGCTTCCTCTTCAAATCCATGCTAAAGGCTTACCTCTTTGACCTACTTTTGGATCTTAATCTCTTGTTCCTCTTGTGTCTCCTCTCCCTATTGAACCCCTTATTCTTCTTGTATTATGCTGTCTGCATTAACTAGATTGTAAACTGTATGAGCAGGGAATGTTTTCTATATGTGTTTGTACAGCACTGCGTACACCTGTAGCGCTGTATAAATGATTAATTGCAGTAGTAGTAAAAGGAGGGCAGAATGAATGCTGGCATTGTTAAGAACAAGAATTTCCATATTGGGTCAGACCAAAGGTCCATCAAGCCCAGTGTCCTATTTCCAACAATGATCAATCCAGGTTATAAGTATCTGAAACATCCCAAAAGTAGCCAGTTTCATGATACGTATCCCTAGGGATAAACAGTGGCTTTCTCTTCAACCACCTTAATAACAGTTTATGGACCTTTCCTCCAGGAATTTGTCCAAATATTTTTAAAACTCAGCTACACTACTGCTTTTACCACATCTGCCAACAATGGGTTAAAGGCCATTAAAGCTACAAAGGATGCCTTTCACAAAATGAAAAGTGAACCGAAATGAAAAGTGGACCTAAATGATAAAAATAGAAAAGAACATAAGCATGGCATGTTAAATGTAAAAAGCTAACAAGGCAAGTCAACAGATAATTTGAAAAAAAAGCTTCCCATATGGACAAAAAGGCTGATTAGAATTGTTTCAAGTGCATTTGATGCAGGACGCCTGTGAGCCAGTTGGCTGGACTATTAAATGGCAAAAGAGTAAAAAGAAAACTTAGGGAGGCAAGGCCACAGTGGAAAAACTTAGAGAGGGGAATATTCAAAGTCATTTACATGATTTGCAGACCCACAAACCATATAAATGCTGCCAAACGGGATATTCAGTGGCACTAACACAGTCAGTACTGCTGGATATCCACAGATGCCACTGCTACATCCCTCAGTGCTAAGCAGTTAGCATTGGGGCATGCTGTGCGCGTGCTGGGCTGGAGCGGAGGTGGCAGCCATTGCTAACTGGGCAGTTGTGATATTGAGTCGCTGCCCAGTTAGCAACATACGAGTAAAGTAAGGTGCGGCAAAGGCTGGCCTAACTTTACTCATGGAAACTAACAGGGCAGCGGATCAATATCACCACTGCCCGGTTAGTTTCTGGGCTCTGTAGTGACCAGATATTCAATGACGTGGCTGGATATGGCCCGGGCATTGAATATCTGGGGATAGAATTCAGCGGAAACGACTAGGCACTTTACAAGCACTAACTGCTGCTGCTGAATATCCCCCCTTAATGAATGGTGACAGCACCAACCCACTACCTTATAGTCTATTAAACAAAGACTACTGACCTTCCTGCAAAATGTGCCTTTGAGTCAATGCTGATTCCTGGCGACCCGGCAGCTTCTGAGATTTTAGGGCAGTGGGACCGGAAATAGATTGCCAGTCCTTTTCTTGAGGTAATGGAGGGTTAAGTGACTTGCCCAAGACCATGAAGAGTGCTAGTGGGAATTAAACACTGGTCTTTTGGTTATTAAGCCAATATACTAACCACTAGGCTACTCCTCCACTCCCTAGTGACAAGAACCACCCCACTCTGCCCACAGACCACCCTTATATTCCAGTAAAAGAAGACAACTGGCCTTCCTGCATAGTTTCACTCTTTTCTATGGGTGAAACTCTCTGCCCCCCCCCCACCCCCCATTTGGCTTGTTCACCCCCAACTTTAAGCTGAACAGATCTGCCTAACCCCTGCCCTAAGCAGTAACTGCAACTATCCCTCCCACCCCCTCTACCCCACCCCACACCACCTCCTACTGACCCAGCTGCAAAACCCACGTCAGTCCCATCCTAAAAGCTCATCCACCATCATCTTGCTCTCACCATCCCTCCCACTCCTTCTCTCCTGCCCAATCGCTGCTTCCACTGCATCACCCTCCCTTTTCTCTCCTGCTTAAGGCCCACTCCCTGGCCTCAATGCCCCTCAGCAGGGCTTAGCCATGCTATGGTGACATGTCAAATGCTTTGTCAGGGCCTTTTCAAAAGTCTCTAAAATTTTGGAACAATACTGTATATTGTTTCTAGCTTTCTGAAAATTTCCAAACAATTAGCTCTAGCATCCTCTCTTCTCTAGTAATTCCAAGAGTCTTAAAGACGATGTAATTTGGCCAACTGAGTGTTTATAGTAAGACTCTGCCCTTCTCAAAAGGATTGATTACATTTTTCATCATTTACTATCTTAAATTGATCAAAAGAAGAAAGGAATGGTTTGACTCTGTTTAGTATTTCCTTGGCTAAGGGATAAGGAGGTTTCTTTTGGCTTTTCCCCCTCTTGTGGCCACAAATGACATAAACCTTTTACTCCTGGAAAGCTCTTTACCCCGTCCCATCATATTTTTCCAAAAGAGAGAGAAGACCACCAGTCAGGTATTGACCAGCACAGAATTGCCTTCAAAGTTAAATATTAGCTGACCTCATTATAAACAATAGTTTTATTTTCAAACTATTCCGATTAGCTACAGTATAATGAGATTCACTTCTGTGATAGCAGGCAGTTTCGAACTGTTCAGCTCATATAGCTTGGTTTAATTGGCTATCTAGAGTTGTAGCTTCAAGCACAAAGAAACTATTCTCCTGCTCTGTGTGATAGAGCACCAGTTGATCCTGTAATAGTTTTCACAAAATGTTTCTCTCTTGCAAAGTGTCAAAGTATAAAAAAGACTTCTGATCCTCTTTCTGCAGAAATGGTTCACTAAGAAGATGTAACTCAGCCTGTAATTCTGTACGGTCTGCTTTCAGCTACTCTAAAACCTGGACACATCTTTAAATTGGTTATGTTTGGAATTTCTGAAATTGACATATTCCTTCTAGAAAGATGGGGGTAATTTTATGAAGTCACACCTAGTTAGCACGTGAGCTACAGTGCATCTATTTATCAAGTCAAGTGCATGCATACTTAACTTTATAAACTAGGGGCACACGTGGCTAGATACGCATGACAAATGTAGGCGTGATCAGTTACACCAATCCTAGGGCTGTTATAAATTCCCATGCTTAGATTTTCAAAGAATGCACACAAGTTATAATATTTTATAACTTATGCGCATAGATTTGTGCTGTGCCCTAAGCTTTACTCATGCATGCTCACAGTCAAAGTACGCACCATTTATTTATTATTTATTTATTTATTTAATTGCTTTTCTATACCGAACTATTTATTATCAGCGCGGTTTACAGGAAACCTATTTGTGCAAAGAGGGCAGTTCAATGCACTTACAATAAACAGGGTAAATAAACATGGAGAACAGGTTAACAGGTAACAACTATTTACAATTTAGTATGCAGGCTTATACACCTATCTCGTTGGTAAGTACAGTTGATACGGCAATGACATTCTGTAAATTAAATAGAGGTGGGTTCGGAAGGTAGTGGTGTCGGTAAACCATTGGCCTGACATTCATATTTATAGAATAGCGACCTGCTAATATACATACATAAAGGTCCATCCATGCACGTAAGTCATTGAAAATATGTTATTTAACTTGTTGATGGCTCATATTTTACATGGCTCCTTCTAAAATTACAGCCTTAAGAAGTCTTTTAGAAGCATCTCCATGTGTAAATAGGAGCATGTGCACGTGTAGAACCCCTTAATTTTAGGAAGCCGCTATTCATAAATGGTGATGCACACCACATAGAGATTGCAAGGTATGGCTAGGGAGTGAAGAGGGAGTGGTGTGGGTGGACCCACAATATCAATGTGCATTCCCCATTTAAAAGAGGAATATGTGGTGATTAAAAAATTATAGAGGTCAGCATTTACAGCTGCCCTGAGGCACACATAAGTGCCTTCTTGAAGGAGCAGGTGTAAAGACTGAGGCTAGCACTTGCTTAACAGTCCCCCATCCAGCATCACATATCCTTGATCCAACCTGTATCACATGTTCTTCCTGACCACCCGCCTCAAAATACACACACAGTACTAGCTCTTTTAGGACCCTCACTGACATCTAGGCTACCCACTAACCCCCTAACATCAATAACCACCCAACTGCAGCTTCCAAGACAACACCCCACTCCCCCCCCCCCCACCGGCCCCTAACAAGGGTACCTGCTATCTAATGGAGAATAGGGATGATCCGCAGTCACTCCTGTTCCTTCAGAGTCCCAGGTTCAAAATGGCATCCATAGCCCCTAATGAGAGTCTTGAGGCCAGTAGGGCCCAGGGTGCCAAATAGTACCAACTGGGCATTCCATTTTCCTAAGGATTTTTGCCAAGTTGGCACTGAATTTGTCAAAGATGAGAGATAAAGAAGTAAACATCAAAGATTCTTAAGCCAGAATGACTTCTGAATGGTTCTACTAGCCATAGTCATACCGGTTTTGGACTACTGCACTTCACTCTGCCAAGTCCTGCCAGAACATACTATTCACCTCCTGCAGATTGCCCAGAACCAACTAGAACAGCAAAACACAAACACATAATGCCGACACTGGCCCAATTACATTGGCTACCGATGAGGAATCACGCCAGGTTCAAGGTCACACTGAATATATTTAAAATAATACATAATGCTTCAATTGAGTCTCTCCAGGATCTGATAAAAAAAAAATCTCAAAAGCCAACTGATGAGAACAAACTGCAAGAATGTATTAGTCACGCCTAATGGATACTCCAAAACCAAGGAGATCACTTCCGACAAGCACTATCATTATATGCATCAAAATTATAGAACCCCCTCCCGGAGGATATTGGAAATATGAGTGATGCCAAGAACTTCAGAAAAAAGTTGAAGACACTCCTGTTCATAGAGCATTTTGGCAACTTCACATAAGGCATCACTGACTGTCCATCATACACTAACAGACCCTGAGAAATGAACAACACCAAATGAACACCAGACATAACCCCAACTTGTAAATAAGTTATGCTAATGTTACTGTTAAGATTTATTTTATTAAAACTGCCTGCATGCTGTGTGACCCCATCCTTTATACAATGTTAAATGTAACCGATTGAGATGAGTGTAAACCATCTGGTTATAATGTATACAGTTGAGTTGAACTGTAAACCACCTTGATTTTAAAGCGGTATATAAATCCCATTAAATAAATAAATAATTACTACTGGACAGCTTCCAACAACAAATCAATCTCCAAACATCAAAACTCTTGCTACTAGATAGCCTCTACTAAGTGACAAAAAAGTTTGAATGACTAACCTCTTCCATCATTCATCAGGAGGGAAAAGTGGAGAAATCTTCTTTCTGAAAAGGCAAGACATGAAAAGGAGACATGGATGGTCAGTATCTAGCAATGGGTCAGTGTCTATTATTTTGTATAAACGCCAATAACATAATTTTCTCATACCATGCCTAGCTAACATGCATTTTCACGTGCCTATTGTATAAAGGCAAGTATGCACTTACCTGTCTTTATAAGATACTAGCATGAACATGAAGGAATGTGTGTGCACATGTAGGTATGGACATTAATTCTAGCTGCTGCTGACCAAGCCTCCGATATTTACCTGCCATGGCTGACCACTGTGGTATTTGAAAATTGGGTCCCATTGTTCTTTTTTTATTTACTTTCCAAAAATAAAGTTGCATTACCTTGATGCTGGAACATGTGCATTTTGCCTTCTGTTTCCCACTACATCTAGATTTTTCCACTCCACCTGTTCCGCATAGAAACACTTTCCCAGACAATTGCATAGCCTAGTGTAACCATGTCATTTTAAAGTGAATTACACTTGGTAAACAAATGCTTACAGCAAACCTTTCTGGGTTGGTAAAAGGAAAATAACTGATATTTGTTTATAAAAGTAGAATAGCAGCAAAATGCAGCAGATTATAGCACACCAGTAACTCACTTAGAAGGATGGAGTGAATCTGTTTCTTCACTTTGCATATATCCCCTTCTGTGAAATTAAGGAAAACAAGAGTAAAAAAAAAAGACTTCCGTGGGAGGATAAACTAATTTCTTGCCTTCTTAGCTCATACACAAAAAGTTGCAATGCACTGCTAAGCTTCATAAAATGGAGAAGTCCGAGATTATATATTTAATTTTACTGCAGTGCTACAGTAAATGTAAGTATCTTCAAGAAAAAAAGATTACTTGATTATGCTATGCCCTAAACATTCTAAAAATGTGAACAGTTTAATGGAGCAATTTGCAAAATCCATTTACACCTTGTAAATGACTATTTATGCATGTCAACTAGCAGCTTGTAAACTGCCCACCCTACACACATGCACTTTTACCTATATTGATTGGATGTATTCCTGGGTGCCTAAAATACATACTGAATCTGTGGCATGGTATCTGCCTTAAAATGAATTCCATATACCACCACAACAAGGACTTTGAGAATGTCAAAAAGGAAGTGGCAGGACATGCTGTATCAAGCAACGAGAAAAGTAGTAGCAATGTCTGCAGATAAGCAACCTCCAGCCCTTATGGAACCGAAACATCAGGTTCTAGCAAACATGGAAGAGACTGCTGAAGTTTAAGAAACTTTTCTGGAAATTGCAATGGCTGTAAAACCAGGACTGGCATGAGCTGTCACAGCAGACCTGGAGCCGCGTGGTCACTTAGTTTATGATGACATAGATCCTAGTGGTGGGGGCACTATTGTGCCTGTAGCCATGTCTGCCTGGCCCAGGCTTCATGGTATCATAGTGGCAGGAATTCATAAGGGTATCAAGCAATATGTTCACATCAACCCCTCCACAGGCTATGTAACCCATGCTTCACTGGAACTCTCTCATGTACACCCTCTTTCTCTGTAACAATGACTTCATGTAGCTGTACAATTGTGGCCCCTGGTGATGACAAAACAGTGGCATGGCAGTATTATTTAGGGAGACTGAATGCAAACATGACATGATTAGTGCATTATATGCAGTGACTAAAATAATTGTGTATACTCCTTGCTCCATATCTGCAGGTGCTGAGGATACCAGTAATGGTGCAGATGGCATCATGGAAAAGGGTAACCCACATGGGGGTAGGATCATCCCAAAGGCACAGGGCACTGAAGTTGCATCACAGTTTTCTGGTGAGGAGTCCCAGGAGCAGCCACCCAGAATGGAGATGGTGATAGGCAACACCAGAAGCAGTGAGATGGAACCACTGGAAGAGGTGGAGGAGGATAGCCATAGTGGAAATGGGATTTCGTTGCCACTACCATCCCCACACCAAACTGTTGAAGTACCTTATCAGGAGGAGGAGTCAGCACAGGAGTACACAGGAGGAGTGGAGCTGTGCAACCAGCCAGTGCAGTCAGCAACTATTGTGATGCAGTGAAAGGTTGATGCAGAAGAATGCTGAACATGTGACAGTCACTCGAAGTGCTTCAGGAGCAATGGGAAGTGATACATACCTTCATTGAAGAGATCCTGGAAAAGTCTCAAGGCCTGAGGGAGTTTTTGGGTGAGCTGCGTTCTTCCTCCAGTAATGTCCAGCCTCCAGCAGTGGTCATCGTGTTATCTCAGCAGCCTGCAACAGAAATGGCACAGAAAGATCAGCCACACCTCCCATGCAGCACAATACAGCACCTACCAATTTCCTGTATATTGTGCCTCATGGAATAGGGCCTTCTCTATGCTTCCTAGATTTCCATAGTGCTGCCCAAGGAGAACAAGAAGAGGAGGATGAGGAGGAATCTTCCAACTTCTCTGCTAGCAGCACTGCACTTTCTACCACACCATCAATGTTCCTACAATCTAGCCAGGGATAGGGAGGGAGGGGTAGGGGTCAGTGAGGAAGGGGGAAAGGTAGGGGCGGCCTGCCCCTTAGATCCCATACACCCATAACAGGTGGAACAGTCTATAATGGTCCTCACCCAGTACCCTGGATATTATCACTTGTATGGCCATATGAGATGTTGCCTATAGCTAATGTTTGCTTTAGGCATGGGGGCAAGGGGGAGGGAGGATGCATTGACTGGGTGGAGAAGGGGAGGGAGAGAAAGTTGAAATGAGGGGGAAGTGGAGAAAAGAAGAGAGGGGGCAGTGAGATTGTGGGGTGTTCATATGGTGTACACAGCTGTGTGGGGGGAGTGCAAGTTAAGGGTGCTTGGTGATGAGTTCAGGTGTGCTGTGTGCATGTGTGTGTGTGTGTGCACAGTGGGGGTTCAGGGGAATGTGGACTAAAGGGCAATAAAACACCATCACATAAAATATCTGTGTATTAGCTCATTTCTGGCTGTCAAGCTATGCCTGTAAGGTTGCTCCATCTCCTCGTATCTGTGGGCCAGACACTCTTCTGTATCATTTTCTACAGGTTCCTCCACAGCTGACAGGGACTGGTGCCTCCACTGTGGTAGGTTGTGTAGCATGCATACACCATGAATATCTGTCCAATCCTGGTGGGGCTATAGAGTAGCTCTTTTCTAGATCTATCAAAGCATATGAAGTGGCCCTTCAGCTTTCTAAATAACCTTTCAGTGATGGTGCTGGTGTTCCTATGGAACCTGTCATATCATTCCTCAGCCGCATTGCTTGGTGCTATGTTATGACTCATCAGACATCTCTTTAATAGATTTCCTCTGTTATCTGTAAACAAAGAGTGCTATTTCAAATATAATAAATTATAAATTATATTGGTGAAGAGGACATAGGGTGATTGATCTATTTGCGGTTATCATATCTGTCTCATGGAACATTCTACTGTATTTATTTATTTATTTATTTTATTTATTTATTAACAATTCTTATATACCGCACTATTAGACATCAGCGCGGTTTACATTAAACAGAAAACATCCGACAGTTTACATATGTCTGGTCATTACATTTAACAGGAAGTATAACTTGGCGAAATAGGGGACACTAAATACAATGGTGGTTTGTCTATTAAGGGATATCATGGTTAACTATATACAAAGGTGTTACAACAGTACATGGAACTGCTTGTTATCTACAATGTAAAGTTGGCCTGTTGCGAGGGTCTATCCATTTGACCACTCCTGCTATTCACCTGGTGGTTATGATCGGAGCTGTCATTGAGATATTTGAGGAAGAGGAAATGTTTTAGTGCCTTTCTGAACTGACTCAAATTGGGTATTGCTCTGATTTGTGCTGGTAGGGTGTTCCATAGATTTGGGGCGCAGAGTCGGAAGGCTCTGTTAGCTGTTGATCTGGTGCATCTTGTGGTTTCATTTGGGATAACTAGCATGTTCAATTCTGCTGTTCTTCGCGGCCTGTTTGGTGCAAGTGGTTGTATGAGGTTGGAGAGGGAGGAAGAGGTGAGTCCCATAGCCGCTTTGAACGTTAGCAGCAAGGTCTTGAAACTGATCCTTGCTTGGATGGGGAGCCAGTGTAGCTGTTTTAGCAGGGGTGTCACGTGGTCTCTCCTGGATGCTCCGAGGAGTACCCGCGCTGCACTGTTCATGGCCAGCTGCAGGGGGTTCAGAGTGGACCGGGGGAGTCCTTGTAGTATGGAGTTTGAAAAGTCGAAGTGGGGAAGTATAAGAGCTTGATAAATGGTCCGGAAGTCTTCCGGTTCAAGTAGTGTGCGTAGGTGTCTGAGGGATCTGATTTTAAAGTATATTGCCTTGACTGTATTGGCTATGTGGTTCTTCATGTCAAGGTTTTGGTCTAGCGTTACTCCAAGGTAACGTATTGCAGGTTTCACTTGGAGTTGGGCATCCTTTACGTTAATACAACTAGGAGGGGTGAAGTTGGTGTTCCTTGAGATGAAAAGGACTTCCGTCTTTTTGTGTTGTATTCTCAGGTTTTGTGATAGGAGCCATTCTGATATGGTGTCAAAGCAGTTAATCAGTGGAGTGAGGTCTAGGCAATCCAATGATATTGGCATATATAATAGTACATCATCTGCATATATCATGTAACTGACATTAAAGGATCTGATGATGTCGCAGATAGGTTGAATGTATACATTAAACATCAGTGCAGATAAGGAGGATCCTTGAGGTACACCTTGGCTTTGTTGGAATGGTTCAGATGTATCTCCGTCGACTCGGACATGCTGCCATCTATCGGACAGGTAAGATTTGCACCATTCAAGTGCTGTTCCGCAGATGCCTTTTTCCCTTAGCCGGCAGATAAGAATTTCGTGGCATACCGAGTCGAAAGCCGCTGCTATGTCTAGAAAGACAAGAGCGAAACCCTGGCGTATGTTATCCGCACCGGAGATTATGTTGTTGAGGAGGGTTGTGAGTAGTGTTTCTACCCCATGTGACTCTCTGAATCCATGTTGGGCTGGATCCAGTGGGGCAGAGGTGTCTATATGATCCTGTAATTGTCTGTGCACTATTTTCTCGATGATTTTTGCTAGCATAGGTATGCTGGATATGGGCCTATAAGATTCTACCTGTTGAGGATCAAGTTTGGTGTTCTTTAACAGCGGTCTTACAGAGGTCTGCTTGAGAGTAGTTGGGAAATAGCCAGTGGTGAAGGAATGGTCTACGATTTTTGCTATAACTGAGGATATATCACATCGCAGGTCCTTTATCCAGTGTGCAGGGCAAGGATCTGTGTACGCAGTAGTTGTGTTTAGAGCTAGGATGGTATCTTCAATAGTTTTCTTCGAGGGAGTGGAGAAGGATGCTAGTGATGCTGGGTGGTCTTGTTCATCAGGAGGGTCCGGTATTAATATTTTGTTAGTCTTGCACATTTTAGATTGCATGTAAGTCGCATAGTCCTGTGGGTGGATCCTGCTGTGGAGCTCGGGGTAGGTTCTTTGGCAAGCGTTTTAACTAAGTTAAACAAGTCATGAGGTTTATTCAATGACCGTTTCAGGGTGTCTGTGTGGTGTTGTCTGATTTTGTCTGTGATGGCTTTTCGATGTTCCGCCAGGTGTTGGATGTAGGCTGATTGGTCACTGCTAGTGCGTGACTTTCTCCAACGTTTTTCAAGCCTTCTTAAAATGGTTAGTGAGGTTTTTAAATCAGCTGTGAACCATGGGGCTGTTGCTCTCTTCTTTGGGTTCTTGTTCGTTGGAGGGCGGATAGCAATTGTACTGAGTTTTCTGTTCCAGGAAGAGATCATCCCATCTAGGCTTAATGAGTTGTCATCAAAGAGTGTGCTCATTTCGGCGAGGATGCGTTCTCTGTTAAATGGGTGGAAACTTCTGGTAGCTGGGTTAGCAGGCCTGCTTTTATCCGTTTTTGTCCTGTGTGAACAGTTAATGGCAGGCATTTGAAAGGTGATGAGTTTGTGGTCGGTCCATGGAACTGCAGTTATCGATTGTACGATGTTTTGTGGTTGCTCCAAAATTAGCTGTGGCGCGAATATGAGGTCAAGGATATTGCCTTTCTCGTGGGTAGGTTCTTGTACTATTTGCGTGTATCCTAGGCTATCTAGGGCTTCTAGGAATGTAGTTGCTTGAGTGGCCTGTAATGATGGTAGGTTGATATCTCCTACAATCCAATTAGGTTTATTTGGACCCTGGGTAAAGGATGCCAGATTTATTATGGATGCTAGGTCGTCTGGATCCGCTGACGGTGATCTATAGACCAAGTTTATGGAGCATATGTTGTTTGAAATTGATACCGTTTCTAGATGGTTATTACTGTTGGATTCATCCATTTTAAACTGGAGGTCAGCTTTGGTGATGATGAGTACTCCTCCACCTTTCTTGTTTGTCTGGTCATATATGGTCTGGCCCTGTATGTCTGGTCATATATGGTCTGGCCCTGCCAATGGCAGTTGCTAATCCATGTCTACCTTTCTCGTTTGCCCTGACTCCACAGCATCCCCTCACCCCCTTCCACACAAATGACAATGCTGACATTCATCCATATAACTTAACCCCCCTGCTGCCTTCCCTCTCCACTCCAAGCAACATGCACACATGACCAAAGTCACATGCACTATAACACAGTGCTTGATATCTCATGCTCTGCCAGCTCCTGCAGCAGATGAGCCACCAGCTGTTGACTTCATCAACTTAGGTAGCTGCCAGTATCCACAGTATTGTTTGGTATGCAGAGGCTGTTGCCTGCATTGCCCCCTCCCCATAAAAGGGAGAGCGTTAGGCTTCTCCCTAGTCTCCTGTGGGGTGGATATGGGATTCTTTCCCTCCCTTTCTCATCTGATGACATGGGTGTCTTCTTTTTCCTCTAGAGATAGGTACAACTTGGCCTTTTTCTCCATGGAGTAGATGGGGGAATTTGATCTCAGGCTCACTACTCTACAAATCATTTACATTTCCATTAAGCTACACAGCCTCTTCTGAGTGACAAGCCTCCAGCTTTCTAACTTGAGGTACATAGTGCCTGGACAGTGTCCTTTCACTGCTCATTTTCATGTTTGCCAGCTTCCATGCACATTTGCAATATGTGACATGCCATCTCTGCCCAATTACCTAGCAGCCAGCCTCCAATGATATCCCTGCTTGTAAATCTCTTATACAGTGTATGTCAGTGTGTGGGGGTATAGGAATCTGGCAAGAACTGGGCACTGTGAGAAGACATCTGTGATTTTGCCTTGGGCATTGTCAACTACCGGAATGCTTATAGAGTAGAATGCTCTCCTATTGCAGGACTGGCTTATCTCACTCATGGGGACCCAAGGACTATATGTGTGCAATCTGTGATACCCAAGACAGCAGGGGAATATGCTACATCATGGAACTAAAGCATGGTTTTCTGCTTCTGTTGCATAGTGGATGGGAAAACTATGTACTCAGTTATGTTAGCTAGAAAGACTGCCAGGAATTGGGAAATGCACAGTAACACAACTGATTGGCTGAGGCCTGAAGTGGCAACCAGCACAATTTGGAAGGTGCTTGTGGCCAGGAATGCCAAGGCTGTGGTGATCTTTAGATACACAGCCATGGACTGGCCCCTCTGTGTGGCTAAGTAGAGGGGGGGGGAGGGGATTGAGCTCCTTTCATAGATGGAGAATTTTATTTTATTTATTTATTTAACAATTTTTATATACTGCTTTATCATTGAATCAAAGTGGTTTACAATATAACTCACACACTTACAAATAACTAATTATGGCAGTCTTGCCAAATCTGAAGTGGGTCCTCTGATATGGGTGCCCTATTCTCTTTCTCCTTGTGGGTCTCTTCCTGCAGAACAAGTGCAAACCATGCAATATAGCTTATATCTACCACCAACACTCTGGTGAGTCCAGACCCAGCACCATTTGTTCCCTACACCAATATCCAGTGCACTCTGCTTGCAGAAACACACAGACAGACATACAGTGGGACACAAACACATGCACACCACAGGCACTCACATGGGTACACTCATGTTCACAGTAGAACAGCAGGGGCACGGACAGGAACACAAGAGATGCTACAGCTGTGTGGGAGCACAGGGGGACACACAGATTCCAGGAATGGGGGAACACAATATTTTGGGTCAGATAGTACCGTGCTGAGCCCTGTGCAAGCGGTGCAACCACACAGGGTGCAAAGCTTAGGGGGAACATTTTGGCTGCCTGCTGTTGCCCTGCCACCATCACTTTTTGTTCTCTCAGGGGTGGCAGGGCAACATTAGGCAGCCAAAATGTGCCCCCTAATCCTTTTCGGGTCTTTCTGCAGGTCTGGTCCCTCCCTCCTCTGATGCAAGATCAGAGCAGGGAGGGATCAGATCTGCTGCCGGCAACTTACACAGCAGGCATGCCCCCCCCCCCCCTAAACTCCTTCCAATCTCTGCCTGCTATTGCCTTGTTGCCACCACTGTGAAGAAAACAGAGGGCAGCAGTAACAGGGCGGGAGCAGGCAGCAGCTGGATGGAGGTATGGGGGGAGGAGGGGGCACGTGCCCGATGTGCAAGTCGCACAGGGCGTGATTCTAGCTCATTACGGCCCTGGGGTCAGGGAGCTGATGCTTTGCTCATTGGCAACATTTGGGACTAGGAAACAGGACAGGGGAGAAAATACACAATGGAGACATGGGGGGGACAATACAGACAGTACGTTTTGGACACAGATGACAGAAAGGCCCATCTCTCTCCAGTACAACCTCCTCTGATCACAATTGCAAACTGTAGTCAGCCTGGACAGCAAAATCCCTTACTTATTTGTAATTTATAGCAGATGTAGATGGGGACGTTTGGATACCGTACCCAGCATGTCCCAATGGCTATGCAAAACACATCTTGGCTGTCCTCTGACTTGTGCCAACCTAACTGTAACCAGAACCTCCTGATATGCCCCTATCAAGATGTTCGGAGATATGCACAGGCCGGGCCCACCATCAGGCAAGCAAGGTGGATGCCTAGGACAGAAAACTCTTGGGGGCAGCAAAGAACAGGGTATTCAAATCTAAGAAATAGATTTTGACAGCCAAGGGGTTTAAAATTTAAGGTTTGCCTAGAACACCAATAACTTGAACCAATTCTGGTGCCGTCCCTGGATGGACAAGGGCATCGCAAGGACATGCAAACTGCTCATTTCTAAAATCAGGTTCTGCACTTTGTGATGTCATTGTCAGCAGTTTGGGACGTCTGCCTAATAACTCTTCTGAAACGATCCCTTAAATAAATTAGGTCTTTCTTTTGAAAACGTTGGGGGGCATATTCGGTTAAACAACAGTCAGCAGAATATTCAGTGGCACTAAAGCATTTAATGCCACCGAATATCCCTCTTGCGTGGTTTCAACGCCTTGAAGCTAACCGGCTGGCTCAAGGCAGAGCACGGTAGCAACCATTGTTAATAAGGCAGGGACGATATTCTGCTGCTGGCCGGTTAACCTTAACTGGCTAAAGTTAGGCAAAAAAAAAGCCAACCTAACTTTAGCCGGTTTAGCTATCCAGCCAGCGGCTGAAGATTGCCACTGGTTGGATAGCTAATTGACTATCTGGGCAAACTTGATATTCAATTCAATTCCAGTGGCTGGCTATGGCTCCAGCATTGAATATCTGAATTGAAATTAAAGTGGTGGCAGCCACCCACTTTAAGTGTGCTGGCCGCCACCACTGAAAACACCCCCCTTTACAGTATCTTTTTCATTGTCCCTGCTCTGATAGTATCCTTTTAATATGATTTTGGACATCAAGCAGAAATTGATGTTAGGAGAACTTTTTAAAAACAGTACCATTCCAGTTTTTTTATTGCTTAATCAACAAGGTGAAGAGTTTACTCTTTTACTTTAATAATGTTTCTAACAGGACACATTATCTCGACAAACACGTATTTCACCATTTGAAAAGAAATAAACTAAAAAGATACAACTTGACATCGCAGATTCTTAGTGCCTGGGTAGAGCTGACCAATTACTTCTGTATTTTTGCATTCAGATCAAAATCTTTATGGTGACCTTAGAAGGATTAACCAATTTTACTTCATCTTACCTTAACAAACTGATACAATCCTATTATCATGTTCTCTCAATAAACTCTACAGACGAGGAAATGATTTAACACTGGAAGTTGTGGCTGGGCATATGATTATTCCTGTTCAGGTGTTGGCATGACCCTTTTCCCCGGAGAAGCTTCAGAATTCAGCAACTGAAGTGATTGCTTGGGACTCGTTTCTCTCGTTTTTCAATGAAGTAATTGACTTCCTATGTGATTTTATTCTATTAATGTTTTATTTCTCTTAAGGCTTAATGTTGTGATCTTCTCAAAAGACCTCTCTAAATAAGCAGAATAAGAATAATGTTTGCCAAAAAATATATAAATACCTAGTTTAACATTCAGTAATAACCACTGGGTAATGCAATGCTTCTTGACCATGTAAAGTAAAATTTGCATTTATTCTTCTTTCTATTATTATAAATATAAACCTGTTTGTATTCTGAGTGAATCCAAACAATTTTAATACTACAGCAGGAAACGGTATCATAATTAGCACAGTTTCCTTCAATAATTTTGCATTAAAATACGAGGCGTAATTAAAAAGTATCGAGACTTGTTGTGTAGCTATATAACAATATGTCACACTATGATGCTATTAACCATGCAATGACCTAGTTATGTGCTCTGCATGTGCAAATTGTGGTGTGGCTGGAGCACACCTGTACTTTTTTTAATCACGTGATGTTTGGTATTGTGTAAAAGCAGTTCGTCAGATTTATGATGAGTGAAAAAATTGAACAGCGAATTGCATTAAATTCTGTCAGAAATGTGGAGATTCGTGCAAAGAGACTTATAACAAGTAACAGTAAGTTTATGGCAATGAATACATATGTTATGCTCGAGTATGTTTCCAAGAGGGCCACCAAAGTGTTGACAGTGATGATCTGTCTGGAAAGCCATCCACAAACAGGAATGAAGACAAATTTGAAGCAGTGCATGCTGCAATATGCTCAAATCGTCAACTGACTATCAGGGAGCTTGCTGAGGACATGGTCAGTATAGTCCATTCTTAGTACCAATTTGGGAATGAGGTGTGTGTCTGCAAAATTTGTGCCAAAACTCCTGTCCCCTGACCAAAAAGACGATTGACTGTCTGCAGCCAGGGAGTTGTTGGAATGTGTTGAAAATGACTCAGATTTCATCAAAAATATTATTACTGTGATGAATCATGGTCTTATAGTTATGACCCAGATACTAAGGCTCAATCTTCACAATGGAAGACTCCAAACTCTCCCAAACCTAAGAAAACCCATCGGGAGAAGAGCAATGTCAAGGTCATGCTCACAGTTTTCTTTGATTACTAGGGTATTGTTCATCATGAGTATGCTCCAAAAGGCCAAAACATCAATAAGGAGTACTTACGAGTCATAAGAGGCAGAGTCACACAGGAATAATGAATGGTTGCTTCATCATGATAACTCCCCAGCTCACGTATCACATCTTGTCCAACAGTTCTTGGCCAAACATCAAATTGAGCAAGTCTGTCAGCCTCTGTAGTCACCCGACCTCGCATTCTGTGACTTTTTCTTGTTTCTAAAACTGAAATTACCACTGAAAGGAAGGAGATTTGACAACTTGGAGACCATTAAGCAAAATTTGACACAGCAGCTTCACAGCATAACGAAAGAGGCATTTCAAAATAGTTTCCAGCAGTGGCGGGAACACCGGAGGAATTGTGTTTTATCGGAAAGGGGCTACTTTGAAGGAGACCAAGTGCAATAACCGTCAGTGTAATACTTGTGTTATTATACAAATCTTGATATGTTTTGATCACAATTCGTATTCATATCTATAACTGCTTGATAATCTTGAAGTCCTAAATACATTTGCCATTTGTTTGTCAGAGCATTATGAATCACAATATTATTGCATCCCTGAAAAATTATCTCCCTCCTAGAAATGAAGAAGTATTCATCTGTGTCCCCAGATTTGTCATGTAGGTACACAGGAGGTCATGGAGAACACTTGCTCTGTCATTTTGCCCTCTAAGAAAAAGATTTCTACATTTTACTGTTCCTTTCTTGGGGTCACAGTTTGTATCTAAGCTACTGATACTGGCACTTTATTTCAAAGTTTTCTTAAAGTTAGTAGTAGTAAATACTTTAATACTGCAGACTCAGGCTGACAGTTGCTGCATGCTAAAATTCACCTTAACCACACAGCACACTTTAGTAAAAGGGTTCCTTAGGCATTTACAGTACATGTCTTTTTAAAATACGAGGGGTAAACCTGTAGATAGATTGAAGCCACACCATTGACATCAGCTAGGGAGCTGGTATAAATGTGGTGTGTACAATTTGCATGCCACATATATTTTATAAAGAACTTACTGAAAGAAAGCTTGATTGTACCGGGTTGGATACACAGTCAGGCCCTGTGTATAACATTATATTGCTATAATCCCTAATAAAGAGTTAATGTCATGTGTAGCTCCATATTTAATATCATCCTTGAAAAGTCTGTAGGAGAAATTGGGTGAAAGGTTTAGATAGCATAAACATTAGCCTATGTTATTAGAAAGATAAGTAAAAGGCAAGCTGTTTACCCAGCCTCTCGGTCTCACTGTCTCTGGTCAGAGATATCAAACTGTCAGTGTTAGGATTAATTAGAATTAAGGCCTACATAGTCATGTCTGAGAATATATGTATGTCTTTTCATGATGGTCTATGGCGTGCATGCCTATAGAAAAGTATATTATGAATATACGTAACACTAGACGTAGAATAGAATATGTATATTATGAATATACGTGATGTGAGACGTAGAATAATAAAGTGAAATTATGCTGTGTAATGGAATCTTTACCTATAAATAAAGAGGCCTAAAGCTTTGATTTCAGAGTAAACATAGGCAAAGTCCTAGCTTGCCCTCCCAAAGCGCTTTGGTCCTGTGTTTATAATACAAGTGTGTTGTGTATTATTTACAGATTTGTGTATTATCTAAAGATTGTGATCAGTTAACCTTCTCCTTGTTTTGTGTGCGGATTTCTGTGACCCAAGAGCCTGCCTCGTTGTAGGTGAGGGGAGGTACAGAGTACATCTTTCAGTTTGGTGTTGTGCCGGATACGGATCTCTGCATTCAAGGCAAGGGCAGAAGGTTCCTGAAGATTTGTGAGTATTACCAGCGATGGGTAATCTGTTCAGTAGCCAGGCTCCGTCTCAGATGCAGGAATGGCATGACAGAGCTAAGGTGTTAGCATATAAGAAAGGGAGCCCTTCTTATTGTATGCGTGAGAAATATGGGGATGTGGCTACCGGTTTCATTGTACATTGGCATGCAATGACTAAAGATAATGTGATTCTGCAGTTCCCCTTGGAAGGAACTTTTTCTGTAGATAAGCTTTGTTACCTGCGATGTGCATTGGCAGCTAAGAATAAGCCGTGCAATTCCTCTGAGTGGATTGTATTTACATGGTGGGAACGAATGGCATATGAAGTGAAACATGTGGAAAATGTTCAGAAATTGAAAAATGATTTGTTTGTGTTAGAGAACTCTAAACCGAGTAAGTTGTGTGATGCAAAGGGGATGGAGTAAGTGAAGGGAAATTTCCGGATGTTGTTTCTCCAGCATATGAGGCAGATGTAGCTGCACTAGTAGTAACAGCTGGAGCAAACCCAATTTTATCCCCTCCTCCTCCCTCTGGTAGAAGGGACCAGGAACTAGCTGAACGAGGGTGGGTCACTCGTGCAGCAGAACTAAGAAAGGAAATACTTGATAAGAAAATGAAGTTAGTGGAATGGGGACAGAAGTTGGGTAATCTGGACTATTTCTCAGCTCAAAGATGTAAAAGCACGTTTAGACAGTGAAACAGAAAGTACTGTACTTCTGATAAGATCCTTAAGGGAAGCACTAAATGAGTGTGTTTCCGTTGCAAAGGAGGTAAGAATTCCTAGTGCCATTAGTGATAAAGTTGAGAGAGATTTGGATAGGCATTATGAAAACTACAAGGAAGAGTATGATGAATTATATTATGATCTCAGCTATATTCAGAAAGCTATAAACCATGTACGTTCTAGCACAGTTAAATCTGAAGCAACTATGAGAAATGATATTGTACCTACTTATCCTTTTTGTCTATATCCCACAGGACCTTCGGGTTCAATGACTGTACCAGCGAATTGGAGTCCTAAAGAGGTGTTTGATTTGGCTAAAACCTTTCCTAGCTACAGGGATAATCCTGGTAGATTTGTGTCTTTATGGTCTCAAATAATTAACAGTTATAATCCTACTTGGGCAGATCTAGATAATTTGCTCAGATCTGTTTTTTTTTAATCCAGCTGATTTTCATAAGGTTACTCATCCAATCTCTCACTTGGTTTGCAGCTTGTCGTGCTGTGAGGGCTTGCGTGCTGTGATGCTGAGAGCTAAACTATCAGTAGTTTAACTACTGGCAGGGTCTCCCAAGATGGACAGGTCTCAGCTGAGGTGCCAGACCAAGACAAACCACCCATTTGGGCAGCAGCAGAATGGGACAGTGTTGACGGCAGAGGATCACATTTTTGTGACAACGGCAGCAACACCAAACTTAAACTGCGCAGAAGAAAGGCCCAGCAATCTACTTCTGTATCTTGCCATGAAAACCCAATGGATAGTTACAACAAAACAAATTGTGCTATGGTGCTGGAAGATGAGACCCCCAGGTCGGAAGGCACTCAACTAACTACTGGGGAAGAGCTGAAGACTTTTCAGAGTAAAGCCAGCATTTATGATGTGGTTGGATCAAAGTCCTCGGGAAGTCTGACTGCTGATGTAGCTGCGCATGAAATGAGAGTCAGAAGCTGTAAAGATGTCTTACACATTGGAACATGGAACGTACGAAGCATGAACCAAGGAAAGTTGGAGGTGGTCAAGAATGAAATGGAACGTGTACAACTTGATCTGTTGGGTGTCAGCGAACTGAAATGGACTGTCATGGGGCACTTTGCATCAGATGATCACATGGTCTACTATGCTGGAAATGAAAGACAAAGAAGAAATGGTGTTGCATTTATAATAAAGAAGAAACTTGCAAGAACTGTAATGAAATACAATGCAGTCAGCGAACGCTTAATCTCTATTCGTCTACGAGGATTGCCTATCAACACAACTATAAGTCAAGTATATGCCCCAACAACATCTGCAGAAGAGAATGAAATTGAAGAGTTCTATGAACAAGTACAAGCTGAAATTGACAGAACATGCAAACAGGATATCCTGATAGTCATGGGTGACTGGAACGCAAAAGTTGGCAACAAAGAAGAAGGCAAAGTAGTTGGAAAATATGGACTTGGCAACTGAAATGAAGCTGGAGAAAGACTGATAGAATTTTGCAAGACCAATGATCTATTCATCTCAAACACCTTTTTCCAGCAGCACAAGCGGCAACTGTACACAGGGACTTCACCCAATGGATTGTATAAAAATCAAATTGACTACATCTGTGAAAGTCAACGATGGAAAAGCTCTGTAACATCAACAAAGACAAAACCTGGAGCTGACTGTGGTACAGATCATTAACTACTAGTATGCAAACTCAAGCTAAAGTTGAAAAAGAGCAAACCACTCATGAATGCAGCAACATATGACCTTGAGAATATACCACTGGAATTTAAAGACTGCCTGCAAAATCGATTTGCTGCTTTAGATACAAATGACAGAGCTCCAGAAGAGTTATGGAATGACATCAAGAAGGTTGTGTTGGAAGAAAGCGAGAAGTCTCTACAAAAGGTGAAAAAGCAAAAACGGCCAAAATGGATGACGGAAGAAACTCTGAAAATTGCCCAGAAACGCAGAGAAGCTAAAGCCAGAGGAGAAAGAAAGACAGTCGCAGAACTTAACAGAGATTTCCAACGTGCAGCAAGACAGGACAAGGAAAAGTACTACAATGACACTTGCAAGGAAATAGAAGCAGAAACTATAAGAGGAAGAACAAGATCGGCTTTCCTAAAGCTACGAGAGTTAAAGAAAAAGTTCCAGCCTCGAATTGGAATGTTACGAGATGCTCAAGGTTCTATGTTGAATGATGCTGAGAAGATCAAGAAAAGGTGGAAGGAATATACAGTGTTTTTATATGATAAAGATCAAGTGGACCAACAGCCGTTTCAACCTGTACCTTATGATCGGGAACCATTGGTGATGAAAGAAGAAGTTGAAGCAGCATTGAAAGCCTTATCAAAGAACAAAGCACCAGGCATTGATAGCATTCCCACAGAAGTATGGCAGCAATCTGATGCAGCTGTTACCATACTCACAATGCTCTGCCAAGAAATATACCAATACTAAAGAAAGGTGATTCAACTGACTGTGGAAATTATCGCACAATCGCTCTGATCCCACATGCCAGCAAGATTCTACTGAAGATTATTCAAAAGAGACTACAACCATACCTGGAACAAGAACTACCTGAAGTGCAAGCAGGGTTCAGGAAAGGGCGAGGAACGAGAGACATCATTGCAGATGTGAGATGGATCCTTGAAAAGACTAAAGAATACCAAAAGGATATCTATTTGTGCTTTATCGACTATAGCAAGGCTTTTGACTGTGTAAACCATGAGAAACTCTGGGCCACATTAAGAAGCATGGGTATACCAGAACACCTGATCATTCTCTTGCGCAATATGTACATTGATCAAGAAGCAACAGTTCGAACGGAACAAGGAGAAACAGAATGGTTTAAAATAAGCAAAGGTGTAAGTCAAGGCTGCATACTTTCCCCCTACCTGTTTAATTTATATGCAGAACAAATCATCAAAGAAGCAGATTGTATGAAGACAACAGAGGTGTGAAGATTGGTGGAAGACTCATCATCAACCTTCGCTATGCTGATGATACCTCATTACTGGCTGAAAGTGAAGATGATCTGAAACATTTGCTTCTCACAATCAAAGAACATAGTCTCAAAATGGGCCTGCACCTTAATGTAAAGAAGACAAAGATCATGACAACTGGCATAATCAACAGGTTCATCACTGAAGAAGAAGAAATTGAAATTGTGAACAACTTTAACCTACTTGAATCAACTATCAATAAAGAAGCAACAAGCAGTCAAGAAATCAGACGACACATTGCTCTTGGCAGAATGGCTATGAAAGACCTAGATAAGATTCTCAAGAGCAGAGATGTCTCTCTCCATACAAAGATTCAACTTGTTCAGGCCATGGTATTTTCAATAACATCATATGGATGTGAAAGCTGGACAGTGAAAAAGACAGATAGGAAGAAAATTGATGCCTTTGAATTACGGTGCTGGCTGCGAATACTGTGTATACCATGGACTGCCCGAAGAACAAACCAGTCGGTACTAGAGGAGATCAAACCTAAGCTTTCTTTAGAAGCTCAGATGACAAGACTTTGACTTTCATACTTTGGACACATCATGCGAAGAGAGAGATCATTAGAGAAAGACATTATGCTTGGCAAGATAGAACGTCAACGCAAAAGAGGAAGGCCATCAATGAGATGGATCAATACAATAACAGCAGCTACAGGTACCAGTCTGTCAACAATGAGCCGCCTGAATGAAGACCGAACACAATTTAGGATAGATATCCAGAGGGTCGCCATGAGTCGACTCTGACTCGACGGCACTTAACAACAACACTCATCCAATTAGGGATGACAACTGGCAATGGCCACTGACAGACCCTGTAACAGATTTTCAAGAAAAAACACAAAGAGATAATTTTATTTTATGTAGAGAAAATTTGTTAGAATCTATAAAGGTAGTATGTAAACCTATAAAGGATTGGTCGAGGTTAACATCTCTAAGGCAGGATAGGGGTGAAAAAGTTACAGATTTTCACACTGGGTGTATGCTAGCTTTTATTTTTTTTTTTTAAACTTTTATTTTCATTTTGCAACAAACAAAAGAAACAACACACCAAAAGAGACAAAACAAGTATACAATAAGGAAAAGTAAACCCATTACCCCCCACCCCGATGCTTCTTCTCTACCCGATTATATCAGCATGTGAGCGCTTCCAATTAACAGTGATTATACATCAAACGATCAAAAGAGTATCTACAATACAGCATGATCTTGGGACAGAGATATATACAAAGTTAGACAGTCAGATGAGAGCATTTAGCAAAATGTACATAGTCATTGAGCATCTTCCATTGAGACCAATGAGAAGGAGTCTGAACGGAAGAAGCGAAGAGACGAGGTATTTGGTCATATTTACTGTAAAGACAGGCATGATTCCACCATTCATTGGGGCTCAAATGGGAGCTAATTTTCCAGTATTACTTAATTAGGGAAATAGCAATGCCAAGCATAAAGTTCGAAAGGAAATAAGCCATTTTTGGGAGAGAGGGGATCCCCGCAACTGGGCGAAGTCCCACTATCCTCCAAGAAAGGGGCTCCTGAGAGTGCGAGATAGACTAAATACGACCCCGGACCCGACGCCGGTAATACTGTAGCGCGGGATATTCATGCATAACATGAGGCAATGAACCAATGACCGCAGGACGTGTCCAGCAACCATTGCCCTGAGTAGTGTTCCATTTGTCTAATCTGTGAGAAGTGTAAAAACACCGGTGGGCTAGAAAGAAGAGGGTCTGAATGAGTGAGGCGGATCGGGAACCCGTGTCCCTCTACTCCAGATAAGGCTCTATTGCTCCGAGGTCAAAGTCACATGCAATTCTCTCTCCCATACTTTCTGCGCTATAGGGGTATCTCTAGTTATAGCATTACAGAAGGTTAGTAAAATTGGATGCTACACCCGGTGAACTACCGAGAGATCGGAAAGTCTCCAATCAACCTTATGTAGAGAGTGCCGATGGCGGGAGTACTCTAGTGCACCGAAGGCGATGCTGAAGTTGCACTGACCAGAGTCGGGAGTCTAAAGATTGCATAAGAGTATTAAAGGCACCTAAAGTGTCTAAAAGCATTGGTGGATAGTGGGAGTCTGATGGGAGAGTCATACCAGGGAGAAAGGTAAGAGGAATCGGTTTGCAAAGGCCCGCTTCTATATCTAGCCACACAGGTCTACTCGGTACTGGATCTTCCAACCAACGAGCACCTTGTTTGAGAAGAATAGATTGAGGGAACACTTGAGTAAAATCGCCACCAAGTATTAATGGGGCATTGGCAGAGGCCAAGGCCAACTGCGCAATACTTGCATAGTAAGCAGGGTTGTCCACATTCGGGGCATAATGCAAATACACGTGAATTCACTATCTCCAACCTCAAGGTGTACACGGGCCCATCTACCCTCCTTGTCAGCGCTAATATCAGGTACAGTAGCGTGCTAAGACTTCTTAACCAAAGTGGCTATCCCGTACCATTTGAAAACGGTGGGAGAATAGGCAGCTACCATGTGAGGCTTAGCATTGAGTTTCAGTGTTTCAGCAGAGTTTAAATGCGTTTCCTGAAGAAACACTAAATCAACATGCTCATGGCTAAGATAGCTAAGGATTTTCTTTCCTTTGAGTGGACCATTAATGCCTTTGACGGTGAATGATAAGATTTTACATAAGGCCATTCAGAAAAGTTAAAAATTCTGAGCATGATAGCACACATAATTTCACTATGTCCCTCAAACTGACTGTATCTGGCTGTACACATGACATAGGAAAAATAAACTAATATAATACAATGAAGCGCCCCACATTAACAAAGAAAACCGCAGTACGGTAGAGGAGAAGCAAAACCCCAAAATTACTGGCGACCATGTGTCTGCGGGGAGAAACCCCCGAGAAGGCCGAAATTGAAAAAACACATAACCTGTAGGACTGTGCGTGCTCCGAATCCGACCGAGGCACACATCATGAAGGGATAGGAGACCAAAAAACAAAAGTCATATAGAGAAAGAAAGAAAGTCCAGGCTATTTCTGTGCTTGGCTATGACCGCCGCATCGGGCCCTTCAAAATGGCGGATAGAGCCGGCAAATAAGAGTCCAAGATTTGGGATTAGCGCATCTGCTCTGCTTCTTTGGAGTCTAAAAATGTTGATAGTAGATCAGGATCTTCGAACGTCCTGGTTTGGTTGTGGAGAGTCACTCGGAGCTTCGCTGGATACAACAGGCCAAAGCGAGCCTGTAGCTGTTGAAGTCGAGGGCGAAAAGCAAGGAGTTTCTTCCGCCGGTCAACGGTAGGCTTTGCCAAATCAGGAAAGAAGGAGACCTTACGACCTTCAAATTCCAAATGATGATTCGCTCGGGCAGCATGTAAAATTTGTTCCACTTGTTGATATCGTAGCAAGCTAAAGACAATAGGCCGGGGGGTCGTGCGGTTGAGCGCCATGTGGGCAGGAACACGGTGTGCTCGATCGATTTCCAGTTCTCTGTGAAAAGTGATCTTCAGCAAGGAGGGAAGAGTGTTGAGCAAGAATTCTCTTATATCTCCTGCTTCCACCCCCTCCGGCATTCCGAGGAGCCTCACATTGTTGCGACGGGCTCGATTATTGCTATCTTCTAACTCCTTTTGAAGATTCTGTATCTGGCGCTCAGCCTCGTCCAGTTTGCCCAAGCGCACCTCGTGCGAGTCGAGGACCCCCGCCATGTTGTCCTGCCGTAATGAAAGACTTTCAAGTCGGTCCTGGAGCACTCCAAAGTCTTCTCGCATGGCTCGAAGCGCTTCTCCATTGGACTGCACCAATTCCTTCACGCCGCGTATTTCCTCCAAAATCTCCAGGTGCATCTCGGGGTTTTCACGAAATGGAACCATCTTCTGTGGGGAGGACACCTCTGTTTTGGAGCATTTTCCGTGAGAAGAAGAAGGAGACCCGAAGTCCAAGCGCGCTGGTTTATGGGCCGCCATTCCCCCCGAGGTGCCCCGGTCAGCTCGGAGCGAAATAGTAAATTTGTATAGGTATTAAGTCAGGATTCTAAGTAGGCCTCTCGGGAGCTTCAACGCAAAGCGTCCTACCCGCTGGACATCAGGCTCCGCCCCCTGTATGCTAGCTTTTAAAGACTATTCTGGTGAGGCAGAAGACACACCTTCAGGATTTACTAATATTTTTGTAAATGGATTGATTCCAAGAATAAAAGAAATTTTAGAAACTTCAATAATAGATTGGCCAGCTAGAACAGCCAATGCAATTTTGGAAGGGGCTTGATACAGTGAGTTGAAGTTCCTCAAGGAACAAGAACAACAAACCATATTAGATGTAAAAAAAGTAAAGTTGCTTTATTTGCAGATTGCTTCCATGCAAACTCCCATGGGAAGGGGGAGGGGTAGATTCAGAGCTAGAGGAGGTTATGTGAATTCTCAGCGAGGGCGTGGACAGTCCAGAGAGCTGCGTACCTGTTACACTTGTGGAGAGGCTGGACATTTGAAGCGAGACTGCCCCTGGAATCGGAATCCTGATGGCCAGAGAGCTGATTTCCCCCCTCCCCCTCCAGTACAAGCTGACTTCACTCCAGTATATCAGTGCTTCTCTAACCCAGAAGATTGTGGAGGTGATACATGGGATGCATGACTATTCCTGAATTCGACTGTAACTCCTCAGGGTGAGTTAAAAGCTAAACTGGAAGGTTCTAATTTGAAATTTGTTATTGATACTGGAGCTACAACATCAGCACTGCGTTTACAGGATTTTCCTGCTATCTACCATGCTCAATTAGCACAAGCACCGATAGTACATTGTGAAGGCATTGAGGGAAAGATAATTCCTCATCGTAGACTTCAATATTTACCTTTGCAGATTGGAGAGATTGTATATCCAACTACTTTTCTTGTGGGAGACACTTTGCCAGTGAATCTTCTAGGTCGGGATTTTTTTGGTGTCACATCATGCTACTCTATCCTGGATGGGTGGCAAGTTCTCTTTTCAGCTGTACCCTCTCTATGAAGTGCCATCCCCTTCAGATGCCAGTGTTGTTCATCCGGCGCTTGAAGACCTTCCTTCTACTTTGTGGGCAGTGCCAGGATCTAATGTCAGGTGCCTTTCTATTCCTCCTGTGAAAATCACCGTGAAACCTGGCGTTCAGCTTCCTAGACTCAAGCAATATCCATTGCCAGCAGCTGCCATTGAAGGAATTTGTCCTGTAATTGCGGATCTCCAGAAACAAGGTGTCATTTATCCTACAACTTCACCATGCAATACTCCAATCCTTCCTGTGCTAAAGGCTGACGGTAAGACTTTTAGATTTGTACAAGACCTGCGAGCAGTAAATAATGTGATTTTTCCAATTTTTCCCTTGGTACCTAATCCACATGATATCTGGATGCAGATACCTTCAGGGACTACCTGGTTTTCTGTTGTGGATTTAAGTTCTGCTTATTTTTCAGTGAAAATGAGCAAAGACAGCCAATTTTTATTCGCCTTCTATTTTGACAATAAGCAATATACCTGGACCACTTTGTGTCAGGGGTATACTGCTAGTCCTGCATATTTCTCACAGGCCCTAAGAACTGCATTATTGGATGTAAAGCTCAACCATTCCTCTTTAGTACAATATGTAGATGACTTGCTTCTCTGTTCACCAAATTATGAAAGTTGTTTGTCAGATTCCTTGTCTTTATTAGCTCATATTGCTGAATTAGGTTTGAAGGTCAATTTGTCTAAACTGCAGTTTGTATCTCAAAATGTTACTTTCCTGGGTGTTGCCCTAACACTCTGTGGTTGTGCAATTACCTCTGCTATATTGAAACCTATTTTGTCATTATCTTTTCCAGCAACACCAGTGTTAATGCGCAAGTTTCTGGGTCTATTAATTTTCTGTAAACAATGGCTAGCAAATTTCTCAGATCTTACTGCTCCACTTTATGCTCTTATTGGGAAGGAAGGACCTGAAGGCCTTATTGTACCCACCTTAGCACAGTGGGAAGCTTTTGTGAATATCAAGACTGCACTGGGCACTGCGCCATGTTTATCACTACCAGACTACTCATTACCATTCAAACTGTATGTTGCTATTTCAACTTCCTCTGCCACCTGTGTACTTTTGTAAGCTTTCCCACTGGTCGCAAGCCCGTAGGCTATTTCTCAAAGCGATTTGATTCAGTGACTTTGGGACTTCCACCATGTTTATGCAGTTTGGTAGCCGTGGCTTTTGCAATTGAAATAACTGATTTTCTTGTTTTACAGCACCCTCTTGAAGTGTATGTGGCACATTCAGTTTCTAGGTTGCTCCATCTGACAAAGACTCAGCCTTTGTCCTCTACACTTTTGTTAACATTGGAACTAATAATTTCTCAGCCTCATGTTAAAGTATGTACTACTTCAATATGCAACCCTTCAACATTTCTAGCTCCATTGGCAGATCTTGTGGAGGAGGATGGGTCTCATGATTGTTTTCAAAGTATTTTAACAGTTTCTCGGGCAAGGCCTGATCTTTCTTCTATAGCCTTACCAGCGCCAGATGTGACTTTATTTGTGGATGGTTCTGCTTTCAGGATGACAAGGGAAAACTTTGTGTAGGCTACGCAGTCACTACAGTTAATGATGTAGTGGAATCAGCTTCTTTACCGTTTGCTAGTGCACAGTTAGCAGAGGTGTTTGCATTGACACGTGCACTTGAACTTTCCAGGTATCTTTTGGCAAATGTCTATACAGATAGTGCCTATGCATTAAGTATTTTATGGGATTTCGGAAATATTTGACAGCAACGAGGGTTTTTGACTTCTGCTAATAAACCAATTAGGCATGCTGCATACATTCACCGTTTACTACAGGCTGTTCTCTTGCCAGCACAAGTTGCAGTTTTAAAATGTAAAGGACATTCCTCTGCTGGGGATTTTGTGTCAAAGGGCAAGCAATTTGCAGACCAGGAAGCACGACAAGCTGCTCTTCGAGCATCAGTGTCACCGACATTGCTGTATTCAGCACCATCTAATATGACTTTGTTTTCCCTTTCGTCTCTTTTACAGCACTATCAGGATACTTCCCTTGAAACCCAAACTCTATGGACCTTGTGGGGTGCATCCTGTGATACACAGGGCTATTGGAAAAAGGACCATCTACGTATTTGCCCTGATGCTCTATTGTTCCTACTTGCTCTGTTTTTGCATCATAAACTTCACTTGTGAGCTGCAGCTATGCAACACGCCTTTTCAGTTCTGTGGTATCACCCGGAATTTATTGCAGTGGCACAGGCTGTCTATGCTGCTTGTCTGGATTGTTTGAGGGCTGGTAGGGTAGGATCCCTTTTGAAGATTGCTGCTGCCCTTCCCAGGCCTTCTGGACCATTTTTGATTTTGCAGCTTGACTTTACTGATCTGCCCTGTGCCAAAGGAGGGAAGCGGTATTTGCTGGTTGTCACTTGTCTTTTCTCTGGATGGGTAGAGGCTTATCCCACTACCAGTATGACTGCTGGGGTTGCCATCAAATTGTTGCTCACTCAGTTTATTCCTGTTTGGGGTGTTCCTTTTGTCCTGTCTTCTGATCAGGGTCCGGCCTTCATTGCGAGTGTCTGGGAGGATATTGAAAATTGGTTTGGTATTGAGACAACTGCATACTCCTTATCATCCGCAAAGCTCTGGCCAGGTGGAGCGGATGAATAGGACAATCAAAGGTCACTTGCGTACTATGACACAGGATTGGGCTACAGATTGGACAGAAGCCCTTCCTTTTGCCCTTATGGCGAGGCGTAATTCCCCCCAGCGTGCTCGGAGAGGCCTGACACCATATGAAATAGTTACTGGACGTCCAGCTACTTCTCCACATGAGTTGGCAGTTATCCCGGATCCTCAATTGTTGCGCAGCGATATTTTGACTTATTGCTCAAGGTTGCACTCAGTTCTGTCTGTTTCCCCTTTATTGCAGGTGAAGCCTCAACAAGATGCTCCTTCGGAAAGGTCACATCCGGAAGTAAAGCCGGGGGACTGGGTCCTGCTTAAGAATCTGCATCCGAAGACACTTCTGGCTCCCAAGTTCCTAGGTCCATTTCGTGTGCTCCTGGTGGGATACTCAGCTTGTAAAGTGGAAGGACATTCTCGTTGGATACATCTTACACAGTGTAAAAAGGCTCCTTCACAGGATCCAGAAGGTGGTTCCCTGCATCAGTAAATCAAGAGATTGCAACGCAGAGACTCATTGGACATCAGTGATATTACAGAAAAGAAAAAGAGACTATTGTGATTAAGTGCTTTTTGAATGAACTTATTATGCAAAAAACCTTTGTCCAGCATTTACACTACTGATTAGGTGGATATAGTTAGTTTGAATTAGTATTTTACTGATATAGATGCAATGACCTTTAGGTACTTAACCTCTACTTCATGACGTAATTGAGAATTAAGGGGTAGTTATAGCTATACTATATATCTTCATCATATTAAGAAGAGTAGGTGTATTTTTATTTTGTCTTAGCACATTTATTTTTGTGGTGATTATAGTTTCAGATATTTAGAGGTCTGCTAAGAATGTTTCAGTATTTGGTCTTAGTTGTGCTGTGGCATATTATTGTTAATGAAGCAGTGCTGCATTTAGAATCTTGGGAAAGTTATGAGGGATATCCAAATATTTTTGAGTCACATTTACACTCAGTTACAAAATATTTTAATCTATCACGTTGTGCAGTTTGCCTTCCAACTGTGACAGCTACTCAACACGGGTTTTTACCACAAGTTAGGCCCAAAGCCTTTGAAGAGTTTCGTGATACAGCTTTTAATCTAACTGCTGTACGATGGTCTCATACAAACACAGAACCTAGAGTAGCTAGTTCTATGCCTTTAAAGTCCCCTCCAATATGTTTTATGGCTCAAGGTACAGGGAAAAAGGTAGGGGACACCCCATGGAATGTTTGTAAAATAATAATGCTACATAATTCTTCCATCTGGTACAAGAAATCCCACGTACAGAAACCTTATATTTCCGTAGTACAATTAATGCAAGTTCAAGGGAATCAGGTGCATGATTATGACTTGTTACAGTATAATAGTTCTGACTACCTTTTGAATGACTCAGTCCGAGACATACCTAACTGGAGTTGCCCCTTATTAGGATATTACCATCCCTGGGAACGTAATCTATCTGTAGGAATTAAGGAAATGAACATTACTAAGTGGGCTTTGAATAATTGTACGCAGAATCTAGTCTGTCCCCATAACTTGACAATTTGGGAAAAAGGATTAGTGGCTTTAAAGGGAGACTATTTTGTGTGTGGTAATCTTGCATATACAGAACTTCCCAGAGGTTGGTCAGGTACTTGCTATGTTGCTCAGTTAGATACCCCATGGCGGTTTATACCTTACCAAAATGTTACTTTATTATCAACCTTGAATAATTCCTTAAGAAGAAAAAGGGATGTTTCCCCTCAGGATGAAGCCATAATAGCAGCACAACAGTTGATAGATTCTACAAGTCCTTTACCAAATCTCAGATAGATGCATTTACAGGTACTGTTTGGCTCTCAACCTTTGGAGCCATAGCACCCACTAGAGAATATGGTACCCAGATTATGCGATTACAGGCAGTTGTTGAACTTACAGCCCTGGATCTCACAGAGACTATTAGTGTGCTACAAGGTGAAGTAGACAGGGTGTCCACTTATGCAGCTCCTAATCGCATGGCTTTAGACTACCTACTAGCAAAGGAAAATGGTGTATGTGGCCTATTTCTGATTACTGTTGCAGTATGCTTGATAATGAAGTAAACGTAGTGAAAGGTTTGCTGGATAGGGTTAGAAATCATACATTTGTATCAAGTAGTAGTTATGTAAGTTCTTTTTCTGATTTTTTTGATTCTGTTTCTTCTTTCTGGAGTTTATTATCTAGGCCCCTGCAAGGTCTATTAGCTTCATTATTTGGCTTATTAGGGATTATCATTTTAGGAGCATTAATTCTTTGTGTAATATCAGCTTGTTGTAAGAAATTAGTGGAGACACTGACCCCTAAAATGATGTTACAGATTGACCCAGAAGCTAGCTACAATCCTTTTTTAATACCGATGTCTGAGTTTCCTTATCTGTGAAATGATTCTTTACAGAATCAGAGGAAGGACTGAAAGAAAGCTTGATTGTACCGGGTTGGATACACAGTCAGGCCCTGTGTATAACATTATATTGCTATAATCCCTAATAAAAAGTTAATATCATTTGTAGCTCCATATTTAATACCATCCTTGAAAAGTCTGTAGGAGAAATTAGGTGAAAGGTTTAGATAGCATAAACATTAGCCTATGTTATTAGAAAGATAAGTAAAAGGCAAGCTGTTTACCCAGCCTCTCAGTCTCACTGTCTCGGGTCAGAGATATCAAACTGTCAGTGTTAGGATTAATTAGAATTAAGGCCTACATAGTCATGTCTGAGAATATATGTATGTCTTTTCATGATGGTCTATGATGTGCATGCCTATAGAAAAGTATATTATGAATATACATAACACTAGACGTAGAATAGAATATGTATATTATGAATATATGTGATGTGAGACGTAGAATAATAAAGTGAAAATATGCTGTGTAATGGAATCTTTACCTATAAATAAAGAGGCCTAAAGCTTTGATTTCAGAGTAAACATAGGCAAAGGCCTAGCTTGCTCTCCCAAAGCGCTTTGGTCCTGTGTTTATAATACAAGTGTGTTGTGTATTATTTACAGATTTGTGTATTATCTAAAGATTGTGATCAGTTAACCTTCTCCTTGTTTTGTGTGTGGATTTCTGTGACCAAAGAGCCTGCCTCGTTGTAGGTGAGGGGAGGTGCAGAGTACATCTTTCACTTACATTCTTTACAGCTTCACTTGCTCTCTACCCAAACTCCCCAAGAACACGCCTACATGTGTCACGTAAACATACTTATTATTTTGTCACTGTGCACATTTTTGTGCTTTTTATCTCTGGGGTTATTTGGGTTGTGTGGGAAAATTTTATGAAATTATTCCTATTTTTTTTTTTTAATGCTTTATTTTCGTTTTATAACAACAAAGGAAAGGAAGACATACAGCTAAAAGACAAATACATACAGAGAATGTGATACATACACCAAAGTAAACCCCTACCACCCCCCTCCCCCCTGCTTCTTCTCTAGAAACTAATCATTCCCGAAAACGGGCGTGTACTGACATTATTGTGGTACAAACCTAACGGTGAGATAAAACATGATAAGTATGCATTAAACAGACATGTTGGAACAATGGGCAGAGTGTACATAATCATTGAGCATCTGCCATTTAGACAAGCGAAAGTGAGTTTGGATATGAGGAATAGCCCTCCGAGATATCTGCTCATATTTACTATATAAGCAGACAAGGTTCCACCATTCATTGGCAGTAATTCGAGAGCTATCCTTCCAATTCCTCGTGATTAAACATATGGCTATACCCAGCAGGAAGTCAAGGAGAAAGCGACCCTTCTTAGGAAGAGAGGGGACCTCCGCCACTGAGCGGAGTCCCACAATCTTCCAGGATAGAGGCTCGTGGAGGTGTAAGATAGATTGAATACGACCCCAGACCCGCCCCCAGTAAACCTGCAGTTGAGGACATTCATAAAGAACATGAGCAAGGGTTCCCACAGCAGTATGGCAAGACCAACACTGGTCCCTAGTAGTGGTGTTCCATTTGGCAATTCTTTCTGGAGTATAAAAGCATCTATGTGCAAAAAAGAAGAGAGTTTGGGTGACAGAGGCAGATCTGGAAACCCGCACTACCTTGCTCCAGAAAACGCTCCATTGTACAGGGGTTAAAGTGATTTGCAGTTCGCGTTCCCAGGCTTGTTGAGCTCTACAAGTAGCAGCGTCGGTACCCTGACATAATAGTTTATAAAAGTTAGAGGCTACCCCATGTGTACTACTAATAGAGTGAATTAGTTCTAATAGCCCGTTCTCAGTAGGGGCAGAGGGCGGCAGGATTTGAGCTCTTTTGAGGCAGTGTTGAAGCTGCATCAATTGAAAGTAATGTTTCGCTGGTAACGCAAATTCCTTTTGTAAGTCGGAAAAAGTCTTCCAGCGAGCTGCAGAGAAGAGTTGTTGGGGTGTCCAGATCCCCCTAGAGTACCAGGATTTCCATGCAATCGTTTTATGTAGGACTTGAATTCTGGAGTTATTCCACAGCGGGAGTCTGTCCTGAGGACATACGTTTGAACCCAGTGATAGAATGAGAGTGTTAAAGGCCGCAAGAGTATCAACAATCATTGGGGGATGGCGTAGGTCGACTTGATGGGACATGCCGGGGAGATGGATCAACGGAATTGGGTTACTTAGCTCCTCTTCAATGTCAAGCCAAACTGGTCTGTTGTCTGTTGAGGCAGCTAGCCATCGGGCACCTTGTTTAAGTAGGAAGGCTTGATGATACTTAAGAAAATCAGGAAAGCGGGTACCCCCTAATTCCTTCGCAGACTGTAGTTTGTGTTTAGCTACTCTTGGTGGTTTTCCCTGCCAGAGATAACGGACGAGAAGGCCCTCGATGTCTTTGTAGGTGTGTAGCGGGAGGAAGCAGGGCAGCATTTCTAAAATGTAATTCACTTTAGGGACTATCATCATTTTGACGGTTTCTAGGCGGCCCCACCATGTAAGGGATAGGGGAGACCACCGATTTGTGAGCTCACGGACTTTGGAGACTACCTCCTTGGCATTAAAGCTAATAGTGTCTTCTAAAGGAGAACAGTAGTGGACGCCAAGATATTTCACCATGCGGGATTGCCAAAGGAAAGGAAAGGCCCGCATGTCAGCCTCATGTACCCAGCGATTTAGTGGGAATGCTACGGATTTGGTCCAGTTTATTTTATAGCCCGATAATTGCGAGTATCCATCAATCAGGTCTAAGACAGCCGGGACCGAATCAAGGGACACAAAGAGCATAAGGTCATCTGCATATGCAGAGAGTTTAATCTCTCTGTGACTAAAGGGGATACCTCGGATACGTGCGGACTGTCTAATAAGGAGGGCGAGGGGTTCAAGAGCTAGATCAAAGAGCATTGGTGATAGGGGGCAACCTTGACGCGTGCCTCTTTGAAGCTTAAAAGGCCGAGACTTTATGGCATTTACACAAATACTGGCAACAGGTTGAGAATACATGACTTGGAGGTATCGGAGGAAGCCCTCCCCAAAGCCATACCATCGGAGAACTGCAAATAAGAAGGGCCATTCTAGGCGATCAAAAGCTTTTTCAGCATCTAGGGAAAGACCCACCCATGGGTGGTCCAAATTGGCAGCACGGGATAGCACATGGCACAAAGTCCGAGCATTGTCAGCGGTGGAGCGGCCGGGTATAAAACCACATTGGTCGGGATGGACTAAAGTGGCCATCCTGTCTGATAGCCGGGTAGCCAAGATCGTTGCGAAGATCTTATAATCGGCATTAAGTAGGGAGATTGGACGATAGTTGGCGGTTAGCAGCGGGTCTCTGCCTTCTTTCTCAAAAACTACCACATTAGCTGCAGAAAAGGATCACAAAGAGGATGTATCTACCGCAAGGGCAGTAAAGTAAAGTTTTAAGTAGGGAACTAAATCTGCACTGAACGTTCTGTAGAATTCTGTCGGGAGACCATCAGGCCCAGCGGCTCGACCCGAGGCTGTTCGTTTTAGGGCAGCATGGATCTCTGAAGTAGAGAAGGGTTCATCCAAGGCATCCCTATCAGCTTCAGAAAGGGTCGGCTGCTGAATACCAGAAAACAAGCGCTCAAAGGTCTCAGAGGAGAACTCACATTCAGATTGATATAGACGGGTATAAAAATCCCGAAAATGTTCTACGATATCGGAGTCTGTGGTCAGTATGCCCCCTCCCTGTGGGGCGCGAAGGGCCGCAACGCGTTTGGCTTCTTTTTGACCTTTCAAGGCATTAGCTAAAAGTCGACCGGCTCGGTTGCTTTCACGGTAATATGTCCCTTGCTGAAGTGCAATACTCTGAGAAGCTGCAGTTGAGAGGATTGCATTATAATGAAAACGGAGACGCTGTAAGCGAACTAAAACGCATGGATCAGTACGTGAAGTTAGAACGCGTTCGCCTGCTTTGATTTGTTGGTCTAGTATGAGGAGCTGCTGCTTGCGTTGTTTCCGCAGGCGAATTTGATAACTAGTGATCGTTGCGCGAATGGCCGCTTTAAAACCCTCCCACCAAGCCCAGTTTGCAGTGTCCTGGGGTAGATTAAAGTGAAAGTAGTCCTGTATGGCCGCTCGAATTTCTAACTGGAACTCTGGTTGAGTTAATAGGGCTCTATCAAAAAACCAGGCCCCCGAATTCCCTTGGGGCGCAGTGGTATGTAATTGAAAAGAAATAGCAGCGTGATCCGAGATATGTTGGGAGTGAATCTTTGCATCGTTTACCTGAGGAACTAACAGTTTTGATATTAAAAAGAAGTCTATACGAGACTGGGATTTATGAGGGGAAGAGAAGAAGGTAAAGTCAAGCTCATTAGGATGCAGCAACCTCCATAGATCGACTAAGGCAAGATCTTTGATCATAGAGGTAAGCGTAGTGTGACTCTTGGGGGGACCACTCGTCCTAGGCGGCTGTTTGTCAATCAGGGGATCGAGAACTAAATTGAAATCCCCCCCAATTATCAATGAAGTATTAGCAGAGGCCTGCGCAACCTGAGCAATGGTAGCAAAAAAGGCAGGGTCATCTACATTAGGAGCATAAAGGCATATACATGTAAATTCAAGGTCACCTATCTTGAGATGAACCCTGGACCATCTGCCTGCAGTATCCGAGCTAGTCGCAATAATAGTGGCATGCAGAGATTTCCTAACCAGTATGGCAACCCCACATTTCTTAGAAACAGCTGGAGAATAGGCGGCCACCATGTAAGGTTTAATATTGAGTTTAAGAGTTTCCTTCGAATTTAAATGCGTTTCTTGGAGGAAAATCAGATCAGCTGCTTCATGACTTAGATAGCTCAGGATTTTCTTCCGTTTTATCGGGTTATTGATGCCTTTTACGTTCAATGATAAAATCTTACATGGTGCCATCAATCGATAATAGACATTTTAGATAAGGGCGCTTGAAGATATACAATATAAACAGAATCTGTACAGCAATGACATAATCACCAAGTATGCTAGCCAATACACCCCATATTGAAAAACATGTACCAAAGTAACTTAGAGAAGAAGCAAAACCCCCAATGAATATGGCGACCATATGTCTGCGGGAGGAGGCCCCAGAGAGGAGGATAAAGACATGAAAAGAGATGAAACACCAGAGTCCATAATTAACACTGTCTCTGATATTCATCGAGGCTACTCTGGGTAGATGGAATCGGGTCACAAATATCATCAAAAGAAGGCTACAAACCGCCCTCGACGGCCTCCTTGCTGAGCCGTGGCAAATCCAAAATGGCGGGTACAGCGGACATGAGAACACTAGTAGGATCACTCTAGAAGTCAGCGCATCAAGTCGGCTTCTTTAGCATCCAAAAACTCCGCTAGTAGATCAGGGTCCTCAAATGTTCTTGTCTGATTGTGCAGCGTGACTCGGAGCTTGGCCGGGTACATCAGGCCATAGCGTGCTTGTAATTGTTGAAGCCTCGGCCGGAATTCCAGAAAGCGCTTTCGGCGGTCAACCGTGGGTTTAGCCAAGTCAGGATAGAAGGAGATTTTATGGCTCTCAAACTCCATAGGGCCCTTCGCCCGAGAGGCGTTGAGAATTTGCTCCACATGTTGATATCTCAAAAGTCGAAAGATAATAGGCCGCGGGGTCTTCCTGTTGAGCGTTATGTTCGTGGGCACACGATGAGCGCGATCGATCTCCAATTCCTTGGTAAAGGTGATTTGGAGCAGAGAAGGGAGGATTTTATATAAAAACTCCTTCATGTCTCCCGATTCCGCTCCCTCCGGTATGCCCACTAATCGTAGGTTGTTACGGCGCGCTCTATTATTGCTATCTTCCACTTCTTTCTGCAAGGCCCGCACCTGACGTTCCACTTTGTCGAGTTTGGACAGCCGGACCACATGGGAGTCTAATATGCTCTCCATTTTGTCCTGACGCGAGGAGAGTCCCTCTAGTCTGCCTTGCAATACACCAAGGTTTTCCCGCAGCGCTCGGAGTGCTTCCCCGTTGGACTGCACGAGGTCTTTAACCCCTCTGATCTCTGCGAGGATCTCCTGCTGCATTTCGGGGCCCTCGTGTAGAGCCAGCCCCTTCTGCGGGGACAGGGGTTCGGTTTTAGAGCGTTTGCCATGAGAAGCCGCTGGAGATCCAAATTCCAGGCGCGTAGGTTTGGTCCCCGCCATCTCATCAATGTGCCCAGGTAAAATCAGAGCATAAATTCAAGAATGTCCGGTGTTAATTCAGGATTCTGAGTAGGCCTCTCGGGAGCCTCAGCGTTATGCGACCATCCCGCTGGACATCAGGCTCCGCCCCCCCGAAATTATTCCTATTAATTTAATTAATTTAATTAACAGATTATTTATATACCGCTCCTTCCAATGATCAGGTGCGGTTTCCATATAACAACAATAAACAGTGTGGTCTGTTTTTACATATAACATTTGTAGCTAGGTAAATACAGTTAACAATTAACAATTAACAGTTAGTAAACTATGTACAGTTGAACATAATTAAACTATATACATTGTTCTGTTTTTCATTTACTTATTAAGCCCAAATTTCATTTACTTATTAAGCCCAAATTTCAGCAAAGTGTTTTTTTGCCTGCTAAAAAAACTTTCAAAACTGTCATCGCTGAGATTATACTTGAGGCTAATTTTATATGCCTATGTGCGAAGTCCACTTAGCGCCTATATTTAGTCTATTTTATAAAGACATGTGAAGGCAGCTATGTGCCTTTATAAAATACTAGCACAAATCCATCAGAAATAATGGTTAGATTGAAGCCACGGACATTTACACCCACTTGGGAGTAGACATAAATGCTGTAGGTCGTGCGGCCTCGGTCCCCAGCGACTGATGCTGTATGACTGGCCCGGCATTGCTGGGGGTTGCCAATGCTTCTTGGTTAATTTTTACAAACTGGTGTTGGTTAGATATGTATGATTTGAACCAATTTAATGTTGTTCCAGAGATGCCTAAGCTTGCCAGTCTGGTCAGCAGGATGGTGTGTTCAATGCTGGCAAATGCACAGGAGATATCTAGAAAAAACATTATGAAGGCCTGATTGGGATTGTCCAGACCACAGATTAGAGTGTCAAATAACACTAAAAGGAAGGTTTCAATGCCATGATAGGGGCAGAAACCCCTATCTTAACCTATGAAAATACTATGGCCTTCATTCTGGAACACGGGTTGTGGGGTCTGCATGTCCTGATGGGATGTACAGCCTCGTAATCTGCCTAGAGCCTATTCCCCCACCGTCTTTCCCTGTACATCCTGAGCTTCAGAAAAGGGAGGTAGAAAGGAGCGGAAGAGGCAGGCAAGACCGGCAGGATGTACAGAGCCGATTCAGCTCATGACCCTGTACGTCCTGTCAGGCCTTTCGGGACGTACAACTTAAATCACCTCTCAGGTGGTATAAACTGCACCTTTAGGAAGATCAGGGCAGGGGAGCCACACACAGAGCCGGGGCTGGGAGTGGGGAGGGTGGTCCCCTTTGCACGATCCAAGCTACAGGTGGAGGGGATTTGGGGTCTGGGAACACGGTGGTCTGGGGCACCTGTGCAAAAGACTTCCCCGCAGGCAGGAGGGGCATGCTGGGCCGTCCTCAGGCCCGATTCTGGCTCCTGCGGGCATGTTTTGTTCCCGCAGACCAGAATCAGGTCTTAATGGCCCCATCTTCTGCAGGGATGTCTGAATGCCCAAACATCCCCCTCCTGGAAAATGGCTCCACATCAATCCCACAATAGAGAAGAAATCCTAAAGAAAAAAAGACGGTCATGTCTCAGATATAAAAAAAAATGAGCAACTTATTGAGAAAGGCACTAATAATGGGCACTATCCTCTCCTGCACAAAACTCCAACCATGCATGGTATAAGACAATATAACTTTCTATAGCAAAGCTTTTATCTAAAAAAATATCAGATGTTTAGGACTGAAGAAAATATATCTAGTGCCAGAATATTGAATCAGAAATTTTGACATGTAGTGAGTAAAAATGCTACCAGTGATAACAATTATTTTTCACATCTACAAGAACATTCTATGCCTGGTCTGCATTTGCTTGCAAACATCAAGAAACAATCAAATCTTTTCACCTGCAAATGATTTGGTCAGGAAAAAGTCTCCAAATATAACTTAGATCTAACTCAAAAGAGAAGATATCAGGCGAGTTGCACGATTGACTTCTTCTCTCTCAGAGGTCTCAAGGATAGCACTTAGTTCCAAATTCCTCATGGAAAAATGTGACAGTTCTATAGATGTGACAATGTTTTTACCTTTCTCTGCATGTTTCTTAAAGGGAAGCTAGAATGCATTATTCAGAGGGGGGCAGCTTCTGCTAGGCCTTTAAGAAGCCCAGTTAGATATCTTTTAAATATATCCCTCAGAGCTTTTGTGAGAACCTGAAGGAAAGTTAAGTGCCCTTAAATTCAAATGCAACAGCCTATTTTCAGAAAGCCCAGATTTGTAGTGCAGTGAAGCACTACCTGAACTAAGACAGAATATGATATTTCTAGTGCTGTGCATTGATCTTCGAGCTTCAACGTTCTGAGTGATCGATTGTACTCTCAAGTCTGTTCACGGGCTCCTGAATTGTTCTAAGCAGCCTGCCGTGCTTTCCAACTTGTTACTCACACGCCGATGCAGAAACATACGCTGCTGTTAGGGCAGGCAAGTGTTTGCGCAAACCTTTCAATGCCGGGAGAAGGGCGGAATGCAAGAAGGAATCTAATGCATGCATAAACACTGCACAGATGCCTGAGCTAACAGCAACATGCCACATCTTTAAATAAATTGAGCAAAAAATGCAATGTGTGGCTTTGAATCAGTCCTGACTTCTGGTGACCCAGAAGCTCCTGGGTTTTCTTGGCAGTGTGATGGGAAGTAGATTGTCAGGCCTTTCTTCCAAGGCAGTGGAGGGTTAAGTGACTTGCCCAAGGCCACAAGGAGTGCTAGTGTGAATTGAACCCTGGTTTGTTGGTTACCAAGCCAGTGTTTGAACCACTAGGCTACTCCCCCACTCCACAAAGATGCATGTTAATTAAGCAATTAGCTACTGTACATAGTTTATTTATTTAACTGTATTTATATCCCGCTTTTCACCGGGTCAAAGCGGCGCTACATTTAAGGGTGGGGTAATTAAGTATAAGGGTGGGGCCATCACCGGGTAGGCAACATTGATGATTTCGACATAGGACAGACTTTAGACATGGACAGTATAGTTCAGTTTTCAATCAGGGGTCCCTGATGGGTGATATCAGGGGTTGGTGCACATTCTGGTGGGGATAGTGCAGATGTAGTAATGTAGAACAGAGGACCAGAAGGCTGAAGCTAATGTGAGATTTTAATGAAAGGTCTAGGGAGGCATTAAGGGTTAGCTCAAAGTCAGTGCTGGTAAAGAATTTTTGTCTGCTTCTTTGGTGTACAGCTTCTGCGATTTTCTTTTTAGATTTGTTGAAGAGACAGTTGAAAAATAAAATGGCAGAGGAAGTGTGCTGCAACAGTGTTAAATACATGTGCTGAATTTTTATCTGGCATATAAACAGATAAAACGGTGATTACTCTGGACTCCATTTGAAAGCAATAATGACTTTGAAAGAAACTGACAGCTCAATGCAGAAACCTTGCACTAGAGCCCAGCGCTAAAGTGCCAGTGTAGGGATTCCTCATGCAGGTCCCTGCAGCATCACACCCCAGCAATGACAGCTTGCAGATCTCTTTGGGCTGAGAAACACTTCCCGGTGTAGATGCTGCTTTGTCTTCACTGTCCACCAGTTCTGTGGAAACTCCAAGTCCCCGATGTTCCTGCTCTCCCTGGGTCACTCATGGCCACCTCACCGCTTGGACCAAGCACAAAGGAAAGAATGTGGCAATTGAGACTGAACAAAACCTCACTTTCTAACTCAGGCACCTGCTCTCTCTATGGCTTTTGCAACAAGGGAAGACAGATATACCAGGTTCTGCCAATCCCTCTACATACTGTGAAATCATAGTGTGAATGGCAGATAAAGTTCCAGAGGGAGATATCGTCATCTTCTCATTCTTCTTAAGGATCCCATAATTCAATACAATTAAAAAAACAAAACAAAACAGGAAATGGGAGCCCGTGACAGATGCAGTATCTCATACTTGGCAGTGCCATTGTGGATCTCCCCGTGCTAGGTATTTTACATTAATATTCTGTTTTGCTGGATCATCCTGAGAATGAGGCTCTCCCTTGAAACGTAGGTGTTTTTGTTTGTCGTCTTGCCTATTTGTTTTATTTTTATTTCTATTTCTAATTTTCTGTTTTTAGAATGTTGTGCCTCATGTGGCTCTTCTTTGCCTTTCCTTCCCCCAGGTTGTCATTCTTCTGTGGATGGTACATTGAGTTTTATTGTTTCATCACCCTCTTCTGACCATACTGTAGTTGCCTTAGAATTTGTAAGCCCTTGACGCAGGCATATAGTCAGAACATATTGGCATTTTATAATCTTATGTATATGTTGGTTTTATATGTAGAGATATGGCATTTTAGGCAAATTCTATGTATTTATGATCTTATATTCATGACGACGTATGATTTTTATGTTTTTATAAGTTCTTGCATGTTTATTCGTTTCTAGTAATATGGACCTGAACTAAGACAGAATATGATATATTTTAAAAGTTATGCCTTTTCTTTTTTCTGTTTTTTTTTGTTTTGTTTTGTTTGGATTGCCACTTCTTGTTTGTATATATTATACCCTTGTGGTTGTTTTCCTCTGTCTTAGTGACAACTGATTACTTTCCATCTGCAACAGTTAACAAAGTATAGTTAATCCCATACTCAAAGGCTAAACATTAAAACATAACTGTCAGTTTATGGTAGTAACTTAAACTCATTTCAGTTGTTTATCAAAAATTCTTAGGAAGGTTCTTATCTTAGGTAGTGGTTTGACTCACATTATTGAGAATAATCAGAGGAGTGGCCTAATGGTTGGGGCAAGGTACTTTAGGCCAGAAGATCGGGGGTTCAAATCCCACTAGAGGACAGCAACCTTGGGCCAGAAGGACTGGGGTTTCTAGTCCCACAGGTGCTCCTTGTGGTCTTGGGCAAGCCACTTAACCCTACATGGTCCATGTTCCCTGTAAAATAGTTATCTCCAAGTTATAATACCCTGTTCAATGTAATTTCAGTTTGTTCAATGTAAATGGCACTGATGCAGAATAGTGTGGCATATAAGAGAATGTAAATAAATAAACTATCTGATTAACATGGACATCTCAGCTCACAAAGGAAGGAACATAGGGCCCAATATTCAAAGGGCATTTACACGGTTAACAGCCAGTTAACCATGTAAATGCCTGCTAACCAGATATTCAATTGCACTTACATGGGTAGTACCATCTAATATCTCCAACTAAGTCCCCTATGCACCCCAGTGCTAGTCAGCTAGCAATGGGGTGTGATGGGGGCATTTCATGGTGGAGCAGAGGCCAGGACTGGTGCTAACTGTGCAGCACTGATATTGGAAGCTGCACGGTTAGTGCTTGGTGCCTATAAGATAGGCGAGGAAAAATCTTGCCTATCTTATAGGCCCTGAGCGCTAACCGTGCAGCATCCAATATCGATGCTGCGTGGTTAGCCTTGGTGGCTATGAGGGCAGCATGGCCAGACCTGGATATTCACTTCCGTAACTGAGGAAGTGAATATCCGGGGTTAAGTGGTGGGTGGCAGGGCTAAGCGGCTATGGCACTTAGCCCTGTTCAGATGAATATCGGGCCCATAGCGACTATCAGGGCACAAAACAAAAGGAACAGATGCATAACGGTCATTACATAGATGGTACAAAGAATTGTGCTCAACTAAAGGTAATGCATCCGTTACCACAAAACCTTTAAAAATATAAAATTTAAACCAATTAGAATATAAAGGCTAAAAAGACAACTATCTGAGTAATACTAAACCCAACAACTTAACATATAATACACTGATCTAAAAAACACTATGATTCAACTCTAAAGTGCCCACAAAATTGTAATTGTATATAGTTTACTATATACAGTTTTTAAGCCAGTTTTGTTTTGACATGTATTAAATCATTCTGTTAACCAATATATTGTTTATTGTTACAAGATGTTCTATGTAAAACCAAGCTCTTGCTTTGTGGATTGTTGTTTTATTGTAAACCGCAACTGAACTCTGGAAGATGCGGGGTATAAATGATTGCTAAATAAATAAATAAAATAAAATATCAATTGTCATAGGTAACAACTTAATATTTTTCTTTGTTACACTGTTTCCAGCACAAAACAGCATAGTAGTAAGGGATCAATTAATCTCTTACATGGAACAAATTTTTTACATCTTGGATCTATCTCAATCAGTGATACTAATTTAATTAATCGGTCGTGGTGTTTCTGGTTTTAGGAGGCAATAAAGATGTGCTTTACCTATTTCACTAGCGACAAAACATTTGCTGCATACTTCCAATTAGTAATGTCAGTTCTGCAGGAGTCATTCCATAATAACAAGTGAAATATACAACATGAGAATTCAAGATCACTCCTCCAATAGACTCTTGCAGGGTAGCTTAAAATAGACTGGGAGAGCTGCCAGCAGTATCTCTGCAGACATTGCTATTTTGTAGTCTCTCTTACACTTTCATGGATGTGGTATGCCACTGCCAGCCTCCCCAGCAAGACAAAATTGGTGGCAATGGGGGATTTATTTATTTAACATTTCTTATATACCGCCTTTCATGATATCAAGGTGGTTTACATTGAACAAACTGAAATTACATTGAACAGGGCATTATAACTTGGAGATAACTATTTAACAGGGAACATGGGCTATGGAGGGTTAAGTGGCTTGCCCAAGACCACAAGGAGCACCTGTGGGACTAGAAACCCCAGTCCTTCCGGCCCAAGGTTGCTGTCCTCTAGTGGGATTTGAACCTCCGACCTTCCGGCCTGAAGTACCTTGCCCCAACCACTAGGCCACTCCTCCACTCATGGTGGCATGGCTTGTCGGGGCAGCTTGGCACACAGGGGGGGGGGGCGTAGCCAATGTTTCTGCCTGGGGCGGCAGAAACCCTTGGGCGTGCCCTGAATCATTGACCACCATTTCATATTTGTAGTGGGTTTTCAATATATTTTAGTAATCATGGACCATGCGACTAGGTTTCCGTGGGCCATACCCCTGCGCAATATTTTCGCAAAGACCATATCGATAGAGCTCATAAAGTTGTTTTGTGAGATTGGGTTTCCCCAGGAGATTTTAACTGATCAAGGGACAAACTTCACCTCAAAACACTTGGCCATGCTTTGGGACGCCTTTGGGGTGCGTCATATCCGCACCTCAGCATACCATCCCCAGTCCAACAGACTGGTGGAAAGAATGAATCAGTCATTAAAGCAGATGTTAAGGCGGAGTCTAGAGGGGAATATGGTTGAATGGGATAATGTACTTCCCTTCGTGCTTTACGCGTGCCGAGAACGCGTACAAGCATCATTAGGGGCATCCCCATATGAGCTGTTATTTGGTAGGGCTCCGAGAGGAATCCTGGATATCCTTCGGGAGCAATGGGTTGCACCAGATGAGACAGAGGTAGGGGTACCCCAATTTCTCAAGGACCTCAGGAACCGTTTAGAACGGACATCCCAAGTTCCATGGACAATCTGCAGGCTAGCCAGCGCCGGCAGAAAAAGTATTATGACCGGGGGACTAAAACAAGGCATTTATCTGTTGGTGATAAAGTTTTAATCCTAGTAGCAGATGCCGGTCCGAAGTTTGAGGCCAGATGGAAAGGCCCTGGCACAGTGGTTGAGAAGGTGGGTCCCGTTTCCTACAGAGTAGAGAACGAAAGAGGACGCTGCCAAATATACCACCTGAACCTGCTAAAACCTTGGCAGGAAAGGTCTGCAGCAGTGAGGTTAGTACACATAGAGAGCCGAATGTTTAACTTAAGTGGGATTACGCGCTGTCTGACGAGGGCGTCTGCAGCTCGTAATATCTTAAGGAGGGGGATGTGTAACACGGAAGATCTGCCCTCTGCCTCAGAAGCACAGAAATCTGCTGTTTGCAGTTTAGATTCTGACAGGCAGGCAAGTCACAAGGTTCCCAGTTACCATAGGTAACGTAAACAAACTCAGACACGAGGTCTGCAGTCACGCCTAGCTAGTAAGCATTCCCCAGCTGCTGATGAAAACGGCTTTCACCTGTGCAAGGGAACGCCCAAGAAGCTGTATAAAAAATGCTCAGTGCAGTCAGAGTTAGACTGGCAGGACACGAGAAGCTTGCAAGACTGGCAAGACCCGAGAGACTTGCAGGACTCAGAAGAAAGCTCAGAATATTCAGGAAATACAGACACAGAGTCAGAACTGCCTGAAACTTCTAGCAGGAAGTCACAAAGAAATTCACAGAAAGAAACACGGAGAGTTTCACACAGAGAGGTCAGCTGTAAGAAGCACTTACCTCTGACGCAGCTTGAATTTCCTAAGCACCGGGCTGTGCTGAATGAATGGGAGGCAGCAAAAGGCAAACCGTATGTATCTGAAAAGCATGGCAGCTTAAAACAGTTACAAACCCTAGAGAGGGAAAGAAATGCTATTGAAGATGTGTGTATGTCTGACCCTGAAGAGTGTGTGCCAGTGAAACCCTGCAAAAGATTTCCAAGAGAGAAATCTTCACATAATAGAAGAGAACAGTGTTGTGGTTTACAGCCAAATGTAAAAGGTAGGAAGTTTAAAAGTTTTAAGGATAAAGCTTACTCAGAGAAAGGTGTCTCTCCTTCCTGCTATTACAAGCTATATGACAGCTATTTGCCCTGCTGTGAAGAAGGCTGTTCAGAGAGCACTGATAGAGATACGGGACTAAGAAAGGTGCAAACTTTCTGTTCTAATGAAAATACTGTAAATGATAAAGCAAAGTGTGAGCCTATGATTATAGAGGCTGGTATTGAAAGCCCATGTGATGAAGCCATGGATTGTACGCTGTTGTTATCCGATATGGTTTCCTCCTTATGCTGAAGCCAGGATAAGAGTGCCTCGTGAGTGCTGAGAAAGCTAAGAAGAGACAGCTAGCATATCGGATAAGCTTTATACTGTGGTTTATGAGTTCTGTTGAAGCAAGATGCTATGTTTAAGTTTTCTTCAGTTTACCAGAAGTATGGTTGTATCCTGAGTTTTTTTGTATTATAACCTTTTTGAAAATCCAGCCCCGGGAGGGGAATAAAAATCCTTTTGAAAAACCTGACCACTTGACTCACAACTACAACTTTCTATAAGAAAGGTCAGGCCCAGCAGTCTGGCTGTTAGCTTAGGCCACAGTCCAGCTCCTGCTGGTGACACATTGCATGCCATCGTGCTACAGGGTCTATAGCAAGATGTGCTGCCCTTCTTAAATGCTAAAGCCTAAGGCCATTCATGCAACTTAGTCCAATTCTGCCAGCGACTGAACAAATTACCCATCAAAGTCCTCCTGATAAACTTCTGATTTGCCTCCAACCCAGAGAAAGAATCCAAGCCATGGCACAAACTTTTGAGTATAACAAATTCCCAGCCAGGGGCAACAAACACAGGGATCCTTCCTCAGCCATTGGTTTCCTATCTCTGGTCCCAGAAGCAAGTGAGATGAAATGAGAACTCAACACACACAGAGCTATACCATAACAAAGTCTGCTAAAACTTCAGGAAGGCTGCCACAGGCCCGCAAACCTGAGCAGTAACCCATAACTCCCTTAATTATCTCACTCAGAGGGGCCCACAACACTTTCTTTTATTAGGGAAAAAACTGCCCCATTATACATTCTTTTGTATTATCACTCTGTGTCATGCTTTTTGCTTTGCCTATATCTATATGCTACAGGTCAAACTAAATACTACATGTTTCATGTCAAGCAAAGTATAAACATATTGTTCACATAGAGGCTGATTCCAAAAGGTGCATGCCTGGGCTGTGGGGATGCCTAAAACTTGGACGGGGCCAAGTTGTACCCGATTCCACAACCACAGGAGCTATATGTACCCGCAATTGCAGAATCGGGCAGATAGACGACCCAGTGTGCACCCAATTCCCTGGAGGGAGACGTCTTGGATGCTGCCTGTCCCCTACCGCATAACGCTCTAGCTGGTGTGCTAGTGCTGTAGCATCTCATCACCATGCTTCCAGTCAGAGTCACAGAATGCCCATTACAAGAGCGGCCCTGGCACACCACCATCAGACTCTTAGCAGGGGCACCTGAGGCTTGGATTGGGCAGTGGGTGCTGTTCCATGACATCATGATGGGGTTGGGGGAATGCAGCCCGCAAACAGTGCTGTGCCTGACACTTATTCCACCATCGGGGTGGAATAAGCTGGACATTCATCTCGGTGCCAGGGTGCATACAGAGGCCTGTCCTGAATAGCCTCTGTACGTCTCGGTACCTGGCCGCTCCCTTGCTCTGCCCCAGCTTGGCCCCTGCTCCTCCCCCTCCCACACATGTACAGCACTCCCCTCACAAATGTCCTGTGCATGCGTAGAGCACTGGTGGCAGAATAGGGCTCAGAGGCTGTGCATGTGTTGGATGTCCATCTCACACATCCAGACCCCGTAATTTGAGGATCAGAATGCCCCCATATTGTTCTATGGATAGAAGTTCCATGTAAAAAGCGGAAGGTGATGGCAGTGGGGGTGTATTGCTGACTGCCTGTTCAGAATGAACAGATGAATAATGAAATGCTAAAAATATCAGGGAAGCTAACAAAAGTTACAAACCAGTAATAATGGGTGATTTCAATTATCCCTGTATCGATTGGGTCAATGTCATAGCAGGAAATGCTAGAGAGAGAAAGTTTCTAGATGAAATAAATGACTGCTTCTTGGAGCAGCTGGTTTATTTATATTCTCTTACATATGATGCTATTCTGCATCAGTGCAGTTTACATTGAACAGGGTATTATAACTTTGAGATAACTATTTTACAGGGAACATGGACCATGGAGGGTTAAGTGGCTTGCTCAAGACCACAAGGAACACCTGTAGGACTAGAAACCCCAGTCCTTCTGGCCCAAGGTTGCTGTCCTCTAGTGGGATTTGAACCCCTGACTTTCTGGCCTGAAGTACCTTGCCCCAACCACTAGGCTACTCTTCCACTCCTGAACTAACAAAAAAAAGGAAGCTATTTTGGACCTAGTCCTTAGTGGAAAACAGGATCTGGTGTAAAGATAAGAGTTTTGGGGCCACTTGGCAATAGTGATCATAGCATAATCCCATTTGATTTAATAAATGTAAGAAAGACAGCAAGTATATCCACTGTACTACCTTTTAACTTTCAAAAGGGAGACTATGATAACATCAGGAAAATAGTTAAGTAATAACTAAAAGGAGCAGCTGCAAATATTAAAGATTTACATCAAGCATGGGCATTGTTTAAAAGTACTATCTTGGAAGCCCAGACCAGATGTATTCCATGCTTTAAGAAAAGTGGAAGGAAGGCCAAAAAACCATTAGCATGGTTTAAAGACGAGGTCAGAGAGGCTTTTGTTGCCAAAAAAGCATCCTTCAGGAAATGGAAGAAGGAGCCTAACAACAAACATTGGAAACAACATAAGCACTGGCAAGTTAGGGCAAGGCATTGATAAGACAGGCAAAGAGAGAATTTGAAAAGAAGCTTACCATGGAAGGAAAAATGCATAATGAAACCCTTTCAAGTACATTCAAAGCAAAGAACCTGGAAGAGTGTCAGTTGAACCATTGGATAATAGAGGGGTAACAGGGGTACTAAGGGAGGGTAAGGCCATAGCAGAGAGAATGAATGAATATTTTGCTTTGGTCTTTACTGAAGAAAATGTAGGGAAGTTACCCATGCCTGAAATGTTATATAAAGGTGATATGGCAGAAGAATTGAAAGAAACATCAATAAACTGAAGAGCAGCAAATCACCTGGACTAGATGATATACATCCAAGGGTGTTCAAATAACTGAAATATGACATTGCAGACCTGCTATTAATAATCTGTGAACTATTATTAAAATCATCTGTAGTACCTGAGGAATAGAGAGTGGCAAATGTAATTCCAATTTTTAAAAAGGTTCCAGGAGTGATCTGGGAAAATACAGACCGGTGAACCTGATGTCAGTACTGGGCAAAATGGTAGAAACCATTATAAATAATAAAATTACTGAACATGTAGATAGCCATGGTTTAATGGAAGTTAGCCAATGAAAGTCTTGTCTTCCTAATCTGTTATATTTTTTTGAAGGTGTGAATAAAGAGGTAGACAATGTTGAGCTGGTTGATATAGTGTATCTGGATTTTCAGAAAGCCTTTGAAAATGTCCTTCATGAGAAACTCTTGGCAAAATTAAAAAGTCATGGGATTGGTGGCAGTGTAGTATTGTGAATCAGGAACTGGTTAAAAGAAAGCAGAGAGTAGGGCTAAATGGCTAATTTTCTCAATGGAGAAAGGTGAATAGTTGAGTACCCCAGAGATCCATGCTGGGTTCACTGCTTTTGAACATATTCATAAATGACATGGAATAATGAGTGAGTTTATCAAATTTGCAGATGACACAACATTATTCAAAGTTGTTAAAATGTAAGTGGATTGTGAAAAATTGTAAGAGGACCTTGGAAAATTGGAAGACTGGACGTCCAAATGGCAGATGGAATTTAATGTGGAGAAGTGCAAAGTTATGCACCTAGGAAAGAACAACACAAATTATGGTACCACTTTAGAAACAAGGAAAAAGATTTAGGTATCATCATGGATAATATGTTGAAACCCTCCACCCAGCGTGCAGTGACAGCCAAGAAAGCAAATAGAATGCTAGGAATCATAAAGAAAGGAATGGAGAATAAAGCAAAGGACATTAAGGGGTATGTTTACTAAACTGCGGTAACGTTACAGACCGCGCGTTAGGTAACATTAACGCTCGTTAGGTAACATTAACGTGCGGTATGTAATGTTAATGCGTGTTAACGTTACCTAATGAGTATTAACGTTCCCGGCCACGGTAAACACTGCAGAGGGTGGAGAGAAGGCAGGGGAAGGGGTCAATGGGCGAGGAGTGGGTGGGGACAGGCTCCCTGCACACTAACGTGCTGAACTGAAGGGCTGAATCCTACCGCGAATGAAAACCTGCCATTAGATGCACATTTGCAGGAGGGAGAAACCATTTCAGTGTCAGCAATGTACAACATAGACAGGGAGCCCAAGAAACGCGATAGTAGTGCTCCATTTCCAGCAACAGCATAGTGCCCAAGTATGAAAGGCCACTATGGCGATGGTGCAAGTGGAGCATAGAGGGCTGCAGGTGGGACATGTAGCGGGGCAGCTGGAGCACAGGGTGGATGAGGCGGGTGCCTAGGTGGCACATAGGAACATAGAAACCGGTAATCAGCGTGACAGCAGCTGTCAAAGGCCAAGAACAATCCACCTACACCTACCTGGTCCACCCGAGCTAACAGTTGCCAGGGCACTGACCTGATATCCCCCCAGCCAACCATCCCCCAAGCGGAAGAGACAGACTATTGCTAGGTGGTAATGGAGGGGGGGATGTGAGGATGCTCATGTGTGCCCCATGCCCCAGACCCCACTCCCTAGGCGACCACCTACCCACACAATGGATGGCCTGGGACTGTGCCCTACCAGCACCAACAACATATGGTCATGTCAGCATGGCGGGGGGGGGGTGCCCGTGCTGGAGTGGGAAGTGGCACCTGCCTGCAGGGGACCTAGGTCATGCCCTGTACCAGTACACGGTGTGCAGGGCAACAAAACAGGTCTGGCTGAGGAAAAGTACAGGTAGCCCCAGGGACCACCATACATCTGTGGCAACAGTGTGGTGCAGTACACCCAGCCAGTGTGTCCAGAAGCAGAGGGTGACAGGTTAAGGCCCCAGCTGTGGTTCCTGCAGAGCATGTCCCCATGTTTTACCCTACAATGCAGATACAACAGCAACATGTGCAAAGCCTAAAGCAGCGGCGAACAGGGGTAAAACACCCACTCACACAGGCTCCACAATACAAAAATGCATGGAGAGTCAGGCTGTTGGCCCCAGCATTGAGCTGCAGTTATCACCAGAGCACTACTACTACCTCCTGCACAGTTTAGCAATGTCGGCACTGTGATCAGGACCAGTGTGGCAGGCAGGGTTGCCAACCACCCCTATCTTTGCACAATGCTGCAATAGGAGTGTGTGTGTGTGTATGTCTATCCATTGTTTTGTGGCTGCCCACACCTCACCGGGCCCACAATGTCCCACTGTTACCAGCGTTAGCCTGAATATGTGCATAATGAGGAGCAAGGTGTCGTGGGTATGGCCCGGACAGGGTGGATAGGCCAGGATGCATCTTCACAGGGTGTGGGGCAATGGCTGGGACACTGTAGTACCCGACCACTGCCTGCATGGACAGGGTGGCCACAGCATGGCATGCTTGGAGGGCACTCACTCTGACGGAACAGTGACCATGGCATGTCTAGGTTCCTACATAGCGCTCTACACTATCTGCCTCCAGTGATACTTTGGTGTTCCCAGTGCTGGGCCCCCAATCACTGAGATGTCTGCTGTGTGTACATAGTTTTTCTGTGAGCGTGGACTGTCTGTAGTTAGACTGTGCATGGTTGGAACATCTATAAGGTGCAGTCTGACTGTGCTGTCTGCTGGTGACTGGCAGACAGTGGTGTGAGGCAGTTGGGGTTTTCCAGAGCTAACCCTGTCATTGCTGCTTGTCTGCCCCAGCCACAAGTATGGCTCTAGCCCCCCCAACTCTGGAGGGCTGTCTTATACCAGCAGGATGGAGGTTGCTTCACAGGGGCTGAGGCACCTGTCCCTTACCTACAAAGAGGGTAATGTGAGCCCTTTGGGGGTATGTGGTTTATATCACTTTGACCTATAAAGGTACTTCTACATAAACCTCATGCATGTCTGGAAACCTCTCTACCCTGAAAACAGGTGCCTATGTCAGCCAGACCCAAACACAGGGTACACACTAATCTGGGTGGTGTCTGGTCCCAGAGGGCCACATGTGACTGCAGGATAAAGATGGACATCAAATTACCTTAAGCTGCACTGCAAGGAACACCTGTCACACACTGTTAGTGATGGGGATGCACAGCAGGGCCTATCTCTAGTACCACATGTACTGCGGATCTAGTGCTGGGCACCCATCCTATCCCTCAGGGAGAGCACAGAACCTGCACATTGGCATGGTCTGTAGCTACTCTGTGCCAGTATCACAAACTGTCAGTTCGTCTTTCCAAGCTGAGGTACCGGAGAGGTGCAGACCCCATTTGGTGATCAGCTGTAGACAGCTACTCAGCATGTGCATTGCATCATGGGTACTGGTGGGGTTACCCTATCCTGGCACTCAGAGCAGACAGTTTGTGCAGTGACCTGTGGTCCTTCTGTGACATACACCATGGAGCCATTGCTGTGACATACACCACAGAGGTATAGCCTACTGGTTAATACAATGCCATTTTCAGTAGTGTTCATGGGTTCAAGTCTTCATTGTTCTCTCATGCCTGTCCTACTCAAATAGTGTGCATGCTTGTAACAGTCATATTTTTGCAGATTTGTGCTGCCAGCCCATAATACCCTCACCACAATTGCCAACATTCCCTCGGTCCGTCTATCTGTGTCTGTCAGCTGTATAGAGTCCTGTCTTCCTGTGCAGGCTGCCACCTCAAGTCCTGCACTAGTACCCTTTCCTGCATTGCCTCGCCTGTGCCTGATCTGCATGGCACCACCACTCCTCTGTCCACCCATCATTGTAACTATCCTGCAACCTCCGCCTCCACTGGGGGACAGGTATTCCCATCGTCTGTCACCAACTGTCTTTCAAGTACTTTACATTGCCAACACCCTGTGCTGTGGTACAGTTGCCCCCACCATGTTTGTTATCAGTACTGGCAGCCACATGGGATGCCCTCAGATATGGCAGGTCCAGCGACTCCCAGCTCTACCTCCTTCATTCACCTGTTCATTGCCTTTCCTGAGTGCTCTATCTAGTGTTAGGGCTACATTTGTCTCTGTTCCTCACAGGTCATGCATGTCATCCTGAAGCACCTTGCAGCCCTTAGGCCACACTAACCTTATAAGGCACCTTGTAAGGTGCCTTGTAAGGTGTCTTATGAGGCGCCTTGTAACACATGTTAGTTTGTAACATGTTGGCTGATACAGCTTGCTGTAACGATGCACCACCCACGCCTTTATATGGGCATCTGTACCTTTACCGCAGAACCTAACGCAAATGACGTTACCGCAGTTTAGTAAACATACCCCTATAATGCCTCTGTTTTATTCCATGGTGCAACTGCATCTTATTCTATACAATTCTAGTCACCATATCTTATAAAGGATATAGCTGAATTAGAAAAGGTACAAAGAAGAGCGACATAAATGGTTTATGTTTATGTTTATTGATTTAATATACCGCTCTACAAATATATATCAGAGCGGTTTACATTGTACAAAAAACAAAGAAATCACAAGGTGAAAAAAGAAAGGAAAGAAAGTTACAATATTAACAGGAAAGCAGGTAAAGGGAATGGAAGGATACTTCTATGAGGAGAGACTTAAAAGGTTGGGGCTCTTCAACTTAGAAATAGCACCACAAGAATCAACGTCCAGACACACTCACACGCATATACTACTCACTGCATGTGCACACTATAAACTGTATCTTATAGATTGTTTGCTGTTCAGACCGCCTTGATTGCAGGATAAGGCGGTATAGAAATACGTTTAAATAAAATAAAAATAAATAAATAGAAAAGAAGCAGCTGAGGGGGGTTATTATAGAAGTCTATAAATTAATGAATGGAGTGAAACGGGTAAACATAGATTGGTTGTTTACACCAACAAAAAGTAGAAAGAATAGAGGACATGCAATGAAACTTACAATGTAACCCATTAAAGACTAACACGAGAACATTTTTTTTACTCAATGCGTACTGGAATTCCTTACTGGAGGATGTAGTAAAAGCTGTTTGTTTAGCTGCATTTAAAAATAGGTTTGGACAAGTTTGGACAAGTTCCTGGAGGAAAGGTCCAAAAACCTTTATTAAAGAGGACCCAGGAAATCCACTGCTTACCCCAGGAGGAGCATTGTGGAACCTGTGTGCCTTTTTGGGGACCTGCCAGGTATTTGTGACCTCGTTTGGCCACTGTTGTAAACAGGATACTGGGCTTGATGGACCTTGGTCTGACTGAGTATGGCATTTCTTATGTTCTTACGTTCACTTAATCAGGACAGCTTAGTGCAAAAATGAACTTTTTATCTTTTCTCTCATGCAAAATGTAACTTTGACTATCTCACTTATTCATAAACATCCCTTATAATACTGGCAGCATATTCAGTGCTGTTTTCGTACATAAACGTCTCCTACTTTGAGTCCCTTTTTACAGTCAAGCGGCTCATAGTAAATACAGTGGCATCCATAGCTGCTATTATTGTATCAATTTGTCTCATTTCTGTCCTTTCTCTATTACTTTGACCTTCAACCTTGCCAGGTATGATGTCTTTCTCTAATGATCTTTCTCTTTGCATGATGTGTCCAAAGTCTGAAAGTCAAAGTCTTGTCATCTGAGCTTCTAAAGAAAACTTAGGTTTGATCTCCTCTGGTACTGACTGATTTGTTCTTCAGGCAGTCCATGGTATACACAGTATTCTTTACAAGCACCATAATTCAAAGGCATTGATTTTCTTCTTGTCTAACTTTTTTACTGTCCAACTTTCACATCCATGTGATGTTATTGAAAATGTCTTGGACAAGTAACAACTTTGTATGGAGAAAGCCATCTCTGCTCTTGAGAATCTTGTCTTTGTCCTTCATAGCCATTCTGACAAGTGCAAAACATCATCAGATTTCTTGACTGCTTGTCATTTCTTTATTGATTATTGATCAAAGCAGGTTAAAGTTGTCCACTATTTCAATTTCTTCTCCATCGATGATAAACTTATTGATTTTGCCAGTTGTCAGAATCTTTGTCTTCTTTACGTTAAGTGCAGGCCCATTTTAAGACAGTATCCCTTGATCTTGAAAAACAAATGTTTTAGATCGTCCTCACTTTCAGACAGTATTGTGGTGTCATCAGCATTGCGAAGGTTGTTGATGAATCTTCCACCAGTCTTTACACCTCTGTTTCTTCAAACAATCCTGATTTTCTGATGATTTGTTCTGTATATAAATTAAACAGGTAGGGTAAAGTATGCAGTCTTGTTAAACACTTTTGCTAATTTTAAACCATCCTGTTTCACCTTGTTCCATTGAACTGTTGCTTCTTGATCAATGTAAAGGTTGTGCTAGAGAACTGTCAGGTTTCTCATGGTTTACACAGTAAAAAGTCATGCTGCAATCAGTAAAGCACATATAGATATCCATCTCACATCCACAATGATGTCTCTTGTCCCTCGCCCTTTCCTGAACCCTGCTTGCACTTCTGGTAGTTCTTGTTCCAGATATGGTTATAGTCTGTTGTATGATCTTGAGTAGAATCTTGCTGGCATGAAGGATCAGAGTGATTGTGCAGTAATTTCCACAGTCAGTCAGATCATCTTTCTTTAGTATTGGTATAAATGCAGATCTTTTCCAGTCAGTTGGCCATGATATTGTCTTCCAAATTTCCTGGAACAGCCTTGAAAGTATGGTAACAGCCACATCCAATTGCTGTAGTGCTTCAATAGGAATTCCATGAATACCTGGTGCTTTGTTCTTTGTTAATACTTTCAATGCTGCTTTGACTTCTTCTTTCATCACCAATGTTCCTGGTCATAATGTACAGGTTGAAACAGCTATTGGTCCACTTAATCTTTATGGTATAATAACTCTGTATTTTCTTTCCACCTTTTCTTGATGTTCTCAGCATCATTCAACATGGATCCTTGAGCATCTTGTAGAATTCCAATTCAAGGTTGATATTTTCCCTTTAACTCTCACAGCTTTAGGAAAGCCAATCTAGTTCGTCCTCTAATAGTTTCTGATTCTATTTCCTTGCATGTGTCATTGTAGCACTTCTCCTTGTCTTGTCTTGCTGCACGTTGGAAATCTCTGTTGAGTTCTGTTATTGCCTCTCTTTCTCCTCTGGCTTTAGTTTCTCTGCATTGCTGGGAAATTCTCAGAGTTTCTTAGGTCATCTATAATGGCTGTTTTTGCTTTTTCACCTTTAATAGAGACTTCTCACTTTGAGCACAACTTTCTTGATGTCATCCCATAACTCTTCTGGAGCTCTGTCATTTGCATCCAAAGCCTCAAATCTATTTCCAAAGCAGTCTTTAAATTACAGTGGTATATCCTCATGGTCATATTTTGCTACATTCATGAGTGGTTTGCTCTTTTTCAGCTTTAGCTTGAGTTTGCATACTATTAGTTGGTGCTCGGTACCATAGTCAGCTCCAGGTTTTGTCTTTGTTGATGTTATTGAGCTTCTCCATTGTTGACTTCCACAGATGTAGTCAATTTTATATTTATACAATCCATTTTATGAAGTCCATGTATACAGTTGCTGCTTCGTGTTGCTGGAAGAAGGTGTTTGAGATGAATAGATTGTTGGTCTTGCAGAATTCTATCAGTCTTTCTTCAGCTTCATTTTAGCTGTCAAGTCCATATTTTCCAACCACTTTACCTTCTTCTTCATTGCCAATTTTTGCATTCCAGTCACCCATGATTATTATGATATCTTGTTTGCATGTTCTGTCAATTTTAGCTTGTACTTGTTCATAGAACTGATACTCTTCTTCCTCTTCTGCAGCTGTTGTTGGGGCATATACCTGAATAATAGTTGCGTTGATGAGCATTCCTCGTAAATGAATAGAAATTAAGTATTCACTGATTGCATTAAATTTCATTACAGTTCTTGCAAGTTTCTCGTTAATTACAAATGCAACAGCATTTCTTATTTGTCTTTCATTTCCAGCATAGTATATCATGTGATCATCAGATGTGAAGCGCCCAATGCTAGTCCATTTCAGTTCACCAACACCCAACAGGTTGAGTTGTACACGTTCCATTTCATTTTTGACCACTTCCAAGTTCCCTTGGTTCAAGCTTGTATGTTCCATGTCCCAATATGTAAGACATCTTTGCAGCTTCTGACTCTCATTTCATGCGCAGCTATATCAGCAGTCAGGCGTCCCGAAGGCTTTGATCCAACCACATCATAAATGCAGACTTTACTCTGAAAAGTCTTCTGCTTATCTCCAGTAACCAGTTGAGTACCTTCTGAACTGGGGGTCTCATCTTCCAGCACTATAGTGCAATTTGTTTATAGTGCATTGGGTTTTCATGGCAAGATATGGACGTAGAATGCCAGGCCTTTCTTTCATGCAGGTAATGCTAGTGTTATTGCTGTTTTGTCACAGAAATGTGATCCTCCACCGCAAGTATGGTAACAGCTGCCCAGATAGGTGATTTATCTTACTCTGGCACCTCAGCTGAGACCTGTCCATCTTGGGAGACCTGCCAGTAGTTAAGCTACTGATAACTTAGCTCTCAGCATCTCTGAGGCACACAATCTTTCACAGCGCAACAAGCTGCAAACCATGTGAGGGTACCCTCCACATACTATTGGTATATTTTATTGGTTTTATGTTGTAAACCACTTTATGTTCTCTTTCTGGGGAATAAAGTAATATATAATTATAAAAAAATAGAAATAGAAAAAGAAAAAGAACTAATAAAGGACATAATGGGGTAATTTTATTAAAGGATGCATACACTGAGGCCAAGTATTCACCTAACTGGATAATGTTTTAGTCATTTAAGTACATATGTGGCCACATATGCCCATAAATGACCTCTTATAAAATTCCAGCCATCGTAAAAGTATGTACATTCCTTGATGGTGTGTACTTTGCTGGTGGACATGCGAACAGGCAGAGTTTGATTGGAGTGCACCAGTACGCGTGCAGTTTATAAAATACTATAATGCATGTGTATTCTTGTAAATTATAGCTGCAGACATTTACACTAGTCCTAGGATTGTAATTGTCTGTGCCTTAACTTAAGGTGTGATTTCTTTCATGTAGGCTAGTCTTTTATAAAGACAAAAAGGAGCCTACTTGTTTTTATATAATAGGCTTAAAATAGACCCCTTAAAATGTTTTAACTGGGTTCCCTGTTATAAAGTTACTCTCCGTTTGTTAAAATGAATGTGTACTAACTACAATATCTTTGCATTAACTGTTGCTGATGTTCTGATCATCTTTCCATATAGTTAATGCAGTTGAAATGTCTTCACCATGCATTAAATGCATTGCAGAAATGCAGTTTACTAAACCTATTCAGGTTACATTAATAGTTCCCTGCCATCTACCATGTTAACACTTAGGGGCATGTCTACTAATGGGATTTAATGTGCATTAATAGAATTAATGTGTGTTAAGTGCCAGTACCATTTTATTTCTATGGGTGCAGTGATACTTAATGCACATTAACCTTTAGTAAACATGCCCCTTAATTTACTACACTGTAAGGTGTAGTCCCTGCCCATTGACCACTCCATTACCTGCCACATTACCCAACTGACGCGGGAATTAGTGCATGCCATCAAGCTGCCATGCTGTTATTGCACTAATTCCTGCATTAACTGTTTAGCATAGCTTAGAGATTAGTTTCCTAGATGTGTTTGAAATAATGGATAAGAACTATTTTATTTGTCATTTCTTACAGGCAAAGTGAAATAGAATAGAACATGTATTTTTTGTGCTCATCTAGATGTGATTTCACATACTTTTCTACTGGGCCTTACGCAGTTTAGGAAAGCCCTCAAGTACCATCTTTTCAATAAGTACCTCATAGAACCCAACCTCACCCACCGAGACAGAGATGCAACCCACTAAGCAAATATATGGTTTCCCAACAACATGCCAAGAAAGATTCTCTAACCCTTAGTGGTGCATTTGTTTCTATAGAATTCATGATCATTCAACCTTATGTAGCAATATTTGTAAATAGTTTACAAGCTTATGTAGCAAGTTTTTGTAAATAGTTTACCCCTGTTATCTAAGTTACTTGCCCTGTTATCTGTAAACTCATACATGTTAACTGTACTGAGCGTTTCTGTTCCATGTAAACCGCGCTGATGCTGAATAGTGCGGTATATAAGAGAATGTAAATAAATAAATAAATACTGTGCTTTTCTGATCTTTGACAGAAAGCTAAGTACAATATGTATATCTATGAAAGTCGCATTCTCTGCCTTCACTACAGTAGTTTAATATCGTTCAAGTGTGTTTGCTCTAAAAAAAGAATTAAATCCCGGTATGGAATGACAAATATAACTTAGGTTTAAATATGTGTAGTGATATTATCAATTTATATTATAGCTTCTATTGTTGTTTGATCGTGACCCTGTTGGATAAGGCAGTAATGAGCCAGCACTGTCTCAGAATTGAATTTTTTTAAATAAAATGAGTGATTATCTCAGATTCATTCTGATTGAGAAAAGCTCAATGAATATTTCTGCAAGGTATGCTCTATTTCTCTCACTGCTCAATAGTGTCTTCAGTATCAATAAGTGAGGACGTCTCATAAATTGCTTCTTTTTCAGCCATCAAAAGGTGCTTTTCATACTCTTAGTAACTTTCCTTTATCTGTCATTATGCATTATGCTATCTGGAACTCCAGTCAGTGCTGACAAGACATTTATGAAAGTAGCTTTCTACAGCACTTAGATCAAGTTTATGAGGCCATCCTATGCCCCTTAGTAATACATAAATAAATTGCATTTAAATTAAGTATGGAAAATCACATCAAACTGATATATTGAAACTTTCAAGGACAGACATAGGTTTTTGTCCTTGACGCTCATGCCTCAGTACATCAGTGAGTCTCTAAGACGTAATCATTTTCATTGATGTACATTGTGATAAGGATGGTTAAGTATCTTACAGACTCAAAACTACTAATCATTTAAGCATTGATTCAGATATTCATATCTAGATTGGCTAGTTCATCTGTTTATCACAGAACTCTGGATGGATCGTAGTTATTCAAGAAGCAGTTACACATTTCTGCAAATATATAACTGCTTAGAATTTTACAAATGGTGTCCAAGAGCTCTGGAACGTCCAAGTCAAAGCATCAGAAAAAAAAGCAGGCACACCCAAACTCAGGCACCATTTCACTAATGTTGATGAGTCTGCAGGGGCATCTACGTAGACATTCCCAGAATAGTATTGAAGACTGTGAATGTGTAAGAATAGCCTAGTGGTTAGTGTAGTGGGCTAGGACCAGAGAAGCTAGGGTTCAAATTCCACTGCTGCTATCGTTGTGATTGTGCAGAGTATTGGGGATGGTAGACTGCCATCTTCTCTACACCCCCTGGATGTTATATGGTCAAAACAAGCACTTTTCCTATGCCTGAAACAGGTATAACCTTAGAAACAACTGCAGATGTCCAGGACATTTCTGCTGACAGCCAGGTTCATATAAATGTCCCAATCATGCCTCCACCATGCCCCCATTCAAACAGGAACATCCTGGCTTCTAAAATGCCTGTGGAGACGTCTCTATTCTGGTTTTCAGACATCCAAAGCATAACTAGGACTTCTAAAATAACTCTTTATATGTATGAAGGTACACATTAGGGGGGTTATAGGACGTGGAAGTGCAAACGCCTGAATATCCATGTCAGTTTTAGAAGACAGGGTGTGTACATGTTTGTCCCTTCTATAATTGGTATATTTCTGCACCTCATCTTCCATATATTTTTTTAAAAACACGCAGTGAGGATTTATACATGCCCACATCTTGAAATGGTATGGCCTCTACATGGGACATGCAATGGGCAGGTCAATGCCAAACTGTGACCAAAAACATGGTATGACATGCATCCAGGCAAAAACAGGGAAGCACATGTGAAAAATCTCCTCAGGGCTAATGAGTGAATATGTGAATATATATATTCACTTGGGTGGTAAAAGACATATGCATGCTGCGCAGCCCGTGCACCTTGCAGAACCACATCGACATGCTTCCAGTGCACTTGTATGACTTAAAAAGTAGCACTCCACACTAGGACTGTATAAATGCGGGCTACCTGCCAGCTCAACTTCTCTTTGTAGAGACCCTGTTCCTATTCTAGCTAGTAATATCAAATAAGGATGTTCTCTACTGCCCCAGAGGGTGTCCCAAGCTGCAGCAGAAAGGTCTGGGAGAGGATCCTCATGGGCCTGGCCAGGTAAGAAAACTATCCTCACACCTCTGTAAACATCTCATAAGATGCCACTTAGCTGTACACTGGAACCCATTATGTATGTAGGGAAATATAGGAATCAAGCCTGCTGCAACTAGTAGGAAGACTAGTAGGAAGTCACAAAGGGCAACAGTTTTTGAGGACCAGCAAAGGGCAGCATCAGTCAAAGTAAAACATAAGTCTTTACAGCCACACACACTCAAAGAGCCATGAACACAGCCTGATATCTGCAGGGAAAATGGTAACATATATGCATACATACAAACAAGGTAAAGGACTCCTTAGAAAAGTATAATGCATTCTGATAGGATTATTGTGGGAAGGGCAATGTGCCAATAAGCATGACTCTAGGGATCACTTTTCAGAATTTCAGGGGAAGGTTGTGAGGATGCATAGATGACTTGGATGCCCAATACCCTAGCACTAACTCTGCTGGAACATAAAAACATAAGATATGCTATAAGTGGTTAGACCAAAGGTCCATCGAGCCAGTGACCTGTTTCTAATAGTAGCCAATTCAGGTTGCAAGTACCTGTCAGGTTCCCAAAAGGTAGACAGATTCCATGCAGCTTGTCCCATGGGTAAGAAGTAGATTTCACCAGTCCACTTTAATAATGGTTTATGGACTTTTCCTCCAGGAACATGTTCAAACTATTTTTAAACCCAGCTACACTAAGCTTTTACTACATCCTCCAGAAATTTATTTATTGTATTTATTTGTGTATTTTATATACTGCCTTATCAATAACTCAAAGCAGTTTACATAGGAAAAGAACAGTATACATCTAACATTAGATGCAATTAAATCATGAACATTGAACTTAAGCCAAACAAGTCATTACATTGTAAATTAAACAAAGTAACCATTTACAGTAAACCATTTACAATAAAGTCATAAGGTAGAATGATAGTAGAGTGGGTTTCCAGATTGTTTTGGGTCAATATTCATTTCATCAGTTGAATTTTCAAAATACTCAGCAAACAGGAACGTCTTTAGCTGCTTTCTAAACATATAAATGTCTTCTACTGTATACAGTATTTCTTAATTTGACTGGAAGCAAGTTCCAGAGTATTGGTGAGTAGAAGGTGAATGCTCTTTTACTTGTTTTGCGGTTGACTTTCCTGAATTCTGGGGGAATGGCTAAGGTCTTTTGTGTGTTTCCTCATCTTTGTCTGCTATTAGGTACAACACTTACTAGTGAGCTGAGGTATGTGGAGGACAAGTTATGTAACATTTTGAACGTTAACATTAGGGATTTATTTATACTTTGCTCTCAATGGGGAGCCAATATAATTGTTGAAGAATGGGTGTTATATGCTCAATGAATTTCAGAGTTTGATTATGAGTTGACTGAAAAAATATGTTCACTGATTAGTTTTAAATGTGCTACATTGCAGCTTCATTGTGTGTTGCCTAGTCTTTTTTCTTTCCAAAGGAGTAAACAACCGATCTATGCTTACCCATTCTGCTCCACTCATTATTTTATAGACCACTATCATATCTCCCCTCAGTTACCTCTTTTCCAAACTGAAGAGCCGTAGCATTTTAAGCCTTTCCTCATAGAGGAATATTTCGATCCTCCCATGGCCAAACACATATATACCCTACACCCACATAGCTATTGTACATGTGGACATGCTAATAGCATGGTTAACTTGTCTGTGACATGCACTAGCTGGACATGGCTGCTACATGGTGAGAGGACATCATATCCCAGGTGATGCATAGGAACACCAGCCAGAAAGGATACTTAATGGCAAGCTAATGCATGATTGCAGGCATCTAGCTAGGTCAGGGCATCCCCCCCCCATACCTGACATATGTGGAAGAGACTGATAACATAAGCATAGGTAGTCTTGTCACAGAAAGCCCTAGCATAGACAATAAAGATGTGTAACAATAAAAGGACTGTATAGCACACATCCACAGAGCAGAGGCACACAAGTTGTGCTGACCGGTAGGACATAGCAAGTTTTGCTGTGCTATTCTGGATGGCAGCTGATTGCATGGTTCCATATATGTCCACATGCCATAACTTCCACTCATCTGGATGGTGCCAACTCCTCAGATGAAGGCCTCTATCCCCAGTAGTCTAACAGGGATAGCAGTTGTGAGGAAGGAGAGGTGTAATCAGAAAACTGAGCAAACCTCTAACCATGCGCATCCCACTCTTCCTCTGTAGATTCTTTTACATAATGTGGGACACTGAAGCCATGAAGGCATGATTCCAGGCCCAGTTCTGACTGTTCAGTTCATATGAGAGGAGTTGTAATGGCAAGAGGGTAAAGGATGGCACATTAGGCATACATGACAAGCACATAGGCTCCAGGGAAGGCTATCTGTATCTTGCCAGGCCATGAGATGCATCCTGACACTATACATCCACAGCACGGAGTGCCAAAATGGAGCAGCAGACCTCAAATTCCTCTAGATAAGTGGATTGGCTAGATAGGCTGCACATGTCTAAGTATACTGTCAGAGCTGTTTGGCAAGCCTAATCAAGATCCTGTTTGCTCATCACTAATTGGACAACCAGGATCTAGATTAGGCTTGGTAAATGTCTTTGATGGGGTACTTAGACATGGTTTCATTGAATTTCTGGTGCAAAAACATTGCAAAAGAACAATCTTTAGAGTAAATATGTACAGTAGTAGTCAAAAGATTCACAAGGCAAAAATCCAACTAGCATTTTCCATAGAGCTCTATATTAGACAAACTTTGGGTCAATAGGCTATGTTGTTGATATTTTCCATGTCCTTTAAAACAATATATATCCCTACCTCCTAGCAGTTTTAATGCTGCAGTGGTGTTGTCCCCTTCCATTTGGGACTTTGTGTACAGAGGTAGTGGCTCACACTGATGTGCCCCAGTGGTCAGGCTATTTTCTAGATAGCACTCTACAACTGATAATGATGAGACAGTGAGACAGTTATTAAAATCTCCAGGCCTGCTGCTATGGGAGTGGAAGAGCAATAGTCACATATGTAAGACCTATAAGCCCCATGTTCCTGTGGCCTACACCAGCCTCATCCCCAACCTCTTGAACAACAGTGATTTCCCCATTTTCTTGCCCTTCTACAAAATTCATCTTCTGCTCTGGGTTGGAGCTATCACACATATCTAGCCTGATCAGATTTTGCTGCAAGTTCCTTGGTATGTGTGAGGTAATTGGATGTGTGCATGGGATACCTCCCCACTCATCACCCTGGAAGCATCCACTCCTACTGTGCATGGGAGATCATATGGCTTGCTAAGGACATGCAGAATATATATCATTGGAGGGCATAGAATTCAGCTCCGTCCCATAATCACTTGTATGGAGCCAGTTTGCATGGGCAATGTTGGTACTATAAAGGCCCTGGCTACCATTAGGAATGCCATCCTCAGTCACACTCTGTGACATCTGGACCAGAAGATATATCTTTGTGGTAATAAGCATGAAAGGATGATTTTACAGCAGGTATTTATAAGGCATGAACTTAGTGATTTTGTGCATTGAGGTCCTACCTACAGGAGAGGCCACAGCTGTACAGAGATAGTAGAACTGATGTTGGGGGATATACCCATGGAGAGGGGACGCTAGAAGGCCATGGCACTCAAGGAAGAGGTTGGTGCAAAAGCCATGGTGGAGAACCAGGTGTCCAGACAAGATGCAGAGGCTGAGGACCATGGCCAATGCCCAAGTGGAGGGAAAATATGGTATGGGGGGGGGGGGTGATATTCAGCAGCCACTGCCATCTCAATGTTGACCAGGAGTCTGTGGTGGGAGGCACTAGCAGTCATGAAAACAGAAGAACCTCATGTCAGATGGAGGAGTCAGCAGCTGCTGCAATGTGGGGAATGGCTGCTGTAGCAAAATCAATAGTTCCAAGCACAGTGAGCAGAGAAAATTCAGCTGTTAAGGAGATTGCTGACCAACAAGGAGCACTATACACACCTGGAAGAGATACAGCTGGCAGCATCAGCGTCCCTAACTGATGAGGTTCAGGGGCTGTGCAAGCAGTTGCATGACTTCATCCAGCATTGCATCATGGCTCCTCCAGCAGCTCAGCCAATTGCTGCAATGCCATCTGCACTCCCAGCCCACATGTGCAACACAGAAGAGGAGAGCGCTTCCACTCCACCACCACCATAGGGTCTGGTACATCAGAGAAGTTGCACCATCCTCTTCCCAAATTTCCCCCTCTGATTTCTCCTTTTCCATGAGGCCACCTATCGCTTTATGGCTGAATGGCATCTCAAAAATCTCCTCAGAGAGCAGTGAGACATCATCAGCACACCATCACAGTTAAGGGCGTTGTGGGTTGTGCCATTGGACTGGTGATGGGGCTGGATGGAACAGAAATGGGCATGGGATGGGTGATAGTCTGCGGGGTGGGAGGGATAGAGATGGATGGGAAACTCCCATGTACATACTTTCATTCTGGGCAACAAAACATCTATCTTCACAAGCAATGGCTGTGTATGAGCTTATCTCATGCAGTCATACCCAACTGGTACAAATGGCCTGTGTTCTCCTGTCTAGGGCCTTCTCCATCTTTGTCTATGTATGGATCTGCCATTTACTGTCCTACTAGCAGGGATTGTTGCTACCTCAGATTGTGGAGCATACAGCATGCAATAAATATCTGGCACATTTTGGATGGACTATACAGCAGTTCTTCACCGGATTGATTGAAGTATAGAAAGTTGCCCTTGAGCATCCCAAGGCCCTCTCAATAATGGATCAGGTATATCTGTAGGCGTTGTTGTACTCCTCTGTATCTGTGTGCAGTTTGATGATGGGGGTCAAGAATCACCTCCTTAGAGAGTAGCCTCTATCACCTGTGAGGGTAGAGAAAGAGTAGCCACAGATTAGTCTAGTACAAGGGTATTTGATATGCTGGGTAGGCACTACAACCATAGTCTCTGCTTGCCAATTGCTGCAGCTATCAGGGATCATTAGGACCTCCTAGAAAGTGTATGTCTAGGTAATGGAGAGAGTTGGTACTGTCCTTACCTAGCGGTCATCTATCGATGATTTCTCAGGTCTAAAGATTTTCATGGATGCCAGAGTGAGTCAGGATGTTTGAGTCATGGCACGAACCTGGGAATTAAAAAAAATATATCAATTATCTCCCCCTATGCATTGCAGACTAGCTGCATGTTCAGCGAGTAGAGTGCCTTCCTGTTGCAGTAGGTGACCTCTCTTCCTTGTGGGAGACTGATGACCAAACTTATGCAATTGATGGTTCTCAGTACGGAAAGGAAACTGGCCATTCCATACCACATAGAACTGGGTCATGCTTCTACTACTAATAATAATCATTTGTATAGCACTACAAGACATATGCAGCACTGTACATATAGATGTAAGATACAGTCCCTGCTCATCAAAGCTTACTATATAATCAAGATGAAAAGACAACACAAAACTGAGGACTAGAGTATGGCAAGATATACATAGGTAGTGGACAAGAGAATTGGGAGCATCAGGATCCAAAAGAGGCCTCAAAGAGGTGGGTCTTCAGCCTGGTCTTGAATAGGGCCAGAGAAGGAGCCCAACACATTCACTCAGGTAGTTTCTTAATGGCATATAGAGGAGCAAGGCAGAATGGGCAAAGTGTGGGGTTGGCAGTGGCACAGATAAAAGGGATCTGCCAGAAGAATGGAGTTCCCGGGGAGGAGTGTAGAGTGAGATAAGAAAGGAAAGGTAGCGAAGAGTCACAGAATGAATGCATAGAAACATGATGACAGAAAAGACCACATGGCCTATCTTGTTCATCCTTCTATATCAACTACTACAAGAGTCCCCTTTTTTCCTTTAGAGATACCCTGTGTTTGTCCCCCATGCTTCTTTGAATTCAGATGCCGTCCTCATCTCTAACACCTTCACTGGGAGAATATTCCATGGATCCACCACTCTTTCTATAAAAAAATATTTCCTTATATCACTCTTGAATCTATCCCCCTCATCCCATGTCCCCTTATAGCAGAGCTTGCTTTCAATTGAAAGAGGCTCACCTCCTGTGCATTTATGCCATGGAGGTATTTAAACGTCTTAATAATATCACCTTTATCCTGCCTTTCCTCTAAGGTGTACATATTAAGATCCTTAAATCTGTCCTCGTACTGACTCCAGCCTGTTTATATCCTTTTGAAGGTGCGGTCTCCAGAATTGCACACAATACTCCAAATGAGGTTACATCAAAGATTTATACAGAGGTACTATCACTTCATTTCTTCTGCTGGTCATTCCTCTCCCTATGCACCTAAGCATCCTTCTAGCTTTTGCTGTCATCTTTTCTACCTGTTTAGCTACTTTAAGATCATCAGACACAATAACGCCTAGGTCCCGCTCTTCTTTAGAGGACAAAAGTACTTCACTCCCTATACTATATTGCTCCCTTGGATTGCTGCTGCCCAAATTCATTAACTTGCTTTTTTTTGACATTAAATCCCAGCTGCCAAATTCTAGACCATTCTTCAAGCTTAGCTAGTTCCCTTCTCATGTTATCTATACCTTCCTGGGTGTCTACTCTATTGCAGATTTTGGTATCATCCGTAAAGAGGCAAATCTTAGCCGACAGCCCTTCCGCTATATCACTAACAAAGATGTTAAAAAGAATCGGACCAAGGACAGATCCCTGGGGTACACCATTGGTAACCTCCTTCTCCTCAGAGTGAGCTCCATTTACCTGAACCCTTTGTCGCCTCCCACTAAACCAATTTCTAACCCAAGCAGTAACTTTACGGTCCATCCCTAGGGTGCTTAGTTTCTTTATAAGTTTAGAAATCCAAATACACCACTTCTAGGGCTTTCCTTCGCTCCAACTCCCTGGTAACCCAGTCAAAGAAATCAATCAGATTTGTCTGACAAAACCTGCCTCTGGTGAATCCATGCTGCCTCAGATCCTGTAATGAAACCTCACTATTTTCTCTTTTAGCAGCGTTTCCAATAATTTACTCACCACTGGAGTTAAACTAACTGGCCTGTAGTTTTCAACCACATCCTTACTTCCGCTTTTGTGTAAACGGACCACATGTGCCTCTCTCCAGTCCTTTGGCACCACTCCTGACTCAAATGAGGCATTGAAAAGGTCAGTCAGTGGAGCTGCTAGAATGTCCCCAAGCAGTATTCTCGGGTGTATCCCATCCGGTCCCATCATTTTGTCTACTTTAAGTTTAGCTAGTTTCTCATGAACACAGTCTTCTGAAAATTGTTCAAGATGGCCCTCGCTTCTGTTCCTGTTTGTGGGTGTTTTCTGAGGTCCTGATCCTGGTTCTTCATCTGTGAACACAGAACAGAAATATTTGTTAAGCAATTCCGCTTTATCCTTATCAGCTTCTACATATTCCTCCCCTTCACCCTTGAGTCTGACAATACCACTTTTGCCCTTCCTCTTCTCACTAATATAGCTGAAAAATGTCTTATCCCCCCATTTTATTGCATTGGCTATTTCCTCCTCTTTTTTGAATCTTTGCTTTCCTGACTACTTTGCTAGCTGCTCTAAGTTTTTCCAAATATAGATGCCTGTCTTCCTCTCTCTGTGATCTCTTGTATTTCATGAAGGCCTCCTTCTTTTTCTTCACCTTTTCATCTGCTTCTTTCGAAAGCCATAGTGATCTCCTTTTCCTTTTTCCTTTATTTACCATTTTAACAAAAAGGTTGTTTGCCCTTAAAATATCTCCTTTCAGTTTTGCCTACTGTTTTTCTACATCCCTCAGCTGTTCCCATCCCACAAATGACTCCCTGAGGTATTGGCCCATCTTGGCAAAGTTAGTTTTCCTAAAGTCTAAGACCCTCATTTTTGAATGGATTCTAACAGCCTAGTCCTAATACTGAATCACACCATGTGGTGATCACTGGATGCAAAATGATCTCCCACTATAAAATCAGAAACACTTTCCCCATTGGTAAGCACCAAGTCCTGTATGGCCCCTTCACAAACTCTTACCTTTGCTTGAAATGTATAGCCTCTGTTAGGAATGCCTTGGAGGTAAGTAGAAGTTTTAACTGGATGCGGAAATGGATAGGGAGCCAGTGAGTTACTTGAGATTAGTGGTTACATGAGCCTAATGACACTAGCAGAAGATAAGCCATGTAGATGAATTTTGAACAGATTGAAGGTGAGAAAGATGATTCAGATGGAGACCAGTGAGGAACAGGTTACAATAGTTATGACAGGAAGCGACTAGTGAGTGGATGAGGTTCTTAGTAGTGTGTGTAGAAAGAAAGGGACAAATTTTGCCAATGTTATAGAGAAAGAAGTGACAGGTGTTGTCTATCTGTTGGATGTGTTCAAAGAAAGAGAGAATAGAGTCAAAGATGACCCCAAGGTTGTGAGCCAAGGAAACAGGGAGGAGTGTAGTGTTATCCACAGAAATAGAGAATGGAGGAAAGGGGAAGGTGGATTTAGGGGGAAAGATAAGGAGCTCAGTTCTGGTCATGTTCAGTTTCAGATGGCAGTGAGACATCCAGACAGCAATGTCGGATGAGCAGACAGAGATCCAGGCCTGGATTTCTAGAGAGACTTCAGGCACAGAATGGTAGATCTGAGAATCATCTAGCATAAAGATGGTACTCAAAACCATGAGAGGAAATAAGTGCACCAACAGACTGAGTGTAGAAAGAGTAAGAGAAAAGTAGAGAGCCCAAGGCAGAGCCCTGAGGTATTCTAACTGAAAGCGAGACTATGGTAGAGGAGGATCCATCTGAACATCCATTAAAAGCGTGATGGGAAAGATAAGAAAACCAGGACAGAACAGAGCCCCTAAATCCAAGTGAGGACAGCGCATTGAGGAGAGGGTGGTGATCAACAGTGTCAAAGGCAACAGAAAGGTCAAGAAGGATGAGAATCGAATAGAGGTCTTTGGATTTGACAAGGAACAAGTAGCTGGAATCTTTGGCAAGAGCCATTGCTGTGGAATGTAGAAAACAAAAGCCAGATTGCAGTGGATCCAGAAGGGATTGAGAGGAAAGAAAGTCAAGACAGCAACGGTGAACCGCTCATTCACATAGTTTTGAAGCAAATGGGAGAAGAGAGATAGACCAATAACTGAAATGACAGGTAGGATCTATTGAAGACTTTTTGAAGAGAGATGTAACCATAGCATGATTAAAGGGCACAGGAACAGCTGCAGTGGAAAGTGATAGGTTAAGGATATGACAGATAGAAGGGATGATGGCGGAAGAGATAGAGCTTAGTAGATGGGTGGAAATGGGATCAAAGGAGCAGGTAGTCAGTTTGGAGGAGAAGAGAAGATTTGCAGTTTCTCCTCTGTGATTTCAGAAAATGAAGAAAGGGTGACTGAAGGTGAGGGAAGGATTTGGGATTGAAGATGGGGAAGATGAGGTAGAGGTGACCCTGCAGAGATTCAAGGCTAATCTTCTGGACTTTGTTATGGAAGTAGTCAGCCAAGGTCTAGACAAACAATGAAGGAGGGATTGGGGAGGAGGGATCTTGAGGAGAGACATCAAGGGTCAGAGACAAGAGAGTTAGTCAGATGGACATAGTACTCTTGCTTGGTGAGTGCTATGGCTCGTTGAAAAGAGGTTAGCAAGAATTTGAAATGTAGGTAGTCAGCAAGGGTACTTGATTTAAGCCAAAGGCACTCAGGGGAGAGAGCATAGGAACATAGAGGTGAGTTATCAAGGACAGTCAGGGTTGTAGTATGATGCTCCTCACAGGGTGTGGAAAGGGAGGAGCAAGTGCATCCAGAGCAGAGGACAATATAGTGTTATAGGAGGATACTGTCACATCAATGGACTCAGATGGCATAATGGAGGAAATAGGTGATAAGAAGTAGTGGAGAGAGATGAAGGGTCAATAGTGTTAAGATTCCTAAACATATAGGTTGAGATCAAAAAGGGGCATGGCTAAGGGTGAATGTTAGCAGATGATGGTCAGATAAGGGCAGAACTGAGGTGGAAAAGAGTGAGGGTGAGCAGTTGAAGGAGAAGACGAGGTCAGTTGGTCAGTTGAGTCAGTTGGTCCATTAGATGATAGAGGAGTTAAAGGGGCACTAAGAGGCGACAAGGCGATAGTGGAGAGACTGAATGAATTCTTTGCTTCGGTCTTTACTGAGGAAGATGTAGGGATGTTAACCATGACTGAAGTGGTATTTAAAGGTACAGAAGAATTGAAGGAAATATCGATACATCGGGAAGATGTATTACAACTATTAGATAAACTGAAAAGTAGCAAATCACCTGGGCCGGATGGTATACATCCAAGGGTGTTGAAAGAACTGAAATATGAGAGTGCAGACCTGCTATTAGTAATCTGTGAACTATCATTAAAATCATCTATAATACCTGAAGATTGGAGGATGGCGAACGTAACACCAATTTTTAAAAAGGGTTCCAGGGGTGATCTGGGAAACTACAGACCAGTGAGCCTGATGTCAGTACCGGTAAAAATGGTAGAAACCATCATAAAGAACAAAATTGCTGAAAAAAGTGAGAAGCACGGTTTATAAGACCAAATTATAATTAATTTTATTTTGTTATAAACTGCATTATGGTTCTCACTTCTTCTTTTGGAATATTTATTCTGCATCCACAGAAACCACTCCCTGGACAATGGGTGCAGATCAGAAATAGGACAGACACCAAAAGAACTAAATATATTTAAAAAAAAATCTGATTCTGGTCATCTCACTAACAAACAAACATTCTCCAGTACCAAGATCTACAAGGCCAAATCTACCATACTATACCAGGATAAACTTCCAAAACTCATAAAAAGGACCTACTCAGAAAAAAAGCATCACTGTAAATACTAGAGTGGGCCCTAGAACATCCATATACCTATTTGAAAAGCTGAACAAGTCAAATTACTACAGTACAGTACAGATCCCTGTGTACAAACTCCATGTTAACAGAACACCTGGCCTCAGACACGCAGTAAGAACTCAGATCCTCACCAGGTACAGAATAAGTGACTACAACCTAAAGTAAAAATAAAAATATGTAGACAAAAATTAAACTGAAACCCCAAGAAGCCAGACTCTACAGGGGTTCCACGGGTGATCTGAGAAACTACAGACCGGTGAGCCTGACGTCAGTATCAGGAAAAATGGTAGAAACCATCATAAAGAACAAAATGACTCAGCATGTAGATAGTCATGGCCTAATGGGAGACAGCTAACATGGCCTTAGACAAAGGAAGATCTTGTCTTACTAATCTGTTATGTTTTTTTGAAGGTGTGAATAAACAGGTAGACAAAGGTGAGTCGGTTGATATAGTGTATTTGGACTTTCAGAAAGCCATTGACAAGGTCCCTCATTAGAGACTTTTGGCAAAACTAAAGAGTCATGGGATAGGAGGCAGTGTACTATTGTGGATCAGGAACTGGTTAAAAGATAGAAAACAAAGGGTAGAGCTAAATGGCCAATTTTCCCAATGGAGAAAGGTGAATAGTGGTGTACCCCAGGGATCTGTACTGGGTCCGCTGCTTTTTGACATATTCTTTTTTTTTTTAAACTTTTATTTTCATTTTGCAACAAACAAAAGAAACAACACACCAAAGGAGACAAAACAAGTATACAATAAAGAAAAGTAAACCCAATTACCCCCCACCCCCACGCTTCTTCTCTAGCTGATTATGTCAGCATGTGAGCGCTTCCAAACAACAGTGATTATACATCAAAAACAATCAAAAGAGTATCTGCGATACAGAATAATCATGGGACAAAGATATATACAAATTTAGACAGTCAGATGAGAGCATTGAGCAGAATGTACATAGTCATTGAGCATCTTCCATTTAGACCGATGATGAGGAGTCTGAATGGGGGAAGCAAACATACGAGGTAGTTGTTCATATTTACTGTAAAGACAGACATGATTCCACCATTCATTGGGGCTCAGCTGAGAGCTATTTTTCCAGTATTTCGTAATGAGGGAAATAGCAATGCCAAGCATAAAGTCCAAAAGGAAGTAAGCCGTTTTTGGAAGAGAGGGGATCCCCGCAGCTGAGCGAAGTCCCACTATCCTCCAAGAAAGGGGCTCTTGAAAGTGCAAAATAGACTGGATACGACCCCAGACCCGACACCAGTAATACTGTAGTGCGGGGCATTCATACATAACATGGGGTAGTGAACCAATGGCCGCATGGCATGTCCAACAACTATTGCCCTGAGTAGTGTTCCATTTGGCTAATCGGTCAGGAGTGTAAAAACACCGGTGGGCTAGAAAGAAGAGTGTCTGAGTGAGTGAGGCGGATCGGGAGACCCGTGTCACTCTACTCCAGACAAGGCTCCATTGCTCCGGGGTCAAAGTCACATGCAATTCTCTCTCCCATGCTTTCTGCGCTATGGGGGTATTTCTAGTGATAGCATTACATAAGGTTTTGTAAAAATTGGATGCTACGCCCGGTGAACTACCGATAGATCGGATAGTCTCCAACCAACCTTGTGTAGGGGAGGCCGATGGCGGGAGCACCTTAGCACTCCGAAGGCAATGCTGAAGTTGCATCAACTGAAAGTAGTGTTTCACTGGGAGACCAAATTCAATTTGCAATTCACTAAAAGTTTTCCAGCGACCTTCATGGAACAACTGACTAGGAATCCAAATGCCCCTAGTGTACCAGGGGCTCCACGCCATCGGCTTATTTTGTATTCGAAATCGAGTGTTATACCAAAGTGGGAGCTTGTCTAACGGACAGAGTCGGGAGTCTAAAGAGTGCATAAGATTATTAAAGGCACCTAAGGTGTCTAAAAGCATTGGTGGAAAGTGGGAGTCTGATGGGAGAGTCATACCAGGGAGAAAAGGAAGAGGAATCGGTTTGCAAAGGTCCTCTTCTATGTCTAGCCACACAGGTCTACTCGGTACTGGATCTTCCAGCCAGCGAGCGCCTTGTTTGAGAAGAAAAGATTGATGATACTTCAGGAAATCAGGGAATCTGACACCCCCATTTTCCTTATCTGCTTGCAGCTTATGTTTCGCTATCCTAGGTGTCTTGTTTTGCCACAAGTATCTAGTCAGAAGGCCCTCAATATCTTTATATATACGTCGAGGGAAGAGACAGGGCAACATTTCTAAGATATAATTCACCTTCGGAACAATCATCATTTTTATGGTTTCTAATCGACCCCACCAGGTAAGAGTTAAAGGAGTCCAGCGGTGAGTAAGCGCCCGGACTTTAGAGGTTAAGTCTTTGGCATTGAAGGAGATAGTGTCTTCCAAAGGAGAACAATAGTGAACCCCAAGGTATTTGACCATGCGAGGTTGCCATAAAAAGGGGAAGGGTTGCATATCTGCCTGATGAAGCAAAGGATTTAATGGAAAGGCTACCGACTTGGTCCAATTTATCTTATAACCGGACAGTTGTGAGTATTTACCAATTTGCTCTAGGACAGCCGGTACTGAGTCTATAGAGACAAAAAGCATAAGGTCATCAGCATACGCTGAAATTTTGATTTCCCTATGGGTGAAGGGGACTCCATGAATCTCCTCCGATTGCCGGATTAGTAAAGCCAAGGGTTCAAGTGCAAGATCGAAGAGAAGTGGAGACAGTGGGCATCCCTGGCGAGTGCCGCGTTGAAGGGGAAAAGGCTGAGACTTTAAAGCATTGGCACATATACTGGCTGTAGGCTGTGCGTACATGGTGCGAAGACAACGGAGAAAACCTTCCCCGAATCCGTACCAGCGGAGGACTGCAAACAGGAAGGGCCACTCTAAGCGATCAAAGGCCTTCTCAGCATCAAGTGAGAGGCCAACAAATGGGCGATCAAGATTAACTGCGGTAGTCAGTACATGACATAGAGTCCGAGCATTGTCAGCAGTTGATCTACCAGGAATGAAACCGCATTGATCTGGGTGTATTAAGGTAGGCATCCTATCCGAGAGCCGGGTAGAGAGAATGGTGGCAAATATTTTATAGTCCGCGTTTAGGAGGGAAATTGGACGATAATTAGCTGTTAGTTGCGGGTCTCTCCCCTCTTTCTCAAAAACTACTACATTTGCCATTGAAAAGGACCCAGAAGGAGAACCCTCCTCGGCCAGAGCAGAAAAATAAATTTTCAAAACTGGAGCTAAGTCAGCGTGAAAAGTTTTGTAGAATTCAGCAGGGAGACCGTCTGGGCCTGCGGCTCGACCTGAGGCACATTTCTTGATAGCAGAATGAATTTCTGAGACAGTAAATGGTGTGTCCAAGGCCACTCTATCTTCGTCAGATAGGGTCGGTCTTTGTACCCCTGAAAGTAAGCGTTCAAATACATCTGGCTCAAAATCACATTCAGATTGATAAAGCCGAGTATAAAAATCACGAAAGAGTTCTAAGATTTCGGTATCTTTAGTGACCAAGCCCCCCCCCGACGGATTACGGAGGGCGGTAACACGCTTGGCTTCTTTTTGACCTTTTAGGGCATTTGCTAATAATTTGCCAGCACGATTATTTTCCCGATAATATAGCCCTTGTTGTGATTCGATATTTTTAACAGCAGCAGTGTACAAAAGCTGATTGTATTGAAAACGCAAGCGTTGTAAACGGAGTAAAATACATGGGTCAGTACGGGACGTGAGGAGACGCTCCCCAGCTTGTATCTGCTGCTCTAGAATCAGTAAATGCTGCTTTCTTTGTTTCCCCTGCCGAATTTGATAGCTAGTTATAGTGGCGCGGATAGATGCTTTAAAACCCTCCCACCAAGCCCAGCTCGCTGTGTCATGGGGTGAATTAAAATGAAAATAATCTTGGATAGCGGCCTTTATATCAACATTAAAATCTTTTTGACACAGTAGGGATCTATCAAAAAACCAAGCTCGGGGAGAATCGTCCCGCGCAGTGACACGTAATGATAAAGATATGGCAGCATGATCTGAAATATGGAGAGGATGAGTCCTAGTTGTGTCTACTTGAGAAATCAGTGCTTTGGAAATGAGAAAGAAATCTATTCTAGATTGGGAGTGATGGGGGGCAGAAAAGAAAGTGAACTCTAAGTCGGAGGGGTGAAGCAGCCTCCATATGTCTACCAGCGCAAGGTCTTGCATCAGAGCTGTAAGGGTAGCAAGACTCTTGGGTGGACTACTCGTTCTAGGCGGCTGTCTATCTATCAGAGGGTCTAACACTTGATTAAAATCACCACCAAGTATTAATGGAGTATGGGCAGAGGCCTGTGCCAACTGCGCAATACTTGCATAGTAAGCAGGGTTGTCCACATTCGGGGCATAAATGCAAATACATGTAAATTCACTATCTCCAACCTTAAGATGTACGCGGGCCCATCTACCCTCCTTGTCAGCGCTAGTATCAATTACAGTAGCTTGCAAAGATTTCTTAACCAGAATGGCTACCCCGCACCGTTTGGAAACGGCGGGAGAATAGGCAGCCACCATGTAAGGCTTAACATTGAGTTTCAGTGTTTCAGCAGAGTTTAAGTGCGTTTCCTGAAGAAACGCTAAATCAGCATGCTCATGGCTAAGATAGCTAAGGATTTTCTTTCTCTTGATTGGACTATTAATGCCCTTTACGTTGAGTGATAAGATTTTACATAAAGCCATTCAGACAAGTTAAAAATTCTGAGCATGATAGCGCACATAATTTCACAATGTCCCTCATATTGACTGTATCTGGCTGTACATATGGCAGAAAAGAAAATAAGCTGAGATAATACAATGAAGCGCCCCACATGAAAAAAGAAAAACCGCAGCGCGGTAGAGAAGAAGCAGAACCCCAAAAATTACTGGCGACCATGTGTCTGCGGGGAGAAGCCCCAGAGAAGGCCGAAATTGAAAAAACACATAACCTGTAGGACTGTGCGTGCTCCGAATCCGACCGAGGCACACATCATGGAGGGATAGGAGACCACATAACAAAAGTCATAGAAAAAAAGAAAGAAAGTCCAGGCAGTCTCTGTACTGAACTATGACCGCCGCATCGGGCCCTTCAAAATGGCGGACAGAGCCGGCAAATAAAAGTCCAAGTCGTTGGATTAGCGCATCTGCTCTGCTTCTTTGGAGTCTAAAAATGTTGATAGTAGATCAGGATCTTCGAATGTCCTGGTTTGGTTGTGGAGAGTCACTCGGAGCTTCGCGGGATACAACAGGCCAAAGCGAGCCTGTAGCTGTTGAAGTCGAGGGCGAAAAGCAAGGAGTTTCTTCCGTCGGTCGACTGTAGGCTTTGCCAAATCAGGGAAGAAGGAGACTTTGTGACCTTCAAATTCCAAATGATGGTTCGCCCGGGCAGCATTTAAAATTTGTTCCACTTGTTGATATCGTAGCAAGCGAAAGATAATGGGCCGGGGGGTCGTTCGGTTGAGCATCATGTGGGTAGGAACACGGTGTGCTCGATCGATTTCCAGTTCTTTATGAAAGGTGATCTTCAGCAAGGAAGGAAGAGTTTTGAGCAGGAATTCTCTCATATCTCCCGCTTCCACCCCCTCCGGTATTCCAATGAGCCTCACATTGTTGCGACGGGCTCGATTATTGCTATCTTCTAACTCCTTTTGAAGATTCTGTATCTGGCGCTCAGCCTTGTCCAGTGTGCCCAAGCGCACCGCGTGCGAGTCGAGGACCCCCGCCATATTGTCCTGCCGTAATGAGAGACCTTCAAGTCGGTCCTGGAGTACTCCAAAGTCTTCTCGCATGGCTCTAAGCGCTTCTCCATTGGACTGCACCAATTCCTTCACGCCGCGTATTTCCTCTAAAATCTCCAGGTGCATTTCGGGGTTCTCCCGAAATGGAACCATCTTCTGTGGGGAGGACACCTCTGTTTTGGAGCGTTTTCCGTGAGAAGAAGAAGGAGACCCGAAGTCCAAGCGCGCTGGTTTATGGGCCGCCATCCCCCCCGAGGTACCCCGGTCAGCCCGGAGCGAAATAGTAAGTTTGTATAGGTATTATGTCAGGATTCTAAGTAGGCCTCTCGGGAGCTTCAGCGCGAAGCGTCTTACCCGCTGGACATCAGGCTCCGCCCCCCCGCTTTTTGACATATTCATAAATACCTGGAAAAGGGAATAATGAGTGAGGTTATCAAATTTGCAGATGACACATAACTATTTATGGTTGTTAAAACCCAAGAGGATTGTGGAAAATTGCAAGAGGATCTTGATCAATTGGAAGACTGGGCATCAAAATGAAATTTAATGTGGACAAGTGCAAAGTTATGCACCTAGGGAAGAACAACCCAAACTATGGTTACACGATGCAAGGTTCCACATTAGGAACCACCACCCAGGAAAAAGATGTAGGCGTCATTGTGGATAACATGTTAAAACCCTCAGCCCAGTGTGCAGCGGCAGCCAAGAGAGCAAATAGAATGCTAGGTATCATAAGGAAAGGAATGGAAAATAAAACAAAGGATATTATAATGCCTCTATATTGTTCCATGGTGAGACCGCACCTTAAATATTGTGTGCAATTCTGATTGCCATATCTTAAAAAGGATATAGCGTTATTAGAAAAAGGTTCAGAGAAGAGCCACCAAAATGGTAAAGGGGATGGAAGGATACTCCTATGAAGAAAGGCAATAAAGGTTAGGGCTCTTTAACCTGGAAAAGAGACGGCTGAGGGGAGATATGATAGAAGTCTATAAATTAATGAATGGAGTGGAACGGGTAAATGTAGATTGATTGTTTACATTAGGAGAATATAGAAAGATTAGGGGGCATGTAAAGAAGCTATAGGGTAAACTATTTAAGACTAATAAAAGAAACTATTTTTTCACTCAACATGTAATCAAACTCTGGAATTTGTTACCGGAGGATGTAGTAAAGACTGTTAGTGTAGCTGGTTTTAAAAAAGGTTTGGACAAGTTCCTGGAGGAAAGGTCCATAAACCATTATTAAGAAGGGACCCAGGATATCAATGTTTGACCCAATACAAGCATTGTGGAACCTATGTCTTTTGGGGAAACTGCTAGGTACGTATGACCTAGACTGGCCACTGTTGGAAACAGGATACTGGGATTGATGGAGCTTGGTCTGACCCAGTATGGCATATCTTATGTTCTTATGTAAGGCAGTGGCCATGCTTGTGAGTGACTGCGGAAGAGCACAACTGGAGGTTGAATGAGGAGGTTAAGGCATAAAAGTCAGAAGGGTCATCAACATGAATGGTCGGTGTTTTCCATGTGCAGCGAAGATAAGGGATTCTGTTAACATGTTATTCTCTTTAGGAATCTGTAGTAGTTCAACCTGTTCTCTTTTTCTAACTGAAGATTACAGGTGGGGGGGGGGGGGTTTCTAGAATATTTGCAGTGCTGATTTCCTATAGGTAGGATTGGTGTGATTTGAGTTCTTGATGCTGATACTGAGTATCCATTTGCAGGGTTCTGCGTTGGGTTGCATAGTGTTTAGCAGAGGAGGGAGACGCTGGTATTATCACCGATGTGACACTAGATATTGAATAGAATTTTCTTGGATGTTGAATTGTAAAGTGAAATACCCTACTTCTGCTCTGCAACTGTTGTTGGAAGAGTTTCATTGGTGAGCCTGGGAGTGTTCCATATGAATGAATAATTATGCCCTATCAGACTGATATTCAAAGGCAATTAGGCATTCACTGACAAAACACAATTAGCCTTAACACAATTATCCTATGTATTTTCAAAAGATATACAGATAATATCAGGTTGCAAAATGGACAGATATTATCTGTACACTTGTGGTGCATGTTAGAGGCTGAGTGAGTGTAGGACAGAAAATTATCCAGATAGTGGCAGTGTTCAGGTATGTAGCACATTAGTTTATGCCTAGCCTAAACAGATAATACCATGACCATACTATCACTCTCGGTATATTCACCACCTTTATCTATATGAATAGTTCCACGGAATACACAGATTAAGTTAAATGGGAGGGTGGCATTTAACAAGCCAGTGGGCTGAAAATTTACTCCTGTTTGTGCAGCTTGCACTGGGGGTTGGGGGGGAGGATGCAAACCCAAAAGTTGGTTGAGGGTGCTAGAACCCCTCGAGCCAGCCCTGGCCGTGTGTTCTCTTTGAATCAGTCAGTTGACTTATAAGTAAGAAATTATAAATTCTGTTTAATCAGCTGGTTTCTCCTAGCAGGCGGCTGGCTCCACTCAGCATTTCTTTTGTCCAAGCTGGTCTTAGGTTAATAAGTGGAGGAGAGACATAGTATTTGCTTCTCACCGTTCAGTTTAGCTGGTAAGTTTCTCTGGGCAGTTTTTATATTTTAGTGCATTTAATATTCCTGAATCCATTTGTGGTAGGTGTATAATAGGAGGTGGTAAGTGTCTCTGTGCATGGTAACTTAACAAGTAACTACAAATCCATGCCCAGATCCTGGCCATTCTCTACCCCTTTCTCATCCCCCTACCATCGCAAGCAGTTACCACACAAATCAGAACGTAGTAAGTGCCATAGCCATATAGGAACTGTTAGTGCACTGTAATTCACATGGCAACTACTTACCATACTTCAGTAAACAGGCTCCTAAGTTTTTTAAAATGCACTAAGGAACCGAAGAAATGCTAATAAACTGAATAGGCACAAATGAAACATTTGTTCAGCGTATGATGTAAATTTTGAGAACAAAGAATGGGCTTCGAATATGACATATGTAATTGTTTCAAAATATTACACAGGAATTAATAATAATTGAAAAATAATGCACTAAAATACAAAGGCCTACAAAAATTGATTGGAAAGTATTCTAAATTGCACATGGCATGAAACGCCTAGGGCCATACGTTCAATCTAAAAAGGTTTATTCAGGTATTTAAGGCTGTATAATAAAACTACATGACCTCTCTCTGACCAATCACAGTATATTGTTCTTATGCATGAGGGAAGGTCTATTCATCACCTGACTGACTTGAAAAGTATTCAAAATCTAGCCTTTATTGTGAAAGGATTGTAATTGGAAGAAGGAAGTGAGCGTGCTTGAAAAATGGTTACAGTGGTAGTAAAAGAAGTTAGACTGAAGTTATAAGAATCTTAAAAAGTGTTGTAGAAAGAACAGCATGCTGCATTGTGCACAGGGGCAGCCCAAACAGGGTGCGGGGCCATGTGTGGAGACTCATTGGGGGCCTCATTTGCATAAGAGGCCTCATTTGCATAAATATTTGCATAATTGTTAACATGCCCTAACTTTTAGTAAACATGCCTTTTAATGAGCGTCTGGATAAAGAAAGACTACCAGATTTCTATTTAACTATATTCCAGTGCCAACAGCCAGCACAGAAAGTACTATAAACACTTCCCATTTAGAACCCATAGCAAACCCGCCATATCATAACAACACTACCATGACTCACAAAGCACCAAATCTTACCTATCAAAAGGCAACACTGCAAATAGTAAACCAATACATCTCCTACTGGGGAATAGGAAGACAATGATTAAACTGGGAATCCCAAAAGCCAAACTTGGAATATACAACAACAATGGAGAAATAAAACTATAAATTAATTTCCTCTTGTACTAAACAAAAAAGCAAAGACGTTAGCAATGCATATTTCCCAGAGCTGACATATTCCTGTTAATAAATTCAAAATAAAAAAAGTATCTGTCTACCTTTTGTTGTTTGGGCATTTTATTTTTCATTTGCAATTGCTCCAGTCACTTTCTTCTGGTTTCTTTGTGCCTTCTGTTAATTCTCCATTGTCTGCTGTCCATTTGTTTTTTCTTCTTTCTCCTAGTTTTTTTTTCCATTCTCTGTCTACATCTGCTTTAACATCTTTCCCCTTTTGCTCTTTCTTCCATTTCTTTCTTTATTCCTTTTACATCCACTCAAATTTCATCCTTCCTTCCTCAATCCCTACTTACCCTCCCAATACATGGCCAATTGTAGATTTTTTTCCCAACCACACAAAATATCTTTGCCCCTCTCCATCCTCACATCCTCAGCCCCACCCCCTTCTAGTCTTCCCTCAACATTAGCTTCCTTCTAGTTCCAGCCCCACTCAGCATCTGCTTCCTTCTAATCCCATTCTCCCATCCCCCGCATCAGCCCATTTCAAGACCTAGCCCCTCAGCCATTTCCAGTCTTCTCCAAGCCCCCCATCAGCCCATTTCGTCCAAGTCCCCCCATCAGTCCATTTCCAATCCTAGCCCCCCCATCAGACATTTATAGTCCTATCCCATCCCTCCATCAACCCATTTCCATTCCAAGCCCCCCATCAGTCCATTTACAGTCCAAGCCCCCATCGGTCCATTTTCAATCCTAGCCCCCCATCAGCCATTTATAATCCTATCCCAACACTCCATCAACCCATTTCTATTCCAAGCTCCCCATTAGCCCATTTCCAATCCTAGCCCCCATCAGCCATTTTCAGTCCTATCTTAGCCCCCCATCATCCCATTTCCAGTGCAAGCCCCCCTTCAGTCCATTTCCAATCCTAGCCCCCCATCAGCCCATTTCCAGTCCTATCCCAACCCAATAGCCCATTTCCATTCCAATCCCCCATCAGCCATTTCCAATCCTATCCCAGCCCCCCATCAGATTATTTCCAGTCCAAGCCCCCCATCAACCCATTTCCATTCCAAGCCCCCCATCAGTCCATTTACAGTCCAAGCCCCCTTCGGTCCATTTTCAATCCTAGCCCCCCCCCCCCATCAGCCATGTATAGTCCTATCCCAACACTCCATCAACCCATTTCCATTCCAAGCTCCCCATTAGCCCATTTCCAATCCTAGCCCCCATCAGCCATTTTCAGTCCTATCTTAGCCCCTCCATCAGCCCATTTCCAGTCCAAGCCCCCCCTTCAGTCGATTTCCAATCCTAGCCCCCCCATCAGCCCATTTCCAGTCCTATCCCAGCCCAATAGCCCATTTCCATTCCAATCCCCCATCAGCCATTTCCAGTCCTATCCCAGCCCCCCATCAGATTATTTCCAGTCCAAGCCCCCCATCAGCCCATTTCCAGTCCAAGCTCCCCCCATCAGCCCATTTCCAATCCTAGCCCCGTCATCAGCCCATTTCCATTCTTATGCTAGCCCCCCCATCAGCTCATTTCCAATCCTAGCCTCCCATCAGCCATTTCCAGTCCTATCCCAGCCCCCTGATCAGCCCTTTTCCATTCAGACCGATCTCATCTCTTCCCCACACACCCCCTTCACTGTGGCGTCCCCCTGGGTTCCATGCTTGCTCCCCTTCTTTTTAACGTCTTTCTCACATCCCTTGCTCTCATTATTCAGCAGTCTGGGATTTCCGGGTACTATTACGCTGATGATATCCTCCCCTTGTATCATATGGACTCTCCCTGCCCTGATCTCACTGCCCTCAATACCTGTCTTTCCCGTGTTGCCTCCTGGATTCAGGACAACTTTCTCCATGTTAACCCCTCTAAGTCCTTGGCTCTGTGGTTCTCTTTCAGTGCCCCCTCCCTCCCTTTCCCCCACCCTCTCTGCTACCCCGGTCTCTCTTGTTCCTACCCTCCACTATCTTGGTATCACGCTGGACTCCTCCCTCTCTTTCCATCACCATATCTCCTTCTTCTCTTCTTCACTGCTCCTTCTTCTCTTTACAGCAGATTTGTGCTGTCTACCCTTTTCTCTCCCCTTCCTCCTTTGTTACCCTTGTACTATCCCTTGTCATGTCCAGGCTCGACTATTGCAACATTATTTTTTCCAGCCTCCCTCAGTACCAGGTCCACCGCCTGCAACTTATCCAAAACACAGCCGCCCGTTTTCTCACTCACTCTTCTTCAACCGACCACATTACCCCTCTGCTCATCCATCTCCACTAGCTCCCAATTAGGTTCAGGTTTGTCTACAAGTTACTCATATTCACTCACAAAGTCCTTCATACTTCCACTCCTCAGTATCTTGCTGACCTCATTCACGTCCCCCTGCCTCCTCCGCTCAGCCCATGGTAATTGTCTATTCCTTCCATCCCCAAAACATGCCCACCTTGAACTTACCCACCACTCTGCCTTCTTCTTTCTAGGCCCTGCCCTTTGGAACTCCCTCCGCACTGAGTTGTCTTTATCCCGTTTCAAAGGCATGCTCAAAACACATCTTTTCCATCAAGCCTTTGACCTTCCCCTCCCTGATTCCCCTGCCCTCTCCTCCCTTGGCCTGAGCCCCCCTCTGGCTTATACCTCTTCCCCCCCCCCCTCCCGTACATCTGGAGCCTGTGTCTGTCGTTCTTTCTGTTTCTTTGCCTGTCTCTATCCTGTCACATATTGGCATTTTTTTCTCTCTTTTGTCTTCACTTGCAGTCTGTATTGATATTTTGTACACTGCCCTGATGCCCGTGCCTGGGCAGTAAATCAAGTGCATAAATGAAGATAAAGATTTTCAATCCTACCTTCCCATCAGCCATTTTCAGTCCTATCTTAGCCCCCCATCAATCCATTTCCATTAGAAGCCCCCCATCAGCCCATTTCCGGTCCTATCTCAGCCCGCCATCAGCCCATTTCCAGTACAAGCCCCCCATCTGATATTTCCAGTCCTATTCTAGCCCCCTCCCAGCAAAGAGCCCCACGCCTGTCTGAGCATCACTTCAGAGGTAGCCAAGAAGGCCCCGGCTCACCTTTGCACAGCACTGGAGTGAACAGCAGAGTGTTACTTCACTCCCACTGTGTTCTCGTGAAGCGCGCTGAGTGCCGGGAAAGATTAAAGGGCATTTTTCTGTTTCCCAGCACGTCGCGAGCTTCACAAGAACACAGCAGGAGTGAAGGAACACTCTGCTCTTCACTCTAGCACTGTATAGAGGTGAGCTGGGGCCTCCCTGGCTCCCTCTGAAGCCAATCCTACAAATCCAGCGGAATGAAGTTCCCGCAGGGCCCCCTGAAGCACAGGTCCCTGTGAGAAAAACATTATTGTACAATGGATGGGCCTGCCCTGATTGTGCAGAGGGATAGTTGTGCCTGTAGATTTGCTCCCTTGCTGTACAATCGGGGCCCTGGACTGGTTGCAGAAAGAATAACAGCCTTGCTGGCCTCATAATGGGCTTGATACTTAATCATGTGTGATTTGCTTGGAGACTGTTGAAAACCTAAAGCATGAGGAAAGTAGCTTGTATTGTATGTAGGGTTGCCAACTGGCTCCAGATGCGCCCGACAGGCTTGATCCAGTCCTGGGTTTACCCCATTGCATGCAGGGACATGTAGTCTTGCTTTTCTTATGGAATGCAATGGAAAAATCAGAACTACATGTCCCTGCATGCAGTGGGGTAAACCTAGGACTGGATCAAGTGTGTCGGGCGCATCTGGAGCCAGTTGGCAACCCTAATTGTATGGCAGGTACCACCCCCTCCCCCCCCCAAAAAAAAAAATGGCAGGGAAAGTAGCCTGCAATGCTCCACAAGCTCTGCCCTAGTAACCCTACAAGGCAGACTGGATGCCATAGTCTTTATCTGCCATCATCCATTGTGTCACTACTGTATTTTTGCTACGTGTTACTGTATAATTGTTTTCTTTGTTTAAAGGGATATTTAGAAAAGCAATTTATGTGGTGGGATGGATGTGGAAATCTATGTCAGCTTTAGAAGAAAAGGTGTGTACATGGAAGGCCAATGTAAAATCAACATATCTCTGTCCCTGAAAATAGATGTGATTGTTATAATCAACCAAAGACAGAAGGAAGTGCACAGAGGAAGCATTCTCCACATACTGCAGGAGGAGCCATTTCACAAATGTTGACAGAGAAAACCCAGCTACTTATTCAAGTAAGTGGTAGCATTTCACGATATGCTCTCAAGAACCTACAGAAGCCTCTGCTTTCAGCTCATTTAGCTTGGAGAGGGAAAATAAATTTTGGGGGATGAAGGGGAATATTCCCCTGCATAGAGATGGGCCAAAGGAATACCCTTTCAAATACCTATTCATGCCACAGAGCAGGTGTAAATCCAGACATTGACAATTGTGGACTTACATGTCCATTCCCTATATGAAATGTGGAATGCTTATGTGGATTTTTGTCCTACCCAGGCCACCCCCAAAGATGCCCGTGTGCTTTTGATGTGGTACGGTCATCCACACATAAATCAAACCCTTCCTAAAATGCCCATTTACATGTGGATGTGATGTACACAAGTAAAACCCTGATTTTACACATGGAAACTATGACTAAAGCATCTAAAATTACCCTTTTAATGTATTTAACCTTGTTTATTTCATTTAAAGGCAGATTATATCTCCTAGAAATTAAATTATTTTAATATTATAAGAAAATATAAGAAATTCCTCAAAATGGATGTAAGAGCTATTCACAAAATTGACAAAGGAGATGACAATAAAGCTCTTTCAACCAATAGAACAAGTTCCAAAACAAATACACGTCATTCCAGTTCCTAATTAAGGCTGCTTAGGCTTTAATTCTGTCACTTATACATATCTCTATCATTTTTCTTGTAAGTATAACCTTAACAAGATATTTTCTTCAATGGTCCTAGATCTTCCAAGATGAGTGGTAGCCATGGTTAGAGCTTCACTAATAGCGGTTTCCTCCCTTGTTCTTGACTTTCAAATTCATCTCCCATTTTCTATAATATTTAGACTATGGGGTATGTTTACTAAACTGCGGTAATCGTGAATAACGCGCATAATGTACAGTTAACGATCGTTCGCACGTCCAAACGCGCGTTCTAACGTGCGAACGACCGTTAACCGTACATTACGTGCGTGAACCGCAGTTAACGATCGTAAACCCCCGCGGCGCGTTAAAACAGCGCGGAAGGTGGAGAGTGGGCGGAGAGAAGGGGTCAATGGGCGGAGAGTGGGCGGGGAGAGGCTCCCCCCACACCAACGCGCTGATTATCTGAGCAGAATCCCAACGCGAATGAAAACCTGCCGTTAAAGGCATATTAAAGGGAAGAGAAACCATTTCCGTCAGCAATGTACAGCAAACCCGGAGAAACCAAAACACGTGAGCAGTGTGATACATGTGCACAGAACAAAATAGCAAATAGAAATGTAAAAAGACCATAACAAAAGCTAAAATAAAGTCTAAACCAGCTGTGCAACAGAGATATTAATAGGCAACCATAAAAAACAAATCCTGGAAAGCCTCAAAAAACCAAAAATGATGTTTGGAAGGTTCTACGGAGAGTAGACCCGTCCACAAAACATTCCCTAGTCAGTATTAACCTGAGCTCTCCTGGGAGTGTCTGCTATGGTTGCTCATCAATATCACCATTGGCCAGTTTGGTTAGGGTCTATCCCCTATTTCCGAGGACAATTTCGGGGTTTATGTGCACGTGTGTCCCCATACAAGGTGAATGAGCCGACAGTAAAAATGTGCAGAGCAGGGGGGGCGGAGCCTGATGTCCAGCGGGATGGTCGCATAACGCTGAGGCTCCCGAGAGGCCTACTCAGAATCCTGAATTAACACCGTACATACTTGGAATTTCTACTCTGATCTTGCCGGGGCACATTGGTGAGATGGCGGGGACCAAACCCACGCGCCTGGAATTTGGATCTCCAGCGGCTTCTCACGGCAAACGTTCCAAAACTGAACCTCCGTCCCCGCAGAAGGGGCTGGCCTTGCGCGAGGGCCCCGAAATGCAGCAGGAAATCCTCGCAGAGATTAGAGGGGTCAAAAACCTCGTGCAGTCAAACGGTGAAGCACTCCGAGCGCTGCGGGAAGATTTTGGTGTGCTGCAAAGCAAGCTAGAAGGGCTTTCTTCGCGTCAGGACAAAATGGAGAGCATATTGGACTCCCATGCGGCCCGGTTGTCCAAACTCGACAAAGTTGAACGTCAGGTGCGGGCCTTGCAGAAAGAAGTGGAAGATGGCAATAATAGAGCGCGCCGCAACAACATACGACTTGTGGGCATACCGGAGGGAGCGGAATCGGGAGACATGAAAGAGTTTTTATGCAAAATCCTCCCTTCCCTGCTCCAAATCACCTTTACCAAAGATTTGGAGATCGATCGCGCTCATCGTGTACCCACAAGCATAACGCTCAACAGGAAGACCCCGCGGCCTATCATTTTTCGACTTTTGAGATATCAACACGTTGAGCAAATTCTAAATGCCTCTCGGGCAAAGGGCCATATGGAGTTTGAGAGCCACAAGATCTCCTTCTATCCCGACTTGGCTAAACCCACGGTCGACCGCCGAAAGCACTTTCTGGAATTCCGGCCGAGGCTTCAACAACTACAAGCACGCTATGGTCTGATGTACCCGGCCAAGCTCCGAGTCACGCTTCACAATCAGACAAGAACATTTGAGGACCCTGATCTACTAGCGGAGTTTTTGGATTCCAAAGAAGCCGACTTGATGCGCTGACTTCCAGAATATTCCTGAAAGTATTCTCATATCCGCTGTACCTGCCATATTGGATCTGCCGCAGCCCAGCAAAGAGTCTGGTGAGGGCAGTTTGTTGCCTTACTTTTGATGATATCTGTGACCCGACTCCATCTGCCCACAGTAGCCTCGATGAGTATCAGAGACAGTGTTAATTATGGACTCTGGTGTTTCTTTTCTTTTTTTTCATGTCTTTCTATTTCCTCTCTAGGGCCTCCTCCCGCAGACATATGGTCGCCATATTCATTGGGGGTTTTGCTTCTTCTCTAAGATACTATGTTACATACTTTTCAATATGGGGTGTATTAGCCAGAATACTCGGTGATTATGTCATTGTTGCACAGATTCTGATTATGTTGTATGTTTTCAAGCGCCCTTACCTAAAATGTCTATTACTGATTGATGGCACCATGTAAGCTTTTCTCATTGAACGTAAAAGGAATCAATAATCCGATCAAACGGAAGAAAATCCTAAGCTACCTAAGTCAGGAAGCTGCGGATCTGATTTTTCTCCAAGAAACGCATTTAAATTCGAAGGAAACTCTTAAACTCAATATTAAACCTTACATGGTGGCCGCCTATTCCCCAGCCGTTTCTAAGAAATGTGGGGTTGCCATACTGGTTAGGAAATCTTTGCATGCTACTATTATTGCGACTAGCTCAGATACAGAAGGTAGATGGTCCAGAGTTCACCTCAAGATAGGTAGCCTTGAAGTTACATGTATATGCCTTTACGCTCCTAATGTGGATGATCCTGCCTTTTTTGCTACCATTGCTCAGATTGCGCAGGCCTCTGCTAATACTTCATTGATTGGGGGGGATTTCAATCTAGTCCTTGATCCCCTGATTGACAAACAGCCGCCTAGGACAAGTGGTCCCCCCAAGAGTCACACCACGCTTACCTCCCTGATCAAAGATCTTGCTTTAGTTGATCTATGGAGGCTACTACACCCCAATGAGCTTGACTTCACCTTCTTCTCTTCCCCTCATAAATCCCAGTCTCGCATAGACTTCTTTCTAATATCAAAACTGTTAGTTCCTCAGGTGGACACTGCAAAGATTCACTCCCAACATATTTCAGATCATGCTGCCATTTCCTTTCAATTACACACTACTGCACCCCAAGGGAATTCGGGGGCCTGGTTCTTTGATAGAGCCCTGTTAACTCAGCCAAAGTTCCAGTTAGAAATTCGAGCAGCCATACAGGATTACTTCCATTTTAATCTACCCCAGGATACTGCGAATTGGGCTTGGTGGGAGGGCTTCAAAGCGGCCATTCGAGCAACGATCACTAGCTATCAAATCCGCCTGCGAAAACAACGCAAACAGCAGCTACTCATACTAGACCAACAAATAAAAGCAGGCGAACGAGTTCTAACTTCACGTACTGATCCATGTGTATTAATTCGATTACAGCGTCTCCGTTTTCAATATAATTCAATCCTCTCAACTGCAGCTTCTAAGAGTATTGAGCTTCAGCGAGGGACATATTATCGTGAAAATAACCGAGCCGGTCGACTCTTAGCCAACGCCTTGAAAGGTCAAAAAGAAGCCAAACGCGTAGCGGCCCTTCGAGCTCCACAGGGAGGGGGCATAGTGACCACAGACTCCGACATTGTAGAGCTCTTTCGGGATTTCTATACCCGCCTATATCAATCTGAATGTGAGTTCTCGTCAGAGACATTCGAGCGATTGCTTTCTGGCATTCAGCGGCCGACCCTCTCTGAAGATGATAGGGATGCGATGGATGAACCCTTCTCTACTTCAGAGATCCAATCTGCCCTAAAACGAACAGCCTCGGGCCGTGCCGCAGGGCCCGATGGTCTCCCGACCGAATTCTACAGAACGTTCAGTGCAGATTTAGTTCCCTATTTAAAACTCTATTTTACTGCCCTTGCGGTAGATACATCCTCTTTGGGATCCTTTTCTGCAGCTAATGTGGTAGTATTCGAGAAAGAAGGCAGAGACCCGCTACTAACCGCGAAACTACCGTCCAATCTCCCTACTTAATGCCGATTATAAGATCTTCGCAACGATCTTGGCCACCCGGCTATCTGACAGGATGGCCACCCTAATCCACCCTGACCAATGCGGTTTTATACCCGGCAGATCAACTGCTGACAATGCTCGGACCTTGTGCCATGTGCTATCCAGTGCTGCCAATCTAGATCATCCATGGGTGGGTCTTTCCCTGGATGCCGAAAAAGCCTTTGACCGCCTAGAATGGCCCTTCTTATTTGCAGTTCTCCGATGGTATGGCTTTGGGGAGGGCTTCCTCCGATATCTCCAAGTCATGTATACTCAACCCGTCGCCAGTATTTGTGTAAATGCTATCAAGTCTCAGCCATTTAATCTCCAAAGAGGCACGCGTCAAGGTTGCCCCCTATCACCAATGCTCTTTGATCTAGCTCTGGAACCCCTAGCCCTCCTTATTAGACAGTCCGCACGTATTTGAGGTGTCCCCTTCAGTCATAGGGAGATTAAACTCTCTGCATATGCAGATGACCTTATGCTTTTCGTATCCCTCGATTCGGTTCCGGCTGTCTTGGATCTGATTGACGGATACTCACAATTATCGGGCTATAAAATTAACTGGACCAAATCTGTAGCATTCCCACTGAACCGCTGGGTACATGAGGCTGACATGCAGGCCTTTCCCTTCCTTTGGCAATCCCGCATGGTGAAGTATCTCGGGGTCCATTACTGTTCTCCTTTAGAAGACACTATCAGTTTTAATGCTAAAGAGGTAGTCTCCAAAGTCCGTGAGCTCACGAATCGTTGGTCTCCCTTATCTCTTACATGGTGGGGCCGCTTAGAAACTGTGAAAATGATGATAGTCCCCAAAGTGAACTACATTTTAGAAATGCTGCCATGCTTACTCCCGCTACATACTTATAAAGATATTGAGGGCCTTCTCGTCCGTTATCTCTGGCAGGGCAAGCCACCAAGGATAGCCAAACAAAAACTACAGTCTGCAAAGGAAAGAGGGGGTACCAGATTTCCTGATTTCCTTAGATATCATCAAGCCTTCCTACTTAAGCAAGGTGCCCGATGGCTAGATGCCTCAACAGACAGCAGACCAGTTTGGCTTGACATAGAAGAGGAGCTTAGTAGCCCAATTCCGTTGACCCATCTCCCCGGTATGTCCTATCAAGTAGACACCCGCCATCCACCAATGATTGTCGATACTCTTGCGGCCTTTAACACTCTCATTCTATCATTGGGCCCGAACGTATGTCCTCAGGACGGACTCCCGCTATGGAATAACCCCAGAATTCAAGTCCTCAATAGAACGATAGCATGGAAACCCTGGTACTCAAGGGGGATCTGGACACCCCAACAGCTTTTCTCTGCAGCTCGTTGGAAAACCTTTTCTGATTTACAAAAGGAATTTGCGTTACCAGCGAAACACTACTTTCAATTGATGCAGCTTCAACACTGCCTCAAAAGTGCTCGAATCATGCCGCCCTCTGCCCCTACTGAGGACGGGCTATTAGAGATAGTTCACTCTATTAGTAGTACACATGGGGTAGCCTCTAACTTTTATAAAATATTATGTCAGGGTACAGACACGGCCACTTATAGAGCCCAACAAGCCTGGGAGCGCGAACTGCAAACCACTTTAACCCCTGTGCAATGGAGCGTTTTCTGGAGCAAAGTAGTGCGGGTTTCCCGGTCTGCCTCTGTTACCCAAACTCTCTTCTTTTTTGCACACAGATGCTTTTATACCCCAGAAAAAATAGCCAAATGGAACACAAATGCTAGGGACCAGTGTTGGTCTTGCCATACTGCTGTGGGAACCTTTGCTCATGTTATTTATGAATGTCCTCAACTACAGGTTTATTGGGGGCGGGTCTGGGGTTGTATTCAATTTATCTTACACCTTCACGAACCTCTCTCTTGGAAGATCGTGGGACTCCGCTCTGTGGCGGAGGTCCCCTCTCTTCCTAAGAAGGGTCGCTTTCTCCTTGATTTCATGCTGGGTATAGCCATATGCTTAATTACGAGGAATTGGAAGGATAGCTCTCGACTTACTGTCAATGAATGGTGGAACCTCGTCTGCTTATATAGTAAATATGAGCAGATACCTCGGAGAGCTATGCCCCATGCCCAAACTCACTCTCGCTTGTCTAAATGGCAGATGCTTAATGATTATGTACAATCTGCTCATTGCTCCAACATGCCTGTATAATGTGCACTCATCATGTTTCAGATCGCCGTCAGGTTTTGTAACACAATAATGTAAGTACACGCCCGCTTCGGGAATGATTAGTTTTCTAGAGAAGAAGCAGGGGGGAGGGGGGTGGCAGGGGTTTACTTTGGTGTATGTATTACACTTTATGTATCTGTCTTTTAGCTGTATGTCTTCCTTTTCCTTTGTTGTTATAAAACGAAAATAAAGAATTTAAAAAAAAAAAAAAATGTGCAGAGCAGGGTTTCTGACTCACTCTGCCAGGTTTTCTATCTCCAGGGACTGCACTGTCTCTGTGGCTTCAGTGTGGTGAAGCGGACACAGCCAGTACCTGTAGAACCAGAAAGTCACAGGTTCAAATCCCAGCTGGAGCACCCACCAACCAAGTTCCCATATTTTACCCACCACTAAACAGAGATAGTAAAGACACCCCTTTATCGCAGAGAACATGGAACAAACACCTATATTTTACCCTACCCCCCCCCCCTAACAATGGGCAGTACCCACAGCCGAGTCCCACAAATGCAGTCCTGGAGTGCCACACCTTAATCAGCTCATAGGCATTTGCCAAGATAAGGACATGTCAGCATGTTGGCGGAAGGGTACAGGTGGTGGAGGGGGCAGTGGCCTTTAGCCACAGCAGACAGTGGCCCAGCCATGTGCAGGCTGGCACATCCACCGCAACAGACAGGCCCTGTCGGATGTACAGACATGGACTCCCTAGGGAATGCAGTCAATCTGTGGCAACACAGTGGTGCAGTGCACACAGACAGTGTGTGCCAGAACAGAAGGTCACAGGTTCCAAGCCTAGCTGTGGCTAATGGCAATACAGTCCACATATTTTTCCCACAACTAAACTGTGATTTTACTGTCAAAACGTCATTGCTGAGAACATATGCTGGGTTAATACGCCTATATATCACCCCACCGAGCACACACACCATAAACAGGCGCATAACCTAGAGCAGAGTCTCCAAAATGCAGTCCTGGAGGGCCACACAACAGTCAGGTTAAATGCTGCCCCAAATAAAGATGCCTGTGCCGCATATCCATGCGCACCCCCATGGCATGCAGATGTAGCTCATGCATATTAATGAGCAACAGCATGCAAATCCTAACAGTGTCTGGCACATCAGGACTGGTTATGGCAACCTCTGCCGTAAAGCAGCAGCCAACAGGGGGCAGACACACCCCCACCCACCCACCCAGGCCCCATTGGGAAATGGCTCCTGGAGAGGCAGGACATTGGGCCCTGTGTGCATCTCCCAATACTAGCATGTGCATGCCTTAGCAATGCCACCCCACACCTGGGTATGCGGTACACACCTATCAAACGTGTCCCATGATAACTGGCAGATAGCAAGTCCTACATTAAGCACAGTTTGCCCATTGGGCCCCATCATAACAATATGTCTGATGTCTGCATTGTGTGCCACAGGTCTGGTCTCTGACAGTGTTTACCACCCTGGGGGCTCACCCCCCCAACAGTATCGCGTACCATATCCATGCCTTAACTGTGCCCTGGACTGGTGTGGTGGGCAGGGCTGCTGAACCCCTCTATGGTTGCACAATTCTTGCACAGGTGTTGGAGTGTGTGTCTGTCTATACAGTGTGCGGAGGCTGCAAACACCTTCAACAGCCCACACTGCCAGCACCGTTGCCAGTATGGGCCTGCCAATGTGCATAATGAGGAGCAAGGAACCATGGGTATAGGCCAGACAGGGCGGCCTGGCCAGGCTGCATCTGCACAGCACATAGGGCACTGACTATGACATATTAGTGCCTGGCCACCACCTACACAGACAGGGCAACCGCTGTATGTCCTGCAGGGAGATCATTCTCACCCTGACTGTGCAGTGACCACGGCATGGCTAGGCATCCCCAAAGTGCCATATAGGACCTCTGTTATGTGATGTGTATGTGTCTCCCTTTGGGGGCCAGTCACTGACTGAGCTGCTTGTGGTGTTTGCTGCCATCCCAGGTCTGGGTGCATGCATGTCCAACAGGAACATGCATTAATGGACCAACTAGCAGACTGTTTGCAGCTGGTATGTGTCTTGATAGAGTGCATAGCAGGGTGCAGCGGCTGAAGGCCTGCTGCAGGAAAATATCAGATAGTGTCTGGGTGTAGCCTAGCATATACAGGCCTACTCTTTGTCTGCCTGTGTGCTATGGATATATAGAGTGCTACAGTGACTGTCCTGTAGGGTGTGATATCCACAGCAGAACTGAGGCTGGTGGTCCCCCCTACTGCCCCCATTGCAGAGAGGTAGAATGTGGATCTGTTGATGGGAGACCCGGTTTACCACCATAATCCTTCTAGGGGGCCGTAGGGACTACACCTGACAGAGACAGGCAAATATCTCCAAGGTGTTTGTGCAGAAATGACCTATCTCACACATTACCACCTCTGTGGACCTCCACCATGGCCTATGTCTGCCATGGATGGTTCTGTGGACCTGGTGCTGGGAACCTCACTGCACCCTCAGGGTGAGCACAGTAACCGCACAATGTGACGGCGTGTAGCCACTGTGTGCCAGTAAAACAGATGGTCAGTACCCCCTACCAGGATGAGGTGCTGTGGGGGTGCACATGGTCAGTTCCCCCTACCAGGCCGAGGTGCTGTAGGGTTCCATTCCCCATCTCGTGTCAATCAGTGGACAGGTGATTTGCATGTGTAGTGCATCATGGTAGTGACTGCTCCAATCAAACCCTGTGAACCACAGCAGATGGACTGTGTGGTGAACTGAAGTCGCTCTGTAGCCAGCTACGCATGTAGAAGGAGCTACAGAGGCCTACTCCACTGGCAAATGCAGTGACTGTGCAGACAGAACCTATGGGTATGAGGCCACTGTGGTGATACATGGCAGGGCTGCCAGGTGCAGCTGCATCTGGAGTAGTGGTGTCTGTAACCCAACAATAGCAGAGGTAAAGTACAGAATGCAAGCCGATGTTTGTCTTCAAAGAGCAAGAGAGGACCGAGAGAAAGGGTGTAGGAGCACGCATGACAAGGCTACAACTAATGCTATAGATATCAAAAGAGACAGATACACAGAAGCTCTACATTGTTCCGGATGCCACCTCCACAGTATGCCATTCAGGGACACTCTCTGTGCCCTGGTCTCCATCCACCCACTAGATCCATGTAAACAAAAGGGACATAACAAATGTAAGAGACATCTCCACATCATGGACAGTCCTCGACAAAGCAATGTGAAATATCCATAATGTGAGATGTCAGAAGCAGAAGGTGTTAGAACACATGCTGCAGACCCTGCAATATCTAGCAGTAGGACAAAAATGTGGGGGTTTAAAATCCAGCTCATGCCCACAGTCTAGGATAAGCCATAGGCCATCACATGTATAGATGGTAGCGTAAATGTGAGTTGCAGTACACCATGAGGATCTGCCAACGCACATGCCAACGCCCTTCCGCCGACAGCAACGCATATAAGCACGCACCGTGTCATGGCCCCAAACCGAAGTCTTTGTGCGCGTGGCCACGCCTCCGCCAACGCACGTAGCTACGCTCCCATGAACGCACGTGGCTACGCCCCCATGAACGCGCGTGGCTATGCCCTCATGAACGCACGTGGCTACGCGCTTATAAACGCACATGGCTACGCAGCTAAGATACACTCAGAGCAGATGGCAGCCATGTCACGAAAGCCTGCCTTCACTCACAGAGACCTGTACCTGCTGACAGAGCTCTTCTGTCTCCGCCAGCAACGCCTCTTCCCTGGCTCGTCCAGGAGGCAGAACCTGACAAGGGTGAGGAGGGCCTGGGACCGCCTCACCAATAGATATAACAGGAGCTCTGATTACCCACGTGAGGTAAGTGTCTGGGGACAGGCACCCCACATGAGGATGTGGTGAAGAACAGCCTGTAACCAAAGCACCATTAATATCTGCACTGCTGGAGAATGTCTGGTGTTGCTGCGGGCAGCATGTAGCTAGGTCATCCACACACACAATGTCAGAACCCCCAAGCCCACAGGGGGTAGCTGCAACCATGGCAGAGGTGAAATAATGACCACAGTCGTATGCTACGGGGCGCAGTTGCATCCTCAGGGATGTGCCGAACAACAGAAAACCACAGGCCCAACACCAAGGTCAAGGGACACACAGGGGTCTGTCACATGCCCCTGTCAGCTAGCACCAAGCACAAAGACATTCCAGGATGGTGCAGGCCCGTAAAGGGGGTCCACCCCCTGTCCTGGTGCTATGGATACAGGCCTTGGTTGTGCTCACAAGAATCTGCCCTTAGCCCCAGGATGCTGAGGATCCCAAATGAGGAGCCCATCCCCTGTCCTGGTGCTATGGATACAGGCCTTGGTTGTGCTCACAAGAATCTGCCCTTAGCCCCAGGATGCTGAGGATCCCAAATGAGGAGCCCATCCCCTGTCCTGGTGCTATGGATATAGGCCTTGGTTGTGCTCACAAGAATCTGCCCATAGCCCCAGGATGCTGAGGATCCCAAATGAGGAGCCCATCCCCTGTCCTGGTGCTATGGATACAGGCCTTGGTTGTGCTCACAAGAATCTGCCCTTAGCCCCAAGATGCTGAGGATCCCAAATGAGGAGCCCATCCCCTGTCCTGGTGCTATGGATATAGGCCTTGGTTGTGCTCACAAGAATCTGCCCATAGCCCCAGGATGCTGAAGATCCCAAATGAGGAGCCCATCCCCTGTCCTGGTGCTATGGATACAGGCCTTGGTTGTGCTCACAAGAATCTGCCCTTAGCCCCAGGATGCTGAGGATCCCAAATGAGGAGCCCATTCCCTGTCCTGGTGCTAGGGATACAGGCCATGGGTTGTGCTCACAAGAATCTGCCCTTAGCCCCAGGATGCTGAGGATCCCAAATGAGGAGCCCATCCCCTGTCCTGGTGCTATGGATACAGGCCTTGGTTGCGCTCACAAGAATCTGCCCATAGCCCCAGGATGCTGAGGATCCCAAATGAGGAGCCCATCCCCTGTCCTGGTGCTATGGATACAGGCCTTGGTTGCGCTCACAAGAATCTGCCCATAGCCCCAGGATGCTGAGGATCCCAAATGAGGAGCCCATCCCCTGTCCTGGTGCTATGGATATAGGCCTTGGTTGAGCTCACAATAATCTGCCCATAGCCCCAGGATGCTGAGGATCCCAAATGAGGAGCCCATCCCCTGTCCTGGTGCTATGGATACAGGCCTTGATTGTGCTCACAAGAATCTGCCCTTAGCCCCAGGATGCTGAGGATCCCAAATGAGGAGCCCATCCCCTGTCCTGGTGCTATGGATATAGGCCTTGTTTCTGCTCACAAGAATCTGCCCTTAGCCCCAGGATGCTGAGGATCCCAAATGAGGAGCCCATCCCCTGTCCTGGTGCCATGGATACAGGCCTTGGTTGTGCTCACCAGAATCTGCCCTTAGCCTCAGGATGCTGAGGATCCCAAATGAGGAGCCCATACCTGAACCTGGTGCTGTGGGGAATGGCCCTGTCAGTGAACAAAAGGGCAAACCAGATCCCCAGGATGCAGTAGGCCTCACTACATGTCCCCATACCTGATCCTGGTGGTGTGGGGAATGCCCCAGTTAGTGAACAAAGGGGCAAACCAGATCCCCAGGATGTAGTAGGCCTCACTACAGGTTCCCATACCTGATCCTGGTGCTGTGGGGAATGGCCCTGTCAGTGAACAAAAGGGCAAACCAGATCCCCAGGATGCAGTAGGCCTCACTACAGGTCCCCATACCTGATCCTGGTGGTGTGGGGAATGCCCCAGTCAGTGAACAAAAGGGCAAACCAGATCCCCAGGATGCAGTAGGCCTCACTACAGGTCCCCATACCTGATCCAGGTGCTGTGGGGAATGCCCCAGTCAGTGAACAAAGGGGCAAACCAGATCCCCAGGATGTAGTAGGCCTCACCTCAGAGCCCTACCCCTCATCCTGGTGCTGTGGGGAATGGCCCTGTCAGTGAACAAAAGGGCAAACCAGATCCCCAGGATGCAGTAGGCCTCACTACAGGTCCCCATACCTGATCCTGGTGTTGTGGGGAATGGCCCTGTCAGTGAACAAAAGGGCAAACCAGATCCCCAGGATGCAGTAGGCCTCACCTCAGAGCCCTACCCCTCATCCTGGTGCTGTGGGGAATGGCCCTGTCAGTGAACAAAAGGGCAAACCAGATCCCCAGGATGCAGTAGGCTCACTACAGGTCCCCATACCTGATCCTGGTGGTGTGGGGAATGCCCCAGTCAGTGAACAAAAGGGCAAACCAGATCCCCAGGATGCAGTAGGCCTCACTACAGGTCCCCATACCTGATCCTGGTGCTGTGGGGAATGCCCCAGTCAGTGAACAAAGGGGCAAACCAGATCCCCAGGATGCAGTAGGCCTCACCTCAGAGCCCTACCCCTCATCCTGGTGCTGTGGGGAATGGCCCTGTCAGTGAACAAAAGGGCAAACCAGATCCCCAGGATGCAGTAGGCCTCACTACAGGTCCCCATACCTGATCCTGGTGGTGTGGGGAATGGCCCTGTCAGTGAACAAAAGGGCAAACCAGATCCCCAGGATGCAGTAGGCCTCACCTCAGAGCCCTACCCCTCATCCTGGTGCTGTGGGGAATGGCCCTGTCAGTGAACAAAAGGGCAAAGCAGATCCCCAGGATGCAGTAGGCCTCACTACAGGTCCCCATACCTGATCCTGGTGGTGTGGGGAATGCCCCAGTCAGTGAACAAAAGGGCAAACCAGATCCCCAGGATGCAGTAGGCCTCACTACAGGTCCCCATCCATGATCCTGGTGGTGTGGGGAATGGCCCTGTCAGTGAACAAAAGGGCAAACCAGATCCCCAGGATGCAGTAGGCCTCACCTCAGAGCCCTACCCCTCATCCTGGTGCTGTGGGGAATGGCCCTGTTAGTGAACAAAAGGGCAAACCAGATCCCCAGGATGTAGTAGGCCTCACCTCAGAGCCCTACCCCTCATCCTGGTGGTGTGGGGAATGCCCCAGTCAGTGAACAAAGGGACAAACCAGATCCCCAGGATGCAGTAGGCCTCACCTAAGAGCCCTACCCCTCATCCTGGTGGTGTGGGGAATGGCCCAGTTTGTGACTCATTGGGCCAAACCATATTGCACACTGATAAATATATCTGTGTTGCGGCACAGGCCACCAAAGGGTGTCTGTCCCCTAATGTCAATATGTTTTGTCACTCCAATAGGTCGAGGATCTCCGCAAAAAGGCGCGGGAGCTGAGGGCACGGTATCCCCGTTTTGTGCGGCGAGTGCAGAGGGAGCGGCTGGCCCAACAGGACGGTGATTGATGTGACATGGCCCTGTGGTGCCATGGCTGTCATGACCACAGGATGTATGTTACTGCTGTGGCAGATGTGTGAACATAGGGATGACATGTGTTCCCCTCTCCAACAGCTGATGCACGTGCTGCGGAGGAACCCGTGGTGCAGGATGAGGGGCCCGAGGAGCCACCAAGAGATGACGGCATGGAGGTGGTGCACGAACCAGTCGACATGGTGGTGGAGCGCAATACACCACCTCATTTTTTATTTTATTTATTTATTTATACACATTTATATACCACATCTTCCAAAGTTCAGTTGCGGTTTACAGTGAACAACAATCAACAAACAACAAAGCAAGTTTGTTTTACAAGGAACGTCGTATTATAAACAGAACATATTACAAGGAACATCATATTATATATAGAATAAACAGTCTAAACAATGTTTGATTATACAGAACAGCGTAAACTATATACAGTTTTATATATGTATTTATATATACATGGAAGTGGAGGGACATAAGCCGAAGACCCATCTGACACAGAGGGGATGGAGGAGGAGGATGTGGAGGAGGGGGGGAGGGGGAGAGGGCAGAGGTGCTGGGAGGGCAGGGTGAGGAGGGGCGGGTGCAGGTGGCTAGGGAGGCTAGGGGTCCTGCTGTGGTGGGGCTGGGGTCGGAGGGAGGTGACCTGCCCAACTTGGTGATGGAGGGGGATGGGGTGGGTGGGGGTTTGGGGGGGCATGTGTGCCTGGTTTCCATCGTCATGAGCTGTCACAGGGCTACGGGGGCGCCAGTGAACTGCACCATGGTGATGGCGATGCGCCCCCCCCTGGACGTGGGCATGCCACACATAGCCGAGGACATGCGCAACGTGGATGCAGCCACACAGACACGGGGAGACCTGTGTCTGTGTGGCTGCATGTGCGGACTGCGCATGGCCACGGCTGTGCGTGCACATGCACACGCCCAGAGGCAGCACACCCTCATCATGGGGCAGGTCCTGGCGACCCTGACCATGGTGGCTGACCGGCTGCGCTTGCTGGAGGAGCGCGTAGCTGGGGGTGCGCCGGATCAGCCACCATGTGACAGGGGTCCCCGGGGTGTGTAGCGCGTGGATACGCATTGCACACCCGCCCTGTGACAGCCCATGCAATGGCCTACCCCACACACGGAGGGCAGCAGGGCTTAATGACAGGGATGTTGCCATGATGGCCAATGCCACATCCACCCCACAATGTTTCTTTGTAAATAAAGTTTTGCATTATTACCATTTAACTGTGCTGTCCAGATATCCCTCTTTGCTATGGGTCAGTGTTGTGTGAGCGACACATGAGGGCACACACATGTGTGTTAGTGTAAGATACAAAGGGTGTGTGCAGGGTACTGTACACGTGTCATGTGTCTAGCGATATTACGGCCATTACATGGGCTAGTGCCACACATGTCCCAAAGCACACACATGTAACAGTGCCCAGGGGTCAGCAGTGGTGGAACATGCAAGGCTATGTGCAGCATCTGTGATGGGCGCAGACCAGGGTGGAGGATGGCATGGACACAGCAAGTGGGCTAATGGACACTGATCCTGGAAGTGCACAGGGCTATGGGTGGACAGAGTGGACATGGCCGCAAGGGGACATGGGCTGGGCCACAATTTGGGTCCATTCCTCGTATATGTCATGGTGTCGTGGGGCTTTTTACAAGTGATGCACATGGGGGTTCCACTGCATAAAGGGTGACTGTTGTCATTCGTCTATATATGATACATAGGATGGAATAGAACACAGGACAGCAGCTCGGACATTGACCCTTGCAACCACATGGACTGTCCCTCCACACATGTGCCTGTGGGGCATCTCCGGAGGGTCTGGATAGTATGCAAAGTGCAAGAAGTTAGTGGCACGGGAGGAGACGGACATGTAGTTGGTATGTGGGGAAAGCTAACCGTGTGCTGTTCTGTGTGCTACACTGAGGGCTGACCAGAAGCCACAGGGACAGGTATCGGACACAGTACGATACGTAACAGAGAGGACTGGCAGTCAGACTGTCATTCCAAATGTGCCTTTGCTACAGTCTATGGTCATCGGAGGACAGCTTGTAGACTCAGTAGTGCCTGTCTATGACTGAAGGTATACAGTACCTTCCCTAAAGCTGTGCTCACAGTCTAGGTAAGTGTATCTGCTGTGCTCTGATCCCTTTGGTGTTTCCCGAGACCTGGATATATGGAGTCCTATCCTGTTCACATAGGAGATGGCAAGGCATGGTGAGTGGGGCATAGACACCCTATCAATGTACTGGTGCCCTCAGCAGCTCATGAAATCCTCCAAGGACCCTTTTAATGCCAGACATATTCATTTTGTGGAAGCAAACTGGGCACATGCCATAACCTAGCTCCACCCGCCCACCCACCAAGATATCTGTCTAAACCCCCCCCCCCATGAGCCCATGTAACGGCCCTGCACCATCATGGGTGCACTGTATGTCAAACACCACCACCACTCATCTCCAATCAGAGCCAATGCAAAGCACCCAGATTCGGTGACAGCCCCATCAGGACATTTCCGGGAAGCCACGAATAGGCCATTGCCAGACCTTTCCCCCCACCAATTATCCCACTGCCCATTTCCAGTCCAACCCCCCCCCCCCCCATCACCCACAGCCCACATAATGTCATGCCCTTTCCCCCTCCATGGGCCATGAGCGGTTGTTCCAACCCCCCACCTCCCCAGCTCACGGGGAAAGGATGCGGAGAACAAATGTTGGCTGCAGCTGTTGGGCAGTGTGTGCCTGCTGTTGTGCGCCCAAGAGCAGGTGGAGCATCCCATGCTGCCCACAGCAGTGTCGGTGGCTACACCATATGGCAGAATATTTTGCATCGGCCAGGCCCCAGGGTCATGCACGGGTGGGCTGTGCGTAATACTGACCCCTACAAGCAACACAGGAGACATGACATGTGCTACAGCCGCATGTTCAGCTTTTTATTTTCCCCTCCCCCTGCCCCTGCCACGCCTTGCGCAGCCTCTCCCACCCTGCGATGATGGTGGCTCTGCTGCCGACATCGCTGCCTTTGCAGCTGCTCCCACTCGTGTTGGTGGAGGTGGTGGTGGTGGTGGTGGTGGCGTCACCCACATTTGTGCTGCTATGCCTTGCAGGCTCACAGCCATGCTCTCTGCAGCTGTGGCAAACCTCGGGACCCCCATCATGACACTGGACATCATACGCTGGTGTCTGCGTAGTACATGCCTTTGCCGGCGCTGCTCCCTCAGACATGCACGCAGTAAATGCCGTATACCTGTGAAGACAGCAGGTAGTGCATTGTCGTCATGGATTGAAAAGACTATCTATGCAGACGCATTCTGAACAGAACACAGTTGGGGACTCACCCTCTGCATCCCTGTGTGCCTCTGCGGTGTGCGCCTGCATCTGTTGGATCACATCGGCCACCGCGGACATCGCCGCATCCCTGTTTCGGGGTCCTCCCTCTGCAAACATGTCCCCGGTGGCGCCACTCGTGTTTGTACCCCCTCCACAGGCAGGCTGAGTGATGGTGCCACTGTCCTCACCGGGGGTGGTTGGGGGAGCTCTTGCATCCACCTGCAAAACCACTGGCACTGGATCCATGGGGGTGCATGCCCAGGGCTGACTGTCCCCTTGCACATCATCGGCTGCATCTATGGCAGCTATGTCACCTGTGGGACAGAGTATCATATAGGTCAGATGCGGCATGACTGCCTGTCTACACCCATCCCACTCCCCTACGAGCACATGTGTGTGGGTGAGCCACATGGGTCCTGGTGGGGGCCCTTCCCCCCTCCCCCCCTCACCCATTCCCCAATGCCTAGAGGGGCCGTTGAGAGGGGCTGTTGCCCTGCAACTTCCAGTGACCACTTCCCCCTTGCATGCTACCACACCCCCCATGCAGCCCCGTTACCGCTATCAGCCCTGCAAACACAGTCCGTGTTAGACACAGGTACATTGTGTTGTCCTGTCGGCCATGTTGACACCTGTGTGGGCGTGCTGCCTCCACCAGCCCTGCACAGTCTCCACTGCAACACATTGACAGCCTCTGCTGGTACTGTGGGACCTTTCTCCTTGCCAATGCACCCATCCACTGTGCTATGCCACTCCCTGACCACCATGGACATGCCTCCCCCCAATGGGTCATGGCCCAGAGGCTGGTTGCATGCCTGTGCTGCCCCCTGGGCCCTCATTTTGCACAATCATGGCACCTGCACCACAGTCCACCCTTGGCCACCCCCACACATGTGCGCTTGCAGGCTCCCACTGGTACAGATCTCTCACACACTTACCAGCACCTGGGTGCGCTGTGTCCAGCTCTGGGGGAAGGCCATGTATGTAAATAGGGCCGAGTCGCTCTGCCAATCGCCGCTCGAGTGCACTCAGGTTTGCGACCTGTGCTGGGCCGCCTCCTGTGCTCTGGGCCCCTCTCCTCTCTCTTGTAATCTCATTCCTGATGTTGCGTTTAATGTCGCAGTACCTTTTACATAAGCTTTCCACATCTCTGTGTGGCCCATCTGCGGTTGCCACTACCGCCTGTACCTTGGCCCATGCCTTGGCACGTGTGGCACCAGATGTTGTTGCGCTCTGCTGACCAAATAGTATGTCATATCGGTCAAGGATGGCTGACAGGAGGAGGTCATTCTCCTCCTGGCTGAACCTTACGGCTCTTTTGCGGAATTCCTCTGGGAGGGTGGGACTGCGACGCTTCTGACCCTGTGCACATGGGGTTTCCTGTCTGCCTACGTTGAGGACTATAGGACCTTGCTCACTACAGGGTGTTGGCTGTGATGGATGTTCCTGGTTGACCAGGTGTGTATTGTTTGTGTGATTTCTGTTCCCGCCCTGTACCCTATTTCCCAGCCACCTGTCCCACATCCTCTGTCTATCATGGCTCAGACTGTGAATGCAGGTGGTGCAGTCATTGCATTGCTGAAGCTAGCTGGGCTGCACTTTCTGGCAGAGGGAGATGATGGTCCTGGGGCTGAGGCCCTGGGCATGGGTCCTAACCCAATGCAACACAGGCCTGCAGCTGTGGAGGGTCCACATGCTGGTGTGGTGGAACAACGGTGCCATAGGCGTCCTGAGGGGTGGCCACGCCTGCAACGCCTCTACAGGCCCAGGGCCATGCTACAGAACATCAGGGAGGACCAGGTGATCTCCCTCTACCTGCTAGACACAGGGACTATTAGGGAGCTCTATGAGGATCTACGACCTGACCTTGAGCCCCTGACTGCCCGGTCACATGCCATACCGGGACTGGCCAAGCTCCTTGCTGCCCTACATTTCTTTGCCTCTGGCTGTTTCCAATCCTCAGTGGCCGCAGTGGGTGGGATGAGTCGGCCAACGTTCTCTCGCTGCCTCCACCAGGTACTGCGGGCCATGGTCAGCCGGGTTTGGAATTACATTGCCATTCCCAACAGTAGGCAACATTGGGTGGCCCTGGGACATGCATTCCAGCAGATTGCAGGGATACCACACATGATGGGCGCAATAGATTGCACACATGTTGCCCTCATCCCGCCACGTGACAGGGAGGTTGTGTACCGCAACCGCAAACACTTCCATTCCCTCAATGTGCAGGTTGTCTGTGATGCAGGTATGCGTATCCTGAATGTGGTCCCGCGGTTCCCGTGGTCAGCCCATGACTCCTATATCCTGCAGAACTCAGCACTGTTTGGCCTGTTTGAGGCCGGGCAATATGAGGACTATGTCCTGCTGGGTAGGTATTCCCCACATCCTGTGTGTAACTACCATATGTGTTTCACAGAGGCAGCATTGTCACCTGTGTCCTCTGCATGCATGACATGGTGATGTTGTGTCCTTGTGCTGCCTATTCTGGAACTGTGACTACAGCAGACTCTGTCACCTGGACTGTGGTCACATACCTCTGTGCGGCACCACACATCCCCCTGCCTACCATGTGCCTGTTCATGCTCATCTGGGTTACCCCGCACCCATGTGGTGTCGGCTCTACCCTGCCTTAGCTGTTCACTTCGCAATCAGCCTTGTTCAGGGGCATTCCGGGAATGCATGGTGTGGAGGTTTCACATATGTCTGCCTGTGTGTTGTGCCCATCTCACGCCCAATGTGCCACGGGATTGTGCATGTGCCATCCGGGGGGGGGGCATTAGAGAATTCGGGGAACAGGACCATAGACCTGCTGTACAATGCGTATGTGGCCTACTCATCCACCATGTAGGGGGTGGCACGTGTCAGTGGCTATGTGCGAACCTGCTATCACACATGTCTGATGCACGACTGTTTGCTTTGGCCTGTCTGCGCTGACACTCCCACCTCGCACCCCCAGGTTGTGGTCCACTGACATATCCCCTGTGTGCCATATATCATGATGTCCCTTCGACTTGCCAAACTGACCATCTTTGTCCCGGCCAGTGTGATTTTGATCACACACATGCAGACTCTGGTGCACCCGAATTGTGTGCAATGCTGTGCCGTCAGATGTGTGTGACCATGCTTCCCTGCTGTCCATTTGTGCATTGCTACATCATGGGTTCCATAGGTTCATCTTCTCACGTGTGCCTTACTGCCATTTCTGTTTGCAGGTGATGCAGGATATGGGTGTCGTGCCTGGCTGCTGACCCCTGTGCGTCTCCCTCAGACAGGTGCAGAGATGCGGTACAATGAGGCCCATGCCTCCAGCCGCTCTGTCATCGAGCGCACCTTTGGCGTTCTCAAAAGTCGCTTCAGGTGTCTGGATAGGACTGGCGGGGCCTTACAGTACGGGCCCTTGACTGTGGCAAAGATCATACTAGCTTGTTGCATCCTCCACAACATTGCTCTCAGGCACAATGTTCCAGTCGATATTAATGAGGATCTTGGGGTTGATCCTGTGTGCCCTCCTGCACCTGGCCATGTTGACACACGTGCTGGGATGGTGGCCAGGCAACATTCTGATCGAGGAGCTCTTCTCCTGTAAGTTCTGCTTGTGCTGGTGATGTTTATCTGTGTTGACCATGTGTGGGCAGGTGTATGGATTGTGCAGCAGTACCGTGTCATGTCTCAATATGTCTGATGTTTTTCTGCCTCCCCAAGATGAGCTTCTGCTTTCCGGGCCCCCAGGGATTGGCTGACCATACTGTGCTACGTGTGGGGAGTGTGTGTACATCAATGAAACAGGCAGATGACTCGGGTGAGTTGCAATACAGTGCGGTTTTCATTGCTGTCGCCATTGTCTGACACATATATGTTGCTTTCTCTCCGCTGCTCCTATGGTGCTGCACTGGTCTATGGGCCACTACCCCATAACCCTTAGCTTCCGTTTGTCACACATGTGGCCATTACCTGTGCACATCCTGGGGGTGTTGATGGCATTTCTGATGCACATAATGACACGCTGTGGGCGTCCACAGAGACAGGGCATCGTATAGTTTGGGAGCATGTGCATCACTCAATGCCATTGTGGCATTAACAGGATGCAGGGCACTCATGCATGTACTGTGATGGGGGTCTCCACATCTCGAATATTTTCAGGGGTCCTGCCATCTGCACCCTCGGGCATGCATACCTTGCATCACAGTGTATGTCTCTGTGTCTGTTTGGCCTGTCTACATGACCGATCATTCGGCGCCTCGCTGACTCTGTGTGTTGCAGGGATGTGTATGGCCACCGCTCCAGTGATGTTCCCTCATCCCTCCTTTCAATTCTGCATGTGGGCTACCGTACATTGTGGGCATGTGTTATCTATTCGTTTCTGACGTGTATCACGTTTGATGGTGGACCGATGTACGTTACCATTTTGGTTCCACACAACACAGCCCACCCTGGACATGCTACACACACAGCTACCCATGCACACATGCTCATTTCCGCAATACATTGGTGTCTGCAGCCTGTATTGGGGCTCTTTGCGCTTTTGCGTAACATGGACATTCCCAGTCAGGTCTCAGCTCTACCTTTCAGGTAGGCCTCAGCTTCCAGACTCTAGGGCATACACCACGTGCTGGCGATGCATTTGGCCTGCTGCTATCATCATGGCATTGGCTGTTTTTGGTGTGCGACACCACTGCTGGACATGGTCTGGACCCCAGTGGTGCCTGTGTGTCATGTGCATTTACATGAACATATTGGGATGGTGTTCTGGTCTTCGTGGACATCTCCTGCAGTTGCCCATGTGCACTGTGCCCAGTTTTGTGGCCATGTCATGTGGTGGTATGTATGCATTCTGGGGAGACCTCATTCTATCTGCCTGTCTCTTTTCAGACCTACAGGGGCTGTGGGTTGGTGTGACATTCCATTTCCTGATGTCAACATATCTTCACACAGGACACAGACAACATACATGACACATCTGCTAACCTGCATCTGGCGATCCCGTCATCCATATGTGTGCGGACACAGCAACCCCTGTGGGACTGTCCCTGGTTGCTGTTGCCACAGGGATGAGGGCCTCTGATATTTTGACACAGGTCTTCTCCTCGGACTCATTGATGGCCTATTTTGAATGTCACTGGGGGGACTGCGCCCCCGTTGCTGCCATGGACTGTCTGTGTATCCCGTTTCTTGCAGTACAGGGGTGGGGGGTTGAGCTGTGCATGCATATGTTGCCTTGATACATAACTGTCTACATGGCATGTTGCCTTGTCACTCTGCATGCTTTTCCCATGTTGGTTTGGTGGCTGGGGATGGTGACTGGTGTGCATACGGTGGGTGCGGACACTGTGGGAACATGGCATTTTGGAGCCCTTCACATTTCATATTACTGTATGTTAGCGACTGCTGATGAGATGCGGCATAGGGGTTGGGTTTGCAACAGTAGGGGGTGCTCATGGTGTGTATGCTCCACAGGCAGCAACGGTTGGGTCGACTCGCACAATGGATTGGGTGTGTGCTGGCAACGGGGGCAGCGTCACCCGACCCATGTCTTTGTCCAGGTCATGTGGTGCGCCAGGATGCAGGATACATTGGCTGCTTCGGTCTGGTGACTGCCTTTTGGGGACTACTGTTTGCACTTTTGATATGTTGTATAATTGTGGTGTTGGTGACCCAGTTTCATTGCCACTCGGTGGTTGCTAGTTTGGGAATACACTGGCATTGATCGTTTCCTTCCTTGTAAAATGCTTATTTGGCCATATGCTATGTGCAGCCCCATCACATCTGCGCCCACCCTCCCTGGTTGAGCTGTGCATGTCAGTGTGGCCTTTTTGCGGCCTGTGTGCCACATTGTCTGGACTCTTCCTAGATTCCCTCCTGTGGTGGGGCATGTGACTGGCCTGCCTGTTTCCTGGGCCCGCTGCTGCCGGTTGGTTCTGGCGCCATCACTGAACTGGTTGGTCATGCACATGCTCCTCTTACGGTCACTTGTCCCTCACCACAACCCATCCACATGGCTTTCCATTGGCCTGTACCCTTCCAGTCCTCATTTGTCACTCCCCTGATATATTGCATTTGGTGTACCCTGCATGATATTTCCTGGGTCATGTGTGGGCCGGTTCATATGTGCCTCCCATCCCACCTGTGGACTGTGATGTTGGCTGTGGACCCTGCTCAGAATGTGTAGTGCATCTTGGTTAGTCTTTGGGGTGCCCTCACCTGGCACACAGCTGTGGTTTTGTATGTTGACATGCTGTGGTCCTGTATGCATCCATTTCTGTATGCCTACTGGTGTTACGGTAGTTATTATTTTCCTGCAGCGCTTTCCATCCTAGTGTTCATGGCTGTTCACTCTCTGTGTTCCCCTGTTTTTATGTCTTTCCTTCACTGATACCTGTGGTCGCTGTAACAGTCATCTCTTGGCTTTTAGTTCCTGTCCGCTCTTATCATCCTCATCACATTTGGGAATCATCCTTTGGTCCATCTATCTGCATCAGTGTGATGTGACATGTCCTGTATGTTGATGTGCACTGTTACCCCATATCCTACACTGCTACCCTTGTCTGCTTTGCATCTCTGTGTTCTTGGCGGGCCTGTGCCTGTTCTGCGTGGCAGGCCCACTCCTCTGGCCTCTGCCACCTCCACAGGGTGACACATTTTCTCCTCACCTGCCACACACTTTTGTTCTAGTACTCTAGGTTGCCAACAACCTTTGGTGTGTTGCTTTTGCCATCAACATGTTTGTCTGCGCTGCTTCCAGACACATGGGATGTCCCCAGGGGTGTGGGTCCAGTGACTCCCTACTGTCCCTCCGTCAATCACCTATCCATTGTCTTTACCGTGGGTTCTGTGTGGTGTTGGTACTACATCTGTCTCTGTTGCACACGGGTCCTGCAGGTCCTGCAGACACCACTTGCAGTCCCTAGGGCACACTGACCTTGGCCCACATACCCTTTTTGGGGCACCGTGCCACATGGTTCTATGGGCCAGGGTTCCATCTGCACTCTCTTATCCCTGTGTATCTCATATTGCACTTAGCATGGGGCACCCTTCTCGGGACCATAATGGTCATCTTTCTCATACATCGTCTTGGCCACACTGTTGGCCTACTGTCTTTTCCTGTTCTATTGCAGTGACTCACAAATTCATTTCTCCATTCATGGCATGGCGCTGTGGGGGTGCCTACCCCCTCCTATGTTCATCTCGGAACTGCTGATGTACATGTGCAGTGCACCATGTGTGTTGTTGCTTACACACATATCCTTACCCCCCAGCTGGCACTTTGGGTGGTGACATGGCGCCCTTTCTTTGCCCAGTCAGGGGGTTGTCGGTTCTGGTGGTACAGCCATCTGCATATTCTTTCTCCACATATTCATAGTATGTTCGTGTTTGCTTTTGATTTCGTCAGTGGCTTTTGGTTAATGAAACAGGTCTGTGATGTTAATGGGCTTTTATATTTGGTAATGATCTTGACCTTGGTCTTGATTGTGTTTGCCATATGCCCTTGTTTGCTGAGACCTTGGTTTGTTTCATTGACAGGCATTCTTTGTATGTGCATGGGGCAATTGCTGTTGATCTGGTGTGGTGATTTGCAGCATTTCACAGTTTTGCTCCATGGGCTGGCCACCTCATTATTGGGACTGTGTAATTTTCACTGACTAAATTGGCGACTAGCTATTTCATTACCTGTGGGGGCCACTATGTCATGGATTTCAGCCCACAAATGGATTGTTTGGTGGCCCTTTGGGGGGCATCTTGTGGTTTTACTTTACATTGGTGCTGACAGCAGCACCACCCTCACAGTGCAGGATCCTCACGGTACCTCATCGGGAACCCTATGGCATGACCTATGGGGCTCTCTGTAACACGCCCCATAGGGTGCACAGACAGACAGTGCACATTTACCTTTACCCTCTGGTGTGACTTGTAGGGTGCCCTATACAGCACCCTCAGGGTATAGCCCTGTGAGTGTGTGTTTACCACCAGAGCCTGTTAAACATACAAGACAAGCTGCTTCTGCCATCACTATATTGGTGTGAGGGTAATGCCGCTGATGCCTCCACAGATACATTCGCCTGTCAGGTACACATTCACATGATACAGGGCACAGAGTTGGGCCGACCAATGCATGGCGTGGTGGGGTTTCCTGCAGGGGTACGGTGGCATGACAATTCGGTTCTTACCTGCCTTGTTTCCAGCATGGTTTGAGGTTTGATTTCCTTACTTACATGATTTGTGGAGATATTTGACTTTGTACATATCTCAAACACGGTTCTGGATGCAAATTCACACTATTTTCTTCTTTTGAGGGCTGAGGCTCTCTTGATTATACGGCCCTAAATATGGGGCGGGGGGGACATTTTCTCCCACCTCTCAGGTTGTTTATCGGCAACAAAAAATGGAGGTTAACTATGGTTTAAACAGAGTGCTGACTGGTTATCCATGTCACTGACTATGGTTTGCAGAGGGTAATGTTGCAGGCAGCTTTTGTCCTTGGGGCCATGGGGATTTGAACTCACAGAGCTTGCATCATCTGCCAGTGTCTTAACCATTGTGCTACAGATCAGGCTACCTTAAGGGGATACCTTTTCTATATTCTTATAGGGCGCCCTGTTGGGCTACTGTCTGTTGCTACTATGTGACAGTGACACACACACTCATTTCGCCGTACCATCCCAGGGGGCTGTGTTGGTACATAACCCTTGTTGTGTTCATCTCTGGACCGCTGATTTGCATGTGCGTTGCACCATGTGTATGTTTGCTTTAGGACAGATCAGAGCCATCACAGCGGGCCATTTGGGTGGTGCCCTGCTGCCATTCAGTTGACAGCCAGGGGGTTGTTGGCAGCTATGGGCCTGCAGCCCGGTGGTTCCTTCACAGCCTGTGGGGCCAGTGGTCATGGCCTCAGACCCACAGTGGGCTTCTTTTATCGGGCTGACTGCAGCATTGTATATCTTTAAGGCACATTGGTACTGCCAGCGAAACCCCCTCAGCATAATGTAACCTTACAGTGCCTCATAGGGCACCCCATGCGGCACCTTCTCTGGCGCCCTTTACGTTGCCTAATATGGTCTTCTCTAGTGGACATTTTGGTGTGCCTCTGTGGACAGTGCACTTTATAATGTGGCCTTTGTGGTGCATTATGGGGTGCCATCTGGGACACCTTTGGTTGCACCACTGTGATGGTGTGTTTGCTGGCAACACTACTGGAAATAAAAAAGGAAACCCTTGCCTCCTCATTTCCTACGTTATGTACAGGGTGATAGCTGGGCCAGCCTTCTGCATTGTGCACACTGGGGAACCCAGGGGATTTGAACCCATGCTGCCTGTGACAGTGGTCAGTGAGGTAACCATTGTGCTACAGCTCTGTTCCTGTGATTTGTATCTGTACGCCTTCTTGGGGTTGACGTGCGGTAACGCGTGGGGACGCACCACAGCTCCCTGTCACGCTCATTAGTTTTTGGAACGCGCGTTGTAACGATGTACCGCCCATGTCCTTATTTGGGGTTTCTGTCTCTACCGCGGCTCCTAACGCGAGTCGCACTAACGCACTTTAGTAAACATACCCCTATGGGTTAACCTGTGCTATTTGCAGCTAGGTTCCATTGAATAACATAGGACCTAGTTGCAAATAGCATGGGTTAACCGTTAACCCTACTTAATAAACATACTCCATGTACTCAAAGGTCCTTAAATGCTCACAGAAGTGCCTTATCCTATATGGATATGCTGCTGAAAATTCTTACTGACTTCCCTTGCACTGTCTGCATAGAACTGGGGCAGAAAGAAGGTACAGTGAAAGTGTTCCATTTAGATATATGGATAATGGCAATATTCTGCCGTTACCATATAGCTAAGCAGTTTAAGATAGACAGGAAAAATATAGCTAAGCAGTTTAAGATAGACAGGAAAAATACTGTCTTAACTTAAATTGCATACTGTAGTTATGTGGATAGCGGCTAAATAGCACTGCTATCCATTAGGGGGGTGCATTTGTTAATGTGCATCTAAGAGGTCATTTTCATAGCCCTGTTTGTGCTTTGAATATCTTAAAAAGAGCATACAAATGTCCGAAGCATAGAGAAGTCCCTGGAGCTATTAAAGAAGCAGTTTCAAAGGCATCCCCAGTGCGAGATAGAGGTGGTGCACTCATATCTCCTATATTTTCCATGTTGACAACAAACACTGATAGGGAATGAGAGCTCATGTTTATATTTTGCCATGCCGATGAATATCCCAGAATGCAAATTAGTAGGAAATAGATGACCCTGCTCCAAGTATTTGCAGCAGGGTTGTCTATGTGGACATCAGCACACCTCTCCACGTTGGAGGTGTCTATGTTTCCAAAATCAGGCTTGAACATAGACATCCCTAGTATGTTCGTACACATTTTGCCCTGGACATCCCAGATTGTACTTGGATGCCTTTTCTAAAATGTTCCTTTTAGGGGCATGTTTATTAAAGCGCACTAATAGATAGTGTACAGTTTAGCATGTGGTAAACAGCATGTGACTGCAATAAATGTTACCGTATGCTATAAATACCAGCATGGTAAAAATCCCATTGTAACTGCTTAGTGTGAAACTAAGTGGAGATTGAGCAAAATGGGGCAGAAAACCTGGCAGCTACTGCCCAAGAATTCCAGTGATAAGTGCTCATCACATGATGAGGGGGGAAATGGGCAGAGAGTGGGTATGTAGAACACATTGCAGTTAGCACGAAGGTGCATATCATGTGCTTTCAATGTTGCAATTAGCACAGGAGCACTTAATGACAGCGCAATGAGTGTCATTAAGTGCATCTGTGTTAATTGTGACTGCTGCTGCAGTTCACCACAGTAATTTTCAATACAGCATCTTCTGGAAACATGTTGGGCACCATACTTTAGTAAAGAGTCCCCTTGGTGTGCCATAATTCATCAACAGGGCCGGCACTACCATCAGAGGTTCTAGGCGGTCAACTGGAATGGCAGCATTCCGGAATACCCATTGCCACCTCTGCTGCCCCTCTCCAGGGCCCAAAGTGGTGGCAATGGCTTTGAAACCATGATGCAGTGCTAATGTCAAGTCTCTAGCCCTGTGTCATGGTTCTTACCTTGAAGGGAGGCAGAATCAGCAGATCGCAGGAGGCAAGAACTGTGACACAGCACCATAGACTGCAGCTAAGCCCTGTGTCACAGTTCCAAAGCCCTTGCCACCCATGCGCATCCCAGAGAGGGGCGGCAGCAGCAGCAATTGGGGCCAGGGCCACCTAGGGCCCCTCTAATCCTTGCACTGGCCCTATGCATCGGTGTGAATTAAATCAATTTAGTGTACGTTATAAATGAATGTATAAAAAAAACAAACACAAAACTCGGGAAAAAGTAATGTGAAGATGAAAACTGACTGAATTTTTCTTGTCTATACACATCCCAACTGTCCATATTGTTCAGCGGCAATACATATATTCTGCATCGCTGAATGTTTTAAATGCTGTGGCTGATTCTAAAAATTCAAAAAGAATGGCTCTGGGGTTTAAATATTGACCTACATGTTTTTACTTTCCATTTAGTTTTGCCAGTGTAAAGCACAATTGCATAAATTACAAATAAGGAGTAGCCGCCTGACTCAAGACCGAACACAATTTAGGATAGCTATCCAGAGGGTCGCCATGAGTCGACTCCGACTCGACGGCACTTAACAACAACAAGGAGTAGCAGTCTCTAAAGGAAGCAAATTTATAGCAAAGAAGTGCTGAGAGGGCTGTATGTTTAACATGTAGCAAGAGACTGAGCAAGGATCACATCTTAATTAGTTAATTGGATAAAATGGGTTTCAAAAAAGAGGATACAATCCAGTTTTATTTATTTATTTCATTTCATATATATTTATTTACAGAAAGCATGGTAGATGCATGGGATAGTCTCCCAGTGGAGGTGGTAGAGACGAGGACAGCATCTGAATTCAAGAAAGCATGGAACAAACACAGAGGATCTCTAAAGGAAAAAAGGGGACTGTTGTAGCTAATAAGGAAGGACAGACTGGACAGGCCATGTGGTCTTTATCTGTCATCAAGTTTCTATGCTCTATTACTCACTTTATCAAAAGATATTCAAATAATGAGACAGTATAAATCACAATGAAATAAAATATGTTTATTTTTATTGAAATTCTTGTTATACCGCCTTACCCAAAGGATCAAGTGGTTTACATCAATATCAAAAAACAATAACATAACAAAAACTCATCTTTTCACCTGCTGCACCTTTTAAAGGGAATACTACTTAGTCATAACAACCCCTACACCATTAAGGGACCTGTTTGCTAAAGTATGACAAGTGTGACAAGAGGGTGGCAAAAGCCAGAAGGATGATGGGTTGCATATAGAGAAGAATTAACAGCAGAAAGGAGGAGGTACTAATTCCATTGTATAAGTCACTGGTGAGTCCTCACTTGGAATATTGTGCTCAGCTTTGGAAACCATGGGGTATGTTTACTAAATGGCGGTAGCGGACTCCATGTGATATCGTAGCCACTGCCCCATTGATTTCAATGGGGCTGTGACTCCGATATCGCATGGAGACTGCTACCGCCATTTAGTAAATATACCCCCATATCTCGCAAAGGATATAAAAAGACTGGAAACGATTCAGGGGAAGATGACCAAAATAATTTGAAGCCTGTGTCAGAAGATGTATGAGAAGAGACTTGAAGACCTAAATATGTACACTCTAGAGGAAAGGAGGGACAGGGTCTGAGATATGATTCAGAACTTTAAATACCTAAAGAGTATTAATGAACAAACAAACCTCTTCCAAAGATGGGGAAGCTGTAAAACTAGAGGACATAACATGAGACTGCAAGGGTGTAAACTGAAAGGCAATGTCAGGAAATACTTTTTCACTGAAAGGGTGGTGGATGCTTGGAACGCCCTCTCGATGGAAGTGGTGGGGGCAAACACAGTGACAGAATTCAAAATGGCATGGGACAGACACAGTGGATCCCTTTACAGCAAAAGGATAAAAAATCAAAGTAAACATAACTATCTCTTATATCTCAACAAATAGGGGTGACCTACACGGAGTGGTGGGTACACCCTTAAACAAAGGCCTATGGAGGGGTGACTTGCACGGAGCAGCAGGTGCACCTACTCTTACCGCCTTGCTGGGCAGACTAGATGGACCATACTGGTCTTTATCTGCCATCATATACTTTGTTACTATGTTACTGTGTATGCTAAACAATTAGTGTGTGAAATAGTGTGAACTGGTACTGTGCAGGTCTGACCTCACACACTAATTTGTACTAACGGCATGAGTTATGGGGTAAGAACTGGAGAGGTTAAGAATGGAGATTGGATGTGAACTGAACACTGAGTCAGCACATGGTACTTTACTATATACTGGCATATCTGCCAATATCACAGTTGCACTTAACACCTCCTTTTAAGAAGGCATTACGTATACCCACACTATTGCATGTAGTTATATGGCCCACATTAAAAAAGGAAAAAATATCCCCAAATCAACATCTTATCTCCCCCCCCCCCCTCCGTTTCCATTCAGATGCCATATGCTGCTTAGTTAAATAAAATTAAGAAAGCCCTCTTAAATAGCCTGGTTTTCATGTATTTTTATATGACATTTTAACAAGTTTTGCCCTTCACTTATAGTCCTTTAGATAAAATTGTATTTAAATTCATAATTAACAAGATGCCATGATGAAATATCCAGTAAAGCAGCTCATTAATTCTGAATTTCAGAAACACCTGAAACACAAATATAATTTCAATCCAATGTATTCATTTATTTATTTATTTATTTAATGTCTCTTCTATACCGCGCTCTTTGAAAATCAGTGCGGTTTACATGTAACATATTCGTGCAGTGCAGGCGAGCATACACTGGACTTACAATAAACAGGGGATTATTTACAGGTTTCAACGGGGTAACTATGTACAAGATAACTTTCTGGCATATGTTAAGGGGATAGCTCGATTATTTACACATTGGGTAAGCTACAAATACGGTCGTAGGTCATGGGGGCATACTTCTACTCGTCGGGGGGATCGGGGTCCAGCGGGCCGGGTTGCCATCTTGCAGAGTGGCTGCGTGAGGGGTGTCTGCTTGGGACCATGGGTGCGGCTGACATACACTTAGAGCCCAATCCCTGAAGGGGCATGTCTGGGATATCTGGGCACCGTGAGAACAAGAAGGCCCTGCGGGTGCAGTATTGGGCCCTGCTTCACTGCAGGGATGTCCTCCTCACGGTTCAACCTGCTCGCTGCATTTGCAACCACCGATTCCCCACCGCCCTACCCAACGGGGGCCGCTGGGGCCTGGATCGGGGAGCGGGGACTCACCATGAGTGCCCTGTTGCTCCAGTGGGGGGCCCCTGGGCTTCAGGGGTGGAAGGCTGCCAGCCAGGATCGGAGGGGCACCCTGCTCTTATTCCACCTTGGAGGAGGTGGAATAAGCAGAGTGTCCCCCCAGCGATCCCCGGACATACAGGGCCGCAAATGTGTCCTGCCCACGCTACACCTACTGTTCTCCCCCATGCCGCCGTCATTCCCCACAGCATGCACAGTGGCTCTGTATGTGCAGTGGGGCCAGGAGGCAGCATAGGTTGAAGGTGGCTATTCACCTTCATGATTTGGGGCCCTTAAGCATCTCACAGCAGAATAAATAAATATATTTTTTAGATAAATGAGATGGCGTGTACTTTCATTGACTTATATTTTGAAAGCATGCTTCTTTGGTGGAAAAAGTTGGGCAACTAATTACTAGGGATGTGCAGGCAAATAAATCCATTGCTTACCCCAGGATGAGCATTGTGGAATCTGGGGACTTTGGGAACCTGCCAGGTACTTGTGACCTGGATTGGCCACTATTGGAAACAGGATACTGGGCTTGATGGACCTTGGTCTGACCTATTATGGCATTTCTTATGTTCTTATTTAGTTTTTTCTGTCATTTGCAGGTTTGTTTTGTTTTAGTTTGTTTCATTTTGAAGAGAGACCACAGAATATTTTGTTTCATTTTAATACATTTTTGCTTTTATAAATTTTCATTTCAGGAAAGTTTTGTTATATAAGGAGGCGACTGTTGCTGTTGCCTAAACCAAAAAAAACATAGCTGTAAAAATAGAGGTTTCAGGGAAATTAAAAAAATAAAATTGGCTTTTTTTTCCACACATTCAGAGGCTGGTATCAAACCAGTGACTTTTGGGTTAGAAGGCAAGCTTGAAGAAGAGTCATCAGGTCTTGGGGGAAGGGGGAGGGAATGACTTTAGCTAGTCTGCTCTTAACTCTTGTATTGCTGGTGACCTTCCTTCCCATTTGCTGATTGACCAAAAGTTTGGTTTGGAGCTCTATGGAAAATGCTAACTGGATTTTTTGCCTAATGAATTTAGTGCAGAGATTTACTCCAAAGATTCTTTTTTTTGCCATATTCTTGTGCAAGATATTCTGTGAAAACATGTCTAAGTGCACTATCAGAGACATTTACCAAGCCTAATCAAATCCTGGTTGTCCAATTAATGATGAATAACCAAGATTCTAAGCTGCAAATCAAGTTTTTAAATAAACTAAACTAAACAATAAAACCCCCCAGAAAAATCTGATATTAAAACAGCAATCTATAAAGCAAGCATCATTTAAAATCATCAGCAATAAAATTGCTTTCAATGTTTTACGAAATGCAAAATAATCCTTTTCTAATTGAAGATTCAATGGTAACCTATTCCATAGATTAGATCCATCCAATGGCACAGCTTTAGAAAATGTCCCTACCTTACCCCCTGTGTAAGTGGATGGAATTTCTAATAATTCTTTTTGGATTGACCATAACAATTGAACAGGAACATATGAAGAGACCAATATTGACAAATCTGCATTAGTTAAAACAATTTTGCCTTAAAAATTAAATATAAAGGGTTTTTTATTAACAGGCACTAGCTGGCGGTGTGTATTGTAGTGCCCATTAATAAAATACCCTTTTACTAGAACGTGTGTTGACAGCTAGGGTGGGGCATGATGGTGCAGGATAATTCCCATGCAATCCGCATTAGAGGTGCAAGTGGGAGGGGGAGGGGCAGAGAGTGGGTGTGGTGAGTTTGGCGCAGTTAGCGATGTGTTCACACCATGCACTAAAAGCACTAGCACAGGTGCACCTAACGGCACCTATTGAGGTACACTAATGCAGCACACGCTATGTGACATGATCCACTTTAATTACCTGGAAAATGTCTTTCTTGCCGCCCACAGTTAACACGGAAGTGTTGCACCTAAGGCAACAAGTTTTTTGTCACTATTGGTACAATAGGTGCAACTCCTTAGCACCCCTTAGTAAAAGATCCCCATATATATTTAAACTGGATACGATATTTACAGTAATTGGAAGCCAATGTAATAAAATTCAAGCAACAGTTATATGACTACATTTACTTAAGCCAAAGATAATACAAGTTGAAGCATTTTGTATCAGCTGAACTGTATGTACCAAATTAGCTAGTAATTGAAGGTACAAAATATAGCAATAATCAAGAATTGGTAACATTATAACTGTGCCTGCTCTATCAAGTGCCTGCATAACTGTGTATATGACTGTGCATGCCTTTATTTAGAAGATGTCTTCTATTGTTATATGAGGTGTGACAAAAAAGAAATGAGACTGTGGCAGCCATGCCCATGAATCAATGCCAATTGGCTAACTGCCACTGTGTTGTGCAACATCTCACCACTGTTCTGCTATCATATTTTTCATCTCTCTCACTCTGTTTTTCTTTTTCAGGTTTTTTTGTAGCACACTTCTCCATCTCTTTGTCACACAACTGGAGGTGGAAGAAATATGGAGCAAAGAATCAACTTGAAATTTCTGGTTAAGTTGGAAAATGGCCCAACTGAGTGTCTCCAACTTCTCCAAAAGGCTTATGGAGAAGATGCAATGTCAAGGTCATGAGCCTTCGAGTGGTAAAAATGCTTCAAGACTGGTCACAAGGAGGTGGAGGATGACCCCAAGTCAGGACGGCCTTCCACAACAAAGACGGCTGAGAACATTGACAGAGTGCACCAGCTGGTGCAGAGTGATTGCAGATTGATGGTGCGGATGATAGTTGAGGAGCTCAGCCTGAACAGGGAGTCAGTGCGGACCATCTTGGTTCAGGAGCTGGGGATGCAGAAGGTGTGCGCCAAGATGGTGCACAAGCTCTTATTGGATGACCAGAAGGAGCACTGGGTCAATGTTTGTCGAGACTTGCTAGAGAAGATCGGAGAATATCCAGAGTTTGTTGACCGAGTCATCACATGAGACAAAACTTGGGTCTTCTAGTACAACCCTGAAAGCAAGAGACAGAGCCTTCAGTGGAAGACTCAACTCTTACCCAGACCCAAGAAGGTGTGCATGTCCAAATCAAGGATCAAGGTCATGCTGATTGCATTCTTCGACCAGAAAGGAGTGGTCCATCATGAGTTTGTGCCTGAGGGTCAGACAGTCAACCAGCACTTCTACCAGCAGGTCCTCAATTGCCTCCATGACTGGGTTTGGCGCAGCAGGCAGGCTCTGTGGAGAGACAAGTCATAGCTGCTCCACCACGACAATGCGCCCGCACACACCGCACTCAGTGTGAGGCAGTTCTTGGACAACAAACAGATCACAGCTCTCGACCGCCCTCCTTATTCCCCAGATTTCACACCGTGTGACTTCTGGCTCTTCCCCAGGCTGTAGACTATACTCAAAGGAACTCATTTCTCCTCTTTAGAAGAGATCAAGGCCATTGTGACGAGGGAGCTGAGGGACCTCAAGGAGAAGGACTTTACTGAGTGCTTCCATATGTGGCAGAAGTTAATGCAGAAGTGCATTAACTCTGGTGGGGGGGGGGGGGGCAATGCGTATTTTTTCTGCAGATTTTGTAATAAAACATTTATGGGACAGTCTCTTTTCTTTTTTTGTCACACCTTGTATAACAAGAAGTTTCATGCCCAAAATGATCCTTTGAATGTTTGCTGGACTATTCACTTTCTCTTGAAAGTGGTGAATGTCCACTGTTAAACACATTCTAGCTGTGGTGATAGGATGGGGTGGGATCAAAATGGACTTGCTTTGTACAGAGCAGAGGTTTCATTCATTCTGTAATTTATTTATGTATTACAATGTATTAACTGCTTTTATGACAAGATTCACCCAATGCAGGGTACAGCAGGCTAAGCTGGTCTTAGTAATATTACAGTTATGATTAAAGGGCCAAACATCAGCCTAAAGTACAAGCAGAAGAGTGAAGAAAGCTTAGAAATAGGCAAATGAAATTACAGTAATGGCAATAATATGGTGCATTTAGAGTACAGTCCACATCGAAAGATCACAGTAGAACTTTCACAGAAAAGATACAAACTAATGGGATAATTTTACAAGGGAGCATATTTGTAGGTACAGTATATGTGCCTAACTAGGGGTTATTTTAGTCATTAACGTGCATATGAAACCAAGGCTAGTGCTACCTTTTTTGTTGCACTGTGCAAACAATTACTGTGCTGCCCCCTCCCTACCCCCCCCCCAACAGATTCCATAGAAGCCCTTAACAAGACTTTTTGTTATCCCCAGAATGACTTAGGCGCATGTTTACTAAACATTAACATGTGTTAAGTGCCACTACGTCCATAAAAATAAATGGGTGCTGTTGCGCTTAGCACACGTTAATATTTGTAAATGCGCTTTGATCTTTAGTAAACATGCCCTTTAATGAGTTTATGAGCATCAGAAAACAGCAGCATGGTAAATATTACAGAGGGCTTTAGAACATCTATAAACCTATTTGGAAAACTGAATAAGCCGGATTACTACAGATCCTTACATAGAAACTCCGTGACTACAGAATACCTTTCCTTGGTCACTCAGACTAAAAATAGATCCTCAGCAAATATAGAATAAATGACAAACTAAAAATAAAATTATGCAGACAAAAAATAATTGCAACCTCAATAAACCAGACTCTGCATACAATACAATACCAGAGAAGCAGAAAGAGCTGCATACAGTATGTCCCTGTACTGTGAAGCCTATAAAGATAAAACATGTATGTACAGCCCAATATTCAAAGAGCTGCTAACCTGATAAATTCCGATGAGAGGTGTATTCAGTTGCAGTAACCAGCCAGAGCTGCTGAATGTCCCCTCTAAACAGTTCCAGGGCGTTCCACTGTCTGGATAGCCGTGCCGGATAGTCAGAGTTAGAGGAAATACAGATTTTGAGGCTGAATATCTGGTTTCATTCTAGCCCATGGTGGTCAGGCACTTTAAAAATGCTGACTGCCTTGCAGGTTAAATATCAGGACTGTGAAGTTCAAAGACAACACATATTCTAGTCACTAAACCGAAAGTGTTCTAGCTTTTGCTATCTGATCATTTTATTCTCTAATTGTGTTGATCCTAGCCTCTGGTTTCTACTTTCCTCGTCTTCTCTTAACTCACTCTCCAGGGTCTTTTCATTTGCCACTTCACTTCCCTCCTGTCTTCTTCACTTTTTTCCATCTCTGACACTGATCTTTTTCCTTTCATATTTCTTCCACTTAATTATTTTTCTCTCCATCAACTGATTTCATTTCTCCTTCTTACATCAAGTTCTCAATTTCTCTCTTTTTACTATGTCAACCTTTAACAGAGCCCTCTCACTCCCTATCTCTCTATCCTTCCCCAGCCACTTATTCTCCCCTTTCTCTTTCTCTCTTCCACCCTCCCTGTGTTCAGCATCTCTGCTTCTCTTCTGCCCTGTTTTATTTCCCCTGTCTCTCCCCTTTTTCTCCTCCTATCCCTCCCATGCCCAGCATTACCCTTCTCTCTTTCGCACCATGTCCAGCATCTTCACATCTAATCCCTTCTCTTATTCAAAATCTGCCCTATATTTCCTTATGCCCCCCACTCTATATCTGCTCTCTACTCCACCACCCCTTCCTTTGTGTCCAGCATCCCCTATGACCCCTAATCCTTTTCCAACATATGCCCCCCATCCCCTATGACCCTATCCCATGTCTAGAATCTACCCTCTATCCCCTTATGCTCCTACCCAGAGTCCAGCCTCTCCTCTCCATCCCATGTCCATCATCTTCTCTGAACCCATATATGCCCCAGGCCAAGTCCAGTATCTGCCCTTCGTCCACCTATGCCCCTACCCTATGTCCATCATCTGCTCTCCATCCAATATCCACTATCTTCTCCCTATCATCTTATGTCTTCACACCATGTCCAGCCTCTATTCTCCATCCCATCTCCAGTATCTAATCCCCACTCCTATCAATCATTTGCCCTCTATCCCCCTGTATGTGCTCAATTCTCCTGCACCTCTTCCTTTGTAACCAGCTTCGGTCCTCTGCCCTTTCCACTTCCTATCCGTCACCTGCACCTGCCTCTGTCCCCCAACATCTGCCAGGCTGCCCAGAACATGTTCACCTCTGTGCCACCACTGCCATCACTTTTCCTGTTCTGATGGTAGCCTCCCCACACTGCCATCCCCACCGTGGCTTTTCCTGTTCCAGAGACAATTTCGGCACTTCTGTTCAACATTTACATGCTACCCCTCTGCGACATCTTCAAAAGGCATAATATTAAATACCACATCTATGCAGATGATATTATGCTTTATACACAACTAGATACTGCCGACCCTCAATATACACTGCTCGAAAATTGCTTGGACGAGATGTTAGGCTGGCTACAGAAAAAAAACATGACAATCAACCATAAGAAAACAGAAGTCATGTACATATCCAGTAAACCAAACTTCAACCCCCCCCCCCCTACAATCACACTATGCAACAACACGTACAACACGAAAAACGAAATCAAATATCTGGGAGTCACACTTGACTGCAACCTAAAAATGGAGACACACCTACGCAAAACGAATAAAGCCATCTTCCATAAACTGCGAGTGTTACAACCACTAAGGAAAATAATAGAACCCGGTGATTTTTGGTGGGTAGCGCAAGCTCTCATTATACCGCACCTAGACTACTGTAATGCCATCTTACAAGGTCTGCCTAAAAAATCACTAAATATCCTTCAGATGGCTCAAAACGTATCAGCCAGGATCATAATGGGAACAAGCATTGCTGAACACATTACCCCCATTTTAATAGAGCTACACTGGCTTCCGATTGCAGCTAGGATACAATACAAGATATTAGTGACCACCTTCAAACTAATAAACAACGTATCCCCATCATTCCTATCCTCACTTATCAGCATGCAACCTACAAATAGGGACAGAAGAACCATCAACTCGGGAACCCTGCAAGTCCCCACCAACATCAGAACAGTGAAAACTAGTACGAGTCGTAGAGCTTTCTCATTCTCTGCGCCATCTATCTGGAATCAACTCCCGTGTGAGCTGCGCCTAACCAAGGACATCACCAAATTCAGGAAAGAGCTAAAAACTCACCTATTCCGATATCATTACAATCAACTATGACCATCAACTGCGAGTGAATTTTAAATCTGCTATATGTTTAAATATGTATATGTATATATAAATGTAAAAATGTATGATTCATCCCCGAAGATGCTAACCATGTGTGCTGTGACCTCAGATCTATGTATTTACCACCCCCCCCCCAAGTCTTGATTGACAATCCCCCAAAGATGAATCAAACCGCTGCTGATCGCTGGAAGTGGCGGTATATAAGTGTGTAGTAAATAAAATAAATAAATAAATAAATAAATTTCTCCATGTTGCACACCACAGCTGCCACCATTTTTCCTGTCCCTGTGGTGACAGCAGATCCCCAACTTTTCATGAAAGAAACCATGGATCTTTGTGACTCTGCACTTGGAAAGCTGGTCATGGTCCCTTCTTCCTCTGATGCAAGCTTACTTCACAGAGGATGGAACAAGACCAGCCATGGAGTCACAAAGATCAATCTTTTTTTTTAACATTGGAGATCCACTGCCACCACAGGGCCAGGAAAAGCAGCGGGCAGCATTTGGAGGCCATCACTGAATCAGCAATGCCCTTTCCCTCACCACCATTCAGAGCTGTCACCCTGTACAAGTGCATGGCTTGCACGGTGGTCATGCCAGCCCTGTATGAAACCAGTTGCATGTGATAGTGATTTGTTATAAAATACTGACCAGCTTAAAATTACACCATTGCATGATGGTGCATACTTCTTCTGTGGACATGCTCATGCTTGGGGTTTGGGTAGAGCATGGCTAGAGCGTACAAGTACACATGCAGATTATAAAAAAAACTATAATTTCTGCATGTTCTTGGAAACATCCATGTGTGAGCATTTACACCCACTCTAGGTCTGCTGAAATCTTGCATCTTAACTTAATATTACCACCTGAATATATTTGTTACCACACCTTCTTTAACTTAAACTTAAGGGTTTTAGAAGAAGACATGATAAATATATGAAGGTATGAGTATTAAATAATTAAGATCTAAAAAAAATACTATACATAGTTTCTTAAGGGTTCTATTTTTATATTATAGATTAAGAGGTCTAGTTACTAAGGTGAGTTATTATGTGTTAATTCACCTTTAACATGAATTATTTTAGTGCAGGCCTGATGACATTCAGTGGGAGATACCTACTAAAAATGCACATTAACGATGAATTAGCACACATTAATGTTAGTGTACTTTAATTACTAGGCCCCTAACTGACTTTGACCCCTAAATATTTGGATTTTCTGCCACTTAAGCTAGACCTTTATAACACTTATTTTTATGAAATAGGATTAACATAAGCACCTTAAATAGTGCTTTAACTAGATTCTCCATTATAAAATTACTCTCACAATGCCAGAACAATGCAACTGAAACATCTTCATAAGAAGCAGAGGGGGCATGTGCAGTTGGGAAGTTTACTAAGCTGCATTATCTGTTAACGTGCCCAATAGCGCTTGCTATTGACACGTGGTAGCAGCGCAGCTAAAATGCAGATAGAGCAGCAATTTTTCTGCATTTTCTGCAGCATCTGTGCCAGTGGGCGAGATATGGCTGGAGAGTGGGTGTGTCTGCAATGCATGGTTACCTTGGTTGTAAGTACATGGTAACCATTGGAGATGCAGACAGCCACCTCAACAATGGATGGCATTAGCTGCATCCACAATGCTGCCAGGCCACTTTGTTTGCATTTTTGGTGTGGTATCTGCTGGGGAAATGTTGTGCATGCTCCAAAGAGATATTGCATGGCTTTTGCAGCTAACGCTGCACTATGTGCACTAAAAAGCTGCATTAGCTGCAACAGATTACTGCAGTTTAGTCAACAGACACCATAGATGAATAAGACAAAGGCTTTGAGATAAATAAAAGGTTGCTGGATCGATGGAAAACTGCATGCACAGATGAATAAGGACTATGAAACTGGTATAAGAATGTACGTGGCAAGCTGGTCCTGGTGCAAACTGAGTGACTGACTAGTCAGTCTCACAGTCATGTGGACAGTTTTATAACAAGTCACATAGGTAGGAAATCCAAGTTGATGCCTATTTGGGACTGTTTTATAATGATAACATAGGCAGCTATATGTCTCTCTATAAAAAAGAAAAACAGTCCAAATAATGCTATCCATTATTGGGCATTAGTAACAAAATAATAAAACAACTATTTGTTAGCAATCTTGCTATAACAGCTTGTTATAACAGCTTTAAAACATCATTTGAACATCAATTGCCACAACTTCCACCTTTAAACAATCACAGTCGATCAACAGAAGATATACACAGCCACTTTTCTTCTCAAAATGGCCAGGCTATGACTTCAGCTTCAAATCTAAAGTAACTGTGTCTTGACGCTGGCAGGAGGCTATCTTCAGATTGCCTAACAAAGGGAGCAAAGAACCATACAAAAGTGGGGACTGGGGCAAGCAGGGCAACACAAGGCACAGGGCAGCAGGAGGTAAGTTCCGCTGCCCAATCCCCCACTCCAGTGGCTCTTCCAGTGCTCATGCATGGTGTCCCAGTACCATGGTGAAAGGACGCCACATCACCGGATCTCCAGGAGGAACATGGGGAGGGTTAGTTGGAGTGGGAGATGGATGTCCAGGGCGTTGGAATCAGGGCACGACCAGTCCGTCTAGGGCCCGATTCTGCACCCACGGGAACGCCCAGCACCCACGGTTGCAGAATCAGGGTCTAATCCGGCTCGTCCAGTTTTTGGACATCCTGATGGGCCAATCGGGCCCCTTTCTGCATCAGGCTCTATATGAACCTATCAAATAAATGAACATACATTGCACTGCATTAAACTACAAACTACCAATCACCGCAAACACATCTCTCCCTTAAAGAAATACATTCATGCTAAAATATTTGCATACTAACCTCCCACACTACAAAAAAAAATATATATAAACAAACTCGTCTTTTTTGCAAACTATGGTATTACCATTAAAATCACATGTTTGGTGATCAGAAAAACCCAAAATAAAATGGTTTTTCTACCCCATAAATATGGTGAACATCACTAGTTTGACAATTTCAATTCACTCAACACACGTGCCAGTATTCAAACCTCCAGGGATGACTGTCTTTAAAATGAAGAAACAATTCTGCTCTTTTCACAATAAACTTTCACTACAGTCACCCCCCCCCCCTTAAATTTTGTGGAATATGGTCAATGGCAAAAACATGGAGATCATCGAACTTGTGCCCTAAAGAAACAATGATGAACCATTGGGGCCTCCATTGATTTACACTTAAGACGGCTCTTGTGCTCTAGAATCCGCACACGCAATTCTCTTATGGTCTGCCCAATATAAATACAAAATCTTTCATTCCTCTTGTCTATTGTGATAACATGCCATTAAATAAAACGAAACTGCAGAGAAATCATTCGGACCTCCGGAACTGAAGTGTGCCTGTAGCGTTCTGTTTTATTACAAGTCCAGAGACTTATCAGACCCACCTCATATGTTATATTTTTGGCCATGCCAAATATCTTCCGAATGTGCCTTTCATGACAGTTGTTATTAGATAAAATCTGAATATGCGGAGATATTCATGTCCCAGAGCCCAAAAGCTGAGTGGTGAAGTGAGTCCTCATTTAATTGTAGCGAGTTTAAAGCAGGACATAAAGAATCTTTGAAGTTTCAAAAATAAATTATTTTTGTGGATTCCTGTTAGCAGAAAATCTTTTGGCTAGCAATGATGGCTCCTTTAATACAATCTTTGCAAATAAAATGGAGATCAGATCTAATATTGACGAGTTTTTCTTTTATTTGATTTGGAAAAAATATAGAGTCCACAAATGCAAAACTCGAAGTGCAAATATAATTCAGAATTGTATTTGCATTGCATTAGTCTCTTTTGTATGCAGTTGCATGCAGTGCAATGTGATTGAATATATGTGCTTTCGAAATAAAATTGTTAAAATAAGAAAAACATTTCCTTGAAGTTGACTGAAATCAAATTTTATTGGACTTGAAATAGAGGCTATGCAAATATGGGTGATGATCACTGAGCTTGAAAAAAATGCCTGGCCATGCATCCTTTCTCTTTGCTATGACGTTCTACTAGTTTATGGACTTCATAACGCACTTTCTTCTTATGAGAACAGCACAGTTTCAAATAATTCTTCCCTGGGTTCTGAATCTTCTTTTATACAAGTGGGTGGCTAATCTTTTTTAGTCATTACATTGTTCTTACTAATCACATAGTGATGCCTTTAATGTAATGATAACTCTTACATTCCGTTTCAGTGAAGGAAAGAATGCAAATAGAAGATATTTTATTTTTCTTTACACAAAGTAATATTTGGAATACCATATTATAACTTACAGAGTGGAGGAGCAGCCTAGTACCCAGAAGATCAATGGTTCAGTTCCCACTGGCATTCCTTGTGACCTTGGGCTAGTCACTTTGCCTTCTATTGCCTCAGAAGAAAAGGTCTGGCAATCAACTTCCAAAGATACATTGCCAAGGAAACCAAGAAGCAGCTGGGTCACCAGGAGTCAGCACTGACTTGAGGGCACTAACAAAAAAAAATTACAGCTTATGGAGTACTTTTACTTAAGCGTGACAAATTTTACGGTTACTATGCGGTTAGCACACAGACTAACATGTCCTAACTCTATGGCAGATATTGTGATTGAGTTAGCTATATTTACTGAGGTGGCTATAAGTGTGCTGCATTATCTACTCTGTTAAAAGCTAACATGCAGTAATTACTTCACCCTTAATCACAGCATGCAGTTAGCATGTAATTTAGCAAATGCTGTCATGCCAGCAGGATAACAGTTATCGCTGGCATGTATGGTAGCAACAACAGTAGCAGGAGTTACTTTATGTGTAAATGCTTAGCACAGTTTAGAAAAAGGACACCTATCTGTTAGTGTGCATTAAAAGGAGCCATCTTGGATGGTGTGAACATTCCTCTGACTGTAACTTACAGTATAAACACAACTCCTTAAGTTCCACTGTCTCCACACAGAAAATGCAATGTGTGCCTTTGAGTCAGTCCTGACTCCTGGTGACCCAGAAACTCCTGAGTTTTCTTGGCAGTGTCACCGGAAGTAGATTGCCAGGCCTTTCTTCCGAGGCAATGGAGGGTTTGGCTATATTCTTGAGCCCCAACCTACTTCTTTGGGAGCCAAAAACTCTCCTGGAAGTGTACTCCCTTGTTCAGTTGTCTTATCGAAGGCTTGCTCCTCTTCTACTTTGTTATGCTTCTTGTCTGGTGCTGGGGTGAGTGGTACTCTTTAGGGATGTGACTTCATTAGCATATATACAGTTTGGTTGCTTTCCAAATTTGAATGTGCAAAATTGTTTTAATAAGAACATAAGATATGCCATACTGGGTCAGACCAAGATCCATCAAGGCCAGTATCCTGTTTCCAACAGTGGCCAATCTAGGTCATAAGTACCTAGCAGTCTCCCCAAAAGACACAGGTTCCTCAATGCTTGTATTGGGTCAAGCAGTGATATCCTGGGTCCTTTTAATAATGGTTTATGGACCTTTCCTCCAGGAACTTGTCCAAACCTTTTTTAAAGCCAGCAACACTAACAGTGGTAATGCACACTTACCTCTGAAATAATGCATATACATTAATGTGTAAGAACCACAAAGGAGAGCATAGCCCTCACAGTACAGAAACAAAACACGGGACGTGAGTGACATATGGGGGTCACAGGTGCCTTTATTGTAAAAGAGTCCACTATGCATTTCAGCAGTTGCCTTCTTTAGGGGATATGCAATTGTGTACTCTGTGAGAGTCCTTTGAAGAACCACTATTCTGCAAATATATCTCTGTATTCTTACATGTAGAATGAACATCTAGCAGTAACAGGTTGGGCTCAGTATAGAACCTGTTATTGCTAGAGGCACATCCAGTACCCACATAGGTTCCTGAGCACCGATGGTATGAAAATCTGCATGACAGCTATCCACTGTAGGATGCTATAGATGCACACTACAGCAAAACGGCAACATATGCATGCATGGACGCCTAGACAGTATACCCTGGTAGGATAGATAGCACAGTATGTGGGCATGGCAGCTGCGGCGTGAGGACAAGCGCATGGCGGCACTCCAACTGTGTGCCACCACAGGGCAGAGGGCGTTCTGCATGTATAGTGTTGCTGTGAAACACCTGTGCTGCCCAGCAATGGTACATGCACCTTGCACTGGTAAAGTGATGGTACCACTACCCATTCTGCATGGATATGGCACTGAGGCACTACCCAGACTGTGTGGTACTATAGCTGCAACTGCTCTGCATAGGTATGGCAGAGGTGCTAGCCATGCAGAGCTGATATTGACACTGTTCTGTGCCATACCCGCATACATGGACATGACCCACAAGGCACACATCCCATGATGTGATGCCTTTGTGCCATACCTGCATACATGGACATGACCCACAAGGCACACATCCCATGCCCACAACCTCTGAACCCCCACCCATGGTCCACTACTCCACCCACAGAGACATGCAGCTCTGCCCCCACAAAACTAATAACACACTTGTGATTCCAAACCAGGAACAGTTTATTGGAAACCCTGTAACAGGTACAACAATGGCAGCAACAGCAGTATAAAACCAACAGCAGTACAAAACAACAGAGATGTACACATCAACGGGGACATTGAACACTCATGTCCATGGTGATGCAGTCCACCCTATTACATCCCATCACAGGACAATCCCTGGCACGGGGATGGTCTATGATGCAGGGGGACCCTGCCCGTGCCCTATCACTGCAGCAGTGAGGGCATCCAGGTGCATGCCGATTGTCCGTGCTGCTGCCTGCATGCCCTCCATGAGGAGCCTCACCTCCACCATCAGAGTGTCCAGAGCCCAGTCACTAGATGCCAAGTGAGTGGTGGCACAAAGGGGCCTGGTGCAGCATGGCCATGCTGTGCCCATGGGTACTGGGGTAGCTGTGGGGCCCATGGCCGTGGAATGTGGACCATGATTCTACTGCACATCATGCATGATCTGTTTCTAGCTATCCAGTGGGCAAATGGCTTCCTGGTAGGGACATGGGCAGGCATGACTGTGGGATGTGGGCCATAGTCGGTGGGAGCAGCTCCTCCTCAGGCTCCCCACTGGGTGCCTGCTGGCTGTGTGCTGCACCACTCTGCCATATCTGTGGCACAAGGAGGGTGGGGCCTGCATCCTCCATGCTACCCCTTCTGGGCCTGCCTCTGCTCTGGCTGCAGGGGACAGTTCTGGTCCCACTGTAACCTCCTTCTCCTCCCCATCCCACTTCTTCACCATAGCATCCTCACTGCCCTTCTCTTCCATTGCAGTGCCACTGGACTCTTCCTCCCCATCACTGCTGGAGGTACCATTAGGATCTGCACCTTGTGACATCGGCGCTGGTGCTAGACCATTGCTCTGGGTTGGTGCCCATTGTGTGCCAGCATTGCCCAGGGCCACCCTGGAACCAGTTGTGGGGAAAGGGGGGTTTAAAGGTATGCAAAGGGCATGGCCCTGGGGTGGGACTGGCACATCTCCGTGGGCCACACACATGCATTGCGCAGCCCACATTCAGGCCATGGAGGTGTGCCATCCCACAGTGCCCACTGCATGCCCTCCCCTTTGCCCACCCCAGTCAGCTCTGTTCTCCCCCTCACATGCCCAGCTGTGACTTGCTGGCCCCTCTGGGTGATGGACCCCCACAGGGACAGTGTGGGCAGGTGTGCAATGTGCATCTGGACCTACCGCTAGTGGTGTGTGCCCCTGTACCACCCTTCCATGCTGTGCCCCAGCCATGTGTGTGTGCACTTGCATGTATTGGGTGCCAGCTGGTGCACAAATGGAGTAGTGGCACTGGGGAATGGCATGGCTGCCCCAAGCATAGTCATATATTTGCATACGGGGGATCCACTACCAGATGGTCTGCCTGCACCTGTCTGGCAGCCATGGCTGCCACTCCCTGAATCTGCTGGGCTCCATTGTGTACCCCACTGACCTTCCTCAGTTGCCAGCCACTCCCTGATGTGCTGCTGCTGGTTTGGTTGCATCCAGCGCAGTGTACGGTATTGGCACTTTAGGGCATCCAAGGTGCGTCACACACCATAGTCACTATGGGAGAGAGGGAGAGGGACTCAGTTGTGTGCTTTCACATTGCCTATTGTGCATATCTGTATCCTGCCTCAGCACAGTGGCCTGCCCATCCTGGGGGCACAGGCATACCCGATGGTAGCAGGTGTGGGGTGCATATGATGGAACACCTCTGGCATCTGGCATCAGATTCCTACCCACTGCTCCTCTGGACCTTTGACACATGCCCCATTCCACCACCAACAGTGCCATCTGGGCCACTGATTCACCTGTGTCACCCCTCTGGTCCCTTCAGACACTTCTGCAGTCCTCCCTTTCCTTTGCTTCCATCTGTTGCATGTAGTCTTGCTTTGGTACCATGATACATGGTTGTGGACTGTGAATGGCTTCAGCTGTGAGCAAGTGTCATTGCAGGGTCATCCACTGCTTCAGGGGCCACATCATTGCATGGTTCGTTTAGGCGCCGTGAAGGACAGAGTATCACAGTTTGTTCATCATTACAGATATGTTAGGTCCTGTGGCATCACATTATCGACATACTGCTACAGCCAGACAGGGGGTGGTGGCCTGGGGTGGGCAGCCTGACCACACTCCCCATGCACTAGACAATGTCATTGCTGTTCAAGCCCTGTGCTGTTACTGCCATACACTATCAGGAGGTGCAGCGGCCTCCCCACCTGCTGTGTCTGGATATGCCTACTGCTACAGGCAGCCATGGATTGCTCTTGTACCATGCATGGCTCATCCCTCCCTCTGTCACTTGTTCTGCCAGCACATGGCTTGGCCCCACAGCTCTGTTTCCTTGTGCAGCCACAAAGTTGTGCCTTTCAGGGTGTGTATGACTTAGCATGGTGCTCAGCTCCCTCCCCCCCCCTCACCTGTTCAGGTCTCCTTACCTGAGCAAGTGGAGTTGGATGCCCCTCCATATGGCTATGTACAGGTTCAGCCACTGCCCCCCCCCCCCCACACAGAGTATAGCATCTCCTCGTACTGCAGCACAGAACAGGCAAGTGCTTCAGATTCATTGGGACAGAAGTTCACTGTCCTTCTCACCGCCATGCCTCTGATATCTATCCTCCTAGCCACAGGGGGCTCTTGCACAGGCAGCCCGCAGGGCCTGCTTGATGGTGTCATAAATGCATGGGTACACCGGATGGGCAATACATGGGTTCATGCACACTTGCTTTCCCACTTCTCTGGCCTCTAGTTTGGACACCTACATGGGTTTTGCGGGCTATCATCTTCTTAGGCGCTGAGCTCGGGTTCTGGCCTCTGCACGTACCTGTCTATGCCACGCTGGGCACCTGCCGCTGAGCTCAGTTTGTGCCACATTTGCAAAGCTTGGCCATTTTGGAGGCACATGACTCAATATTCAAGCACTTTTCCTGAGCGGGTATCTTTCTGTGTGTATGGCATTCCTCGGGCCCTAAAAAATTCTAATGCACAGAGCCAGCCCAGCCATTAGACAAACTAGGCAATTATCTGGGGTGGCAGTTTCAGGGGGTGGGCAGCAAAAAGCTAAACAATAGATTCTGAATAGATTCTGATAGCAATGGGGAGGTCATAAGGCTTAAGGTTTGCCTAGGGTGCCAACACCTTGAAGCAACTCTGGGGCCGACCCTGCTAATGCACTTAAGAGTTATTCAAATAAATATGTGAAACAAACAAAACATACATGAAAATTAGTAAAAAAAAAAAAAAAAAAGCCAAGCTGAAAATTTGTTTGTGTTCATCCCTAGTATCCCTTTATACTTATTACTAAAAAAAAACCCTCCCATTAAGTTACTATCTCACTTGAGGGCATGTTTACTAAAGTATTTTACTTAAGTGTTGAGTGCTTCTACTGCCCATTCCTTCCTCTGGGCCACTGCAGCACTTAGTGCATATTAACTTTACTTAATATGTGTTAACCTTCAGTAAACATATCCCTTGGTGACCTTACAGTCACACGTACGTCATCCTCTTTGGCTTCAATTTATCTGAACCCTCCTTGGATTTCTCCTGCTTTTCGCAGTCTCTTGGTTTTTATCCTTTAAGATTCTTCTTCAGAATTACATAACTAGTATATTATTTATCCAGCTTGATGGCTCATGGTATATTATGACATTACAATTTTTGTTTTCACGTTTGGACAGGGAAAACTCTTTGCAATAACTTTCTCAGCCACATTAGTATTTCACTATTGCTGTGATATCTGACTCTACATTCTGGAGTTACAGTACCACCACTACTATTAAACATTTATAAAGCGCTACAAGGCATACGCAGTGCTTTGCAAACACAGATACAGACAGTCCCTACGCTTCAGAGCTTACAATACTACCTGTCTTGCTCAGAAAGAAAATATTTTGAATATTTTCAGTCCATCTTATGGTGCTTCTTATCTCACACACAAGGATTTTCTATTTCTACTCCTCACTTAGCTTTTTCGCTTAAAATAATACCCCTGCTATCTTAAAGTGTTCTGGTGATTTCTAGGGGACTTCCAAGATTATTTCAACAGATTCCAGATGGTGATTTTCTCCAGATTCATGTCTCTTGTCAGTAATAATTTCAAATACTTGTGGACACTCATGGTTGCAGGGGTTCTCTTTAATGCTGACTTTTTTCATTTTAAGTTTTATGATTATAAAACAAATCACAAACAAGCAACATGGTTCCACAACAAATCTATGTTCTAGAATTAACAATTAAATAACCTAAAACAAATAAAACAGGGAAACAGCATATCATTTTAGCTCCCATATTAGTCCAAAACTAAAGGGGAGGGGGGCAGATATATGTAACATGAGGAATTAAAAGGAAATATTTCATATGAAATAAGATGTGAGTTGTTAGATGACGACTCTCACTCTATCTGGATTTGAAGCATGTATTAAGCAGGAGTAACTGGTGCAGCAGACACAATTTCACCGGATACAAATGATGACAAGTGAGCAGGGTCAAAAAACACATAATTAACTCCCTGATCCACAATCACAATATCTTTTAAACTTATCATATAGGGAAACAGGTAATAGCAGAAGAAAATTTATAAGACAAAGTTTCCATCTTCTATTTTGATTCTCCAAACTCTCTGTCTTACAATTAAAATTAATATGACCCTTTATCAACATACCACAGTCAGCTCGGAGCTTCTTATAATTTTGTTCAGAAATAGCGAGTCACTTTTAAGGAGACCAAGTCTGCCTTCACTTGTTTGAAATCTCCTGTAAACTAACTGTTATAACAAAGTTAAATTCTGAACAGTTTTGCAATAGCCAGATTGTTGCAAAAACTGTATTGCTTTCCACAACATGGCTGAAGTAAAGTTTTCTGACCATTACAATGGGCTTAGGGCAGAAAAAGGCGATAATGGCAAGCCCCTCATAAGTCTTCCATTCGATATCTAGTCTGTGGCAGCTGAAAAAAATCTTTCCTATGCTTCATTTCTTTACTTCATCCAGACTCAGAGACCTTCTTTGGTGTTTCCATAGTCATGCTGCTTTCCTTTCCTTTGATGGTGTATTTTGCAAGCACTTCACTCTCCCGGTAGTAATCTCTCTGTAACCATGAGCGATTCCACCAACATCCAGCCTTCTAGAGAAACAAATGAAGCCTCTAAAGACCCCTCCAGGTGAGGACCCCTCCAATATATTTACAGCCACTGCATAGGCCATGAAACATTCCATAGAAGCCTGCAGTGGAGTCAATGAAATAACTCTCTGGGATTTACTGGAAATACCAAGAGGCTTTGCTTTCCTCTTGCCCATAGCATCCAGGGCAAAGAACATCTGGCTTTGGAACCTAATAAGATTCTACCATCTTGTCACACCCTCACTGACTTGTTTTAAAATATTTCTATAGATCCTGACTCTCACACCCACAGCAGATTTATCTCTTTGTAACACAACTTAAATATCCATCTGACAATTTAATTTTCTTCAATGCACTGGTACTTTGACAAAATCCAAGATAAAACCTTATTTGTTTCACTCTCACTTAAGTTATTTCATGCTTCCTGGGGATTCCTGGCAGTGCCCTTTATTCCTTGCCACTCTATTTTCACTAGGTCACTTCTCCTCTATTAAGAGGAGGAGTGGCCTAGTTGTTGGGGCACATTGCCTCAGGTCAGGGGTTCAAATCCCACTAGAGGACAACAACCTTGGGCTGGAAGGACTGGGGTTTCTAGTCCCACAGGTGCTCCTCGTGTTCTTGGGCAAGCTACTTAACCCTCCATTGCCCATGTTCCTTGTAAGTGTATGTGTCTCATATCCCCTCATGTTAAATGTATCCCCCAATTGTGTTGTGACCACTTTGATTGAATGATAAGGTGGTATACAAAAACTGTCTAAATAAATAAAAATAAATTCCTCAGAATTGTCCATTTTGAGAGGCTTTCCCTTTACCAGAGAAGCTCTCAAGCTCTCCAGCTCTCGCTCTCTCTCTCTCTATGACACACAAACACACACCAACCCTACTTCAACAATTCAACAATGGGAGATGGCTCGGGTTTGGAGTGATTTTAATCAACATGTGGAAGTGCTGTCTTCAAGGGATAACATATATTTTTTTAGATTGTCTGGCAATAGATGGCCTCACTCAGTTGGTGGGCACAGCTGTTCATCAGACAGGCCATATCCTGGGCTATATCTCAGGAGCTCTTGAAGGAAATTATAATCAGGATGTGATTTAAGAGCCTGATTCTGACCTTTATTCAATGTTATTTTAATTACATCGTGACCTTTTTGGAGTCAAGGTTTCACATGGTACGGAACGCCTAATGGGTAGAGGGAGAAAAAATGAACAATATTTTTTGGAGGATTTTTCAGAGCACCCTGAATGGGTGGAATGGATATTTTACTGGTATCTAGATGAGAGGAATGCTGTATAAGGTGGTCATCCTATGCCCTTTAATGTGGAACCATGTTAATGGTGATAGTAGATGACTTGGTGAGGATTTAAGGAAGCAAAATAAGAAATTCAAAAGATGGGCGGTATTGTCAGAAATCCACATCTTAGGATGTTAGGAAAGAATGGCCCTCCGTTACTTCAGGTACAAAAACATTAAAAAAAACATAGATGGTGAGTCCTTTGGGGTCAAGGGAAAAATATATATGCAGTACCTGAATGTACACTGCTTTGACTGGTAGAAAAGCGGTATATAAGCCTAGTTAAATAAGTAAATAAGGTTGCATAGGCCAAAGAAGTGGCTTAGTGGTTGGGGCAAGTTGCCTCAGGCCAAAGGGCCTGGGTTTCAAATCCTACTAGAGAACAGCAACCTTGGGCAGGAGGAAATGTGGTTTCTACTCCCACAGGCGCTCCTCGTGGCCTTGAGCAAATCACTTAACCCTCTGTTGCCTCAGGTACAAAACATAGGTTATGAGCCCTTCAGAGACAAGGGAAATATGTACCATACCAAGGGGGCCAGAAAGCAATGGGTTCCAACAGAAGGGTGCTGCTCAAGACCTCACTACAGCTTGCTGGCAAAGGTTGGCCATGGCAATCAACAGCAGGAGGACACTGCTCTGGGCTCCAATACAGCTTTCTGGTGGAGATTGGCCATGGTGAGCTCTGGTTGAAGGGCACACTCCAGACCCTGCTATAGCCTGCTGACAGAGATCATCTACAGCATGGCATAGGAAGTGTTGGCCTACTGCACAAGCACCCACTCTCAAGATTGTGGAGCTGACACAGGCTGAGCTATTCTTCCTGCCACTGCTGCCCTCCCAGGATCACTGCTTTGTGCAAGTGCATGGCTTGCACAGTGGGTCATGCCTGCCTTGGCAGAAGGATAACCACTGAAAGAGAAAGAGTTGTCGTGCGTGGAGTGCCTTCCCACCTTGCTTCCTAATCATCCAGGGAAAAGCTAATTTAAGTATGAGAGCAACATTTTGCCTGTACATGTCTGAAGTTGGGGGGTAATATATTTTTTCTTTTTTAATGAAAAGATGTATGCACAGGTTTCTTAACAGGTGTCACGAAGAAGAGTAGAAAAGGATTCCACTTTGATAAGGGTGAGGCCAGTAGTTGAACCCTGGATTGTTATGGGTAAAACCCAGACTGAAATAAATTGTAGAGACTGAAACTCTAGAGACAGCCCAGTGTCCTTTAAAGAAATTGTCTTGTCATTTGAATGACTTAACTTATAATCATTATGCTGAAAAGAGTTGTGGATTGGAATAGCTGGATCCAGTTGGCAGCCAGAAGAGGTTTTGTGAAGAACTGGAACTCACGGTCTTTTCCCTTATTTTCTGGGGACAGTTAAGCCATACGAAGGACTGGGTTTGGAACCTCAAGTCTTCATTAAAACTGGAGAAACTGTGCCATGCATTTAAATGGACTATGTTGGGGCGGAGCCTGATGTCCAGCGGGTAGGACGCTTTGCGTTGAAGCTCCCGAGAGGCCTACTTAGAATCCTGACTTAATACCTATACAAATTTACTATTTCGCTCCGAGCTGACCGGGGCACCTCGGGGGGAGTGGCGGCCCATAAACCAGCGCGCTTGGACTTCGGGTCTCCTTCTTCTTCTCACGGAAAACGCTCCAAAACAGAGGTGTCCTCCCCACAGAAGATGGTTCCATTTCGTGAAAACCCCGAGATGCACCTGGAGATTTTGGAGGAAATACGCGGCGTGAAGGAATTGGTGCAGTCCAATGGAGAAGCGCTTCGAGCCATGCGAGAAGACTTTGGAGTGCTCCAGGACCGACTTGAAAGTCTTTCATTACGGCAGGACAACATGGCGGGGGTCCTCGACTCGCACGAGGTGCGCTTGGGCAAACTGGACGAGGCTGAGCGCCAGATCCAGAATCTTCAAAAGGAGTTAGAAGATAGCAATAATCGAGCCCGTCGCAACAATGTGAGGCTCCTCGGAATGCCGGAGGGGGTGGAAGCAGGAGATATAAGAGAATTCTTGCTCAAAACTCTTCCCTCCTTGCTGAAGATCACTTTTCACAGAGAACTGGAAATCGATCGAGCACACCGTGTTCCTGCCCACATGGCGCTCAACCGCACGACCCCCGGCCTATTGTCTTTAGCTTGCTACGATATCAACAAGTGGAACAAATTTTACATGCTGCTCGAGCGAATCATCATTTGGAATTTGAAGGTCGTAAGGTCTCCTTCTTTCCTGATTTGGCAAAGCCTACCGTTGACCGGCGGAAGAAACTCCTTGCTTTTCGCCCTCGACTTCAACAGCTACAGGCTCGCTTTGGCCTGTTGTATCCCGCGAAGCTCCGAGTGACTCTCCACAACCAAACCAGGACATTCGAAGATCCTGATCTACTATCAACATTTTTAGACTCCAAAGAAGCAGAGCAGATGCGCTAATCCCAAATCTTGGACTCTTATTTGCCGGCTCTATCCGCCATTTTGTAGGGCCCGATGCGGCGGTCATAGCCAAGCACAGAAATAGCCTGGACTTTCTTTCTTTCTCTATATGACTTTTGTTTTTTGGTCTCCTATCCCTTCATGATGTGTGCCTCGGTCGGATTCGGAGCACGCACAGTCCTACAGGTTATGTGTTTTTTCAATTTCGGCCTTCTCGGGGGTTTCTCCCCGCAGACACATGGTCGCCAGTAATTTTGGGGTTTTGCTTCTCCTCTACCGTACTGCGGTTTTCTTTGTTAATGTGGGGCGCTTCATTGTATTATATTAGTTTATTTTTCCTATGTCATGTGTACAGCCAGATACAGTCAGTTTGAGGGACATAGTGAAATTATGTGTGCTATCATGCTCAGAATTTTTAACTTTTCTGAATGGCCTTATGTAAAATCTTATCATTCACCGTCAAAGGCATTAATGGTCCACTCAAAGGAAAGAAAATCCTTCGCTATCTTAGCCATGAGCATGTTGATTTAGTGTTTCTTCAGGAAACGCATTTAAACTCTGCTGAAACACTGAAACTCAATGCTAAGCCTCACATAGTAGCTGCCTATTCTCCCACCGTTTTCAAATGGTACGGGATAGCCACTCTGGTTAAGAAGTCTTAGCACGCTACTGTACCTGATATTAGCGCTGACAAGGAGGGTAGATGGGCCCGTGTACACCTTGAGGTTGGAGATAGTGAATTCACGTGTATTAGCATTATGCCCTGAATGTGGACAACCCTGCTTACTATGCAAGTATTGCGCAGTTGGCCTTGGCCTCTGCCAATGCCCCATTAATACTTGGTGGCGATTTTACTCAAGTGTTCCCTCAATCTTTTCTTCTCAAACAAGGTGCTCGTTGGTTGGAAGATCCAGTACCGAGTAGACCTGTGTGGCTAGATATAGAAGCGGGCCTTTGCAAACCGATTCCTCTTACCTTTCTCCCTGGTATGACTCTCCCATCAGACTCCCACTATCCACCAATGCTTTTAGACACTTTAGGTGCCTTTAATACTCTTATGCAATCTTTAGACTCCCGACTCTGGTCAGTGCAACTTCAGCATCGCCTTCGGTACACTAGAGTACTCCCGCCATCGGCATTCTCTACATAAGGTTGATTGGAGACTTTCCGATCTCTCGGTAGTTCACCGGGTGTAGCATCCAATTTTACTAAACCTTCTGTAATGCTATAACTAGAGATACCCCTATAGCGCAGAAAGTATGGGAGAGAGAATTGCATGTGACTTTGACCTCGGAGCAATAGAGCCTTATTTGGAGTAGAGGGACACGGGTTCCCGATCCGCCTCTCTCATTCAGACCCTCTTCTTTCTAGCCCACCGGTGTTTTTACACTTCTCACAGATTAGACAACTGGAACACTACTCAGGGCAATGGTTGCTGGACACGACCTGCGGCCATTGGTTCATTGCCTCATGTTATGCATGAATATCCTGCACTACAGTATTACTGGCGTCGGGTCTGGGGTCGTATTTAGTCTATCTCGCACTCTCAGGAGCCCCTTTCTTGGAGGATAGTGGGACTTCGCCCAGTTGCGGGGATCCCCTCTCTCCCAAAAATGGCTTATTTCCTTTCGAACTTTATGCTTGGCATTGCTCTTTCCCTAATTAAGTAATACTGGAAAATTAGCTCCCATTTGAGCCCCAATGAATGGTGGAATCATGCCTGTCTTTACAGTAAATATGACCAACTACCTCGTCTGTTCGCTTCTTCCGTTCAGACTCCTTCTCATTGGTCTCAATGGAAGATGGAAGATGCTCAATGACTATGTACATTTTGCTAAATGCTCTCATCTGACTGTCTAACTTTGTATATATCTCTGTCCCATGATCATGCTGTATTGTAGATACTCTTTTGTTTGTTTGATGTATAATCACCGTTAATTGGAAGCGCTCACATGCTGATATAATCGGGTAGAGAAGAAGCATCGGGGTGGGGGGTAATGGGTTTCCTTTTCCTTATTGTATACTTGTTTTGTCTCTTTTGGTGTGTTGTTTCTTTTGTTTGTTGCATAATGAAAATAAAAGTTTAAAAAAAAAAATAAATGGACTATGTTTTTTTTTTAAATTGCTTTGGACTTTTAGAGATAAAAGTCAGCAGGATATTAAGTTAATAAATTGAAATTGAAATAAAAGAAGACAGTACTGTTTTCCTGAAAGTACAAGTTTATGGTGATTTCTGTGCTCAAGAGGGTAGAGTTATACAGATACAAACCCTCTAGGAGAAGCTCTATTGATGTTGCTTTTGTGCTTTTGTGTGCTTTTTTTAACTCAGCAATAAAGATTATATGATTTATTTCAATGCTGTGCTGAAGCTAACATTCTTTGTTACCTTAAGAATGACTTCTGGAATCTGATCTAAAGTGCAATACATTACCGGAAGTCACTCATTCAACCATATGGAGCACCCCTACAAGTGACAGCACTCATGTGGCCATATAAATAGATATAGAAAAATGGAAAATGACTACAGATAAGACAAGTGGGGTCATTTTGGAACCCCTATTCATGCTTTCAATGTCCAAAAATAGATATAGAGACGTCTCCAGAACCATTTTAGAAACCAGGTCTGTGGACATCCAAGCCTGAAAAGGGACATGGTAGATGTGTGTCGTGAATCTAAACGTCCCCACCTGATCTCAGAAATGACCTGGACATCCAGGGGCATGTCTGATATGTTCCAGGGAGCCACAAACTGCTTGTTTTGGCTGAAAAACAACCAAAAGATGAAGAGGAGAAAGCATTCCATCATCCCAGTACTCAGCACAATTTCAATAAACAGGTAGGAAAAGGTGGGTGGGTTAGTATAGTGTATCTGGATTTTCAGAAAACCTTTGACAAGGTCCCTCATGAGAGATTTGGCAAAACTGAAAAGTCATGGAATAGGAGACAGTGTATCATTGTGGATCAGGAAATGATTAAAAGATAGAAAGCAGAGGGTAGGGCTAAATAACCAATTTTCCCAATGGAGAAAAGTAAATAGTGGAGTACCTTAGGAATTGGTGCTGGGTCCGCTGCTTTTTAATATCTTTGTAAATGATTGGAAATGGGAATAATGAGTGAGGTAATCATATTTACAGATGACACAAAATTATTCAAAGTTGTTAAACCCAAGAGGATTGTGAAAAATTACAAGAGGACCTTAATAAACTGGAAGACTGGGCATCCAAAAGACAGATGAAATTTAATGTGGACAAGTACAAAGTTATGCACCTAGGAAAGAACAACCCAAACTATGGTTACATGATGCAAGGTTCCACATTAGGAACCACAACCTAGGAAAAAGAATTAGGCGTCATCATGGATAACATGTTGAAACCCTCCGCCCAGTGTGCAGCAGTGGCCAAGAGAGCAAATAGAATGCTAGGTATCATAAGGAAAGGAATGGAGAATAAAACAAAGGATATTATAATGCCTCTGTATTGTTCCATGGTGTGACCGCACCTTGAATATTGTGTGAATTTTTGGTCGCCGTATCTTAAAAAGGATATAGTGTTATTAGAAAAGGTACAGAGAAGAACCACCAAAATGACAAAGGGGATGGAAGGATACCCTTATGAAGAGAGGCTAAAAAGGTTAGGGCTCTTCAACATGGAAAAGTGACGGCTGAGGGGAGATATGATAGAGGTCTTTAAATTAATGAATGGAGTGGAACGGGAAAACATAGATCAATTGTTTATGCCATTAAAATATAGAAAGACTAGGGGACATGCAATGAAGCTACAGGGCAACCTATTTAAGACTAATAAGAGAAAATATTTTTTCACTCATCTTGTAATCAAACTCTGGAATTTGTTACTGGAGGATGTAGTAAAAGCTGCTAGTGTAGCCGGGTTTATAAAAGGTCTGGACAAGTTCCTGGAAGAAAGGTTCATAAACCATTATTAAAGGGGACCTGGGATATTCACTGCTTGCCCCAGTACAAGCATTGTGAAACCTGTGTCTTTTGGGGAATCTGTTAGGAACTTGTGATCTAGATTGGCCACTGTTGGAAACAGAATACTGGGCTTGATGGACCTTGGTCTGACCCTGTATGGCATATCTTATGTTCAAAGATAGCAGCAGTGGGGTTTGAACCTAGAATTCCCTGTTTGTAGCCCATATACTAACAATTAAACCTTGATATATAGGTCCTGAAATACTATTCTGGTGATGTCTATATAGACATCCCCAAAGACATCCATTTCAGGCACATCCACTTTTGTTAAATCACGACTGCACCTGAACGTGCCTGATTGTTTTTCAGACATTCTGACTTTGATGTCCCAGATTGCACTGGGACATCCTTTCTTTTTTTTTCAGTCTGCATTTATTTATTAAGGGTCCGATTCCATTGGATGTCGATCTGAACAGGACGTACAGAGGGGATCACGATTCTGATCCTGTGGGGCACGTCTAGCCCCGCGGGATCAGAATCATGACCAGTCCTGTATGTGTAGGCCGGGAATGCGATTCAGCCTGGCCTGCACATACAGGAAATGACCGGCTACCTCAGTCAAGGCTCTTCAATGGAGCCCTGGTGCCATGGAGTCATGTTACCATTGCACTGTGGCTCCATTGAAGAGCCGCGATGCCAGCCACCAGACTGCAGGACCTCATTCCCCACATCCCAGAGGTGGAATAACTTCCCCGTATAAGTCACCGGCCCTGGACATACAGGGCCAACATTAGAATCGGTGCTGTGTGCCCAGGGCTGGCGACCGCCCAGACTCCACCCCTGAGCCACCCTTCTCCGCCCCCTTCTAACTTCCTTGCACAACTGGTGGGGAAGTTAGACACAGCTGGGAGAAAGCACGGATAGCAGGGATTGATGTCCGGTTGGGATGTCCATCCCCACTATTCGTGGTACAGAATAACCCCTAAGGTAACAAAAAGTCAAAGCAAGAGAAAACAAATAAAAACAAGCAAGCAGAGGTACATGGGTAGTATTCAGGAAATACAAAATCATATAGCAGCGATCAGGATGATAGAAAATCACACAGTAATCTCTATTTAAGAGCAAACTGGGTGGTTGACTGGTACTCACTAGCTAACATAGAACTGTATTTATAAATCAAGCATACAAAGTTCCACCAGAAATATACATTAGCCAATGCCAAATTTTTCCAATTATCAATAATAATAAGAATAGCAGTGAATAGCAAAATATCAAGCAGAGCAGCTTGCTGTTGAGAAAGCTGAGCATGGACCAGCATGGCCCACAGCACAGCAAGCTGATAAGACAAGGTAAAAGTGATATTCAAGACCCTCTGTATCCTCTCTCAAACATATGTCCAGAACTCCTGTAGAAATGGGCAGGAGTATCACATATGTTGATAAGTAAGTCCCTGGACCACTAAAACAAAACCAGCACATATTGGTCTGTACGAGACCTGCTTGACGTAGATGTGCAGGGCTAAAAAAAGAGGAATTATAGTATACATGCAGTGTGGAAAATAGGCTGCACAAATAATAGGATCATGACACCAACTCAGGAGAAGAGCCAGTATCATGTTTCCAAGCATGTTCAAGTCCCAACAAAGATCTGTTCCTCAGATCATGTAATTTCTGGTAAGATCTAGAGGCCCAATGACCAGCATCACCTACTGCTTCACAGAACTTCACAAGATCTGGATGCTCAGCAAGCTCTCCAAGTCACAAAATGCTAGCCCTAATACAGTTGGACCCGAGCATAAAACAGAGAGGGAGGTAGAGAGAACTGAGAGGACAAGGTAGAGAAGGTCATTAAGTGACCATCCTTAAGCACATTGCCAAGTACCCAGATACCACTATTTTGCAACAGTAGCCAATTGACCACATTGCCAACAATATGAAATTTGGAGACCTGCCATAATGAGCACTGAAGGGTTGCTGCCCATGGGACCGGCAAACAAGAGTCAAGATGATATAAGGCAGAATGCATAACATACAGACAAGAGTTAATCTTGATCTTGGGTGGGAGAGCTACAAGTGGGGACACCATAGTGAGTAGAGTCCCTGCAATCTCTCAGATTTGTCATAGTTAATTTTGTAAACAGAAATAAGACAGAATGAGTCTATGACCTGACGTAAGGCAGGGAGGGATAAATAAACTAAGAGGTCATCCGCATAGGTAAAATCTTCACCTCCACCCCAGATACAGATAACCCCTCAATAGCAATTTCCTGCCGATTAGCACAAAACAGTGGTTCCAGGACCAAATTAAACAAATAAGGAAATAGAGGGAACCCTTGCCTAGATCCACATTGAAGGGGGAAAAAAGGAGATAAAATGCCATTAATACGTATTCAGACTTTCAGATTAGTATATAAAGCCTCCAATATTTTTATAAAAGACAGGGGCAACCCAAATTGTGCTAAGGTAAGAAACAAATGCCTCCTCTCAACCCTGTCAAATACCTTTACAGCATCCACAGTACCATTGCAGAACTAGGGAAGGAATCTGATTAGTGCAAGGTCTGACATAGCAGTCTAGTATTATCAGAGCTCAGATGTCCTTTCATAAACTTGATTGGGAGCAACAGTACAGAAACGTGGACAAGTATAATCTTCTCACCAATCCTTTATTGGTCCATAATAAATAAGGGAGGCCAAACCCGACACAGGCCGTGTTTCGAAAAAATCCTTTTTCAGGGGTAGGCTCACCTTACACTTAGGGCCCTAAGTGTAAGGTGAGCCTACCCCTGAAGAAGGATTTTTTCGAAACACGGCCTGTGTCGGGTTTGGCCTCCCTTATTTATTATGGACCAATAAAGGATTGGTGAGAAGATTATACTTGTCCACGTTTCTGTACTGTTGCTGTTTGTCTGTGTGGCAGTGCTGTTTTTTCTTGGTGCATAAACTTGATTGGGGCCAGTGAGCTTGCACATGACCTTGTCCAATCTCATCGCCAAAATTTTGGTCTAAATTTTATAACTGGCATTTGACAATGATATGGGGCAATAATTCGGAGGCTTAGTATTATCCCTGCCTGGCCTCTCAAGAACAATAATCACTGCATCAGAGAAAGCCAAAACAGTGGTGGAAGAGCTACATAAAGCCTCATGGCAGTTATAAATGAGGGGCCAATAAATTAGCAAACTTGCGATAGAATTCCAAGGGGAACCCATCAGGCTCCAGCAATGTACGAAGAGCTAAAGCTTGAATTGCCATGGTGACTTCAGAATGCAAGATAGGAGAGGCAAGGAGATCTTTATCCTCATCAGATACGTACATTCAGAAAATGGATAGAGCTAAAAAACTGCTCATAATCAACCACCTCATCTACTTCAGAGGCATATAAGGAGGCATAAAAATCCTGAAACATCTAACCTATCTTGGGGTCTGAAGCCACTGCACATCCTGCAGGATCTACTAGAGAAGCCACATGCTATCCATCCAACCTCCCTTTTAAATATGTATTGGGCTAGTAAGCGATCCAAATGATTATTAGCTTCATAATAAGAACCTTTACAGTGAAAGATGAAATGGGTCAAATGGGTATGCAACAGGCGTCAGAGAGGTGTGCAACAGGCATCAAAGGTGTGTGCAACATGAAAGTTTACGAACTGTTGTTGTTGGTGAATTGAGGTACATCTCTTAGGGGGAGAGAATAAAGTTCCCTCCTCAAGTCTTGCTGAGTACCTTCACGTGGTGACTCCATTGTATAGCATTTATACTAAATCTCAGCAAGGCGACACTACAATTGAAATATACGAGGAATGAAGAAGAAAAATACACATGGGCTGCACATCACTCAGGATAATAAGGTACCCACCTGTAACTGCCATAGTAGGGCTAATGATGGCAGTAGCGATAGTGTAGACACTGTAGATGCAGGTAACATCCGCCACAGATAAAGGCCATGGTAAGCATGCTCATGGACCCACTGTGGCAGGAAATAGCACACAGAAATTAATTAAAAAGTTAAGAGGATTAACTACGGTTAAGTGGATTTCTGCAGATAAAGAGGAGATATTGTACTGAAAATGCAGAGTGTTACTCCAGGAACCCTTTGTTAATCAAGAATGGCCACATGAATGGTTAAGGAGAGGTGAACTGAAACCGAAGGATGAGAGGTTGATAGTTGCAGCCCAGGACAGTGGCTTACAGACAAGATGGTTTACAGCGAGCATTGAAAAAACTGGCAAAGCAGACATATGTTGATTTGTGGGAAAGATCTGGAAACAGTGACTCACCTAATAGCTGGCTGTGAAGTTCTGATGACAGAAACTTTCTATACAAAAAGGTAGCGTGTCGTATCCATTAGAAACTCTGTAAACACTACAACATTACTGTACCTGAAAAGCACTGAGATCATGACCCTAAAAGAATTTGAAAATGAAGAGGTTATGATCACTTGGGATATTCCCATTCTGACTGATAAAAATCTGGTTGCGAGGAAGCCAGATATACTGGTAAAGTTGAAAAACATCAGAATGGCATTGATTATAGAGGTGTCAGTTCCAAGCGACTACTCTGTGAATTGCAATGAGAGGAAGAAAATATTCAAGTTCCAAGAAATGCAGTTGGAGACCAAGAAAATGTGGCAGAAAGATACTGAGTTATTTCCCTTTGTGCTGGGTGCTATAAGCTTGATTAAGAAGAACTTCCAAGCACATCTTGATAAATACCCATACACATAACATCTTACGAACTCCAGATGGAGGTTGTCTTTGGCAAGTACTATGCTGAGCATTAGCAGTAAATTTGAGACTGAGATCATGCTCCACATACCCTGGCTAAGAAGTGAGGTTCATGACTGTCATGGTGTGCGCAAAACTCACCCATTTGGAGAAACTGCCCCAAAAGATCATACCAGAGGCAGACTCAGTAAGCAGAGAGTTATACTGAAATTGTAACCTCTGTAAGTCTAACAGGGAGGTGGGGGGAAGGATCAGCAACCTTCTGTCTTTCCAGGGCTACAATCTGCTCCTCAAATTTACAAATCTAAGCCTCAGAAGATCTCTTCTAAGCACCATAAAACTTATGACTTGCCCCCTAGTGACAGTCTTGAAAGCCTCCCATATTGTAACAAAAGACATGGATTCATTGTGCAAAAAGGAAATTTTCAAGAGTCGATTGCACTAGAACAAGAAAGTCCAAATCATCCAGATGAACTGGATTTAACCTACACAATGGGTTCTGGTTCTTATCACCCAAGTTTCTAACTCGAAGTAAGATCGCTGCATGGTCAGAGACTAGTATATTGTGAATTGAAAAATCAGTGGCACATGGAACCAAGCTTTTACTCATAAGGAAGAAATTGATGCACAAGTAAGAGGCATGCAGAGCAAAGTAGAAGGTATCATCTTTGTTACTTGGGTATTGTAAACGCCATGTCAGATAGGCCACTCTCTGCTATGGTTGCCTTCAAAACCTCATGTGTTCTCACACCTGCACAACAATCCTTGGACATGCAGTCCATAAATGGGTCCACAACCCCTCCAATGATCACTGGTTCAGGACTTGGCATCCAATTCCGAAGCCAAGGTTCGGAAAAATCAGGACAATCACCCATTGAGACATAGATACAAAAGATATTGACAGCTTTACGATAGATTTCAAGTGGCAATAGGACCGATCTACCTTCAGCATCCAAAGAGGAACTGAGAAGCTTTACATCCAAAGCTTTATTTAATAAAATTGCTACACTGTTCTTCTTCATACTGGGGGGTACAGGGGCATGTGCGAAGATTCATTGAGGGACCTCATTTACATAACAGGTATCATTTGCATAAATATTTGCATAATGTTGACATGTGCTAACTTTTAGTAAACATGCCTCTTAATGAGTGTCTGGATAAAGAAAGACTACCAGATTTCTACATTACTATACTCCAGGGCCAACAGCCAGGCACATTAGGAAGTACTATAAACACTCTTCATTTAGAACCCATAGCAAACCTGCTATATCATAACAGCACTACCAGGAATCACAAACCAACAAACCCTACCTATCAAAAGGTAACACTGCAAATATTAAACCAATACATCTTAGTGAATACCAATACATCTCCTGCTTGGGAAAGAGAACAACTGGCACTGTCAAATAGAAACCGCTTGAACAAATACCTCAGCTCGGTTACACCTGCAGAACACAGACTGTCACCAAAAAAAAGAACAAAGGATCACAATTTAGAAATATGAAGACAATAATTAAACTAGGAACCACAAAAGCCAAACTTTGAATCTATAACAACACTGGAGAAATAAAACTATAAATTAATTACCTGTTGTACTAAACAAAATGCAAAGAGCTGACATAGTCCAGTTAATAAATGAAAAATAAAAAAGTATTTTTCTATCTTTTGTTGTTAGAGTATTTTATTTTTCAGTTGCAATTGCTCCAGTCACTTTCTTATGGTTTCTTTGTGTCTTCTACTAACTCTTCATTGCCTGCTGTCCATTTGTCCTTTCTTCTCTCTCCTAGTATTTTTTTCCATTCTCTCTACATCTGCTTTGACATACTGATCTTTCACGTTTTGTCCTTGTCTCCATTTCTTTCTTTATTCCTTTTTCATTCACTCAAATTTCACCCGCCCCCCTTCATCCTCAATCCCCACTTACTCTCCCAATACCTGGCCAATCATAGATTTTTCTTCCCTCCCACACAAAATATCTTTTCCCCTCTCCATCCTCACTCCCTCAGCTCTATCATCTTCTAGTACTCTCCCAACATCAGCTCCCTTCATGTTTCAACCCCACCCAGCATCCACTTTCTTCTAGTCCCATTCTCCCATCCCCCTGTATCAGCCCATTTCTAGTCCTATCCCCCCATCAGCCCATTTCCAGTCCTAGCCCCCCATCAGCCATTTTCAATTCTATCTTAGGCCCCATCAGCCCATTTCCATTCCTAGCTCCCCCATCAGCCACTTCCAGTCCTATCCCAGCACCCAATCAGCCCATTTCCAGTTCAAGCTCCCCCATCAGCCCATTTCCAGTCCTATCCTAGCCCCCCATAAGCCTATTTCCAATCCTAGCCCTTCCATCAGTCCATTTCTAGTCTTATCCCAACCCCCCATCAGCCTATTTCCAGTTTAAGTACCCCCATCAGTCAATTTCCAATCCTAGCCCCTCTATCAGCCGTTTAGCCCCCCCCCCCCACCGAATAGCCCCACGCCTGTCTGAGCATTGCTCACCTCTGCACAGCATTAGAGTAAAGAGCAGTGTGTTCCTTTACTCGTGCTGTGTTCTTGTGAAGTGTGCTGAGTGCCAGGAAATGTTAAAGGACATTTCTTGTTTCCTGGCACACCGCAAGCTTCATGAGAACACAGTGCGCGTGAAGGAACATGCTGCTCTTCACTCCAGTGCTATGCAGATGTGAGTCAGGGCTTCCCCAGCTCCTTCTGAAGCCAGCCCTGAAAACCTAGCGGAATGAAGTTTCCACGGGGCCCCCTGAAGCACGTAGCCCTGTGAGAACAACATTCTCGCACAATGGACGGACCGGTTCTGACGGAGAATAGACACATTTACCCACCCAACCCTTCTGAAATTTACAGGACTCAGCATCTGAAAGATGTGTTTCCTGCAGGAGACAAATGTCCCGCCTTTGTCTTCAAAAGTACTAGAGGATCTTAGCCCTTTTAACAGAATGATCTAAACCTTTCACATCCAGCAACACAACATTCAAAGCATTTACATTAGCCATTCCTCCCACCTAGCCAATCTAGCAATTATATTCTGTCATACAAATCCCACAACACAGTCACATCCTCGCACATACATAACCTACATCACCACCCATATCCAGATCACCTTGATACATTCAAACGCACTGCATATAACCATAGCCAATATTGCAAAACCCTTCTCTGTAAATGGATATTGATCAGCTAATACAAAATGCCATGTCACAATCACTTCTGCCCAAATGCAGCTGCACAACTACACCTCACTCCCATTTACTCATACATACCCCATGTACCAGAACTTGTAACCCAACATAGGCTCCTAAACCCCATGACAACAAAATGGAGCCAACAAACGAGTGCCTGTGTCTACAACTGAGGCTTGAGAGACATCCACCAGGCCCATGTTAGTAACACACAATCAAAAGCACTGGATAATACACCATAATGATGATGAACATTATTCACTCCATTCCAGACTCCAAACTGGATCTGCACTTGCTTTCAGCAAGGAAGTCCACAAAGCTGATGGGTCATCAAAAGTCTTTGTAGAATTGTTCAGGGTTACCTGCATATGCACTGGGTAGAATAGGCTAAACATGGTTCCTGATGCTTTTAGATGTGGCTGGAGATGAAGAAATTGCTTCTGCTTGCAGGCGGTGGCCTTGGCCAAGTCATGCACTATAAGAATCTTTTGGAAAGCCACATGCAGTAATTTTTTTGGCTTGTGCTATTTGCAAAATTAGCAGGGCCTGAGAATACCAAAGCACCTTCTCAACCTCTGGCCTTGGTGTACTCCAGTTAGGCAAGGACCCAGAAGGGACCTGATGGGCCTGTTAAAACTCAAAGGGTAGAGAAAAACTAAGGTCAGCCAAACTGGGTGATTAATCTCTAGGAATTTCATCATATCAGTCCCCTCTTGACCCTCCGGGAGTCCCAAAATGTGAATGCTGTAAAAGGTCAATTGTTTGCAAGCTCTTTTCAAGATCAGATACTCACGTTTCAACCGCACTGACATGAGACTCATTAACTGTAAGACACACCTGAAAGTAAGTCAGCTACTGAACAGCCGTGGCCAATTCAGCCTGGATTTTCCCAGTACCTGCAAGATTAGTCTTCATCAAATTATTAAGGTTTTGAGGCTCAGCCATTATGACCACATCTAGCAGGGGCAATGGAGGTAATGGCGTCATTTTCTCTGGGGACACTGGGTTTTGTTTTAGCAGCTTCACTGTTGTTAGCAAAATGAACGACGAATCTGCTTTACTGTTTTTCCAAGACACCATCAGCAAACATTATTCTTCGATAAAGTAATGGGAACAAGACAAAAGCTCAAACAAGTCCTGTGCAAAAACACTCTCACATAAAAGGGTCTGGGTGGGAGCTAAAGGCTCAAGGGGGGCTATCTGCTGCAGGCTCCCGAGCGCTTCCTGGAACATCCTTCTAAAACTCTCCTTCATATGGCCAGTCTAACCATCCATACTAAATACTAAATTCCACAATCTTTTCTTCTTCCATAAAAATCTTCTACGCTTCTCCCATGCTTTCCTCAATTCATATACTGTTCTTACCTCTGCCACTTCTGCTAGGAGGCTATTCCATGCATTCACCATTGTAAAAGTAGATGTGTTCCAAGAAAGGCCATACCGTCTTCAGTAGCAGACTGGCTAATCTACTGAAGAGGGATTTAAACTAGACTCATTGGGGATGGGTGAAGAAAGCCCCCAGGTAAGTGAAAGCCCCCAGGTAAGTGAAATCCCCCAGGTAAGTGATACATTAAATATCTTTATGGAAATGGGTAACAGGGGTAACATATGGAAAGCAGTGTGTATAAATGCCCGTAGCATGGGAAATAAGATCCCTGATGTTGAAGCTTTGGTAGGAGTGACTGACTTGGATTTAGTGGCAGTTATAGAAAAATGGTTCACAGAAAACCATGACTGGGATGTAACTATACCTGGCTATAATTTATTCAGAAATGACAGGGTAGGAAGAAGGGGAGGAGGAGTGGCACTATATGTAAAAAATACTATTAAAGCTTTGGAATTACAGAGCTTAAAAGGGAGAGAGGAGGCATTGTGGGTTAAACTAGAAAGAGGGAAAGAGAAATCTATCTGCATTGCCATGATATACAGACCTCCCTCACAAGAGGAAGAGGTGGACAGAGTTAATTGAAGACATATGCAGCATTGCTAGGAAAGGGGAAGTGCTACTGATAGGGGATTTCAATATGCCAGATGTTGATTGGCACATTCCTGCTGCAGTATCATCTAGAAGTAAAGAGATCCTGGATTCTCTACAGGGAGAACTATTCAAGAAATTGGTAACAGACCCCACACGTGAAGGGACCATACTGGACTTGGTGCTTACCAATGGTGAAAGTGTTTCTGATGTTATAGTGGGAGATCATTTTGCATCCAGTGATCACCAGATGGTGTGGGTCAGTATTAGCACTAGGGCTGTTAGAATCCATTCAAAAGTGAGGGTCTTAGACTTTAGGAAGACTAACTTTGCCAAGATGGTCCAATACCTAAGGGAGTCGTTAGCGGGATAGAAACAGCTGGGAGATGTAGAAAAACAGTGGGCAAAACTGAAAGGGGATATTTTAAGGGAAACCAACATTTTTGTTAAAATGGTAAATAAAGGTAAAAAGAAAAGGAGACCGCTATGCTTTCAAAAGAAGTAGCTGAAAAAGTGAAGAAAAAGAGGGAAGCCTTCATGAAATACAAGAGATCACAGAAAGAGGAAGACAGGCATCTATATTTGGAAAAACTTAGAGAAGCTAGCAAAGTAGTCAGGAAAGCAAAGATTCAAAAAGAGGAGGAAATAGCCAATGCAATAAAATGGGGGGATAAGACATTTTTCAGATATGTTAGTGAGAAGAGGAAGGGTAAAAGTGATATTGTCAGACTCAAGGGTGAAGGGGAGAAACATGTAGAAACTGATGAGGATAAAGCGGAATTGCTTAACAAATATTTCTGTTCTGTGCTCACAGATGAAGAACCAGGAGCAGGACCTCAGAAAACACCCACAAACAGGAACAGAAGCGAGGGACATTTTGAACAATTTTCAGAAGACTGTGTTTGGGAGAAACTAGCTCACCTTAAAGTAGACAAAGCGATGGGACCAGATGGGATACACCTTAGAATACTGAGGGAACTTGGGGACTTTCTAACAGCTCCACTGACTGACCTTTTCAATGTCTCGTTGGAGTCGGGAGTGGTGCCAAAGGACTGGAGAGAGGCTCATGTGGTGCCTTTACACAAAAGCGGAAGTAAGGATGTGGTTGAAAACTACAGGTCGGTTAGTTTAACTTCGGTGGTGAGTAAATTATTGGAAACGCTGCTGAAAGAGAAAATAGTGAGGTTTCTGGAGTCCAGCGGATTACAGGATCCGAGGCAGCATGGATTCACCAGAGGCAGGTCTTGTCAGACAAATCTGATTGATTTCTTTGACTGGGTGACCAGGAAGTTGGACCGAGGGAGAGCCCTAGATGTGGTGTATTTAGATCACAGTAAAGCCTTTGACACTGTTCCTCACAGGCGACTTATAAACAAACTGAGCACCCCAGGGATGGACCCTAAAGTTACTGCTTGGTTTAGAAATTGGTTTGTTGGGAGGTGACAAAGAGTACAGGCAAATGGAGCTCACTCTGAGAAGAAGGAGGTTACCAGTGGTGTGCCCCAGGGATCTGTCCTTGGTCCGATTCTTTTTAATATCTTTGTTAGTGATATAGCGGAAGGGCTGTCGGGTAAGGTTTGCCTTTTTGCGGATGATACCAAAATCTGCAATAGAGTAGACACCCGGGAAGATGTAGGTAACATGAGTAAGGATCTAGCTAAGCTTGAAGAATGGTCTAGAATTTGGCAGCTGGGATTTAATGTTAAAAAATGTAAGGTCATGCATTTGTGCTGCAGCAATCCAAGGGAGCAATATAGTGTAGGGGGTGAAGTACTTTTGTCCACTAAAGAAGAGCGGGACCTAGGCATGTTTGTGTTTGATGATCTTAAAGTAGCTAAACAGGTAGAAAAGGCAACGGCAAAAGCTAGAAGAATGCTTGGGTGTATATGGAGAGGAATGGCTAGCAGAAAAAAGGAGGTGATAATGCCTCTGTATAAGTCTTCGGTGCAACCTCATTTGGAGTATATTGTGCAATTCTGGAGACGGCACCTTCAAAAGGATGTGAACAGGATGGAGTCAGTGCAGAAGGTGGCTACTAAAATGGTTAGTGGTCTTCATTATAAAGCATATGATGACAGACTTAAGGATCTTAATATGTACACCTTTGAGGAAAGGTGGGATAGAGGTGATATGATTGAGATGTTTAATTACCTCCATGGCATAAATGTTCAGGGGGAGAGCTTCTTTCAATTGAAAGCAAGTTCTGCTATGAGGGGACATGGGATGAGGGTGAAGGGGGATAGATTCAGGAGTGATATGCAGAAATATTTCTTTATGGAAAGAGTGGTGGATCCATGGAATAATCTCCCAGTGGAGGTGGTAGAGATGAGGGCAGTAACTGAATTCCAAAAAGCATGGGACAAACACAGAGGATCTCTAAATGAAAAAAAGGGGACTGTTGTAGTTGTTGATATGGAAGAACAGACTAGATAGGCCATGTGGTCTTTTTCTGTCGTCATATTTCTATGTTTCTATGTTTCTGTGATGGCATGTACTTTGCTGGTGGGTGTGGAAATGGCTGAAGTTGAGGTGGGGGTTGTAACTATGTGCAAATATTATAAATAACTATAATGTATGTATGTACTAGAAAATTGTAGGTGCAAGCATTTACACCAGCTCTAGATCTGGTATAAATATCCATGCTTTAACTGAAGGCACAATCTCTGTCACTTACTCTAGTATTTTGGAAAGACAAGAGGGCTTAACATAGGTGCCTTAAAACACACTTTAACTAGGTGCCCATTATAAAATTACTTTCCACATATGGGTTTGCCAGATGTGGTGATGAAGAAATTTCAGGTATCACAGAATGGAGCCATATGGCTGGTGATGGCTGATATTAATTAATTTTAAGGTGCCGTGGTGGGGCAGATGCTATCATCTCATTGAATCCCTTCATTAGTATATCCCACCAAAGGCCATACCGAGCATGAATCACGCCCTGTGCGACTTGCACATAGGGCGCGTCCCCCCCCCCCATACCTCCATCCAGCCACTTTCTGGATGGCGGTGGAGAGAAGAGGCGCACCCAATGTGCAAGTCGCAGGTGCGCTAAGCATATCTGTCCCTCCCTGCTCTGATGCTGCATCAGAGGAAGGAGGGACCATACCTGCTTAGTGTGCCGCAAGAAGGCTTAAGAGGCACATTTCAGCTGTCTGCCAGTGCCTGTCACAGCTGAGAGAAGAAAAAGTGGCAGCGGCAGGCAAAAGCAGACAGCTGAAATGTGCCCCTTAAGCCTTTGTGCCCTGTGTGGCCACACCACTCGCACAGGGCTAGGTACGGTCCTGACCCCACCTCAAGCATCACTCTAAAATATAGAAGGATGATGGCAAATAAAGACCATATGGCCATCCATAAGAATGATTAAGTTCCACAATCCTTTCCTCTCCCTCAGAGAATCTCTGTACTTATACCATGCTTTCTTGAATTAAGATACCATCTCCACTGGGAAGCTGTTTGACAATCTTTCCATAAAGAAGTATTTCCTAAGATTCTGCCTTAGTCTATCACCTTTCACCTTCATGCTGACTCCTCATTCCAGATCTACCTTTCAGTGAGACAGGGCTACTGCCTGTGCTTTTATACCAAGGAGATAATTAAGGGGGTCATTTTGGAAGCCCTGTTCATGCTTTGGATGTTTGAAAATGGACATAGAGATGACTATCGCACAGAGATGTCTCCAGAGCCATTTTAGAAGCTGGGTCTGTAGACGTCCTAGTATAAATGAGGGTGTGGTGGAGGCATGGCTGGGGCATTAGCAGGAATCTGAATATCCCTGCCTGATCTCAGAAGTGTCTGACACTGTATCTACCTTTAGACCAACTCCAGGCACCTGAAAAGTGCTTGTTTTGACTGAAAATCATCCAGAGAATATAGAGAAGAAAACACTCCATCATCCCCAGTACTCAGCACAATTTCAATGAGAGCAGTACTGGAATTAGAAGCCTTTCCTAGCCCATTACTCTAACCATTAGGCTATTCCTTGATTTTCAGGTTCTGGAATACTATTCTGGGGATGTCTATGTAGACGTCCTCACAGACATCCATATCAGGGACTTTCATGTTTGTGAAATAATGCTTGTACCTGGACGTGCCTACTTTTCTTTCAGATGTTTTGGTTTAGATGTCACAGATTATACTTGTAGCTCACAAATTCAATAAATGGCCCCACTTTCCACAGAGTATTGAGAATATCAAAAACAGCATTGACTCTGCATTAAACTCAGAAAGCTAGGTTTGTTCAATTACAGACCAAAAATTTTTTTGAAAAAATTATTATTCTTGAAATCACGACAAGCTAAGCACTTTTTTGGATTACTTTTGGAATGCAGTTTTAGAAATAATTTTGAAAAAACCGGTGGCTATGAAAGTGTGGTCATTGATGTTAAGTCCGGGTTGGGATCGGAAGTTTCTGTTCCCTCCTTTGTAAACTGAGACCACGTTAGCCTCCGAGGGGTTGTCTATATTGATTTCACGTACAGATTATACTTGGACATTCCTTCTAAAATTTCCCTCTAAATGTCTCTATCATATCTCCCCTTTCCCGCCTTTCTAGAAGAGTAAAGGTATTGAGATTTTTTAGTCTATCTCCATATAACGAAGACCACCAACCATTTTGAAGGCATGGTTTCCCGAATTGTACACTGTGCTCCCAAAGAGATTCACTAGAGACTTATATAAAGGTACTTGTATCTTCTTTTTCCTGCTGGCCATTTCTCTCCCTGTGCACCCAAACATCCTTCTGGCTTTTAGTGTCATCTTTTCTACCTGTTTGGCCTCTATAAGATCATCTGATTTGATTGCATCCAGGCCCCTCTCTTCTTTGGTTGGGTTTCTCCAACCTGTTTCATCTGTTTCATTTTTGACTCTTCGCTCTCTTTCACCTCTCATATCCAACTCATCGCTAAGACCTGTCGCTTCCATCTCTTCAACATTGGCAAAATCCGTCCCTTTCTTTCTGAGCTCACTACTAAAACCCTCATCCATTCCCTAATCACCTCCCGCCTTCATTATTGTAACCTCCTTCTTGCTGGTCTCCCTCAGTCTCATCTCTTCCCTCTTCAGTCTATTCAGCACTCCGCTGCCTGTTTGATTTTCCGTCAGCCTCGTTTTGCCCACATCACTCCTCTCCTCAGATCTCTTCACTGGCTCCCTATCCATTTCCGTATTCACTTTAAGCTTCTCCTTCTGACCTATAATTGCATTGACTCTGTGGCTCCTCAGTACCTTTCTTCTCTCATGTGTCCCTATTTCCTCCATCGTGTACTCCGTTCTTCTTCCCAGTTGCTTCTTGCTATGCCCTTCTCCTCTATTGCCAACTCCAGATTCCGCTCTTTTCACCTTGCTGCTCCTTACGCTTGGAATAAACTCCCTTTGTCTATATGTCAGGCATCTTCTTTGCCCCTCTTCAAACTCAAGTTAAAAGCTCATCTTTTCACCTCTGCCTTTGGCTCTTGATTTTGCTGTTCCCCTTCCTTCCCCTCTTTTATTTCACCTTTCTTTCTTCCTCTTACACTTGTTCTTACCTCTTTCCTTTGTCCTGTCTCTCCTGCTCTTGTCTCTTTGCCCTTGTTCTTATCTTTTTCTGCTCCTTTTCTTGCTTTGTCTTTTTAGATTGTAAGCTCTTTTGAGAAGGGTTTTTTTGTGTTTTCATTGTACAGCGCTGCGTGCGCCTGGTAGCACTTTATAAATGTTTAGTAGTAGTAGTTTAAAAGAGATCTGTATGATATCCTGGAGGAAAAGTCCATAAAGTATTATTAAAGTGATCTGGGGAAATCCATTGCTTACCCTGGGATATGTAGCTTGGAATCTGTCTACCTTTTGAGAAACTGACAGGTATTTGTGACTTGGATTGGCCACTGTTGGATACAGGATATTGAGTATAATGGACCTTTGATCTGACCCATTATGGCATATCTTATGCTATTATGTGCTTATAAGAGTCAGAGGGGTCATCAACATGAATGTTAAAATCTCCAAGAATGAGGGAAGGTGAAGATGAAACCAGAAAGAAGGGAAGCCTGGAGTCAAAGTCAGTGAGAAAGGAAGAGGTGGACATTTCAGGAGGTTAATGACAGCAACCTAGAGAGGCAGTGGAGTAAATAGGTGGATGGAGGAAGAAAATGATTAATACTGAGTTGGAAGGAGAGGTTAAAACTTGAAGGAAAGAGAAAGTAGCAATGCAGGTGAGGTGTATGGGAGAAAAGATATCTATGACAGAGGGCTGAAACTGAAGCAGACTCTTCAGGGAGAAGCCAAATCTCGATTAGAGCAAGAAGATACAGAGCATTAGAAACTAAGAGATCATGAATGAAGGTAAGTTTGTAGGGGGCAGAGTAGATATTCTATATGGTGCATGAGAAAGGGAGAGAGGAAGGAGGAAGGGGAGGGATATGAATAAGATTAGAAGGGTTGCAGTTAGATTTGCAAGGGGATTGATAGAACTACCTAAGGGGGCCAGGATTGGAATTAATACTGTATCTCCAGATCAAAGAAGGAGCAGGAGGGTGTGGGGAGAGAAGAGAAGGAACAACAATGACGAGTGCGAGGTGCTATCAGAGAGAGCAAAGATGGCTGAAGAGAAAAAGAAAATGTTGAAGTTCAAGATGGGATGATAGATTAGAAAACAAAATGGCAAGAGAGGTGAAGAGAGGAAGGAATGGGTGATAAAGACTAGGGTTTGAAGTTGCTGGAATGAGGGGAAAAGATTAAGGAGCATTATTTATTTAGTTAGCTGTTTTTATATACCACCTTATCGGAATGTCAATGCAGTTTACAGGCTAACAGGATAACTGAAAGATGAACTTACATGGAACATTAACACTGAGAAGAGAAAGTGATGTGGAGTGATAGGAATTGATGGGGAGGAGATACTACAGATCAGAAGAGATATGATATGGTGAGGCAGTAGAGATGTCCCAGTAAGTTGGGGTACAGTTGAGAGCAATAGTGTTAATGATCCCTGGGAAAGCTATATAAGAAATGTAAACCACGAGGAGGGCTCTAGGGAAATAAAAATTTGGAAGCTAAGAAAGGAAGATGCAAGATAAGCCAGGATTCATTTTTGCTTTAGTGAAATAAGGAAAGGTATAGGTACTGGGAAATTAGCAAATTCAGCAGAAAACCAGAGTGAAGATAAGAAGAACAGTGAAGTGAAAAGTAATTGGCACCTAATTTCTCTGTATTCCATTTTCATTTCATCAGGGTCAAGAACAAGGCTTCCCATTGAGATCTATCTCCATGGGCTCAGGTAACTCCTTTGGCTGGTCAGGCCGAGAAATGGGCAAGCTCCAAAGAGGAATGCCTCTCTCCCACCCCTGGATTCTATAATGTATTGGTTATATTCCTAGGGAGGCACATTTGCCACACCATAAGTCCCGGTTGGCTGGGGAACTGCTGAGTCACCCACTAAACCCCCTTGTTCTATTGCAAGGGAGAGACCCTCATTTCCCATCTAGAGTTTCCAGCAAATTCTCTCCCAAAGGCATGGCTCCAATTTCCTTACCCCAGTGGATTGTACTCCTGGCTTTTTGGAGTCTTTGGAAGCACAGGGAAAGCCTGCATTAGGGTTCTCTAACCTTTACATGCCTAGGGTAACTGTTCCTTTCACAAAACATATTGAAATCATTAAGTCAATATGCTTTATAACAAAGATTACTTACAATTTTAGTAGCTGCCCTCTGAATCAGCTCCATTTTGTTTATATCTTTTTTGAAGATGGGGGTCTTCAGAATTGCACACAATACTCCAAATGATGTCTCAGCAGAAACTTATACAGAGGCACTGTCTTCTTCCTATTCACCCAAGCATCTTTCTGGCTTTTCTACTTGTTTAGTCATCTTAAAATCATCCGATATGATCACCCCAGGATTTTTTTTTCATGCACAGAAGTACTTCACCCTTTGTACTGTACTGCTCCCTGAGGTTTTTGCTGCTCAAATGCATGACATTGCATGTTTTAGCATTAAATCTTAGCAGCCAAATTCTCAATATTTTTAAAGCTTTGCTGGATCCCTCTTTATGTTATTCACACCTCCCAGGGTTCTACCCTATTGCAGATTTTGCTATGATCTACAAAGAGGCAAACCTTACCAAATGTCCCTTCTGCAATATTACTTACCAAAGCATTAAAAAGAATTGTATCATTCAAGGTTTGCAGAGTTATTTGAACCTTATAGCACCATCTTTGTCTCAACATACTGTTCAGATTTCTACTGAAATTTCATCTTGCCATTCAGAATTGAATTCCTTACAAGAGAAACTTTCAGGTCAGGAGACCAAAGTTAAGGTTTTGGAGTCTCATAATTCTCTATTAATTAAGGATAATATGGCAATGCAATTGAAAATTTAGAAAACACCAATCGGTGCAGGAATCTTCGTCTACTTAATTTTCCTAAGCTGAGTACAGCTTCCCTCCTATGATTTGTTCAAGAAATATTTATTGGAGGTTATGAAGATCCCAGAATCCTCTATTCCACCTACTGTAAAGGTCTACTATATTCCACATAGAAAAATTTCCTCTGAAGGCATGCAACAGTGGTCTGGTTTTGATTTACTTAATGTTACAGAGATGCTTGAACAGTCTGGAGAAGAGGCACCACAGCAATACACTTTAATGGTTCATTTGGCATGACTCTGACCGGGTCTGTCTCCTAAAAATGTTCTTTAGAGTTAGAGATTCTTTGTTTTTGAATTGTAAGATTTGAATGTTTCCTGATATGGCCAGGACAACCCAGAAGAAGAGGAAGCAATTCATGTTGCTGCAGCCCTAGATTTTGAATTTAGGGGCCACTTTTCACTTGCACTATCTTTGTAAATGTCTGATGGTATATCAAAGTAACAGGTTTATTTTTTGTTTTTACTATTGCACTTATCTGCTTTTATTTCTGCAAAAACTGTTGTAGCACGACTCCCCCTTCCCTCCATGTAGTGACTTTGTATTAAGCTGCCTGTATCTGCTTTGTTTTTTCGTTTATCTAATTTTTAACTTGGTTCTGGTTCCAATTCATATTCACTCCTTCTATACTTGAGGACTAATGCACCTGTGGATCTTATTGCTTCTTGTAATATTTTTTGTATTTGTTTAAGGCTCTTTTCTGTTAAGTAATTGTCTTGCTGATATGTATGAAATTTATAAATACATTTAAAACAAAAATTGTATCAAGAACCAATCTCTGTGGAATTCCACCTTAATTTCTGACTGAATTCCGTTTACGACTATCCTTGGTCACCTCTCACTCAACCAGTTTCTAACCCAGTTAATAACTTTAGGGCTATCCCAAGGATGCTCTGTTTCTATTTAAGTTGCCTATGCTGTACTGTGTTAAAGATTTTGCTAAAATCTAAGAGCACCACATGTAGAACTCTCCTTCGGTCTAATTCTCTGATTATCTAGCCAAAGAAAGTGATCAGATTTGTCTGATAAGACCTGCTTCTATTAAAATATATGCTTCCTCAGATTCTGCAATTCATTGGTTTCCAAAAACTACACTATCCTCTGTTTAATTAACATTTCTATTAATTTACTCATCAAAGAGGTCAGGCTAACAGGTCTGTAGATCCCAGCCTCTTTCTTACTTCCTCTTTTGAAGAGAAGGATCACATCTGCTCTTCCCCAGTCTTCCCCAATCACTCTTGACTCTAAAGAAACTTTGAATACTCTCCAGTGTAACTCATCGAGCCCCCACCACCTTGCCTAAATTTAGGGGTATATTTATTAACATGGGCTAATGGTTAGTATGGTCTATTTATAACTAGGTCCCATTGGAACCTAGCTACAATAGCCCATGCTAACCATTAGCCCTGCTTAGAAAACATGCCTCTTAGTTTATCTAGTTTCTGTTGTTAAATGCCATTGAATCAGTGTTGACTCATAGCAACCCTCTGGATAGTTGTACTAAACTGTGTTTGGTCTTTAGTCAAGTAGCTCATTGATGACAGAGTGGCACCCATAGCTACTGTTATTATATTGATCCATCTCATTGCTGGCCTTCCTCTTTTGCATTGACCTTCTACTTTGCAAAGCATGATGTCTTTCTCTAATTATTTCCCTCTTCACATGATGTGTCCAAAGTATGAAAGTCAAAGTCTTATCATCTGAGCTACTAAAGAAAGCTTAGGTTTGATCTCCTCTAGTACTGACTGGTTTGTTCTTTGAGCAGTCCATGGTATACACAGTATTCATTGCCGGCACCATAATCCAAAGGCATCAATTTTCTTCCTGTCTATCTTTTTCACTGTCCAAAATTTGCAGCCATATGCCCAGTGTGCAGTGGCAGCCAAGAGAGCAAATAGAATGCTAGGTATCATAAGGAAAGGAATGGAAAATAAAACAAAGGATATTATAATGCCTCTGTATCATTCCATGGTGCGACCACACCTTGAATATTGTCTGCAGTTCTAGTCGCCGTATCTTAAAAAGGATATAGCATTATTAGAAAAGAGAAGAATCACCAAATAGTAAAGGGGATGGAAGGATACCCCTATGAAGAGAGGCTGGAAAGGTTAGGGCTCTTCAACCTGGAAAAGAGATGGCTGAAGGGAGATATGATAGAGGTCTATAAATTAATGAATGGAGTGGAATGGGTAAACATAGATCGATTGTTTACATCATCAGAATATAAAAAGACTAGGGACATGCAATGAAGCTCCAGAGGGTAACCTATTTAAGACTAATAGAGAAAATATGTTTTCATTCAACGTGTAATCAAACTCTGGAATTTGTTACCGGAGGATGTGGTAAGAGCTGTTAGTGTGGCTGGGTTTAAAAGAGGTTTCGGACAAGTTCCTGGAGGGAAGGTCCATAAACCGTTATTAAAAGGGATGCAGGATATCACTGCTTAACCCAGTACAAACATTGTGGAACCTGTGTGTTTTGGGGAAACTGCTAGGTACTTATGACCTAGATTGGCCAATGTTAGAACCAGGATACTTGGGTTGATGGACTTTGGTCCATCTTATGTTCTTATTGAAACTATCATGGCAAGTCAAATCTTTCTATGGAGAGAGACATCTATGCTCTTGAGAATCTTATCATAGCCATTCTGCCAAGATCAATGCATTGTCAGATTTCTTGACTGCTTGTTGCTTCTTTATTGATAGTTGATCCAAGTAGATTAAAGTTGTCCACTATTTCAATTTCTTCTCCACCAACAATGAACTTTATGATTTTGCCAGTTGTCAGGATCTTTCTCTCCTTTACATTAAGGTGCAGGCACATTTTAAGACTGTGTTCCTTGATCATGAAAAGCAAATGTTTCAGATCATCTTTACTTTCAGCCAGTAAAGTGGTAACATCAACACAGTGAAGGTTGTTGATGACTCTCCAATCAATCTTACATAGTAACATAGTAAATGACGGCAGATAAAGACCAGTATGGTCCATCTAGTCTGCCCAGTAAGATGGCAAGAGTAGGTGCACCTGCCGCTCCATGCAGGCCACCCCTCCCCATGTCTTTGTTTTAGGGGTGAACCCACCACTCTGTATAGGACACCCCTGTATGTTAAGAAATTAGTTAGTTAACTTTATTTTGATTTTATCCTGTTGTTGTAAAGGGATCCACTGTGTCTGTCCCATGCCATTTTGAATTATGTCACTGTATTTTCCCCCATCACTTCCATCGGGAGGGCATTCCAAGCATCCACCACCCTTTCAGTGAAAAAGTATTTCCTGACATTGCCTTTCAATTCACCCCCTTGCAGCTTCATGTTATGCCCTCTAGTTTTACAGCTTCCCCATCTTTGGAAAAGGTTTGTTCATTATATCTCTTTAAGTATTTAAAGGTCTGAATCATATCTCCCCTGTCCCTCCTCTCCTCCAGAGTGTACATATTTAGATCGTCAAGTCTCTTTTCATAAGGCTTCTGACGCAGGCTTCACACATCTGTTGTCTTCAAACAATCCTGCTTCTCTGATGAATTGTTTTGCATATAAATTAAACAGGTATGGGGAAAGTATGCAGTCTTGTCATACACCTTTACTGATTTTAAATCATTCTATTTCTCCTTGTTCAGTTCAAACTGTTGCTTCTTGATCAATGTAAAGGTTGTGCAAGAGAACGATCAGGTGTTCTGGTATTCCCATGCTTCTTAATGTGGCCCAAAGTTTCTCATGGTTTACACAGTCAAAAGCCTTGCTATAGTCAATAAAACACATATAGATATCCTTTTGGTATTCATTAGTCTTTTCAAGGATCCATCTCACATCTGCGATGATGTCTCTTGTTCCTCGCCCTTTCCTGAACCCTGCTTGCACTTCGGGGAGTTCTCATTTCAGGTATGATTGTAGTCTCTGCTGAATAATCTTCTGTAGAATCTTGCTGGCATGTGGTATCAGAGCAATTGTGTGATACATGTTCCTTCCCTTCAACCTTGAGGCTGACAGTATTACATTTCTACCTCCTTCTTATATTTATATTTCCTTCTATCACTAATGGGGCTGATATTCAAAAGCATTTATCTGGGTAGCAGCAATGCTATCTAGAGTTGCCAACTGGCCAGTTTTCAGCTGGCCTGAATGTTTTTTATACAACCAGGTTCTCTGCTGGCAGACCCTTAAAATTGGCATTGGAAAAGCTGTTTTTTCTCTGCTGCAGTGCTAAATTGCTGAATGCCAACTAATGCTTTATTACCATGAGCAACAGCAGGCACCAATTGACACTCAGCAGGCATTGAGGCAGGCAGCTACCACCTACCCAGTTTCAGTATGTGCCACAGGAGAGTTAAAGGAACACAGGGTCTACCTTGACACATCTGTGCAGAAGGGATATTGGGTCCTGTACTTCCTCCTGCATCAGAGGGGGCAGGACCTGCATCACTCTTTGGCACACATTTGTTGAACTAGGTGGTGGCAGATGAAGATTGACAGCAGATTTCTGGTGCAGCAAGTTGGATTGGGAAGGAGGGGGGATGATGTGCTGGACTTGATGACACTGTGGAAGATGGCATAATGTCACAGATGAGGGAAAAGCTGAACTTGGGGAAGGAGAGTGCTGATGGAAGGAATGTACTAGTCTGCTGGATATAATTGGACTCAAGGGCTGTGGGAAGGAGACTAGGGACACAAATGAGCAAATGGTGGACTTGGGGAAGGAGGGTGTGTGTGCTAGACATGATGGGTATGTGGCAGAGAGAATAAGGACACAAATAGAGAGAGGCTGTACATAGGGAGAGGGGTAGAGAAGCTGAAAGGGATGTGTTGAATATAATGGGGCACTAGAATGAAGAACAAAGTCACAGATGGGACTGTGGATTACGGGGGGGGGGGGGTGGAGGGGGATCAGGACAACAATGGGATATAGTGGATCACCTGGGAAGGGGATAGTAGGGAGGCAGAGAGAGAGAGAGAGAGAGAGAGAGAGAAAGCTGGATATAAGCTGTAAAATTGTAAATAGTTTCTAGTTTTTATTTATATTTTATATAGTTCCTGTGTTACAATATGTTCAATGTAATGGTTTTTGATGTGCTGTTCTCTGTAAACTGCCCCTGATCTCTGGAAGGGGCGGTATAGAAAAGTTTCCAAATAAATAAATATAAATAAAGACACTGGATGGAGGGAGAGGTGAGAGCCTGGACCAAGGGAGGGGGAGAGAGAGAGGAGATTTTGGGAATGAGGGGGGGAGGTAGAAAGGGAGAAATGGGAGTTTGTGAGAGGTTGGAGAAGGAGTGAGCTATAGGAATGCGAGGACTGGGTCAGGGAAAGTAGTAGATAGATGCAGTAAAAATGAGGACCATTGAGAGCTGTTTTGTAAGAAGGAGAAGTGAAACCAGAATAATGAAGCAGAGAAATGAATAGAAGAAAGCATAAAGGGAGAGATCAATATCAGAGATGAATAAAGCGGAAGAAATGAAAACAGGAGGAGAAAGAAATGACAAATGGACAGGAGATTGTGGAAATCAGTATCCAGAGTCTGGGATCAATATACGAGGAAAATTAAAATGGTGAGACAACAAAGGTCGAAAAATAATTTTATTTTCTAGTGTGATATATCAGTTTTTGAAGTATTTATCTGCCAGGGGCTAGACAATCTGTTAGCATGGAGTTTGTACAGTATGTAAGAATGTGTAGTTATTCTAGCTTGTTCAATTTTTCTAATAGGTGGACTGATGTTCTAGGACTCACTGAAAAATTTACAGTACTCCTTTTCCTAGGTAGGATTGTTATTGTGTGAGTTTTGGAAATTAGTGCTGGCATGGTAGATTTTCGGTAAGTCTTGGGTGACATTTTGTAGTTTTGTATTACTTTATAGTAATACAAAAATTAAAGAATTTAGACTGAAATTAAAGAATTTAGAAAAAAACTAAAAACACACCTATTTACCTTACATTACACACCTCTGGCTAACCAAACTAAACAAAGAGACACAGGGTAATAAACTTTACTAAACATACATCTATATGATAATAAATAAATGCAAAAACTGATATTAAAACGTTGTTCTCATGTAATTCAAATTGTATAAATCTAATGTAAATATGTAAAAAGTTTGATTACATCCTCACTATACCTCAGGATGTAAACAATGTTTGCAAGTTTTAATTATACTGTTAAATGTAAAAATTTAAATCTGTTCCCTGTAAACGACTAGGATATGATTAATCATGTACCTTGAATTTTTTCTGTTCATTGTAAACCACACTTGATACTTGGGAAAGAGCGGTATATAAATGTGTGCTAAATAAATAAATACAATAAAATAGTATGCTTGGTACTGAAAGGGTGTATGTTGCTGTTAGTGAGATAACAAAAGAATCGGTATTTTTTGTATGGTAAATTTCTAAGGGGAAACATCCTAGTTCTGATCTCCACCTACTGTTTGGGGATGGGCAGGAGGTTCTGTGGATGCAGAATATATGTTTGGCTTTAAGACCATATGGAGGAACATATTGTGTGTTGGAGAACTAAGAAAGTAACTAGCTCAGAGGGTGCTGAAGCGTGCAACCTCTTGTACCCTACCCTACCCTTTGTGGACTGCAGGAGCTAAAACCTGTATGGCTGCTATCATAGCAGTTATTGATGGGCGTGGGGGTGGAGCAGGAGATGAGGCAGTGCAGGGGTAGAGTAGGGGCTAGGGTTAGGGTTAGGGCTACAGCAGGGGCAGAGGTAGGGGCAGGGCATGGGCAGAACACAGATAGCAACAGGTGGCAGATTGTTCTCTTTTATTTATTTATTTTATTTATTTATTTAACAGCTTTTATATACCGCACTTTTATCATCAGCGCGGTTTACATTTTAACAACTTTGTACTTAAGCATAAAACGTATGTCAAGTTTACAAGTAACAGGAAATGAGAACATGGATAACAGGGGTTAAATAAATAACATATATTCACAACTATTTACAATAGATTCTCAAATGTATGAGCTCTTAAGATGGGGGTCTATGAGGTTTTGATCTAGAACGGGTAATGAAGTTTCGGGAACTTATTTGACTAGCCATGGTCGTTGGTTTGTGTAGGGGGGGGGGGAAGGGAGCCAGTGCAATGTGAGAAGTGTTGTAGGAAGAGGTATGTTTTTAGAGATTTTCTAAATTGGGACAGGTCTTGTTGTGATCTGATGCTGGGTGGTAGCGCATTCCAGCATCTGGGGGCAAAGGAGGAGAATGCTCTTGTAGTAGTTGTCTGAGTGAGTTTTGTAAGGTCTTTTGGGACTGTTAGTATGTTCTCTGTTACAGATCGTCTAGATCTGGTGTTCTGTGTGTGATGAAGAAGGTCAGATAACGAGGATGGTGAGATTTGATGGAATGCTTTGAAGGTCAAAATGAGGGCTTTGTATAAAATCCTGCATGATATCGGGAGCAGTGAAGTTCGAATAGGATGGGAGTAATATGTTGACTCCTTGATGCTCCATGAAGAACCCTGGCAGCTGTATTCATGGCCAATTGAAGGGGATTCAGCGTGCTCTTGGGTAGGCCGTGTAGTACGATATTTGCATAGTCAAAGTGAGGAGTGACTAATGCCTGGAAGGTTGTGCGGAAGTCGCATGGTTCAAGCATAGGTCTGAGGTGTCAGAGTGTCCTGATCTTATAGTAGATGGCTTTTATAGTATTTTTTATATGTTCTTTGAATTCAAGCCGCTGGTCAAGTATAACACCCAGGTAACGTATTGAGGTTTTGAGTGGTAGATCGGCATCTCTTGTTCTTAGAGTTGGTGGAGGAGAGAAATCTTTGTTCCTTGTGACAATCAGGACTTCATTTTTTTTGAAATTAATTCTGAGATTTTGTGAGAGCAGCCAGTCTGAGATTGAATTGAAGCAGGTGATTAATGTAGTGTAGTCAGGTTTTAACACATTGATTGGAGTGAATAAGAGCACATCATCTGCGTAGATGAGACATGATATTCCGAATGAGCGGGAGATGTTGCAGATGGGCTGCATATAGATGTTAAAAGCAGAGCTGAGAGGAAGGAACCCTGTGGTACTCCTTGCTTCTGATGGAAAGGCTGAGATGTAGTGTTACCAATCCGTACCTGTTGCCAGCGGTCTTCCAGGTAAGATTTGCACCAATTCCATGCCGCTCCTTGAATCCCTTTTTCATGGAGACAGGCAAGAGGTTGGTCATGGTCAACAGAGTCAAAAGCTGCTGCTATGTCTAGGAAGATCATTGCAACTCCATTTCTGATGTTGTCTGTTGTATTAATGAGCGTGTTCATTAGGGAAGTTAGGAGGGTTTCAACTCTGTGGGCTTCCCTGAAACCATGCTGGTTTGGATCTAGTGGGGCTTCGGAGTCAATGTGTTGTTGAATTTGTCTCAATATAACTTTTTCCAGGATCTTGGCTAATAAAGGAATGCTTGAAATTGGGTGGTAGGAGTCTTCCTTTTTTGGATCCAGTTTATTGTTTTTCAGTAGGGGACGGATGGAGGTCTGCTTGAGAGCTGATGGAAATATCCCGGAGCTAAGAGACTGGTCAGCTAAGGCTGATATGTATGGGCTGAGTTCTGTTCTCAGTGATTTGATCCAGTGGGCTGGACATGGATCGTTAGGGGCGGTGGTGGCATTGATGGATGTTATAATTTATTTGATTGTCTTTGGAGTTGGAGATGAGAAATTATTGAGTATGAATTGGACGTTGGAAGGTTGTGTGGTTACACTTGTGGTTGATGTTGTGATCTTGATCGCCTTGGATTGGATGTAGTCAGCGTATAGTTGTAGGTGTATATGTTCCTGTTGTGGTGAAGAAGGATCATTGGTTAGGGATTTTACTAGTTGGAAGAGATCTCTCGGTTTATTAAGGGAACGGCTAAGGAGCCTTGCATGGTGTTCTTTTCTCTTATCCCAGGTTAGCTGCCGATGGGATTTCAAGTAATCTAAGTAAATGGATTGGTCATAAGGATTTAGGGAGTGTCTCCATTTCTTCTCTAGTCTCCTCAGTTGTTGTAAGGAGGTTCGTAGCTCGGAGGAGAACCATGGTGCGTTCTTTTTCTTGGGAATAGGAGAGTTGGTAGAGGTTTTGTCATCTGTGATGGTAGGCTGGGCTGCTAGTCCAAGGGCGCTGTTCCAGTTTGATACAATCTCATCGATGTCATCTGGTATTATAGAGAGTTTCGGGATGGTTTGGGAAGTAATTGTGTCTATGTTGAATGGTTTGAATCGTGCTGGTTTTGATGGTGGATAAACATCTGGTGGTTTGTTTGGAGATTCCACAGATGGTATGATGAATGTAATAAGGTTATGATCAGACCAGGGGATGGGGGTTGATAGGGGCTCAGATTGATTTAGCAGTTTCAAGGATGATGATGGGGCAAAGATGAGATCAAGGAGATTTCCTCGTTTATGGGTGGGGATTTTTACAATTTGACCATAGTGTAAGTTGGTCATGGCATCAAGGAAGGAGTTGGATACTGAAGGCAGTGTGGAAGCAAGGTTAAAGTCTCCGAGGATCCAGTTGGGTTTGTTGATATCTAATGGGTTGATGGCAAGATCAATTATGGTTGAGAGATCATCAGCTGGAGCATTTGGGGCTCTTTCAAAAGTTGGCAACTCTACTGCTCTCCGTATAAATGCTGCTGAGCCAGATATCCATAGAGTGCCACTAAATACCTTACAGACTGCCACAGCACTATCCAGATAGTGTTGAGGAGGTCGGGGGCATAGTTGTAGCAGAGATCTGACCTATCCATTTAGAACCAATTTTCAGTGTTATCTAGGTAACTTAGGAGTGCAAAAAGGTTGGCTCTAGAGCCATCTGGATAAATTATGACTGCTATCCTAGAATGGAGGAGTAGCCTAGTGGTTACAGTAGTTGCCTCATATTTAAACAATCAAGGGTTTGATTCCCACTGGTATACCTTGGGCAAGTCACTTTACCCTCCATTGCCTTTGTAAAAAAGGCCTGACAATCTACTTCTGTTAATACATTGCCATGAAAACCCAGACGCAGCTGAGTTGCTATTAGTCAGCAATGACTCAATGGCAAAAAAAAAAAAAATCCTGATAGCAATAGCATAATTTGAATATTCAATAGAAGCCACTGTCTGGGTATTGCTACAGAATACCTAGCTTTGTTTTACCCACAATGGTCAGTGTTTAAAAAAATTCTGACTGCTGTGGGTTGAAAATAAGCCCTTATATATACAGCATTTAACTGTATAGGCTATTTTTTCTTACATTTGCATCTTTGCTTTCCTGAGTGCTATCCCGGCTTCTCTTAGCTTTCTTGTTAGGTCTATCAAGCCAAATGTCCTGTTTCTCACAGTGGCCAACCCAGGTCACTACTACTGCTACTACTATTAAACACCTGTAAAGCGCCACGCACTCAGCGCTGTACAACCAAAAGTACGAGAGTCCCTGCTCGTCCGAGCTTACAATATTGTCACGAGAATTCAATGCTGATGGACTGATGTGATCTCTAAATTAGTTCTGTGACTACAATCATTTTTATCGAGTTGCTTAAGTTAGGTATAAAGAATGTTAAGTTTACATTTATGCTTTCTAAGAAACCTTTTGTATTGATCCTGATTTGTGAATGATTTCTCCAATGGCTATATAAATTTTATGAACTTATTAGATTTAGGTGAATTTTCAACTGCACGCTATTCATGAGATAAAAGACATTGCTGAAAAAGTTAAGTAAAAAAAGTATAAAGAACAAAGAGGCCCTTTCACTAAATTGCACAAAGTGATTAACTCATGTTTTAACACACAGTGAGCATGTTTACATAAAGTGCACTACTGGACAATGCAGGGTTTAGCATGCACCAAACACATACCATGGGGCACAGAAATCAGGAGTGTACACTAAAGAAAGTACCCATACTAAAAATCTCACACTACCCAAGTGCCATGCAACTGGGCACAGTTAGGGTAGGGATTGGGCAGACAGTGGACATGAAGAGCAGTATACGGCTAGCATGTATGCATTAGTGGCCATCCTCAATGCAAATAATGCCATTAATACATGTGCAGTAATGCCAGCCTAGACCAAGCACTAAGGTCGGGGGTTCAAATCCCACTAGAGGACAGCAACCTTGGGCCGGAAGGACTGGGGTTTCTAGTCCCACAGGTGCTCCTTGTGGTCTTGGGCAAGCCACTTAACCCTCCATAGCCCATGTTCCCTGTAAAATAGTTATCTCCAAGTTATAATGCCCTGTTCAATGTAATTTCAGTTTGTTCAATGTAAACCGCACTGATGCAAAATAGCGCGGTATATAAGAGAATGTAAATAAATAAATAAAAGTCACCCACTATGATGACACTCCCCCCACCCACAGTACAGGTGCTATTCCTATCAAACCCAGTGCCCTGGGCCATTTTCCACACATAACACCAGGCTAATACTCAGGGATTGGCCCAATCATTATGTAAACTAGTTGGCTGCCTAGGGTGATAGGGAAAGGTTCAGGCAGCACAGGTTGGATTGCCACTGTACACAGGGACAGTGATCTCCTGGATACTCTCATGTGGGTTGTCGATCTATGTTATCATCACTCCTTGATGTTATGATGTCATCTTAATTTTGTGCATACTATGACAGTCATGACTTCTAAGCCAGGACTCACTTCTAAGCCAGGGCATGGGGAGTATGATCTCAGTCTCTCAAATTTACTGCTAAGGCTCAATGTAGTACTTGCATCATGCCAAAGAGAGCCTCCTGCTGGAATTCGTAAGATGCAACATGCATGGGTATTTTGTCAAGATGTGCTTGGAAATTCATCTTTATCAAGCTGGTAGCACCCAACACGATGGGAAATATTTCAGCATTTTTCTTCCACATTTTCTTGGTCTATTAGTGCATTTCCTAGTATTTCAGGATCTTCTGCCTCTCCATGCAATTCACAGAGTAGTCACTTAGAACTGACACCTCTTATCAATGCCGTTCTGGTGTTTTTCTCCTTAACCACTATATCCGGCTTCCTCGCATCCAGCTTTTTATCGGTCGGAATGGGAGTATCCCAGGTGATCATAACATTTCTGTAATTCTCTTAGGATCATGATCTCAGTGCTTTTCGGGAACATTGATGTTGTAGTGCTTACAGAATTTCCAATACATGAGGCACGCTACTTTATTATGTCTTTCTATATAGAAATTTTCTGCCATCAGAACTTCACAGCCAGCTATGAGGTGAATCACAATTTTCAGGTCTCCAGGTCTTTCTTACAGAATTGACATATGTCTGTGTTGCCAGTTTTTTCAATGCTTGCTGTAAATCATCTCATCCATAAGCGACTGTCCAGGGCTGCAACTATCAACCTCTCATCCTCCGGTTTCATTTCACCCATCCTTAACCATTCATGTGTCTGTTCTTGATTCACATAGGGTTCCTGGAATAACACATTTTGCCCCCACAACACTGCTGCTCACACAGATGCAATCCTTCATTTGCGTCCAAATGAAGCACTCTTGATACATCTTCACAATGACTATGCCTGTGAATATTTGGCCATGGGAAATAATGAACACCCAACAGGTTGATGCAGCCAACATGTACTCAAATAGTACATGATCTATGAAGAAGCCCCCTGTAATGAAAACCTCTAAAGGGTGCAAGAATAGGCATGCATAATATACGCAGTCCTCTGAATACCATGCAACCAGGAATCTTTGCTGGGTTTGCTACTTTTTAACAAATTCATAAATGACCTGGAAATGGGAATAACGAGTGAGGTAATCAAATTTGCAGATGACACAAAATTATTCAAAGTTGTTAAAACCCAAGAGGATTGTTAAAAATTGCAAGAGAACCTCAATAAATTGGAAGACTGGACATTTAAATGACAGATGGAATTTAATGTGGACAAGGGCAAAGTTATGCACCTAGGAAAGAACAACCCAAACTAAGGTTACATGATGCAAGTTTCAACATTAGGAACCACCACCCAGGACCACTTTTGTCTTTCCCCGCAGCTTGACTCCTGATCTGGCCTCCCATGGCCAGGGTCAGACTGTGGTTAATCTCCTGCACCCCCTCACCTTTTTGTTCCCAGCAGGCCTCCTGGCCCCGGATATACAGGGCTGATTTCAGAATCGGCCCTGTACAATCAGGATCGCGGACCGCCCACTGCCTACCCTAACTCTGCCTCCGCACCGCCTCCTCCTGCCCCTGTCTAAGCCTCCCCATACAAACTCCTTGTTCATATGGGGAAGCTTAGTTGGGGATGGCAAGGGGGACTTATAGCGGGGTGTGTTGTCCCAACGGGACATCCATCCTCACTATTCGCGGGACAGAATAGACCCCTATATGTTTCAAAATCTAAACTAAATAAGCAGAGACTAAAAACATCTGGACAAAAAGAAACCAATATATCACTCAATACAATAAGAATACTAAAATAGTAAAATATAGGGTGCTAAGAAACAAATAATTGTACTTGACTGTATGTATAAAGTTTACCCATGCAGTATTAGATAGAAACAATGGAACTTACTGAGCAACAGTGCTGATCAGAGCTTCAATACAGCTGCAGAAAGCAAAACCACCTATGGTCCACTGAAGAAAATATACCTAACAAGTGAGAGAGGCAAAGTAAGGGTTTATAATTATAGCAATATATCGCAAGGACCCATAAGTAATAATCTGAAGGAGAGTGGATAAGTAAACTAAAAGAAGCTCCAACACACCCATTATTAAAATAAATATAATTAATAACTGTTTCAAATATTAAAAAATTGGACTATGGAGATAGAGAATGGGTACTGCATGGTGTATGTGAACTCAAGTCATTGAACGGGAAAATATATAGAAACTAATAGACAGTGATGGACCATGTGATGCATGAGCGAATGAGGATGTGTTCTCTGCTCGCTCCGGGGCTACCCCTGTAATTAATATGCAAAATTACCCTATTCTCCTCTTAAGAATTAGACGATTAGGAGGATAATCTTTCCAAGGCAGCTGGTAATCGGGTTGGAAGCGGGTCAGACCTATAATGCCTCCACCAATGAAGAAAGATCATGACAAAGCTACTAGGAAGGCGGCAGTGGCCCAGCGATAATAGCGCCGGCAGCACCGGCATCCCCGGGGTCCAAAAAAAATGGACTACGCTCTGGAAGAATTAGCCAAAAAGGTGATAAAACTGTTAGACCCATGTTTGATCACATTATTAAAAAACTGGAAGATGTGGGGGACTCACTAGCGGATATAGGCTGGAGAGTGGATGAATTGGAACACCACATGGCGGCTGTGGAGGAATCTGATGGGCAGTGTGAGTGGGAGAGTACAGCACAGCAAACACAAATAGAGGCCTTGCTATCCAAAGTAGATGATCTTGAAAACAGATTGAGAAGGAATAACCTGAGATTAGTTGGAGTGTCTGAAACAATGTCGGATAGCATGTTGACCTCTTTGATAGAATCCTGGTTACCTAAAGTGCTGGGCCTAGAAGCCTTGATAGGCCAAATCCAGGTGGAGCAGGCACACCACTTAGGAGCCAGGACAGAGACTAGGCAGTGGCTAAGAGTGGTAATAGCAAAGATTCTGAATTTCCAGCATATTGTACTATTTCAAGATTACTCAGCCATGGTAGCAGCTAAGTGCAAAGAATATGCTCCACTCTGTGCCACACTATTCCGCAGGAAAGTGTGTTTTACCCTAGTGTACCCAACAGTAGTGTGAGTCCAGCATGAGGGACAGAGTCTCTCATTTGAAAGCTTAAACTCAGCAAAAAAAATTGTTGTGGATCTGGGCAATGGCGCTATGCCGTTTGCATAAGTAATACAGGCCGCAGAGACACATGGAAAGGAAAGGAAAGGAAAGAACAGGGCTTTTCTAATCTGGACCCTGAAGGGCTATGCCTTAATGGAGACATTGTAAAAAAGTGGTCAGCATACCCTCAATTGAATACAGAAGTACTCTGAGTGAAAGGAGATGACGAGGCCCTATTCAGGAGAGCGAAGAACATCAATAGGCAGGGTAAAGGCGGACATCGGGGACAATTTGGACAATACAGCATGGGGACAGCTGGGGACAGACAAGGACTGAGAGGAGAAGGAGGAAAGACTGGGGTAACTTCAGCGTCGGCCATGGATCAAGCCTCAAAGAGAAGAGGCATGAGAGCAAATGGGAAGTATGTGGAGGTAAAGGGTTTTTTTTTAAATGTAGGGGGAATAGGCTACAAAATAGAGATAGAGAGAAGAGGATGACTGAGGAGGCAGGCAAAGCAATGATGAGGGGGACCATTATCACCTATATGGCTAAACATCGCAAACAAATAGATCGAAGCATCTTACAACTTGAACAGACTCTACAGGAGCAGAAATGGGCAACCCTGGGATGCCCAGGCCTGGCGACTAGGAAAGCATATGTTGCAACCCAGACCACTCTTAACACCCTATTGCACAATAGAGCAGTGTCCAATATGCAATGTTATAGACATCAATTTTTTCGCTATGGGGACAGGAATGGGAAGTTATTGGCTCAGGTGTTGAGGGACTGGAGAAGTTCCTGGTTTGTAGCAACCATCAAAGACTCAGCTGGAGTCCGACAGAATGATCCTAAGCAAATAGCGGGAGTGTTTCGACAATTTTACCAATTGCTGTACACTCCAGAGCCAAATGTTCTAGATGAAGAAAAGGGCTTTTTAGATGCAGTCATGCTCCTGACCCTCACAGAAACCGAGTTAATCGAGCTCAACAAACCAATATCAGGGGGGAGGGGGAGGGGAAATCCAGAAAGTGATCAAGGCTGGGACCCCGCACAAGACTCTTCGGCCGGATGGATATGGGGTGGAATACTATAAGATCTTGTCCTCCCAGTTGACTCTGGCATTAGTCGCACTGTACACAGCGGTGCTGTTGGAAGGAAAATTTCCTGAAGACATGCAGTGAGCAACAATAACTGTCCTCCCTAAGCCTGGCAAGGACCTAGAAGACCCTGCATCATATAGACCTATTTCTTAAATCAATTACAACATGAAGGTTTTGGTGGCAGTGCTGGCCAATCTCCAAGCTGTACTCCTTAAACTAGTAGGGTCTCACCAGGTGGAATTTGTGAAAGGTAGAGAGGCCTCAAAAGTGTTAGTGGGAATGGAGTATTGCCTACATCACTGAGAGCCCCTGCTGCTAGTGAGCTTTGATGCAGAGAAGGCATTTGATGGGGTTCCTGGACTTATCTTTTTGAAGCATTGTGCCATTTCAGTATCAAGGGCGCATTTCTGAAATGGGTCCAAACATTTTATGTAGACTCCCGGGCTTCCATATTGGTAGGAGGCATTCAGTCCCCCATATTCACCCTGGGCAGGGGAACGAGACAGTGGTGCCTTCTTTCCCCTCTTCTATTTGTGCTCTCACTGGAACCTCTCTTGCTCTTCTTGATTAAGAAAGAGGAGATACAAGGAATTACCTGGGGAGTCATGGAAATTAAGCTTAGTGCATTTGCAGATGACCTACTCCTGTGCCTTACCAGCAAGTGTCCAAACCAGTCGCTACCGATAGCGTTACAACATATTTATTTATTTTATTAACATTTCTTATATACCGCACTATTCGCCATCAGCGAGGTTTACATGGAACAGAAACATCCGAGAAGTTGCATATGTCTGGTCATTACAATTAACAGGATATGGAACTTGGAGAACAGGGTAAACTATATACATAAGAAGTGTATTGAACAATTTGGAAGCTTTTCTGGTTTGAAAATCAATCGTACCAAATCTATGGCCTTAGATGTAAGGGGGCTAGTGAGGGACAAGTGGCAGAGGAGCTTTCCTCTGGTGTGAATGGACTCATAAATTTGATACCTGGGTATATAGCTACCGGCTGAATTTTCTAGCTCTACAACTATAACATTAAGCCTCTGTTGGGGCACACAATAGGAAGGCTAAAAAAGTGGCAGGACCTTCCCATCTCTCTGAAGGGCCAAATTGCCCTCTTCAAGATGATGGATCTCCCTCTCTTGCTCTACACATTAAGACACTTGCTGGTATGGGTTGCAAGGAGAGACCTGATGACCTTGCATGGGCACTTAAATAGATTTTTGTGGAGGGGATGTAGACCTCAACTAGTGCTATCTGTGCTGACGAAACCACTTTAGTATACATGCCCCTGTAACTATTACATTGACATGACAATTACTACACACTGATTCTCACAGTAACTGCACCTTGCATGATGGAGTGGAGAATGGGTGGGTTAGGGGCAGAGAGTGGGCATGGAGAGCACATTGTGATTAATGTGGGAGTCCATATAGTGTGCTGTCATTGTTGCAGTTAGCACAGCTGCACTTCATGGGTGGTGTTAAATATACTTGCATTAATTGTGAATGCCACTGCCACACATTACTTCCATAAGGCAAGGTACTTCAAGCCGGAAGGTCAGTGGTTCAAATCCCACTAGAGGACAGCAACCTTGGGCCGGAAGGACTGGGGTTTCTAGTCCCACAGGTGCTCCTTGTGGTCTTGGGCAAGCCACTTAACCCTCCATAGCCCATGTTCCCTGTAAAATAGTTATCTCCAAGTTATAATGCCCTGTTCAATGTAATTTCAGTTTGTTCAATGTAAACCGCACTGATGCAGAATAGCGCGGTATATAAGAGAATGTAAATAAATAAATAAATAAAAATAAATAAGATACTTTTCTGTGGTTAACCTCTGGCCACACCTCCAACACTTAGCACACAACCTTTGTACTTACTGCACATTTGTTTTTACATAGAATATGTGTTAAGTGTAAAACCTCGCTGCATCTTGGTAAAAGGGCCCCCCAATGAAGTGCAAATCAAGTTTTCAAAACTAAGCATATAGGGCTACAGTACTAATTAAAATGCTGGTGCTGGTGTTTAAATTAATACATATATTCAGTGTTGCTATACATGTGGTCAGTGATACTGAGTAAACATATAGGGCATGTATTCTATAGTGCACAAACTATTAGCATGAGGTTTAGAGTGTGGTAAGCACGCCATGCTAAAAATCCCATGCTAAATGGTTAGCATGCGATTGAGAATGGACTGGGTTGATTGGAGCAGAATGTGGGCATTGATGGCACAGTAACCGTGGTAGTTGCCATTAGCTTTGGTGCACTTAACACTAACTCAATGAGCGGGTGCTGGTTAGCATAGAGCAGGGGCGGCTCTATAATTAGACGGAGTGAGATGGTGGCCTCAGGCGGCAAACTTTTGGGGGCAGCAAAAATGCCCCCAAAACAGTCGCCTCACTCTGCCTTCAGTTTAAAAAAAAAAAGCGGACAAACTGCTGCTGCCACTATAGCTATTTAAAATGAAACCGTTACAGAGCCTCCCAGCGGTATGGAACCTCTGCTGCTGTTGCGTCCCGAAACCAAAAAGAAGTGACGCTAGAGCGGGACATGGCAGCAGCAGAGGTTCCATAGCACTGTGAGGCTCCGCACCGGTTTCCTTTCATTTCAAAAGCTATTGCATGCAGCCAAAGGGGAAGGAGCAGAACTATGGAGACACGGCCGACAGAGCAAAACAAGCTACACGAGGGGGGGAGGAGAGAAGTGGAACCAACTACATGGAGGGGAATAAGAGAAGCGGAACGAGCTATATGAGGGGGGGAGGAGAGAAGTGGAATGAACTACATGGAGGGAGGGTGAATGAGAGAAGAGGAGTGAGCTACATGGGGGGGATGAGAGAAGAGGAATGAGCTACACGGGGGGGGAAGGGGAGGGAGCTGACAAGGGGGCTGGAAGAAAACTGACAGGGGGAAGAGAGGAATGGAAGGGAGCTGACAGGGGGCAAAGAGATAGCTGGAAGGGAACTGAGAGAGGGGAAGGAGATGGCTGGAAGGGAACTGACATGGGGGGAAAGAGGGGGCTGAAAGGGAACTGACATGGGGGGAAAGAGGGAGATGGAAGGGAGCTGACACCTGGGGGTGGGACTGGAGGGAGCTGACATTTGGGGATGGAACTGGTAGGTGGCTGGGTAATGGGGTGGAAGCTGGCAGGAAGGGGGCACTGGGACTGGAATGGAGCTGACACGTGTGGAGGGTTACTGGAACTGGAAATAAGCTGATGGAAGGAAGTGAAGAAAACAAAAGAAAAGACAAAAAATGGCAGACAGAGTGCTAAGAGAAGACAGGAAAACAGAAGCCTCAGATCAGGACCGACATGACCAGAGAATAAAATGGTCAGACAACAAAGGTAGAAAAAATAATTTTATTTTCAATTTAATGATTGGATTCTGTGCTATCTTTATAGTTTACATAGTATTGTGAACTGCATCTCTTATCTGGTGCTGCACTGCATGCCGAGTCTGGCTTCTTGGGGTTTTGGTTTAATTTTTGTCTAAATATTTAATTTTTACTTTAGGTTATGATCACTTATTCTGTATTTGGTGAGAATCTGTGTTCTGAGTGTGTGACCAAGGCTGTGTGTTCTGTTAACATGAAATCTGTATGCAGGGATCTGTACTGTAGCTATTTGCCTTGTTCAGCTTTTCATATAGGTGTTAGATGTTCTAGGTCCCACTGCAGTATTTATAGTGTTGCTTTTTTTTGTATGAGTTTTGAAAGTTTATGCAGGTAATGGTATTGTAGATTTGGCCTTGTAGATTTTTGGTGACTTTTGTAGGGCTTTATATTAGTTGCTAATATTCCTAGTATTGGAGAATATTTGTTAGTGAGATGACCAGAATAATTTTTTTTTAAGATATTGAGTTCTGTGGGTGAATGTCCTAGTTCTGCTCTGCACCCACTGTTGAGGGAAGGGGTTCTATGGATGCAAAATATATGTTCAAAAAGAAAAAGCAAGAACCATAGCGCAGTTTATAACAAAATAAAAACGAGTTATAATTTAGTTTTATAAAGTGTGCTGTGGTTCTCGCTCATTCTTTTAGTTCCTTGGTGAGCAAACATCTTGCATTTCCTCCATATTATCTAATCAGCTTTTTGGTTTGGTTCAGTCCCTGACTGGAGTTTTGAGATGGTGCCCCCCCCCCCACACTATAGGTGGGGGCAAGGGGGCTGCCATCTCATCCTTCGCCTCAAGCACTAGATTGCCTTGAGCTGTCCCTGGCATAGTGTCATGTGGTTGCAACAAGCTAATGCAACAGACACACATGCCCCCTGAGATTAGCATAAACCATTGTGCTAGATTTGCAGCTGAATTTCATGCTAACACAGTACATTTTAGTGAAGTTACCCCATAATGCAGTCATTGCCACAACCACTATCCATTAAATACCGCTTTAATGTGAACAATTTTTGGTTCTGTCCTTACGCCACCCTACCTCTTCTCCTCCATTATCTAGATAGTGGCAGAGGAGTTAGGTGTAATTTTAGCACACTGCTATGAGGGTAATTTTGTAACAGGTCACCTATGTGGGCAGACTACACAGGCACTTATTTTAGCCTATTTTATAAAGATGCAGGCATCAATGTGCCTTTATAAAATACTTGTATAAATCCGTAAGAAAGAGTGGCTCAGTTGAAGATGCAAACATTTATGACTGCTTGAGGGCACGTATGGAAAGTATGCATGAAATGCCACATGTGCTCCACCAAACTCCTCCTCTGAACCTGCCTATTCTAAAGTCACATGCAAGGACATGCCTAATTGGACCTGACCAAATTTTATAAGATGCCTTTTATATGCATATATTGTCATATGCTTGTGAAACGTTCTTTATAAATTATGTTTTGACAACTATTAAAGGAAAGCCTAGGTTATTTGAGTGTGTTGCTTAAATTGTATAAGTCAACATTGCATTACACTCATTTGGAAAAAGACTGTTAGATATTCCTGCCATGATGTTGATTCAGCTGAGCCAAGTACATGCTTGTGCTGTTAGGATGACTGGTCAATTATAATGGAATGCACTGCCTGAAGAGCTATGTTATGAATTAGATTATATAAAAGTTTGACAATATTTAAAAATCCATCTTTTTAGGTAAAGGTTTGGTTAGTTTAGCAGAACTAAGGTTGGCTGTGATCTTTTTCGAAATGAAGGAGAATTATGTAAATACTACTATGTTTAAATATGTGTAAATAGTTAATTTTTGACTATCCAAGTTGAGCTACCTGTTATCTGTATTTTTACGGTTAACCCACCGTAAAACATAAATGTTCCATGTAAACCGCACTGATGTTGAAGAGCGCGGTATATAAGAGAAATAAATAAATAAATATTTAACATATTCAACATCTTAATATGTATTTGTTAGAGGAAAGGCAGGAAAGAGGAGATATGATGGAGATGTTTAAATGCCTCTGTGGCATAAATGCACAAGAGGAGAGCCTCTTTCAATTGAAAGTAAGTTCTGATATGAGGGATGTAGGATGAGGGTGAAAGGGGATAGACTCAGGAGTAATATGCAGAAATATTTCTTTACGGAAAGAGTGGTAGATGCGTGGAATAGTCTCCCAATGGAGGTAGTAGAGATGAGGACAGTATCTGACTTCAAGAAAGCAGGGGACAAACACAGAACATCTCTAAAGAAAAAAAGGGGACTATTGTAGATGATATGGAAGGGCAGACTAGGTAGGCTATATGGTCTTTTTTTTGCTGTCATGTTTCTATGGGATTGCTTTCATGAAAAAGAGTTTAATATGTTTAATATGTTGTGTTGAGTCTGTGGATTATTTTTGTAGTATGATGTATATTATGTAAGCTGAATAGGACACATTTGTGAGATGCAGTATTATTGCATATAAAGTTTAGTAAGTGGAAATAGAAATGGATACCTCCTATCTATCTAGTGGCCAAAAATATATGTTTAGTGAACCAATATGTTTTATTTTAGATGCTTTGCCAAAAACATCTAAAAATCAGTATTACAACATGAGTCACAGAAGGTTGATTAGAAGCTGTAGACTAAATTATTTTTGGAATTGTTTAGTTTGAAACAAATAGTGTTAATGTAGCAGCTTGCTGTTTTTATTGTCTTGCCTGTCATTTACGTTTTCTCTGAGGCACTAAATGAGTACATTAGAAATAGCAGATAACAACAGCTTAATCAGCATGTCCAATTAAACATCTCTGAGAATTCCTATGATGTGACAGATAGTAAGAGCAGGGAAACCTGCAGTTTTTGATTTTCATGTGGCTGACTTGAGCCACTAGTTTCTCGCATAGTGAAATTTGAGTTTGTGGAGTTCAAATTAAAACATTGAAACTTTGAAAACAACAAACAAAAACAGCAGAAGCACACTGTCAGGTGTTCGACAACTTAAAATGCCTTATTTAACAACCCAATGCCATATGAATGTCAGATTCTCCCATATTTGTTTTAGGGATATGAATTTCTGCCTATGTGTTATCTTAGGAAACAAATTCATTCATCTCCACTTAGACAGTTCGGACTATGCTAGGACTTATGGATTATAGCCTGTGCCAAAAATGAAGTTCCTTTAATATATTGATAGCTCTATTTAATAAAGAAATTTAAAGTTTAGATGATATTGTGTGATGGAATACATGTTAAGATGTACATGTTAAAGTTTTACCCTGCACACTAGCTATGATACCAACATGCATGTTTATCACAAAAGCTACCATGCCATGCTAGCTAATAGCAGAAATCCACTGTGCTAACTGACCCAGAATAAAGGAGTTAATTATTATAGAATGGGGCTAAATGGGGTACTGGGGTCCCCTGGAGAAAGGTTCAGAAATATGGAGAGCGAGACTGACCTGGAATTTTGCTGACAGCCTGACAATGTATGTGTGAAAGAAGCCAAGGTCGTATTTTGCAGAAGCAGCTAGACAGAAAAGCAAATGTTTTTGAGGGGAAACAGAATGTTTATGCTTGCAGGATGCTTGTCATGACTAGAAGTAGTCAATATATTTATGCCCAGCTTGATCAGTAACAGCAAAGCTTTACCTGAAACATATAGAAGTAAATTATAGATATGAATTTGCAAAATACAATGCAAAGTTTGACGTAAGCAGATAAGGTACAATTGTACAATGCAACAGTTTTTGCTAATAAAAAGAAGTGCTGCATGCAATGGGGGAAGGGTATTCTGTAATTCCCCTTCCTAAAGATTTAGCAGAACTTGGTTATTGTTAGGATATAACTCTGTGTGGTGTTTCCATTTTTTTTCTCACTTGCTCCTGAGTCCAGAGCTAGGGACCAAGAGTTGAAGGATTCCTGTGCTTGTTGCCCCTGGTTAGGATTAGAACACACAAACAGTTATCATAAGGAAATCCCCCTACACCTGAATACTGGCAAAAAGTTATCCGTCTTTATTTCTTATCCCCCTTAAGCACTATCTCAACCCTGGTGTCAAAAGCATTCTTCTAATTCATCACACAGCCTTGCTAAGAAAGCCATCATCCACAAAAGGGATCTCCCAAAGAGAAGCATTCCCCTTTAGAAACTCCCTTATAGAAGGAACACATTGCCATATATCCTTCTAGAACTCAGTATTCAGTTTGAAGGTCTGGAATCTTCACGGGCAGGAAGTATGTTGGATCTCCCTTGCCCGTTTATAGCACAGTTGTCACTGAATTGCACTAGGACCATATATGGTGACCATATATGGTAAGTGGAAGAAATGAATGAGGACTCTGCCCTCTGCTCAATGCAGTGATTAGCTACTGGACATGAATACTAATTTTTGATATCTCAAAAATTATGCTCTTCATCACCTCCCTTAGGCCCCCTAGTCTATCTCTAAACAGTTGTCAGCTGGTCAGAAATAGGCCCCCAGGGCTTTACATGGCCATGAAGAGATATTTTCCTTTCAATTGAAAAGGGGGGAAGGGCCTTCCTCATTCATTTTCCATAGTTTACCTGAAGCAGTCTTTACTATGGTAGTCAAGGAAGGTACAATAGCTTCCTCTTGAATGGAGAAGAAAGTAGAAATAGAGGTAGAACAGGTGACTTCCTCTTCCACTTTAGAGAGGACTGTACCTAGTCAGGGTGTGCTAACTTTTCTATTCCGTTTAGTTTCAATTCTGAGGGGTTTCTGGAATTCCTATTTGGTTTATTGGTTTCTTTTTTTCACTTTGTTTAATTTGTTTCCAGTTTAATGTGCTATTGGAAAAGAGTGCATAAAATAAATTAATAACATGTGCTATAAAGGAAAATGAATTCCATCAGGATTTCTTTTGTAATTTTTTTGAAAAGGAATAAAACAAAATAAATATTTTATTTATTTATTTATTTACAGAATTCGATATACCACCAAAGGTGCTTGCATCATGGTGGTTTACAATAACCGAGTGTTGATATACAGAGACAATCACAATCATAATGAAATATGACAAACAATCTTTGGACACAAAAAGGAAGGAGTGGAATAGCAGAGCAATATCAAGAAAAAGGACACTGAATTATTGTATCAGACAATAGGGAAAGATAACTGATCAATGAGAAAAGGAAAGAGGGAAGGAAGTCAGTGAAAAGCCTGCGTGAAAAAACAGGTCTTCAATACTGCCTTAAATTTCCTAGATGATGACTCAGAACAAATTTCACTAGGGAGAGAATTCCACAGATAAGCGGTTTAAAAACTGAAGGCCATGGTTCTGTAGGTCTCTAAACCTAGTAGGCGTGTACTTGGAATAACTAGGAAATTCTCATTCATGGAATGAATTGCAAAATGCAGGGGTATAAGGGATGAGAAGTGAGTGCAGGCAGACCGGTATGGAAGGTATGGTGTGCTAATAGAAGGACTTGGAATTTAATACAATGAGACATAGGAAGCCTGTATTCCTTGAAGAGAAGTGGAGCAGCATGATCATAATGGGTTGCATTGGTGAGAAGTTCAATCAAAATATTCTGAATTGTCTACAGGTGTTTTAGCTGAAATTGCAGAGAACCAGATAGTAAAGAATTACAATAGTCTAACTTATTAATCACAAAATTATGAAGGACAATGTTTGGTGCTTGGATGTCAAGATAAAGCTTCATTGCCCTTTTTTATCTTAAGGAAAATAAACAGTTTTGGACTGTATTTGTGATATGGGGGCCAACAAACAGTAAGGTGTTATCAATCAGAATTCCAAGTAAACGGATCAAAATCTGCAATGTGATAAGGGTAAAAGAAATGCTCAGCTGGGGGAGGAAGGGGAATTTGCAATCATGAGAGATCCAGATATCTTCGGTTTAGTGAGGTTAAGTATCATTTTATGGGCTTGGAGCCATGGTGCAGTGGAATCAAGTTTTGAACTTATTGTTGCTCAGAAAGAAGGATCCCCCATGGGCAATAACCAATTTGATGTCATCTGCATAGAAATAGGCACTAATGTTTAAATCTTGAATGAGTGTGGCAAGGGGCGAAATAAAGAGGTTGAAACGAATAGGTGTAAAGATCAATCCCTGTGGGATATGGAACGACTGAGGAAAAGAAGCGGACAGATGGCTATCAAATGAAACTTAGAAGACACGATCGGAAAGACGAATGGAACCAGTTTAGGCCAAGAGAGGTGATACCGGAAATTCTCAAGCAGTCAAGAAGGAGAGAGTGATCTATGACATTGAAAGCAGAGGTCCAGTTGAATTATCATCACATCTTTGAGGTTGTATAAATGGGTCATAATTTCATTTAAATGTCCAACAAAAGCAGTCTCAGTACTATGTTGTGGACAACTGTGTGGAAGGAGTTGTTGCTTTCCTAAAAGCAGGAGACTTGTGGTATTTCCTTTTAGAGGCATATTGACTAAAATGTGTAAGTTTTGCATTAGAAGCAAAAACTAACATGCAGAAAATGTAAAGGTTTTCCACTAACTGCTGTGGGTGTAGTCAGCAAATGCTCTGAAGTAAGTGCATAGGGCATACATAACACACAGACCCATATTACATGCATCAGCAGATAGCACGGATGCACCAGTGTTATCTGACAAGGCATTCAATGCAAGCCACAGCTACTGTCCCAACCAAAGTAGAAAAAATAGTCCCCAGCACACAACCTCCAGTCTCTAATCTCCCACCCCCTGGATGCAAGTTCTGATCCTGATCAACACCTCACAAGACAAACCCCTGAATCAACATCCCCCGTGTGAAACCCCCTCCCCAATCAACTTTCCCCAGATCAAATCCCTTCCAATAACTGATGTATCTGTGCTATTTGATGATGTATATAATATGGGTCTGTGTGTTAAGTGTATGCGCAATGCGCTAACTTCAGAACATTTGATGACGACACCCACAGTAGTTAGCAGAAAACCTTTGAACTTCCTGCACATTCGTTTTTGTTTCTCCTCCTCCAGAACTCGTATTAACTGCTCATCTAATCCTATACCCACCCATCAACTAAGTTCTATATCCTCTGCTGTCATCCTTCCCATTTGTGTATCCTCAAACTATCACTTTCCACTGCAACTGTTCTTGCAGCCTTCAAGCATTCTGTGATTACACCTCTCATCAAGAAACCCTTACTAGACCCTACCTGTCCCAATTATTGACTCATCTCCCACTTCCATTGTTTTTCTAAACTATTTGAACATACAGTTCACAGCAGTTGTCTTGATGTTCCCTTCTCTCAAGCCCTTCTGGATACATTTCAATATGGCTTTCATCCTCTGTATTCTACTAAAGTCTATTTTGCCAAAGTCTCTGATGACTTGTTTCTCACCAAATCCAAAGACCTTTACTCAATCCTCATCCTTCTTGATCTTTCTGCTGCTTTTGACACAGTTGATCACCACCTTCCCCTTGATACCGTATCCTTGCTTGGATTTAAGGGCTCTGTTCTGTCCTGGTTTTCTTCTTCTCTCTCCTACTGTACTGTTAGTGTATGTTCTCGTGGATCCTCCTCTACTGCTATTTCACTCTCAGTTTTTTATCTGCATAGAAAGATAAAAACATGATGGCAGAAAAAGACCACATGGCCTATTTAGTCTGCCCTTCCATATCAACTGCAATAGTCCCCTTTTTGAATTTAAAGATTTTCTATGTTTGTCCCATGCTTTCTTGAATTCAGATACTGCCCTTGTCTCTACTACCTCCATTGGGAGACTATTCCATGCATCTACCACTCTTTCTGTGAAGAAATATTTTTGCATATTACTCCTGAGACTGTACTAGGGCTCTATCTTGGGACATCTTCTTTTCTCTCTCTACACTCAGTCCCTTGATGCACTTATCTCCTCCCATGGTTTTCAGTACCATATTTATGCTGAAAACTCTCAGATCTGCCTCTCTGCACCTGAAAACTCTCCAGGAATCCAGGCCTGGATCACTGTCTTCTTATCTGACATTGCTGCCTAGATGTCCTGCCACCATCTGAAATTGAATGTGTCCAAAACCAAGCTTCTTATCTTTCCCCCTACACCCCCCTCCCCCTCCCTCCTTTCTCTATTTCTGTGGCTAACATTCTATTCCTCCCTGTTTCCTCAGCTTGCAACCTTGAGGTCATCTTTGATTTCTGTCTCTCCTTCTCCTCACACATCCAACAGACAGCTAAAACCTGCCATTTCTTTCTTTATAACATTAGTAAAATTTGCCCCTTCCTTTCTGACCCTTATCCACTCTTTAGTCACTTCCTGACTAGACTATTAATAGTTTCCTCCTTGCTGGTCTCCCTCTGAATCATCTCTCTCTCCCCTTCAATCTGTTCAAAATTCAGCTGCCCAGCTAATTTTCCATCGTTGTTGCTATGCTTATGTAACCCCTCTTCTTAAGTCACTTCATTGGCTCCCTATCCATTTCCAATTCAAACTTCTCCTACTGACCTATAAGTGCCTTCATTTGGCTACTGCTCACTACCTTTCCTCTCTTATATCTCCCTACATCCCTCCTGGGGAACTCGTTCTTCTGGCAAATCCCTTCTATCTGTGACCTTCTCTTCCACTACCAACTCCAGACTTTGATCTTTCCATCTTGCTTCTCTGTTTGCCTGGAACAAACTATCTGAGTCAATATACCAGGCTCCTTCTCTGGCCCTATTCAAATCAAGACTAAAACTCACTTTTTCGAGGCTTCTTTTGTATCCTGATCCACTTAGTCTCCTGTTTATCTCCTATGTGTTTCCTTACCATTCCCCTTGATATATTCAAATCCCTAATTGTATTGTCTGTCTTGATTAGACTATAAACTGTCTTTCATATCTCTGTACAATGCTGTGTATGTCTTGTAGCACTATACAAATAATTAGCAATAGTAGTAGTAGTAACCAAGCTCCCAAGATCAAAGGCCCTCTAGTCAGCTAAGACCCTGCCAAGATCAAGACCCTCCCCCAGCAAGGATCACAAAATAACCCTCCTCCCACCCCCCCCCCCCTCCCTGACCCCCAGAATCCCTGTAGTAGGTATCCCTGGTTGACTAGATCAATCCCCCTCTGCACCTATCCTGTTGCCTTACAGGATCAAAATGTTGTATTACTACTAGTAGGGGTCAGTCTACCAAATAAGAGCAATCCTCATCACTGAGGTGATATAGCTTATAGCTCCAATTTTCCACCTTTTTTCTGCTTTTGTGAAGAAGAAATATATCAATACATTGCCTGTTCTGCAGGACCACTCCTGACTCTAAAGAAATATTAAATAGGTCAGACAGTGGGGCTACCTAAACTTCACTAAGTTCCTTAAGTATCCTTGGATGTATTCCATCAGTACTCATTGCCTTTCTATTTTTAGTGTGAGTAGATTCTGAAAATTGTTTGAGATCTACCTCACTTGCAGTCGTACAGGTGTCCATTTTCTATATATATGTTGTTGTTAAGTGCCATCGAGTCGGTGTCGACTCATGGTGACCCTCAGGATAGTTGTCCTAAATTGCGTTCGGCCTTCAGTCAGGTGGCTCATTGTTGACAGACTGGCATGCATAGCTCCTGTTAATTGTACTGATCCATCTCATTGCTGGCCTTCCTCTTTTGCGCTGACTTTCTATCTTGCCAAGCATGATGTCTTTCTCTAATGATATCTCTCTTTGCATGATGTGTCCAAAGTATGAAAGTCAAAGTCTCATCATCTGAACTTCTAAAGAAAGCTTAGGTTTGATCTACTCTAGTACTGACTGGCTTGTTAACATAAGAACATAAGATATGCCATACTGGGTCAGACCAAGGTCCATCAAGCCCAGTATTCTGTTTCCAACAGTGGCCAATCTAGGTTACATGTACTTAGCAGTTTCCCCAAGAGACACAAGTTCCACAATGCTTGTACTGGGTCAAGCATTGATATCTTCGGTCACTTCTTAATAATGGTTTATGAATCTTTCCTCCAGGAACTTGTCCAAACCTTTTTTAAACCCAGCTACACTAACAGCCTTTACTACATCCTCCGGTAACAAATTCCAGAGTTTGATTACACGTTGAGTGAAAAAATATTTTCTTTTATTAGTCTTAAATAGTTTACCATGTAGCTTCATTGCATGTCCCCTAGTCTTTCTATATTCTGATAAGGTAAACAATTGATCTACGTTTACCCGTTCCACTCCGTTCATTAATTTATAGACTTCTATCATATCTCCCCTCAGCCGTCTCTTTTCCAGGTTAAAGAGCCCTAACCTTTTTAGCCTTTCTTCATAGGAGTATCCCTCCATCCCCTTTACCATTTTGGTGGCTCTTCTCTGTACCTTTTCTAAAATCGCTATATCCTTTTTAAGATACGGCGACCAGAATTGCACACAATATTCAAGGTGCGGTCTCACCATGGAACGATATAGAGGCATTATAATATCTTTTGTTTTATTTTCCATTCCTTTCCTTATCATACCTAGCATTCTATTTGCTCTCTTGGCCGCCGCTGCACACTGGGCCAAGGGTTTTAACATGGTATACACAATGACGCCTACATCTTTTTCCTGGGTGGTGGTTCCTAATGTGGAACATTGCATCGTGCAACCATAGTTTGGGTTGTTCTTCCCTGGTTGCATAACTTTGCACTTGTCCACATTAAATTTCATCTGCCATTTTGATGCCCAGTCTTCCAATTTATCAAGACCCTCTTGCAATTTTCCACAATCCTCTTGGGTTTTAACAACTTTAAATAGTTTTGTGTCATCTGCAAATTTGATAACCTCACTTGTTATTCCACTTTCCAGGTCATTTATGAATATGTCAAAAAGCAGTGGACCCAGCACAAATCCCTGGTGTATACCACTATTCACCTTTCTCCATTGGGAAAATTGGCCATTTAGCTCTACCCTCTGCTTTCTATCTTTTAACCTGTTCCTGATCCACAGTAGTACACTGCCTCCTATCCCATGACTCTTTAGTTTTGCCAAACGTCTCTGATGAGGAACCTTGTCAAAGGCTTTCTGAAAGTCCAGATACACTATATCAACCGACTCACCATTGTCCACCTGTTTATTCACACCTTCAAAAAAACATAACAGATTAGTAAGACAAGATCTTCATTGTCTAAAGCCATGATGGCTGTCTCCCATTAGGCCATGACTATCTACATGCTGAGTAATTTTATTCTTTATGATGGTTTCTACCATTTTTCACGGTACTGACGTCAGGCTCACCGGTCTGTAGTTTCCTGGATCACCCCTGGAACCCTTTTTAAAAATTGGTGTTACATTGGCGATCCTCCAATCTTCAGGTATAAGAGATGATTTTCATGATAGTTCAGAGATTACTAATAGCAGGTCTTCAATCTCATATTTCAGTTCTTTCAACACCCTTGGATGTATACCATCTGGCCCAGGTGATTTGCTACTCTTCAGTTTATCTAATAGTTGTAATACATTGTCCTGATGTATCGATATTTCCTTCAATTCTTCCGCACCTTTAAATACTACTTCAGTCATGGGTAACATCCCTACATCTTCCTCAGTAAAGACCAAAGCAAAAAATTCATTCAGTCACTCCGCTATCGCCTTGTCGCCTCTTAGTGCCCCTTTAACCCCTCTATCATCTAATGGACCAACTGACTCTCTCACAGATTTTTTGCTATGAATGTACTTGAAAAAGTCTTTATTTAGCGTTTTTGCTTCTGTAGCAAGCTTCTTCTCAAATTCTTCCTTTTCCTGCCTTATCAATGCCTTGCATTTGACTTGCCAGTGCTTGTGCTGTTTCCAGGTTTCGTTGTTTGGCTCTTTTTTTCCATTTCCTGAAAGATGTTTTTTTGGCAACAACAGACTCTCTGACCTCACTTTATTAAAAGAGGGCTGCTACACAGTACCCTGTCTTGTGCTGCTGAGGTAAGCTATATTCTGATTTTATTTAAATTATAGCTCTTTGCTGATGCTAGGCCTTGAGTGACTATTAAATTTAAACTACAAGCTCTCTGCTGGGTTCCAAATTTAACCAGAAAGCTCTCTTCTGTGTTTTAAATTTAAACTAAAAATACTTTGCTGATACTAGGCCCTGAGTAACTATTAAATCTAAATTACAAGATCTCTGCTGGGTATGAAATGTAACCAGAAAGTTCTCTTCTGTGTTTTAAATTTAAACTTAAACTGCTGCTACTAGGCCCTGACTGATTTAATAAAAAATAGTGGGTTCACAGATTAATTAGCTTTAATACAAAGAATTCCTTTCAGAAAATTCCCAGAGGTATATGCTCACAATTGCAGATCTCTCTCCAGAAGTAACAGTCCCCTTTTCTAGTCCTTCAAGACTGAGGATCACAGAGCTCTGGTTGAGCTATTTATGACTGTGCTGCTGAGGTAAGCTGTGACCAACTTCTTGGGTGATTGACAGTCCTTGCTTGGATAGAAGGAGTCTTTCAAAATGGCCTTTTGACCTGCCACCTGGTGTTAACACCTATTGAAAAGGTTTCACAGGTCTCTTGCCCCCTAGGTAGAAGGCCTCTTTGTAAAGGTCTCTAGAAGACTTTATTTGTTGCTCAAAAAGTACTGACCCTGTTTTGCCTTTTGTGCTAAGCTATATTCTGATTTGATTTAAATTATAGCTCTTTGCTGCTGCTAGGCTCTAACTTATTATGAAATTTAAACTACAAGCTCTCTGCTGTGTTCTAAATTTATCCAGAAAGCTCTCTTCTGTGTTTTAAATTTAAACTTAAAGTACTTTGCTGATGCTAGTCCCTGAGTGACTATTAAATTTAAACTACACACTCTCTGCTGGGTATGAAATGTAACCAGAAAGTTCTCATCTGTGTTTTAAATTTAAACTTAAACTGCTGCTACTAGGCCCTGACTGATTTAACAAACAATAGTGGGTTCACAGATTAATTAGCTTTAATACAAAGAATTCCTTTCAGAAAATTCCCAGAAGTATATACTCACAATTGCAGATCTCTCTCCAGAAGTAACCGTCCCCTTTTCTAGTCCTTCAAGACTGAGGATCACAGAGCTCTGGTTGAGCTATTTATGCCTGTGCTGCTGAGGTAAGCTATGACCAACTTCCTGGGTGATTAACAGTCCTTGATTGGATAGAAGGAGTCTTTCAAAATGGCCTTTTGATCTGCCACCTGGTGTTAACACCTATTGAAAATGTTTCACAGGTCTCTTGCCCCCTAGGTAGAAGGCCTCTTTGTAAAGGTCCAGACACCCACCCTGTTATAAGAGTAGGGTGAGTGTCTGGACTCACCTGTGGATTATGTAGCTCCACCCACCCCGCTCTCTTTGGATCAGGATGGAGGATAGGATCTCCCACCAACAGAACCACACTCTACATCTTTGCAATGGAGGCAGTAGAGAGGACCATCAACCCCAATCCTGCTGGGGAAAGGGCACCCTCCATGGCAGTCAATTAATATATGTACATATCACATAGGGCACTGACAGACAGGCAGTAGGCCTGGTAAAGCTCAGCCATACACATGCTAACTGCAGACACTCTGCTAGCTAGTACATCATGCATGTTCCTGGAGGAACTGTGTTCGCCCAAAAGTGGAATGCAATCACACACACACCAAGCAAGTATGTCAGTGATTGGGCCCCAAAAGAGAAAACCCATAGATATCACTTGAGAGAAACACTACATGGCACTATGTGGGAACCTAGACATGCCATGGTCACTGCTCAGTAAGGGTGAGCCTGACATCCCAGCATGACATGCTGTGGCCACCCTGTCTGTGCAGGTGGTGGTCGGGCACTACAATATCTTAGCCATTGCCCAGGACGCCCTGTCCGGGCCATACCCACAGTACCTTGCTCCTCATTATGCACATTGGCAGGCTACCACTGGAAACAGTGCAAGTATTGTGGGCTCAGTAAGGTGAAGGCAGCCACAAAACACTGGATAGACATACACACACTCCCTCACCTATTTCAGCATTGTGCAAAGATAGAGGTGGTTGGCAGCCCTGCCCGCCACACCAGTCCTGAGCACAGTGCAGGCATTGCTAAGGTATTCAATACTGTTAGGGTCACTCTCCGGGGTGGTAACACTGTCAGACAAAAAAGGAAACACACTCAACATATATCAGAAGGATTGCTAAGATGAATCTCTGTTAACAAATTGTGTTTAATGTAGGATTTGTTATCTGATATTAATCATAGCAACCTTTTGATATATATGGAATGTGTAGAGCCTGTGGGTGTGGGTGTTTGTGCCCCTGTTGGTTGATGCTCTATGGAGTGCACATGTTTATGGTGTATGTGCTCTGTAGGGTGAAGTATAGGGACATGGTCTGCAGGAGCAAAAGCTGGGACTTGAACCTGTGACCTTCTGCTTCTGAACACACTGGCTGTGTGTACTGCACCAAACTGATGCCAAAGAGGTAGGTCATTTCCTGGGGATACCATGACTGTTCTTCAGACAGACCTTGTCTGTTGCACTACACACCACCCACCAACAGGGCTTGGCCTTGGTCTGCTGTGGGCAGATGCCACTGCACCCTCCACCACCAGCACCCCTCCGCCACCATGCTGACATGCCCTTATGCTGGTGGTGCTGGTGGTGCGCAGTCCCAAGCCCTCCAGTGTGCTGGTAGGCGACTGCCTATGGTGTGGGATCTGGGGTAGGGGTGCCTACATAGACATCCACGCTTCCCCCCCCCCCCGGCACCGCCTGCCAATGTTATATGCCATTTCGTGTACCTGCTGGGTAATGTCCATTGGGGCACTGTGGGACAAACACTCGTGGATATGTTTGCCCTTGGTCAGTTGCTGTATTGCTGATTTTCCATTTCTGCCTTCCTATGTGGCACCTAGGCATCTGCCTAGCCCACCCTGTGCCCCAGCTGCTCCACTGCATGTCCTGCCTGCAGCCCCCTGTATCCCATTTTCAGCCTCACCATAGTGCCCTTTTGTACTTCGGCACTATGCTGTTGCTGCACATGTATAACTACTATCACTTTTCTGGGTCTCCCTGCCTTTGCTGTACATTGTTGACTGAAATGGTTTCTCTCTCCTGCAATTGTGCCTGTAACGCAAGGTTTTCAATCACGGTAATGTTCTGCCCTACATCTCAAAACGTTGGTGTGTCTGGAGCCTCTCACTGCCCACTCTCCGCCCATTGACCCCTTCTCTCCACCCTCTGGAAAGCCTTACTCCACCCTCTGTGTGCCTTAATGCCGCCCAAGACGTTATCGTGCAAAATGTAACGTTATCGCACGATAACATTATGTATCACGCAATAACGTCGCCACTGTGATGTTATCGCTGTTTAGTAAACATACCCCCATATCTCACAAAGGATATAAAAAGACTGGAAATGGTTCAGAGAAGGCAACCATAATGATTTGGAGCCTGTGTCAGAGGACTTATGAGAAGAGACTTGAAGACCTAAATATGTCCACTCTGGAGGAGAGGAGGGACAGGGGAGATATGATTCAGACCTTTAAATACTTAAAGAGTGTTAATGAACAAACGTCTTCCAAAGACAGGGAAGCTGTAAAACTAGAGGGCATAATATGAAGCTGCAAGGGGTAAACTGAAAGGCAATGTCAGAAAATACTTTTTCACTGAAAAGGAGGTGGATGCTTGGAATGCCCTCTTGATGGAAGTGGCAGGGGCAAATACAGTGATAGAATTCAAAATGGCACAGGACAGACACAGTAGATCCTTTATAGCAACAGGATAAAATCAAAATAAACATAACTATCTCTTATAAGTCAACAAATAGGAGTGATCTGCATGGATTGGTGGGTACACCCCTAAACAAAGGCATGGGGAGGGGTGACCTGCACGGAGCGGCAGGTGCACCTACTCTTGCCACCTTGCTGGGCAGACTAGATGGACCATGCTGGTCTTTATCTGCCGTCATATACTATGTTACTATATATTTTGCTCTATTACTGACCTAAAAAAATATATTTTCTGATGCAAAGGAGTTAACAAAAAATGCCTTGTTTGAAAAAATTGGAACAAAAAAGAAATGCATGCACAAACAGGTCTCCAAATTCTCAAAGTCAGAAATTCCATTAATAAAGAGGTTAGAAAGTTAGAAGTTTATCATTGCCACAATCCACAAGCTGAAGAAACTCCTTATTCCTGATAAAATCCTGAGAACATAATGGTATGAAAGGAGTTAACATTGGGAAGATATCCCTCAAACAAGGATCCTCTTAAGGGAACCAATGCAATGGGAAATCTAGACTGAATTAAAAAACAAACAACCAAAAACCTTGGACATTCTGAGGTTGTACCATAGTAGCTTCTAATTAGAACTGATATACTAATATAACAATTTTCAACATTTAGGAGACCATCACTTTAGGAAATTTAGCGGTTTCCAAGCTATGAAAATATAATCTAGATTTCTTAACAAATATTTCTGTTTTGTATTCACAGATGAAGGGCCAGGAGCAGGACCTCAGAAAACATTAACAAATACTGTAGGAATCAACTGGATTTTGAATGATTTTCAGAAGACTGTGCTCGCATGAAGTTAGCTAAACTAAAAGTAGACAATGCAGTAGGGAAGGATGAGATACATCCTTAGGGACGTTCTAGCAGCTCTACTATCTAACCTTTTCAATGCTTCTTTAGAATCTAGCATGGTCTCAAATGACTGGAAAAAGGTGCACAAAAACAGAAATTAAGATGAGGTTAGGAATTACAGACCAGTGAGTCTGATCTCTGTGGTGAGTTAGCTAATACAAAGGCTGCTAAAACAAAAGATAGTGAGATTTCTGGATTCCAATGGATTGCAGAATTCAAGGCAGGATTGATTTACGAGACGCAGGGCTTGTCAGACAAATATCATTAATTTCTTTGACTAGTGACCACAGAGTTGAATTGAGAAACAGCACTAGATGTGGTGTACTTAGATTTTATTAAAGCCTTTTTTTAAATTAAGATTTTAACCAAAATACAGTAGATACACTATGGCCCTCATTAATGAACGCGGGTTGTGGGGCTACATGTCTCAGCGGGATGTTCAGCCCCGTAATCTGCCTACACCCTATTCTCCTACTAGCTCTCCCCATATGCCCTTTGCTTTAGGATGGGGAGAGCCAGCGGGGGGCGGGCGGGGGCAGGGGGGGGTGGACCGCTTGGCAGCATGTACAGGAATGATTCAGGTCATCATGACTCTGTAAGTCCTGCTGGGACATGCTGCTTATACCACCTCAGAGATGGTATAAGCAGCACAAGTTGACAAATTGGGGCAGGTGAGCCACCCCCATGTCTAGGGCCGGGTACAGGGGGGGGTCCTCGCTGCCCGATCCAGGCCAAGGGAGGCCAGCCATGGGTCGGGTAGTGGGTTTTGGGGGGCCGGAGCTGCGGATGCCAGGGGTGCCTGCGGGGAGGATGTCCCTGCAGGAGGAAGAGGCATGCCTGGCCATTCTCAGGCCCGATTCTGGCTCCCATGGGAATGTTTTGTTCCCACATACCAGAATCGGGTCCTAACGGCCCCATTTTAGTGGAGATGTCTGGACAACCTGGACGTCCCCCTCCCGGAATGGAGCTCAATGTATATAAGAAAAGCAAGAAATTGGGAAAATATGCAAAGAATAAAAAGAGCTATAGCAAGAGATGCTGCAGCCGCCATCATGGGAGAGAAGCAGAAGAGAACAAATGTATTAATATCTAAAACTACCCCAGTCAAAAACAGAACAAGAGCCGAGTATACATAAATCCCCAAGTATCCATACTAACCCACTGATTTGTCCTGAAGAACATTTTCCAGATAGGAAACATCTGTGAAAACAAACTTATTTCCAAAATAGGTAACCACAGACAGGCGAAAGAGAGATAGAGCATGGCTCCGATAGCCAAGACTTTAGACCGTAACTGCAATAAAGCTTTCTATGCATTTACGTAGGCCTGACAACATCAGGAAAAATGCTTATCGGCTGGCCACAAAAGGGAAAATACTTTTTAGAAAAGTATAATTTCAAGACAGCAATCTTATCAGCCTCCAATCCAAAAGTGACCAGCAGATTCGCTGTCAAGAAAAGCGGTCAAATCAAGACTGTCAGGAGAGGCAATGGAATACAACCCTTCTCCTTCGGCCACTTCTTCTCGAGTCCACTTGGAAACATAAAATAACTTAGAAATAACTAGCACATCAACATTACTAAACAACAAAATTTCTTTCAAATACTTTTTCAGTAGCTCGAGGGAGGACACAAGCTGCATCACAAAAAACTTCAGGAATCACAAATTCCTTGCCCTTAATTGATTCTCCATCGCCTCTAGTTTGGTATGAATAACCAACTATCCTTAACTACTGCCCCCACTAGAGAATGCAATGAGGGCTGAAAGCCATCAAGTTTCATTACACCAGATTCTAAAGAGGAAATTAAAGAGTCCTGCTGTTTAAATTTGTCCACAGACTCCTCGGAAAACTTGCACAATTGACCCATAGTCCCAGTCAATATCGATTCCACTCTTGACAGCTTATCCCAAACATCCCTCAAGGAAACCTCAGTGGAGGAGTCCAATGGCACAAGTAAACTTGAAGATGGTGACATAAGAGAAACTGCCTTGGGGTACCAAACACCAGCCGGTGAGCCCGAGGGGGGGGGGGGGATCGCGGAGAGTGCTCGCTTGCAGGTGGAGAAGAAATGGCTCTCTGAGAACAACTACTAGCATCCAGAGCAGACAAGACTATCATATAAGGCTGGGATGGAGGTGTAGGGCAACCGGTGCCCAAGGAAATTTCATTATCTGAAGTATTGCTCACGGTTGTAGAAAGAGGCAGAGCAACAGGCTGCACATGGAGGTCAATAGGCCCCTTGACCGAGCCTGTTCCTCCAGCACTTCCCAATGCCTTATTCTTCACCTTCCGCTTACCCATAACAATTCAGAGCTTCTTCTGGTGCTCCTTCATGCTCCCAAGGGGCTCCAAAGGGGCAAAACATAACCTTTTGGTAACACCCCTTTGATCACGTGCCCACAGTCACACCCATGGCCACGTCCCACGGGAAAAGTGAAGGCCAGAGGGATGCTTGGGTGCATGGGGAGAGGAATGGCCAGCAGAAAGAAGAAGGTAATAGTGCCTCTGTATAAGTCTTTGGTGAGACCTAATTTAGAGTATTGTGTGCAATTCTGGAGACTACACCTTCAAAAGGATATAAACAGAATGGAGTCGATGCAGAAGGTGTCTACCAAAATGGTCAGTGGACTTTGCCATAAGGCACATAAGGAATGACTTAAAGATCTAAATATGTATACTTTGGAAGAAAGATGGGAGAGCGGAGCTATGATAGACATTTAAATACCTCCATGGAATAAATGCACAGGAGGAGAGCCTCTTTCAACTGAAAGAAAGCTCTGCAATGAGGAGATGTAGAATGAAGGTGAAATGAGATAGACCCAAGAGTAATTTATGGAAATATATCTTTAAGGAAAGAGTGGTAGATGAGTGGAATAGTCTCCCAGTGGAGGTAGTAGAGACAAAAACTGTATCTGAATTCAAGAAATCATGGAATAAACAAAGAGGATCTCTAAAGAAAAAAGGGGCTGTATAGCTTAGTGGTTCTTATAGAAGGATAGGCCGCATGGTCTTTATCTGCCATCATGTTTCTGTTTCTTTGTTTCTATGTTTATCCTGCCACATAAACTGGTCCATTATCTTTACCACTGATTCTGAAAAAAACCCTCTGGCCCATGAATAGAAAGAGCATTAAATAAAAAACAAATCAGTTGAGGTAAAAAAAAAATCTTAATATTAATATTCATCCTAACCAAGAAATGGAATAATCCTTCCATCTCTCCCAATCATTATTCATTCACTTAAGTAAACTCCCATAATTTAGGTGATCTAAATCTTATAACTTCCAAAAGATAACCACCCCCAGGTATCTAAATTGAGAGACTAATTGAAGTTGTGAAAGGCTGTGAAAAACATTCTTATCAATTTGCTGTTGTCCACATGGCATAAAAACAGATTTTGTGTAATTAATTGAGTTATTATAAATCTCACTTAGAGTTTGTCAAAGTGTTATTAGACTTTTCAAGGTTTGGTGCCAATTACCAAGGAAAAATAAAGTATCATCTGCATACATAGATACTACATGTGAAATTCCCTTAATTGTAATGCCCTGGATTTCAACATAATCAAGGAAAGTGAAAGCCAGTATCTCTAAAGCTAATGCAAAAACTACAGGTGAAAATGGGCAACTCTGCCAAATGCCACGTCCTAACAAAAAGGAATCAGACACCCTACTATTCACGACGTGGCCTATTCCAACTTGGATGTCATAGCCTCTGTGTGTCCGGTCGGAACCAGATGCACAGAGGTAGATGGGATCAGAATCCTGTCTAGGCCTGAATGTGCAGGCCGGGATCCAATTTTGGTCTGCCTGCATGCACAGGTCTCTGCCCAGCTAACTCAGTCAAGGCTCCTTAATAGAGCCATAGCCCCATAGCATCCAGTTGCCATGGCACTGCGGCTCCATTCAGGAGCCGCAATGCCCGGTCGCCGCTGCCTGAATTCCTTCCACGTAGCCCGACCCCTGATCTCACCACCGAAGGCCAGGGTTGGGCTGCAGGGAATCTCCTGCACCTCCTTCACCCTTTGACACACCCCAGGCCTGCCATACCCTACTATCCAGGGTAACGAATTTCACCTCAGAGGTGGATTAAGTTCCCCGCTTACTCTGCCAGCCCCAGATTTACATTGCTGACATCCGAATCGTCCCTGTACGTCTAGGGCCGTAGAAAGCCCACTGCCAGACCTATCTCCACCTATGTGCTACCCCTTTCCCACCACCATCTAGCTCTCTGTACAAACTCTTGTTCATACAAGGAGCTCAGTCGGGGACGGGAGAGGGGGACAAATAGCGGGGATAGATGTCCCAACAGAATGTCCATCCCCACTATTTGTGCCTCAGAATAGACTCCTACAACCAAAGCAATAGGAGAACTAATTGATAGCATTAATCTACCTTAAAAAATCTGGACCAAAATTTAACTTCTGCAATAGTGCAAATAAAAAGGGCCACGCCACCCCATCAAAGGCTTTATCTACATCAAGGGAAATATTTGCCAAGTAGTCCTCAATCTTGGGGTATAATGAAGAATATTTAATAGACATCAAATGTTAACTGAACAAAATCTACTTTTAAAAAACCCCTCTAAAAATCATCTGGACCGGATCGTATACATCCAAGGGTGTTGAAAAAACTGAAGTATGTGATTGCATACCTGCTATTAGTAATCAGTGAACTATCATTAAAATCATTTGTACTACCTGAAGATTGACAGATGGCCAATGTAACGCCAATTTTTAAAAGGGTTCCAGGGGTGATCTGGGAAACTACAGACCAGTGAGCTTGACGTCAGTACCGGGAAAAATGGTAGAAACCATCATAAAGAACAAAATTACTGAAGATGTAGATAGTCATGTCTTAATGGGAGTTAGCCAGCATGGCTTTAGACAAGGAAAATCTTGTCTTACTAATCTGTTATGTTTTTTTGAAGGTGTGAATAAAGTAGTAGAAAAAGGTGAGTTGGTTGATATAGTGTATCTAAACTTTAAAAAAACCTTTGACAAGGTCCCTCATCAGAGACTTTTGGCAAAACTAAAAAGTCATTGGATAGGAGGCAGTGTTGTATTGTGGCTCAGGAACTGGTTAAAAGATAAAAAGCAGAGGGTAGGGAAAAGTGGCCAATTTTCTCAATGGAGAAAGGTGAATAGTGGAGTACCCCAAGGATCTGTGCTTGGTACGCTGCTTTTTGACATATTCATAAATGACTTGGAAATGGGAATAACAAGTGAGGTTATCAAATATGCAGATGACACAAAAAAAACCATGAAGGTTGTGGAAAATTGCAAGAGGATCTTGATAAATTGGAAGACTGCTTTGAAGCCCCTTTTCCATGGTGTTTCTCTGACTCATTCAAATGTGCTTCCAGGTAAAAGTTTTCTGCATTTCTGGTGTTAGGTAATTTATATCTTAAAGCCTTGGCTGTTGGACTGCCTTCTCTGCTTGCCTCACAGCAACGCACCTGGGAATATTGAGAGGCTGTGCACTGCTGTTCCCAACAGCTTCTCTGAGAGTCACCAACCTCCTGTGCTCTGGATAATCCCCTTGGCTCCGTCCTCACAGCTCCACGGACACTGCCCTCAAGCTCCGCCCCCATGCAGGTGCTCTTCATTTTCTAATGAATTCTGTGCTCCCTTTCTGTTCGGGCGTTCCCTAACACCACGTGGCTTTGTTTTCATCTGTTGCTCATAGCAACCTTCCCCCATGTGTGAACCTGAGCTGTCAGTTTCCCTTACATTTTGCTCACAATCCCCTACTTCCATGGGTTCTGATGGCGCTACCTTATGACAGATCCCCTCCCTTAAAATATTACGGGCTGCCGGACGACTAGCCGGACAGCTTGTAATCCGGGAGAGCGCATCCGCGTTCCCATGCAATTTTCCTGATCTGTGTTGTATAACAAAATTGAATGCCTGCAGTGCCAGATGCCACCTGGTCAACCGCGCGTTGCTATTGCGCATCTGGTTTAACCATTTGAGAGGGGCGTGGTCCGTGACCAGGAGAAACTTCTTACCAGTTAAGTAAAACCTCAGTGCTTCAATCGCCCATTTTATGGCCAGGCACTCTTTTTCAACTGTCGAGTAATTTTTCTCTGCCTTTGAGAGTTTCCGACTCAAATAAGTGACCGGGTGCTCCACCCCCTCAAACACTTGGGATAGTACCGCCCCCAACCCGCTCTCAGAAGTGTCTGTATGGACTACGAAAGGTAGATTAAAATCTATTCCCCGCAGCACTGGGGCTGTACATAGTTTCTCTTTTAGAGATGAGAAGGCGATCTCCGCCTCTGGGGTCCACCGTACTTTATTGGGAGCATTTTTCTTAAGCATCTCTGTAAATAAAATGCTTTCCTCCGCGAACCGAGGTATGAACCGTCTATAGTATCCAATGAGCCCCAGAAAACTGCGTAACTGTTTTTTGGTAGTGGGTTGGGGAAAATCCCTGACGCTTTCCACCTTGTTAGCTAAGGGTTTAACTACCCCCCTTCCCACCATGTGGCCCAAGTATTTGGCCTCCTCGCTGGCGAATAGGCATTTTGCCGGGTTGAGGGTCAAACCTGCTCTGCGGAGGGCTCGGAGCACAGCCTCAACTCTAGCGAGGTGCTGGGACCAGGTCGTACTATAGATGACAATGTCGTCCATGTATGCGAGAGCATAATCATGGTGAGGCCTCAGTACTTGGTCTACTAGGCGCTGGCAGGTGGCTGCTGCCCCATGCAGCACAAACGACATCCGCTTAAAATGAAATAACCCTATAGGGGTGCTGAACGCCATCTTTGGCTTGGAATCACGTGTAAGGGGTATTTGCCAATACCCCTTTGTGAGATCTAGCGTGGTCAAGTATTTTGCTTGACCCAGCCGGTCCAACAAATCATCGATGCGGGGCATCGGATATGCATCGAATTGGGAGATCTCATAACTTGACCACGGGCTGTGGGACTCCTCGATAATGCCCATCGCGACCATTTCTTTTACTTGCCTAATGACCTCATTTTTCTTGGTCTCCGGCATGCGATAGGGCCGTTGTCTGATAATTCGGCCTGGGGTTGTGATCACCTCATGGGTGACCAAGCAGGTTTCGCCCGGTTTTGTGGTAAGGACATCCTTAAATTTCCCCAACAGCTGCATCAGCTCCCTCTGCTGCTGTGGGGATAGCCCAACACCTAACCTCGGTTCTGGCCTTTCTTTCCAGTCAGAGGTTTGAGGCCCGAGGTCCTCCTCTCTCCTCTCCTCTGCTAAGGCTGTCATGCCCTTAATTTCCCTCTGGCCAGTGGAACTGAATCCGTCCGTCCCCCTGGTGGTAGGTGTCAATGCGGGCACCTCTTTCACGATGGGGAAGCCCACACGTTCACACACTAATTGTGCAATGTGATCACCCTCCTGTACTTTGAAGTCCGTTTTCCCAAAATTGAAAATAAGGACTTTGACCAGGCCTCTATAATCGGGGTCTATCACTCCCGCCCCGATGTCTATAAAGTGCTTTACCGCTAAGCCTGACCTTGGGGCTATTCGGCCATAACATCCCTCGGGGACCTGCACTTGTACCCCAGTACTCACTAAAGCTCTCCCACCTTTCGGGACGACTGCTTCCTCCGCGCTGAAGAGATCATATCCAGCTGCTCCAGCGGAAGCTCTTTGTGGGCTTTTAGCTCTAGGTGTGGCTCTACAGAATTTTTACAGAAATTTCTGCTTCACTGGAGGTGCTCCAGCAACACGGGTATTGGATGGGGAGCTAGCCTTTTTCACTTTAGCAAATAGGGGGCTAGGGATTCCCGCTGTTAAGGCTTTTACCCTCGCTCCGGTTGTCCTATTTTATGAAGACCCTCCTCTAACTCTTGGCAAAAGGGGCACCAATCACGTCCTAACACTATCTGGTGTGGCAATCGTGGAACAATGGCCACCAGTAATGGTTGTGTGACCCCCAACCCTCTGACAGACACCCTGTGTAAAGGATAAGGGGACGATGCACCATGTACGCAACGGATCCGCACCTGGCCCTCTGCTTGACTCAGGGCTGACTGATGGCGCCCCTCAATGGCATCCCAGAGCCTCCGTGAGATCATGCTCTGGTCAGCCCCCAAGTCAAGCAGCGCCAGTTCCTCTATCCCTTCTACCTGCACAGGAATCAGGAACCCATCTTGTGCTGGCTTTTCTCTCCCAGCCATGAGGATAGTCCGCTCCGTGCAGTCTTTTTGGAAGTGGCCCGCTCGCCCGCACACATAACATTTCCCTTTGTGTATAGAAAAAATGTCATCATTAGTATTCTTACCACATACATTAAACATTTTCCCTTTAACATATTTCTCTCTTTTATGCTCTGCCATGCCTGCTGCTTTCCTCAGACCTATTTCTGAGGTGCCCACTATCTGAGCCTCAAAATAGCGTTCAGCTAGACTGGCTGCATCATTGGTATTCTGACAATTTTGCAAGGTGAGATACTTTTTTACCTCGGTAGGCACAGCCTGGAGAAACTGCTCCAAGATAATTATATCTAACACTGATTCCATTGTCCTCTGCTCAGGGGTTAACCACTTGTAGGCCAAATTCTTTAATCTCTGCTGCAGAGCTTTAGGGGTTTCTTGGGCCCTCATCCTAGCTTCTCTAAACAGCCTATGATAGTGCATGATAGATAGGCCCAACCTATTCTTAACTGCCCTTTTTATCTCCTCGTAGTCAGTAGCAAGGATGGCAGGCATTGCTTTATAAGCAGAGAGAGCTTCCCCGGTGAGAGATACAGCAAAGCGGGTAGCCCACTGCTCTCGTGGCCATTTCAATGCCCCCCCTATTCATTCAAAGGCATCAATAAAATCATCAATGTTGTCCTGTGGACTTAACTGTCCCAAAGAAAATGCATGACTCGCATTAAGTCCTATCCCTGGAACTACGTAGGGGTTCTTAGTCCCATGTCCTGGTGACTTTTCCAAAAATGCCTTCATGGTCTCCAGAAGTGGCCTCTGCTGCTCCATGATCATTTTTTCTGTTTGCTCTTGCATGTGCCGTGCTAACTCCAGTTGTTTGTCCCACTGGTGTTGCATCCAGCTCATTATATCCTGGGCCTCCATCTTCTTGCTGTGACCCTGCGGAGAAAAGAAGAGAAAGAAAACTACCAAGTGCGGTACTTTTTACACTTCTTCACCCCTTTCCCGCACCACAGAAGCGCCCTCTTTCTTGCCCTTTTATCCACCTACGCTAGTGGCCTAGGTATCCGTTACCTTAGGATCTGCATAGATTCAGGCTTTGGCAAGAAAGGTCCTCAATCAGCGTTGGGCTTGTCCTGTGTGCTTGCTTCTTATGGGTCCTCCGGTACAGCAGTATTTTTTCTTCAAAAGTGTCCCTTTTTTTTTTCCACAGTTAAAAAAAAATCCTGCCAATTACGCCACTCATGTCACCCACTAACGTACCCAGAGGCTAGAAAGGGCTTGGGTCGTTTGATGGGGCAGTATTTTTATGGCTTTAGAGCTCCTATGAAGGCTTTAGCAAGGCCTTCTGGATCCTTTAGTTTTCACCGTTAGCCAAAGAAGTGTAGTTGAAGCAGAGGGTAAGGTTTAAACTCAGGCTTTATTCCCCGTCCAGGGTGGATTCATAACAGTGGAACTTAAAGCAGGTCAGACCCTTTGTCTGATAACACAATTAAAGAAAAATACTTTCAACACAACTTAGCTTTCTTCAGCATTAAACCAGGAAACAAAAAGTAACAGAAAACAGTTCCTTTTACTCACGGAACTCTTGCACCTTTTTTTTCTCATAAACAGTTCTGGCTGCTTTTAACATAGAGATGCTATACAATCAGATAATGTGTACATGCAATCCATCTCATTTTCCTCTAAGGATTCTTCAAGAGGTTCAACCTGCATTTCCTCTCCATCAGAGTAAACTTCAGGCTCCCAACTGCCGTTAAAGTTATAAGGTTCTTGTCGGGGAGTTAAAACACTCTCCTCCCCCACTATACTAGTGGCCCGTGGGTAACTACCGTATTTCCTGTAGTTGGGTTCCTGAGAACTACAGAGCTCTTGGTACGTGCATAGAAAGTCAGGGTATTGCAAACTTCTATTATTAGGGTAAATACGCCTACCTTTAGGCACTGCTGTTTCCTGCTCTCTCAGATAAGCACAGCTCTGCTTTGAAGCCAATTTTCCACGGTGTTTCTCTGACTCATTCAAATGTGCTTCCGAGTAAAGGTTTTCCCCTTCTGCATTTCTGGTGTTAGGTAATTTATATCTTAAAGCCTTGGCTGTTGGACTGCCTTCTCTGCTTGCCTCACAGCAACGCTCCTGGGGATATTGAGAGGCTGTGCACTGCTGTTCCCAACAGCTTCTCTGAGAGTCACCAACCTCCTGTGCTCTGGATAAACCCCTTGGCTCCATCCTCACAGCTCCACGGACACTGCCCTCAAGCTCAGCAGTTCCTAACGCTTCTCCCGTAGTTCCAACTACAGCCCTTGTAGTTCCTACTACTTCTCTCTCAGTTCCACTTTCTCTCCCAGTTCTCTCTCTACCTCCCGGTAAGTGATTTTTAAGTACGTTCAAATTGGTGTTAGCCTGGGCTCCGCCCCCATGCAGGTGCTCTTCATTTTCTAATGAATTCTGTGCTCCCTTTCTGTTCGGGCGTTCCCTAACACCACGTGGCTTTGTTTTCATCTGTTGCTCATAGCAACCTTCCCCCATGTGTGAACCTGATCTGTCAGTTTCCCTTACATTTTGCTCACAATCCCCTACTTCCATGGGTTATGATGGTGCTACCTTATGACAGTACGTATGACCTAGATTGGCCACTGTTGGAATCAAGATACTGGGCTTGATGGACCTTAGTCTAACCCAGTATGGCATATCTTTTGTTCATATGTTCTTATGTTCCTATCTGATCAGGATGGACAAATTTAGGTATATAGGGGCCGCTATTCAGTGCAATCAATGCAGTTAGCAGACTTGCTAACCACATTAATCATAGTGACTGGGATATCCCCAGGTGACACCACTGAATGCTACGATGCTAACTGGCAAGCATTGGGGCATTCTGGGGGCAAACAGAGTTGGATATTCATCCGCTGCCTGGTTATCCCTAGTTAGGCACATTATAAGCTGGCCTAACATTCACCACAGAAGCTAACTGATTATCGACGCTGCCTGATTAGCTTCGCTGGTATCCAGCCAACCCGTATATTCAATGTCGGTGGTCAGATATGGCCCTGACATTGAATATCCAGGTTATAAGTTCAGCGGTGATGGCTAGGACTTTAATAGGAGCTGACACAATGGCTTACCAATAGAGTTTTCAATCTTGTGGGCCAGAAACGGCTCAAAAGACTGTCATCTTGCAAACATCAGGAGTGGCGACGCTGGTTCCATCTAAGTGCCCGAGTTAAGTACTGGCCATTATTATAGAAGTGTATATTTAGTCAGTTTACATTCACTTCCACGTCTTATACGTTTTACTACTGGAGAGTTTTTTAGCCTATGATGTTTGCAAGATGACAGTGTTTTGAGCCATTTCTGGCCCACAAGATTGAAAACTGTCTATTGATAAGCCATTGCGTCTGCTCCTATTGAAGTCCTGAGGTCTTTTTTCCTCCAGCAAGTATTATTCTGCTTTATATGAAAAGTGAGTTGCTGGTTTACATCTACTGCTTACCATAAGACCTAGGGGTATGTTTACTAAACCATCTTAATGTGCGCTCTCCCACGTTATCGCACGATAAGGCACCTTAGCGTGCGATAATGGTGCCTTAGCGCACGATAATGGCGCCTTATCGTGCGATAATGGCACCTTGTCGTGCGTTACACGCGCTAAGGCGCAAACGAGTGCTGAAGGCGGAGAAAGTCTCCCGGAGGGAGGAGGAAAGCTCCCCAGGGGCGGAGAGAGAGGGTCAATGGGCGGAGAGTGGGAGGGGAGAGGCTCCCTGCACACTAATGCTGTGAAATCCGAGGCTGAAAACTAACGCCAGTGAAACCCTGGCGTTAGAGCTGATTTAAAGGGAAAAGAAACCATTTCCGTCAGCAATGTACAGCGAAACCAGGGAAACCTACAAAAAAGTGATAAGTGTGATACATGTGCACGGAACAAAAGGGGAAAGAAACAGTGAAAATGACCAGAAGAAAATGTAAAAAAAACATAACCAAGCTGGGCAATAGTGATATCAATGGGAAACATCAAAAAACACCCCCAAGAAAGCTCCAAAAAAAAGATATGAATTTTGGAAGGGTCTATGCTCTGTTCTCATACAAGTTGAATGAGCCCACAGTGAAAGTGCGCTGATCAGGGTTTTCCTCTCCATTGGACAGGTTTCCTATGGTGTGCACATGTTCCACAACAGCAAGGCGGGCATGTCGGAATGGGCAACTGGACAGATGCTGGAAAAGGGGACACAGAGGACTGCAGGCGGCACATGCTGTGGTGCAGCTGGGGCACAGTGCGGACTAGGGTAATGCCTAGCTGGCCCATAGGAATGCTGAAACAGTAGAGCAGCCAGACAGCAACTGCAGAGGGCCCAACATGGGCAAGAGTGTGCTTCCCACGGTGTCACAGGGAAGAGTACCCAGCAGGTACCCCCAATGGCACGGAACATTGGCAGGCGGTGCTGTGGGAAAGCGTGGACAGCTATGCAGGCACCCCTACCCCAGAACCCGCACCATAGGCAGCCACCTACCCGCACACTGGATGGCCTGAGACTGCACAGCACCAGCACCACCAGCAGAAGGGCATGTCAGCATGGTGGCAGAGGGGTATTGGTGGTGGAGGGGGCAGTGGCAGCTGCCCAGAGCAGACCATGGCCTAGCCCTGTTTAGGTGGGTGCCATGCACTTCAACAGACAGGCTCTGTCTGACAAACAGTCATGGTATCTCCAGGGAATGCACTATCTCTGTGGCAACACGGTGGTGCAGTGAACACAGCCAGTGTGTTCAGGAGCAGAAAGTCACAGGTTCAAGTCCCAGCTGTGGTTCCTGCCAACCCTGTTCCCATATTTTACCCACTACTAAAACGTGCTAATACAGACAGAACCTTTATTGCAGATAACAGAAACATGCCCAATAAACCTGCATTTTACCCTACAGAGCACAGACACCATAAACATGCACATTACCTAGAGCAGAGTCTCCCAAATGCAGTCCTGGAGGGCCAAACAACATTCAGGTTCCATGCTGCCTCTAATAAACACGGCTGTGCTGCATGTCTATGCACCGCCCCCATGGTATGCAGATGTATCTCATGCATATTCATTAGGGACAGCATGAAAACCCGAACGGTGTTTGGCCCACCAGGACTGGAGTTGGGAACCTCTGCTCTAGAGCAGCGGCCAACAGGGGCAGACACACCCTCACCCACAGGCTCCATTATCCAAAGCCTCCTGGAGAGGCAGGATGTTGGGCCCTGCGTGCATCTCCAAATACTAGCACTTGCATACCTTAGCAATGCCACCCTGAACCTGGGAATATTGTACACACCTATCAAACGGTTGCTATGATTACTGGCAGATAGCAATTCCTAAGTTAAGCACAATTTGCTGATTGAGCTGCATCATAGCAACCTTTCTGCTGTCTGTGGAGTGTGCTTCAGGTCTGATGTCTGACAGTGTTTACCACCCTGGGGAGTGACCCCAACAGTATTGCGTACCATAGCCATGCCTGCACTGTGCCCAGGACTGGTGCAGTGGCCAGGGTTGCCAAGAGCCTCTATATTTGCACAATGCTGGCATAGGTGTGGGAGCGTGTGTTTGTCTATCCAGTGTGTAGTGTCTGCCAACACCTTCCTCAGCCCACACTGTTGCCAGTGTAAGCCTGCCAATGTGCATAATGAGGATCAAGGTACCATGGGTATAGCACGGACAGGGTGGCCTGGCCAGAATGCATCTGCACAGGGCATAGGGCAATGGCTCGGACATTGTAGTGCCTGACAACCACCTGCACGGACAGGGTGGCCACAGCATGTCCTGCTGGGAGGTCACTCTCACCCTGACTGAGCAGTGACCACGGCATGGCTAGGTTCACCCATAGTGCTATATAGTGTTTTTCCATATGATGTTTATGGTTCTCTTTTGGTGCCCCAATCACTGACTTATCTGCTTGGTGTGTAGGCTGTCATCCCAGTTCTGGGTACATGCATCTTCTCCAGAAACATGCACTATGGACTAGCTAGCAGACTGTCTGCAGCTAGTATGTGTCTGGATGGAGCATCTTGCAGGGTGCAGCAGCTGGAGGCTTGCTGCTGGAGAATGTCAGATAGTGGTGGGGGGCAGCTGAGCATTTCCAGGCCTTCTGTCTGCCTTGCCTTATGGATGTGTACAGATCTGCATTGCCTACCCAGTATGGTGTCTGTTCCGCAGCAGGACTGGGGTTGATGGTCCTCTCTACTGCCACCATTGCGGGAAGGTAGAGTGTGGCTCTGTTGGTGGGAGATCCTGTTTCCCACCAAGAGCCACAGAGAGTGCGTTGGGTGGTGGTACATAATCCACCTATGGGTCCAAATACCCTCCTTCACCTACATCATGTGACCATGGTACTAACACAGGATATGCACTATTTTGGGTGCATCATAGCCCATAAGAACTAGACATGACTGAGAAATACAGATGTGTCTGCAGGAACTACCTATCACACACACTAGCACTGATGGGGACCTGCAGCATAGCCTATGTCAGCCATGAAAGGTGCTGTGGACCTGGTGCTGGGTGCCCCACCTCACCCTCAGGGTGAGCACAGTACCCGCACAATGTGACTGTCTGTAGCTACTCTGTGCCAGTAACATACACGGTCAGTACCCCCTACCAGGCTGAGGTGCTGTGGGGGTGCACACGGTCAGTTCCCTCTCCCAGGCCAAGGTGCTGTGGGGGTGCATACCCCATCTTGTGATCATCTGTAGACTGCTGATTTGCATGTGCAGTGCATCATGGGTACGGGTGGGTTAACCCTATCCTGGTAACCACAGCAGACTGTTTGTGTGGTGACATGCAGTCCTTCTGTAGCCAGCCAGGGGCTTGTTAATAGCTGTAGTCCACTTGTTACTTGACTGCCTGTGGAGCCAGAGGTCATGGGTTCAAACCCACAGTGGGGTTGTTTGATAGGGCTATCCAGAGCATTGTCAATTTTTAATGTACATTAGTGCTGCCAGCAAAAACACCCTCAGAGTACTGTAACCATAAGGTGCCTCAGAAGGCGCTTTATAGGGTGTCCTATAAAGCGCCTTCTGAGGCACCTTATGGTTACAGTCCATATAAGGTGCCTTATAAGTTGTCCTATGGAGCGGCTTATAGGGTGCCCTATAGGGGACATTATAGGGTGCCGTGGCAGACAGTGCACTTTATAATGTGCCATATGGAGTGCCTTATAGGGTGCCTTATGTGGCACCTTAGGTTATGGCAAGTGAGGGAGTGTTTGCTGGCAACAATAATTAAAATACAAATAAAATGCCTCAAGAAACAATACTTACATATCAAAGCTGATGCCTCAGCCAACCTTATGCATTATGCACACTGGGGGATCAAACTCATGACCCATGTATCATCAGTTAGTGTATTAACCATTGTACTACACCTCTGTTTCTGTGTTTGCATGTCTGGGCGCCTACTTAAGATTACCACGCGTTAACGCGCTTAGCCCGTTAATGTGCACAGCAGTGCGCGTTATCGCGCGATAATCCCGTTTTGCTACTTTAAGGGGTATGTTTACTAAACTGCGGTAAACGTGAATAACGCACTTTGTACACTATTAACGATCGTTAGCGCGCTATAACACGTGCTATAGCGCATTAACGATTGTAAACCGCAGCGCGGTAAAACAACGCAGAAGGCGGAGAGAGGGCGGAGAGAAGGGGTCAATGGGCAGAGAGTGGGTGGGGAGAGGCTCCCATTACACTAACGCGCTGAATTTCAGAGCTGAATTCCAATGCGAATGAAAACCTGCCGTTAAATGCACTTTAAAGGGGAGAGAAACCAATTAACTGTCAGCAATGTACAGCCTAGGCAGGGAAACCAAAAAAAGGTGATAAGTGTGATACACGTGCACAGAACAAAAGGGCAAAGAAACACTGAAAATGACCCCAACAAACTGGAAAAAAACAACAACCAAGCTGGCCAATAGTGGTATCAATGAGAAACATCAACCCCCCCCCCCCCCCGAGTAAGCTCCATTGAACAGATATTTATTTAGTTGTTTATTTTATTTATTTATTTATAAATCGCGGAAGGGTCCATACCCCGTCCCCATACAAGGTGCATGGGCCCACAGTGAAATAGCGCTGCTCAGGGATTTCCCCACCATCGGAAAGGGTTCCTATGGCGTGCACATGTCCCGCAACATAAGGGCGGGCATGTCGGAACGGGCAACCGGGCAGATGCTGGAAAAGGGGATACAGAGGGCTGCAGGCGGCACATGCAGTGGCGCAGCTGGGCCACAGTGGGGACTAGGGTGATGCTCAGTTGGCCCATAGGAATGCGTAAACAGTAGAGCCAGACAGCAACTGATGAGGGCCCAACATGGGCACGAGTGTGTTTCCCAAAGCAACACGGGGCAGAGTACCCAACAGCAACCCCCAAGGGCACGGAACACTGGCAGGCGGGGCTGGGGGGGAGCGTGGACGTCTATGCAGGCACCCCTACCCCAGAACATGCACCATAGGCAGCCGCCTACCTGCACACTGGACGGCCTGAGACCGCGCACCACCAGCTCCACCAGCAGAAGGGCATGTCAGCATGGTGGCTGAGGGATACTGGTGGTGGAGGGGGCAGTGGCAGCTGCTCGGAGCAGACCGTGGCCTAACACTGTGTAGGTGGGTGGCATGCACTGCAACAGACAGGCCCTGTCTGACCAACAGTCATGGTATCACCAGGGAATGCACCATCTCTGTGAGAACATGGTGGTGCAGTGCACAGAACCACTGTATTCAGAAGCAGAAGGTCACAGGTTCAAGTCCCAGCTGTGGTTTCCGCCAACCCAGTCCTCATATTTTATCCACTACTATAACGTGCTAATACAGGCAGACCCGTTCTTGCAGATGACGTTAACATGCCCAAAACACCAACATTTTACCCTACAGAGCACAGACACCATAAACATGCACATTACCTAGAGCAGAGCCTCCCAAATGCAGTCCTGGAGGGCCAAACACCATTCAGGTTCCATGCTGCCTCTGATAAAGATGCCTGTGCTGCATTTCTATGCGCCACCCCATGGTATGCAGATGTATCTCATGCATATTCATGAGGGACAGCATGAAAACCCGAACAGTGTTTGGCACCGCAGGACTGGAGTTGGGAACCTCTGCCGTAAAGCAGCAACCAACAGGGGCAGACACACCCGCACCCACAGGCCCCATTATCCTAAGCCTCCTGGAGAGGCAGGACTTTGGGCTAGCACTTGCATACCTTAGTAATGCCACCCTAAACCTGGGAATATGGTACACAGCTATCAAAAGGTTGCTATGAGTACTGGCAGATAGCAATTCTTAGGTTATGTACAATGTTCGGAGTGAGCTGCATCATAGCAACCCTTCTGATGTCTGTGGTGTGTGCTTCAGGTCTGGTCTCTGACAGTGTTTACTACCTTCGGGAGTGACCCCCACCAGTATTGCGTACCATAACCATGCCTGCACTGTGCCCAGGACTGGTGTGGTGGCCAGGGCTGCTAAACACCTCTATAGTAGCACAATGCTGGCCTAGGTGTGGGAGTGTGTGTCTGTCTATCCAGTGTGTGGTGGCTGCAAACACCCTCTACAGCCCACACTGCTAGCACTGTTGCCAGTATTGGCCTGCCAATGTGCATAATGAGGAGCAAGGTACCGTGGGAATAGCCTGGATAGGGTGGCCTGGACTGGCCGCATCTGCACAGGGCATAGGGCAATGGCAATTGTAGTGCCCTGTACCACCTGCACGGACAGGGTGGCCATAGCATGTCCTGCTGGGAGGTCACTCTCACCCTGACTGAGCAGTGACCATGGCATGGCTAGGTTCCCCCATAGTGCTTATATAGTATTTCTTTTATGTGATGTTTATGGGTTTGCTTTTGGGGCCCAATCACTGACTTATCTGCTTGGTGTTTATGCTGATATACCTGTTCTGGGTACATGCATTTTCTCCAGGACCATGCACTGTGGAGTAGCTGGCGGACTGTCTGCAGTTAGTATGTGTCTTGCTGGAACACCGTGCAGGGTGCAGCAGCTGTAGGCTTGCTGCTGGAGAATGTCAGATAATGGTGGGGGGCAGCTGTGCATTTCCAGACCTGCCATCTGTCTGCTCTTGCCTTATGGATGTGTAGTGCTCTGCATTGCCTGCCCTGTAGGGTGTTTGAGCCCGAGTAGGACTGGGGTGATGGTCCCCTCTACTGCCACCATTGTAGGGGGTTTTAAGTGGATCTGTGGGTGGGAGGTCCTGTCCCCCACCCTGGGCCCGAGAGGGTGCGTTGGGTGGTGGTATGTAATCTCCCTGGTTACCACAGCAGAATGTGGGTGTGGGGCTGTGCAGTCCTCCTGTAGCCAGCCATGTGTTTATTAGCAGCTCTAGCCCACTGGTTACTTCACTGCCCATGGAGCCAGAAGTCATAGGTTCACAACCCACAGTGGGGTTCATTGATAGGGCTGTCTTAGGCATTGTCTATTTTTACTGTATATTAGTGCTGCCAGCAGAACCACCCTCAGGGTACTGTCACCTTAGGGTAGCTCAAAAGGCGCCCTATAGGGCACCTTATACGGCGCCCTATAGGGCGCGCCTTACACGGCGCCCTATAGTGCGCGCCTTACGCAGTGCCCTATAGGGCGCACCTTACCCGGCGCCCTATATGGCGTGCCTTACAAGTCACCCTATACGGTGCGCCTTCCACTTCTCCCTATAGGGAGCGCCTAAATATTCCTATCAAATGGTATATCATACATGACCATGTCAGAGAGAACGTCACTATTGGAACATATTGCATAGGACGGGTACAATTTTCCTGACATATGCAAACTGTAACCCACCTGCAGACTGTGGATTAAAATATTATAGTCGGCTTTCAAAGGGTTGCACAGGTTGCCTCAGCCAGCCTTTTTCATTAGGCACACTGGGGAATCGAACCCATGACTCTTGTACCATCAGGCTGTGTAGTAACCATTGTGCTACAGCTCTGTTTCTGTCTTTGAATGTCTGCGTGCTGTCTTAGGCATGCGCGCAGTGGCACGCGCTGTAGCGATCGTTGCTGCGCAGCCCATGTCCTTTTTTGGCTTTCCTTCCACTAACGCGGCTCCTAACGCGAATTGCACTAATGCAGTTTAGTAAACATACCCCTAAGACTGAAATGCCCACTCTTTGTATGGCAGCCTGCACACTATCGCCGGGCGCACATTAAGATGGTTTAGTAAACATACCCCCTAGTTTTTCCTTTTTACTATTGATGAGGATATCCAAGGTAGAATGAGGACATGTTGTAGGTGTGTCCAGAGTGTTCCCAAGAATTTGGATATCCTCACCCAGTTTCAGAAATGCTGAAAGGATTTTTTTTTAAATATTTATGTGATTTTACATATTCAACCATGAAAGTTAACAAAAACATCCTTGTACAGAAAAGGGCAAAACAGTAGTACAAAACAAAATAAACAAATACAAAAACAAGCAAATAGAAAACCCAGTCTGCCCACCCCAGCCCACAAACAATGAAGCAAAAAAGGCAAAAATGGGGTGAATCCAGCACTAAGTAAATTGTCAAAAAGTTACATGAAATGGAGCTAGATAAGTCTCAGGCATACAATAAATCATAGCTCATCAGGCATGGAGTCAATAAAGACTTCTATATGCTTCACAATCACAAAGGCTAGCAGCTGGGAGGGCTCATAGAAAATTTAAGAAACAGCTTGGTATTTCACCAGGCATTTTAGACTGGTGTTTAAGGAAAAAAAGCCCTCCAAGTTGCAATAATGGCTTGGAGGAGTAGCCTAATGGTTAAGAACACTGGTTTGGGAACTCAGAGACCAGGGCTCAATTCTCACTAGCACTCCTTGTGACTTTGGGCAAATCACTTAACCCTCCATTGCCTCAGAAAAATCCAAGTTATCAATGTCCCTGTTTAATGTACATTGTCAAGTGTAAGTTTCAATGTAAACCATTTTGATTGAATGATAAAGCAGTATATAAAACCTGTTAAATAAATAATCCAGGGTGCAGCAAAATTAATTCTTTGCGGCGACGCTGAGTGACTTTAGCCAGGTCAGGAAAAATATTAATTTTAAACCCACGAAACAGGATATTCCTTTTATGGAAATGAGTCTTAAAAGCCATTCCTTATCCAATAAAAGGGCAAATGTCACCAATAGTGTACTAGAAGCAGCAGATTCTTCCCATGTTGAACCTCTGTCCCCCCACGGAGATACCCTAGGTAAATAAAGCATCTTCACAAATGGGGGAAGTGATTCTCGTGGGACTGCAAGAACATTCACCAAGTATTCATTAAACAGGTCTCTCCCTGGCACAGTATTAACATAAATAAAATTGATTAACGAAGGTTATTTGCTCTAGGCATATTCTCCTAATATTCCAACTTAGAGTCTACTAGAGAAAAGTTCTTAACAAATCGTTCTGATTGGGCTTCAAGGATACCAGCTTGGGTCGAGCTTTCGGATCCTCAGATTCTACTGACTCGACAGATTTAGACAACAGTTCAATCTTAGCAGAATGTTCTTTAACTTTGAGTGCAAGAGAGGATACTTGCAGCAGAAGAGCTTCCCCAAGCGATACAATCGCTGACCAAATGGATTCCAAGGTGAAGTTTGCTGGCCTCTCGATTGCAAATGATAGAATTTCTCCAGACTGGCTTGCCAACATCTTTGTTCTTGCTGTCTCCTCGTGGAACTTGTCCAAACCTTTTTTAAATCCAGCTACACTAACATTAATTTATAGACTTCTATCATATCTCCCCTCAGCCGTCTCTTTTCCAGGTTAAAGAGCTCTAATCTTTTTAGTCTTTCTTCATAAGGGTATCCTTCCATCCTCTTTACCATTTTGGTGGCTCTTCTCTGAACTTTTTCTAATAACGCTACATCCTTATTAAGATATGGTGACCAGAATTGCACACAATATTCAAGGTGTGGTCACACCATGGAACGATACAGAGGCATTATAATATCCTTTGTTTTATTTTCCATTCCTTTCCTTATGATACCCAGCATTCTATTTGCTCTCTTGGCTGCCACTGCACACTGGGCGGAGGGTTTTAACATGTTATCCACAATGACACCTAAATCTTTTTCCTGGTTGGTGGTTCCTAATGTGGAACCTTGCATCATGTAACCATAGTTTGGGTTGTTCTTCCCTAGGTGCATAGCTTTGTACTTGTCCACATTAAATTGCATCTGCCATTTTGATGCCCAGTCTTCCAGTTTATCAAGATCCTCTTGCAATTTTCCACAATCCTCATGGGTTTTAACAACTTTAAACAGTTTTGTGTCATCTGCAAATTTGATAGCCTCACTCGTTATTCCACTTTCCAGGTCATTTATGAATATGTCAAAAAGTAGCGGACCCAGTACAGATCCCTGGGGTACACCACTATTCACCTTTCTCCATTGGGAAAATTGGCCATTTAGCCCTACCCTCTGCTTTCTATCTTTTAACCAGTTCCTGATCCACAATAGTACACTGCCTCCTATCGAATGACTTTTTAGTTTTGCCAAATGTCTCTGATGAGGGACCTTGTCAAAGGTTTTCTGAATGTCCAGATACACTATATCAACTGACTCACCTTTGTCTACCTGTTTATTCACACCTTCAAAAAACATTAACAGATTAGTAAGACAAGATCTTCCTTGTCTAAAGCCATGTTGGCTGTCTCCCATTAGGCCATGACTATCTACATGTTCAGCAATTTTGTTCTTTATGATGGTTTCTACCATTTTTCCTGGTACTGACGTCAGGCTCACCGGTCTGTAGTTACCCGGATCACCCCTGGAACCATTTTTAAAAATTGGCATTATGTTGGCTATCCTCCAATCTTCAGGTATTACAGATGATTTTAATGTAAGTTCACAGATTATTAATAACAGGTCTGCAGTTTCATATTTCAGTTCTTTCAACACCCTTGGCTATAATCCATCCGGTCCAGGTGATTTGCTACTCTTCAGTTTATCAAATTGTTGTAATACATCTTCCCGATGTATCGATATTTCCTTCAATTCTTCTGCACCTTTAAATACCACTTCAGTCATGGGTAACATCCCTACAGCTTCCTCAGTAAAGACAGAAGCAAAGAATTCATTCAGTCTCTCCGCTATCGCCTTATCGCCTCTTAGTGCCCCTTTAACCCCTCTATCATCTATTTATACAGGTCCTGCTGCTTTGTCATTTTTAAGGGAAGAAATAGTATCTTGAAATTCCTCCAAGACAATGGACGGTCTAAGAAAGTAAAATTTCTAAATCTAAACTGGAAACCTGCTTCTCCAACGAGCTATAAATAGTTTATGGGAAGCAGTCAATTGGGAAGTGTATAACCGAGAATAAAACTTAGCAAAGGTGTCTGTAATCCTTTTAGAGTAGCTACAATTTTATTCACTTTCCTCTCAAGGCATCTTTTCAGCTGCCTTAATAATAATTTATTAGTCTTTATTAGCATGCTCATAAAAAACTATTTTAGAAGTCTTGAGATGATAGGCTACTCTACCCTTTTCAACATCATTGAACACTTTTTTAGAAAATTCTCATTTCTGGTAAGCTCTCTAAATGTGTGATTTGTTCTAATAAACTGTGAACTTTCACTTTCTGATTTTTTTTGCTAATGTAGCTGAAATAGAAGTAATCTGACCCCTAAGGGCTGCTTTGGCAGCATCCCGTAATGTTAAAATATGTACATCTTCTTTATAATTAAATTTAAGATATTCTTCCCAACCTTTCTTCAAAGTAGCTATAAATGCCAGGTTGGTCAGTAGACATCTATTCATCATCCATCTATCTAGAGCAGATCATGAGGTCAGACCCTTCATAATCAATATCACTGGAGCGTGATCTGAAATTGTAAGATTTTAATATCCATAACAAAAAACAAAAGGTTATCTGAAATAAACCAAGGGGTATGTTTACTAAACTGCAATAACGCTACAGACCACGTGTTAGGTAACTTTGCCGCATGTTAGGTAACATTACCGGACAGTGTGTAACGTTACCGCGCAGTAATGTCACAACCTGTGCGGAAGCGTTCCGTGGCGCGGTACACTCTGCAGAGGGAGGAGCGGGCAGAGATTAGGGGTCAATGGGCGGGGAGTGGGCGGGGAAAGGGTAAAGGGGAAAGGCTCCCTGCACACTAATGCGCTGAACTGAAGGGCTGAATCCTACCGCAAATGAAAACCTGCCGTTAGATGTACATTTGCAGGAGAGAGAAACCATTTCAGTGTCGGCAATGTACAGCATAGGCAGGGAGCACAAGAAACGTGATAGTAGTGCTCCATTTGCAGCAACAGCATAGTGGCCAAGTATGAAAGGCCACTATGGCAATGGTGTAAATGGGGCATAGGGGGCTGCAGGCGGCACATGTAGAGGGGGCATCCGGGGCATAGGGCGGACTAGGCTGTCACCTAGGTGGCACATAGGAACATAGAAACTGGAAGTCAGCAAGACAGCATCTGACAAAGGCCAAACACAATATACAAATACCTTGACCACCCTAGCCAATAGTTGCCAGGGCAGAGACAGGACATCCCCGCATCCATCCCTCCCCCATGTTGAAGGGACAGAATGTTGTTAGGCAGTGATGGGGGGGGGGGTGGATGTCCATGTATGCCTTCCCACCCCAGATGCTGCACCCTAGGCACCTGCCTACCTGAACAGTGGATGGCCTGGGACGGTGCACAACAAGCACCAACAGCATATGGTCATGTGAGCATAGCAGGGTGTGTGTGTCCATGCTGGAGGGAGCAGTGGCACCTGTCTGCAGTGGACCTAGGCCATGCCCTTTACCAGTACGTGGTGTGCAGTGCAATAGAAAAAGTCTGGCTGAGAAGATGTAAAGGTAGGCCCAGGGACTGTTGTGCCTCTGTGGCCACACTGTGGTGCAGTACACACAGCCAGTGTGACTCAGAGCGTTCAGGTCCCAGCTGCTGGAACCTGCAGAACACATTACAATATTTTACCCTACTAAGTAGATACAACATCAAACCATTCAATCCCCACAGCAGCAGCAGCCAACAGGGGTAGAAACACCCACTCACACAGGCTCCACTATCCAAATTGTCCTGTACAGGCAGGCTGATGGCCCCAGCACAGAGCTGTAGGTACCATCACAGCACCACTGCTACCTCCTGCACAGTTCAGAAATGTTGGCAGTATGGCAGGCAGGGTTGCCAAACACCCCTATCATTGCACAGTGCTGCAGTAGGAGTGTGTGTGTGTGTATGTCAATCCATTGTTTTGTGGCTGCCCACCCCGCTCTCGGCCCACATTGTCCAACTGTTACCAGTGTTAGCCTGCAAATGTGCATAATGAGAAGCAAGGTAGTGTGGGTATGGGCCAGAAAGGGCAAACTGGGCAGGCTGCATCTGCACAGGGAGTATTGCAATGGCTGGGACACTGTAGTGTTCGAACACCATCTGCATGGACAGGGTGGCCCTAGCATGTCATGCTGGGAGGTCAGTCTCACCCTGACTCAGCAGTGACCATGGCATGTCTAGGTTCCCCCATAGTGCTTTATACTCTTTGTCTCCAGTGATAACTGTGTGATCTCAGTTCTGGGGCCAAATCACTGATATACTTGCTTGGTGTGTGTGCTGCCCATCCTGTGTCTGGGTATACATGTTTTCTCAGTGAGCATGTACCAGGGACTGGCCAGTGGCATGTCTGCATTTAGTCTGTGCATGGTGAGAGCACCTTGTACACTGATGCAGGTGCAGTCCAACAGTGTTGTCTGATGATGCATAGTAGTATGTGGCAAGTGAGGATTCATATGCTACCCCCACATTATTGCTGGTCTGCCAATGCCCCAGTCACAGGTATGTCTCTTGCGCACTAGCCCTAAATGGCTGTCTTTTGCCATCATGACCGGGTTTGCTGGTCCCACAGCCAGTCCTGTGGGCTCAGGCACCTGTTTTTCCATGCCCTCACCTAAAATATGGGTGGTTTGGGGCCCTTGGGGGCACATAGTATATACTACTCTGAACAGTAGGGGGCAGTGGTACATACCCCTCATAAGACACTAGACACCTCTCCGCCCTGTTAGCAGGTGGCCATGGCAACCAGACCTTAACACTGGGTACACACTGATGTGGGTGGTGTCTGGTCTCAGAGGGGCACCTGTGACTGCAGAACACAGATGGGCACAGAGGTGCTTTCGGTCACACTGCTAGTGATGGGGATGTGCAGCAGGACCTATATGTAGTATCACATGTACTGTGGACCTAGTGCTGGGCAGCCATCCTTACCCGCAGGGTGAACACAGAACCTGCACAATGGCAGGGTATGTAGTTACTCTGTACCAGTATCATGCACGGTAGTTCATCTTACCAGGCTGCGGTAACAGAGAGGTGCAGACCCCATTTGGTGATCTGCTGTAGACCACTGTTACGCATGTGCAATGTATCATGGGTGCTGGTGCGGTTATCCTATCCTGGTGCATAGAGCAGATGGTTTATGCGGTGACCTGCAGTCCCTCTATACCCAGGCATTGCTATACAGCAGGCCATAGAGGTATAGCCCACTGGTTCGTCCAATGACATTCCAAACTGTGGTCATGGGTTTGATCCCCCATTGTTCCCTCCTCCCATGCCTGTCCAACTCAGATATTTTGCATGCCTCTAACAGTTATATCTTTGCAGATTTGTGCTGCCAGCCCATAATAGCCTCGCCGCAGTAGCCGACATTCCTCTGGTCCGTCTATCTGCATCTGTCAGCTATGTAGCATCCTGTGTTCATGTGCAGGCTGCTACCCCATGTCCTACTTTTCAGGTGCCTTAACCTACAGTGCCTTATGGGGCACCTTGTACGGCACCTTATACAGGGCCTTCTGGGGGTTGCTTTATGGTGCCTTAGGTTAGGGCACCTTGTAGGGCGCATGACAACGTACCTTGTGAGGTGCCTCAGGTTAAGGTGCCTTATGATGTGCCTTATATAGTGCCTTGCGATGTGCGTTAGCCTAAGGTGCATTGTTACGTGCATTACCTGGCACTGCTTGTCATATGATGCATCGCCCACTCCTTTATATGGACATCTGTACCATTACCGCGGAAACTACCACGGGTGACATTAACGCAGTTTAGTAAAAATACCCCCAAGAGTTTATTCTTGCACTATGTGTACTTGAGTAATAGGAATAGTCTCTCTCAAATGTGTGGGTTTCACGCCAGGCATCTATCAGATTAACCTCTTAAAATGGTATACAAAATATTGGTGCCGGTCAGTGTGATGCTTTTTAGGTCAGATCTATCCAGAGCAGGCATACCACAATTAAAGTCCTCACCTAGCAATAATGAATGCTGTACATTCAATTTTAAAATGTAAAAAAAACTTATTTGAAAAAGGAAGTAAGTTCTTCAGAGGGTGCATAAGCATTACCTAAAGTGGCTATAGTATTCTCCAATTACCCCCAAACTATAACAACCCAACCCTACTACGTACGTCTTGTATAGCGCTACAAGAAGTACATAACGCTGCACAGACATGTAAGAGACAGGCCCTGCTCATCAGAGCTTACAATCCTCTTTATCTGATATGAATTGCTAGAGAGTGAAGTTAATTTCTTTCACAAAAGTAGCTACTCCAACTGAAAAATTGCATAACCCAATATTTCTAAAGTTTTCCATATTTTGCTGGTGACAGATGTATCTCTTGTAGAAAAACTACAGAGTGTTTTAATTTTAAGCTTGTGGTCCAAGACTCTTCTTTTATTTGCACTGCTTAGTCCTTGAACATTCCATAAAATAAATGCAGTTATCTTTATATAATATTCACAATACATTCATCCAGTGACTTCCTTTATCTTTATGAATAAAACACACAACCATACAATTAACAACCCATCCCCAACATCTTTATTTCCACTTCCCCAACAGAGATCACTCTCCCAACCTCACAAAGAAGTAAAACACAAAATTATTCAAAGTTGTTAAAAGATAAGAGGATTGTAAAAAATTGCAAAAGGATCTTGATACTGTACATTGGAAGACTGGGTGTCCAAATGGCAGATAAAATTTAATGTGGACAAGTGCAAAATTATGCATTTAGGGAAAACAGAGAAAAAAACAAAGGACATTATAATGCCTCTGTATTGTTCCATGGTGTGCCCACACTTTGAATATTGTGTGCAATTCTGATCACCATATATGAAAAGGATATAGCAGAATTAGAAAAGGTATAGTGAAGAGCCACCAAAATGGTAAAGAGGATGGAAGGATACTCCTATGAAGAAAAATTTAAAATATTAGGGCTGAGGTGAGATATGAGAGAGGTCTATAAAATAATGAATGGAGTGGAAGAAGTAAACATAGATCAGTTGTTAACTCCTTCAAAAAGTTGAAAAACTAGGGGACACACAATCAGGGCCAGCCCATCCATTGTTCGAGAATGCTGTTTGAAAAGAGTCTCACATTTCAGGGGGCTCCATGTGAACTTCATCCTGCTCAGTTTGCAGAACCTGCTTCAGAGGGAGCCGGAGAAGCCCGAGGCTCCGGCTCACATCTGCCCAGCTGCCAGAGAAAAGTGTGCCATGTTCCTTTACTCAAGCAGCTGTGTTCTCATGAAACCTGTTGAGTGCTGAGAAATGGGAAATGCTCTTTAACCTTTCCGGCACTCAGCGTGCTTCATGAGAACACAGCGGGAGTGAAGGAACACACTGCTCTTCACTCCCGCTGTGCTCTGCAAAGACGAGCCGGTACTTTGGGCCTCCCTAGCTCCGTCTGAAGCTGCTCAGACAGGCATGGGGCTCTTTGTGGGGGGGGGGGCTAGGATAGGACTGGAAATGGGCTGATGGGGGGGGGGGGTTGGACTGGAAATGTGCTAATGGGAGGCTAGGATAGGACTGTAAATGGCTGATGGGGGCTAGGGCTCCAAATGGGCTGATTGGGGGGGGGGAGTTGTTGTACTGGAAATGGGCTGGGGGGGCTAGGACTAGAAATGTGCTGATGGGGGACTAGGATAGGATTGTAAATGGCTGATGGGGGCTAGGATTGGAAATGGGTTCATGGGGGGGAATGGACTGGAAATGAACTGATGGGGGCTAGGATTGGAAATGAGCTGATGGGGGGGCTAGGACTGGAAATGGACTGATACGGGGCATGAGAGAATGGGACTAGAAGGAAGCGTATGCTGGATGGGGCTGGAACTAGAAAGGAGCTGATGTTGGGGGAGGACTAGAAGGGGATGGAGCTGGGGGAGTGAGGATGGAGAGAGGAAAAGATATTTTGTGTGGGAGGGAAGAGAAATCTTCAACTGGCAAGGTACTGTGAGAGGAAGTGGGAATTGAAGATAGAAGGGTGAAATTTGAGTGGATGAAAAAGGAATAAATAAAGAAATGGAGGAAAGAGCAAAAGGGGAAAGATCAGTATGTTAGAGGCAGATGTAGAGAGAAAATGGAAAAAAACTAGGAGAGAAGAAAGGACAATTGGACAGCAGACAATGGAGAGTTATAAGGCAGCAGTTTCTTTACTAGCCTCAGCCATAATATTACTGGATTGACAGGACCCAATGGGTTTCTGAGGAGTTCTGCTGGACTGGCCGAGAAGCCATATGGACCATGCACATGTTGTTCCAGAGGTGGAGATGCGCCCGCCGTGCCCGGGCACAACAGAGGATGCGGCAGGCAATGCAGATCCATCAGCAGCCAGTAGCACAGCACCTGAGGCACAGGTACTGTAACCCACATGTACATGGGCCCAAGGTGAGCTACTTGCAATTGACAAGGGAGGAGATCTACCAGAAATACAAACTGGATGGAGCAATGACAACTGAGTTGTGCAGCATACTTAGTGTGGACATGGAGCCCTCCACTTCCAGAAGCCAGGCCCTGCCAGTGGTTATGATGATGACCACTATCCTGGGATATCTGGCAACTGGCAGCTTCCAGCATGTGATAGGGGTGACTGTTGGAATCACACAGTCTACTGCCAGCTGCTGCATAAGTGCTTTCACTAAGACCCTGCTGCGGAGGATGCGCCACCTCATAGCCTTCCCCCAGAAACAGCAGGTGCGGCAAGAGACTATACAGGCATTCTACAATGTTGCTGGATTCACATCAGTACATGAAAGTATAGGCTGCATCCACATTGCACTGCGGGCACCATGGCTGGAGCAGAGGGCATACCAGAGCAGGCATAGTTGCACATCAATGAACATGCAGGTGATTGTGGATGCCAATGTAACCTTTACTGATGTGTGTGCCTGCTACCCAGGCTGCTGTCATGATGCATTTGTCCTTGCCCAATCCATCCTGGGACAGGCAGCAGCCAGAGGTCAGCTCGGAGACGCGTGGCTGCTAGGTGAGTGCACACATATGTGAACCCCAGGACAAGCCCAGAACAAATGGTTGCTGTAGTATGATGCTAATATGTAATGCAAACAGGTGGGTAATTATGTGTTCCATATGTATTGCAACATATTATGACCACTGCATGCACATGTGCTGCTGTTCCACAGATCCATGTGCACAGCAGGCCATGTCTCACATTGTGGAGGCAAACAAGGGAAGCCTCATGACTAAGAGCAGACAGCACACACCAACATGTGCCTTGTGGAAAAGTGAGGGCTGGCGCCATGTAGGGCACAACAGGTAAGACACAGGAGAGCAAGGCTCCTGCAGACAACAATAGAGTACACAACGAGCAGAAGCAATGGAAGACCCAGTGGCTCAAAAATAGCTTAAAAATACTTTATTGAAGGTCCCCGACGCGTTTCGGCTTACGCCTTTCTCAAGGGGAGAGATGCTTACTAAGAAATAATAAATATAAATATGTTAATTACATGTAAAAATGCATCACTAAAAGGCAACCGGAACACATTTACATACCATTAAAAAACATAAAACAAAAGTAAAACAGTTAAAAATTAAATGTACAATAAGGAATTAAAAATGACACTCATAGTGAATTGATAAATAATTAAAAGACATAAATTAATATATCAAAACACATTGAAACATCATAAAATGATAGACGCAGGGCAGAGAAGAACTCATTCAAGTAAACTAAATCAATCATATGAAAACTATTCATATAGGACTAATCATACAGGGCAAAGAAAAACTCAAAATAATCATATAAAAACTAGTCACTGATACGTGCACCATAGTACATTTTAAAATGAAGAGACACTAAGGGGCATGTTTACTAAAGTGTGTTAGTGCAATTCGCGTTAGGAGCCGCGGTAGTGAAAGAAACCCCAAATAAGGACATGGGCGGTACATTGTCACCACTACCGCGCGTTAGAAAACGTAACGAGCGTTACCGGGCGCCGTGCCGCGTTACTGAGCGTTAATCATAAGAAGACGTACAGACACAAAGCACTGAAACAGAGCTGTAGCACAATGGTTACAGTACTGACCGCTGTTACAGGCAGCATGGGTTCGAGTCCCCAGTGTGCCTAACGCAGAAGGCTGTCCCAGGCATCACCCTGCACATTACAGAGGGAAAGAGGAGGCATGTTTTTCGTTACGCTGAGTATTGGTGTCAGAAAAACACCCTCGGAGTGTGCTTAGCCACGTGCGAGGTTGCGTGCATTGGTACGTGCGTAGTTCCGTGCGTAGCTGCGCGCATACAATTGTGCATCGGTACGTGCGTTGCTATGTGCGTGGGTACGTGTTTGTTTACGTGCGTGGATACGTGTGTTTTTACCAGCGTGGGCATCTGATATTACAGACTTTGTAGGGTGTCCTGCACCTATGCATTATGCTAACAGATGTACGTGTGATGGCCTATGGTTTATCAGAGCCTGTGAGCAGCTACTGGAGTTTCACAGGGTTGGATTGGGCCAGTCACACCCATGATGCACTGCACATGCAAATCAGCTGTCCACAGATACACACCATGGGGAATGCACCCCCACAGCACCTCGGCCTGGTAGGGGGGACTGACCATGTGCACCCCCCCAGCACCTCGGCCTGATAGGGGGTACTGACCGTGTGTTGTACTGGCACAGAGTAGCTACACACCGTCACATTGTGCAGGTACTGTGCTCACCCTGAGGGTGCAGTGAGGTGCCCAGCACCAGGTCCACAGCACCGGCCATGGCGCAGGTCCAAAGCTGTGTTACTGTGTGAGATAGGTAGGTTCTGCAGGACCACCTTGGACATCTTTGTCTGTTTCAGTCAGGTATAGCCCCCATGCACCACCACACCCCTCCCCCAGGGCTGAGGGTGGCAAACAGGGTCTCCCATCAAAAGACCCACAGTCTACCTCCCTGCAAAGGTGGCAGTAGAGGGGAACATTAACCCTAGTCCTGCTGAGGAACAGACACCCCACAGGGCAGTCAATGCAGCTCTGTACACAGCCATAACACAACAGCAGACAGACATTAGGCCTGGATATGGTATGCTGCACCCCACCACTATCTGATATTCCCAGGGTGCAAGCCATCAGCCACTGCACTCTGCAAGCCACTCCATCACAACACCTACCAGCTGCAAACAGTCTGCTAGTGCCCAGTGGAGATGCCTGCACCCAGAACTGGGATGTCAGCATACACAGCAAGCAGATACATTAGTGACTGGGCCCCAAAAGGAAACCCATATTTATCACATGAGAAAAACACTAGATAGCACTATAGGAGTGCCTAGCCATGCTGTGGTCACTGCACAGTCAGGGTGATAGTGATCTCTCAGCAGGATATACTGAGGTCACCCTGTCTGTGTAGGTGGTGGCCGGGCACTACAATGTGCCTGTCACTGCCCTATGCCCTGTGCAGATGCACCCTGGCCAGGCCACCCTGTCCGGCCTATACCCATGGTACCTTGCTCCTCATTATGCACATTGGCAGCCCAATACTGGAAACATTGCTGGATAGACAGACAGCCACCCCCACACCTATGCCAGCATTGTGCTACTATAGAGGTGGTCAGCAGCCATACCCACTACACCAGTCATGGGCATAGTACAGGCATGGATATGGTACACAAGGCTGTTGGGGGGTCACTCCCCAGGGTGGTGAACACTGTCAGAGACCAGACCTGCAGCAAACACCGCAGACATCAGAATGATTGTTATGGTGGAGCGCAATGAGCAAACTGTGCTTAACGTAGGAATTGATATCTGCCAGTTATCATAGGGAACGTTTGATAGCTGTGTACCATATACCCAGGTGTAGGGTGGCATTGCTAAGGTATGCAACTGCTAGTATTGGGAGATACAGGCAGGGCCCAATGTCTTGCCTCTCCAGGAGGCATTGGCCAATGGGGCCTGTGGGTGGGTGTGTGGCCCTGTTGGCTGCTGCTTTACGGCAGAGTTCCCCAACTCCAGTCCTGGTGTTCCAAACACTGTTCGGGTTTTCATGCTGTCCCTCATAAATATGCATGACTACATCTGCATACCATGGGGGTGGTGCATAGCTATGCAGCACAGGCATCTGTATTAGAGGCAGCATGAAGCCGGAATGGTGTGGGGCCCTCCAGGACTGCATTTGCGGGACTCTGCTTTAGGTAATGTGCCTGTTTCTGGTGTCTGTGTTTGGTGTGGTAAACTATAGGCCATGTTTATGTTCTCTGCAATAAAGGATTGTCGTTACTATCACTGTTTAGTGGTGGGTAAAACTATGGGGACTGGGTTGGCAAGAGCCCAAGCTGGGATTTGAACCTGGGTCTTACAGGCACTGGCTGTGTCTGTTGCACCACACTGTGGCCACAGAGACAGTGCACTCCCTGGGGTTAATTAAACCGGCCTGACGAGCCAGAAACCCTGCTCTGCAACAGGTTTACTGTGGTCTCATTTACCTTATGCAGACAAAGGTATACATAAACCTCAGAAAAGACCTCAAAAAAGGGGCACACACCCATAACCAAGCTGGGCAACAATGATATCATTGGAAAACATTACACCACACGCCCAGGACAGCTCCATTACAATGTAATGCTCTTTGAAAGGGTCTGCGGAGCGTAGACCCTTCCACACATCATTTTGTTTTATTTTTGTGCTTTCCAGGGAGTGTTGTTCCTTGTTGCCCATTGCTATCACTGTTGCCCAGCTGAATTATGCTTTTTAAAATGTTTCTTGTGGTCATTTTTAACGTTTTATGTGAAATATTGTTCTGTGCACATGTATCACACTGCTCACGTTTTGTGGGTTTCCCCGGTTTTTCTGTACATTGCTGACGGAAATGGTTTCTCTTCCCTTTAAATGCCTTTTAACGACAGGTTTTTATTCGCGTTGTAATTGAGCTCTGAAATTCAGCGCGTTAGTATGAGGGGTGCCTCTCCCCGCCCACTCTCCGCCCATTGACCCCTTCTCTCCGCCCACTCTCCACCTTTTGCGCTGTTTTAACGCGCCGCGGAGCTTTACGATCATTAACTACGATTAGCGCGCGTAGTATGACGTTAACGGTCGTTAGCGCGTCGGTACGCGCGTTATACGGCACTTACGGTCGTTAACGTCGTATAACGCGCGTTAGTCACGTTTACCGCACTTTAGTAAACATGCCCCTAAGATCTTTAGAGAAGTTGTGTTATGCCACCATATAAATAAAAGTAAAAAAAGATCACTTTTTAGAACTAGAGATAATGCTGAAAATAAAAAGCTTTTATAAATGCTTAAAAAAAAACAAAAAAAAACACCGGAGCATTTTAAATACCCGTTTGACTGCACAATCGGAGATAACCTTAGTTGAAGAAGCTATACTAGCAAAACTGCAGCAGGCACATCAAAACGTATACCATGAATTAATTAATTAGTTCATTCATTCATGGTATACGTTTTGATGTGCCTGCTGCAGTTTTGCTAGTATAGCTTCTTTAACTAAGGTTATCTCCGATTGTGCAGTCAAACGGGTATTTAAAACGCTCCGTTTTTGGTTTTTTTTAAGCATTTATAAGAGCTTTTTATTTTCAGCATTATCTCTAGTTCTAAAAAGTGATCTTTTTTTACTTTTATTTATATGGTGGCATAACACAACTTCTCTAAAGATCTTAGTGTCTCTTCATTTTAAAATGTACTATGGTGCACGTATCAGTGACTAGTTTTTATATGATTATTTTGAGTTTTTCTTTGCCCTGTATGATTAGTCCTATATGAATAGTTTTCATATGATTGATTTAGTTTACTTGAATGAGTTCTTCTCTGCCCTGCGTCTATCATTTTATGATGTTTCAATGTGTTTTGATATATTAATTTATGTCTTTTAATTATTTATCAATTCACTATGAGTGTCATTTTTAATTCCTTATTGTACATTTAATTTTTAACTGTTTTACTTTTGTTTTATGTTTTTTAATGGTATGTAAATGTGTTCCGGTTGCCTTTTAGTGGTGCATTTTTACATGTAATTAACATATTTATATTTATTATTTCTTAGTAAGCATCTCTCCCCTTGAGAAAGGCATAAGTCGAAACGCGTCGGGGACCTTCAATAAAGTATTTTTAAGCTATTTTTGAGCCACTGGGTCTTCCATTGCTTCTGTTCGTTGTGTACGCCATGTAGGGCACATCCATGTCTGCCTCCATCCCAGCCAACAGACCCCATCCACATCCCCATGCCATGACCTTGCCCCCCCCCCCCTTTCCAACAGGCCAGCCCATGCCACCATCCCCATTGCCCTTCCAAAATGCCTAACTGCTGCACAAGCCATATGTTGGAGTCTTCTCACTGCCACAGTGTCACTGACTGTTACATATTGCACCTCACCCTGCTAGTAGATGATGTGTTGTATGCTGTCTGTAACAACTCATAGACCATAACCAATGCATGCCCCATGCTCATGTGCACATCTCACATTGCCCCCACAGGCGACTGCCATGGATATTCCCTGAGGACCTGGCTGCTTATCCCAGTGCACCACCCCATGAGCCGGCAGGACAGCAGTACAATGCTGCACATCAGCATATCCGGGCAGTTGTGGAGCATGCAATAGGGGTGCTGAAAAGCTGATTCCAGCTCCTCAACAGAGTGGCAGGGAATACCTTTATAGCTCGGAGCATGTATGTCAGATATTTGCATCATGTTGCATACTCCACAACCTTGCATGGATGTAGGGATTGCAAGACCAGAGCCCATAGCTGCAGAGGAGTGGAAGGCCGCAGATACAGTAGATGGTGACAGCACAGAGGCCCAGGCACTGGCCCACCATGCACGGCTGATATGAGACAGTTTCTGAGATGACTGTCCCATACCATCACCTGGATAGGATACATTCACCTGGATAGGATACATTCACCAATAAAGTACCCACAATGATGCTACATATGCAAAGTGTTTATTTCCCCCCACGTGTGTTCCCTTCCCCTTGGCTCTCAGACGGCTATGGGTACTTGCTGACATGTGCACTGTGACACAGTAGAGCACTGTCTGATGATGTGCTGGCAGCATCATCACCCTCCCCAGCAAGGCAGACACACTGGCCTGGTTCAGGGCTACCAGGTGGCTGTACTGGTGCACTGGCAGGCCCAGCACCCACCCCCTGGGATTGCACTAAACTGCACAGGGAACCAGCAATCATTGCCTAGTATGCCACCATCTCCCTCATCAGATGCAGGTGTCCTTCCAGATGGTACTCCACTCACAGTCAGTGTTCCTGCCAGTGTTCCTTCCGGATACCATGCAGCTTGGCCTGTATGCCCTCGGTTCTGGCCACTAGGTATACACCCTCCTACTGTAGCTCCTGGTCCAAATCTGTGCCCCCTGCATGGACAGGGTCATCCCAGATGGCAAACTGTAGTTTAGTGAGTGGGGCATCATCTGTCTCCACCTCCCCGGCACTGGCAGACACACTGGCCTGCTCCTCTGCCCTAGGAACTGCATTGGCCTGCTCCTCTGTCTTGGGTGTCATACTGGACTGCACCTCCATGCTGGGTGTCACACCAGACTGCATCTCTGCCTTGGCAAGCACACTGGCCCCTCTAGCTGCACTGAATTCCTGCTGTACACTGGCATCATTTACGGTGGGTGGTGAGGCTCCATCTGGTGCATTGGTTACAAGCTGTGAGGGTTGGTCCCTGGCAGGCCTGTGGGAGAGCAAAAGTGGCAGAGGGTAGTGTCATGGGTTGGTAGGATGGCCTATGGGGTGCCACCAAGCCCACAACAGAACTAGCAGAGGGATCCCCAGTCCACACTGTCCCCAGCCCCCACATCACCCAATGACAGACAGATAGCAGGCAGGCCCTGGTTAGACGGAACCATGGTAGGGACACATACATGGCCATCACATGCCACACAGGCAAGGGGGCTATCCCTACTCACCCTCCTGTGTGCCTGGGATAGAGCTGTCAAAGCCCACAACCTGTGAGATGGAGACCTCCTTCACAAACTGAAACACCTGTTCCTCTAGAGGGGTGAGTCTGCATTGCTGCATAGGTGGCAGCCTGCTGTTGCTTGCCCATTTCTTCTTCACAGCCTGCTGTACCATCTGTCATTTCTTAATATTCTCCACATCCTTGTTGTGGTGGTCAATGGCATTGACTCTCCTGATGATGTCACACCATGCTGTCAGCTGTGAACTGGCATCCTCTGCCACAAAGATGGCAGTGTGCTGCCTAAGGATGAGCCCCAGGGCCATAGACGTCTCTGAGGGTGTAAAGTTTTCCTTCTGTGTTCACTTTGGCCCTTTCTCCAATGTGTCTGCCATTGTGCAGCTCAGGTGCTATGGCAGAGTTAGGCTACACATATAAGTCCTTTAACACATATACAAATATGACATGCAGCTATGCCACGCACCATCCAAATATACAATAAAAGAAAATCACTTCACTGCAATTTCCCATGTAATGATTCACCTATGGTCAAAATCCCATAGTCATATTAACTAGCATATGCTTATGGTCTCAGACTCGTCGGCACAGCAGTTGATCATAAAACTCCATAAGTGCCTGATAGCATCAATGACCAATATGCATTTTTTTTTAAAATAAAGATAACATCACAGGTGAATTTCTCTTATATTGTCAAAAAGTTCTGAAAAAAACTTTTTTTCTTAGTTTTTCAAAGTGTCTCAACGCCAGCTCATGTCGCCCATTTCCTGCGTTTCACTCTTAACCCGAGTCTCTTAACCCGAGTTTTCAGAACTTTTTGACAATATAAGAGAAATTCACCTGTGGTGTTATCTTTATTTTTAAAAAAATGCATATTGGTCATTGATGCTATGAGACACTTCTGTAGTTTTATGATCTACTGCTGTGCCGACGAGTCTGAGACCATAAGCATATTCTAGTTAATATGACTATGGGATTTTGACCATAGGTGAATCATTACATGGGAAATTGCAGTGAAGTGATTTTCTTTTATTGTATATGTAGTTCTTATCACTTCGAAAAACGGCCTACGGATTATTGTAGAGTTAAGCACCATCTAAAGGCATATCCTGTGCCTGTGTAGGTTCCTGAGCACCAACGGTACAAAATTCTGCATAAAAGCTATCTGCCATAGGTTGCCATAACCGCACACTACAGAGCAATGGCATCATATGCATGCATGGACACTCAGACAGTAATACCCAGGTAGGATGACAGCATAGTATGCAGGCATCGCCACCACAGCATGAGGACAGATGCCCGGCACCACTCCGATAATGTGCCTCCTCAGGGCAGGGGGCATTCTGCGTGTGTAGAACCGCTGTGCCACACCCGTGCTGACCAACGATGGAGCACACACCTTGCACCAGTAAAGTGGTGGCGCCGCCACCCGTTCTGCATGGGTATGGCACAGAGGCACCACCTGTGTCTGGCAGTAACTGCAGCCACTCTGCATGGGTATGGCACAGATGGTGTTACACATGCAGAGCTGAAACCCAGATCTCTGCCTGCCTTTCTGACATTGCTGCTTGGATCTCTCATCGCCACTTGAACTTGAACATGGCTAAGACTGAGCTTCTTATTTTTACCCCTAAAACCTCCTCTTCTCTTCCTCCTTTCTCAGTCTCTGTGGATAACGCTCTACTCCTCCCTTTTTCCTTGGCTCGCAACCTTGCGGTTGTCTTTGACTCCTCTCTCTCCTTCTCCACAAACATCCACCAGATAGCTAAGACCTGCTATTTCTTTTTTCTATAACATCAACAAAATCCACCCATTCCTTTCTGAACACACTACTAAGACACTTATCCACTCCTTAATCACCTCCTGTCTTGACTTCTGTAACCTACTCCTTGCTGGTCTCCCTTTGAATCATCTCTCTCCCCTTCAATCTGTTCAGCACTCTGCTGCACAGCTAATCTTCCACCAGCCTCGTCATGCCCATATTACCCCTCTTCTCAAGTCACTTCATTGGATCCCTATCCATTTCTGCATCAATTTCAACTTCTCCTGCTGACCTATAAGTGTATTCACTCTAGAGCTCCTCACTACCTTTTTTCTCTTATCTCTCCTTACACCCCCCCCCCCCCCCTCGGGAACTCCACTCTTCTGGCAAAATGCTTCTATCTGTGCCCTTCTATTGCTAACTCCAGACTTTGCTCCTTTCACCTTGCTGCATCTTACACCTGCAACAAACTACCTGTGTCTGTATGCCAGGCACCTTCTCTGCCCCTTTTCAAATCCAGGATGAAAACTCACCTCTTTGCTGTTGCTTTTAGATCTTGACTCACCTGTTATCCTTTTTTCTTTACCATTTTCCCTTGTTTTATCCCTGTCTGCACCTTCTATGTTGTCTGTCTTGACTAGATTGTAAGCTCTGATGAGCAGGGCCTTTCTTTTACATGTCTGTGCAGCGCTGCGTATGTCTTGTAGTGCTATACAAATGCTCAGTAGTAGTAATAGTAGTAGAAGACTGCCACCATTATGTGCCTGTGTTGCCTCTGTGCCACACCTGCGCACAGGGCACACACCCCATTCCCATAACCCCTGGACCCCATCCCTGCCCCACCAAACTGACAATACCTTGTGATTTGAAACTGTCACATGTACAAGAATTGTCAATATTTGTGTGTCACTCTGAAATTAAGTTTGAAAGTATGTCTTATTAACACGATCTATCAACTGTGTTTCTTAAATGATCTAAGTAGTATTATAATGGCTGACGGGGTCTCAGACTCTAGGCTACCAAAATTTTTCTTTCAGAATCATTTGGAGTAAGCCGGTTGTTGCATCAATGACCCTTTTGGTCAAGCCATTTAATATTCAGTATGTTAGCTTGTTCGTAACGTTTTAAAGGTAGTGAGCAGTAAACAATGCTTAGCTTTCGTTGTTGTCTTCCCCGACGCTACTAGTGGCGCTTCGTTTGCGTTTCACCTACTTGGTTTCCTCAGGGGGTAACTTGAAAGCACTATAATGCAAACCATAATAAGATTCAATGAGAACATACTTTAAGCGTGCATACTATGTCATGCTGGGCGCCTGCTGCTATGCTCGGTTTGTGACGCATTTTTGAAGCTTGTCCGTTCTGGTGGTGCATGACTCACGATTCAGGCACTTTTCCTGAGCGGGTATTGTTATGCGGGTATGTCATGCCTCAGCACCTTGTTGAAAATTGGGTCCCATATTATCAGCATCTGACTGATTAGTGGGCCACTGTAATGCACATGTACCACACTAATTATACTTATTATCATAACATAGGCACTCACGCATTATCTTTCTAACACTCACTCCCAATTCATTACACCTGCACACTCGTTTGTGGCAAATTCAAATGGCCACAGCTTTTTTCAAACTAACAAAACACTAACTTTCAACATGCATACCAAACCATTCCTGTTTCCACATTTCAAAATTGCAGCACACTCCCTTAATTGACTTTTATACCCGTTTCCCCCACCTTCACAGCTGCACTCGCCACCTAGCTAGTCAGTGTCAATCTAGTCATGATGAGGTCCCGCTTTACCCTGTGGCATTTACATCCCATTTTCACTATCCTGACCCAACCAGTGGGGGTGCACAGCTGCACCCATGAAGCTCGCAGTGGTAATGCACGCCAGCTTCATCGCACTCCCCACCCCTCTCCAGCCTAACACTCCAACTCTATCTGAACCTGGGTGACACTGAGTCCTTCAGACCCTGTCATAAGTGGTGACAGCTACTCCCCCCACTCAAAGCTGCAGCTCTTTTGCCACTGTTGATTCCAACACATCCTGAACTGTACTCAGAAAGATGTCTAAACCGATGTCCGAAAATTTAACCTCATCAGGGCGATTCAGCCCTAGACAATCCGTTGTCAACTGCATCTGCACCAACCCACCCAGTGAAACTACCCACTTAGCCACTTCAGCATTAGCCCTCCTATATAATCTATCAACTGCCTTAGGGTGGTGAGCATCCGTCCAAACTTACTGAGGAGGGATTTGAGACCATATAATCTGAGCATTTTGAAAAGCCCACATCACCCTCACCACATTAGACTTCATTCCCCATGTTAAGTCCACATTCTTCACAGAACAAAGGTTATTTCCCCCAGAAGAATGAAAATCAGATGCGAGGAAGAAAAATGTTGAGCTTGCAGGAGGGTTGGGATGAACTGGCTCCACATCATGCCTCAAATCCCCAGCCATCAAATATGAACAACTATCATTGCCAGTCCTTAGTGCACTCCCAGCTGGGATTCCACAGCTCTCTTTTGGGCCCAAAAAATGAATGAATGTTTGCACATCCACATACAAACCTGTGGTGGAAAGATACCTTCAACAGAAACTGGCAAGAAAAACAGTGGTAAATAAAAAATGAAATTTTAGTGCACATAACACTGGTAGCTATTGGAATGCCAGCACCTAACCTTCCTGATCAAGGTTGTGAAATCTCTTTGAGTAGCCACAAACTGAAATCTGGTCAATGGTGAATGGTTCTGTTGTACTAATCAGTAAATCCCATACATTGGGTGCTTCTCCAAATACTGTATGCCCAGGCACAATACACAGGAAAGGTAAGAAAGCCTGGGGAACTGTGCAACAGCACTCATGCTCCTTTTCCTTCCTGGTCTGTCTTAGCCTGGTGAATACTTAAAAGGACCTTGATATCCTCCACCCACACATCATAACTCCGCAGCCAGTCACACCATTAGAATGACGTGAAGCTGGGGGGCGGAGCCTGATGTCCAGCGGGTTAGACGCTTCGCGCTGAAGCTCCCGAGAGGCCTACACAGAATCCTGACTTAATACCTACATAAACTTCATTTTTTGCTCCGAACTTACCGGGGTACCTCGGGGGGGATGGCGGCCCATAAACCAGCGCGCTTGGACTTCGGGTCTCCTTCTTCTTCACACGGAAAACGCTCCAATACAGAGGTGTCTTCCCCACAAAAGATGGTTCCACTTCGGGAAAACCCCGAAATGCATCAGGAGATCTTAGAGGAAATACGCGGAGTTAAGGAATTGGTGCAGTCCAACGGAGAAGCGCTTCGAGCCATGCGAGAAGACTTCGGTGTGCTCCAGGACAGACTTGAAAGCCTTTCATTACGGCAGGACAACATGGCGGGGGTCCTCGACTCGCACGCGGTGCGCTTGGTCAAACTGGACAAGGCTGAGCGTCAGATACAAAATCTTCAAAAAGAGTTAGAAGATAGCAATAATCGAGCCCGTCGCAACAACGTGAGGCTCCTTGGAATACCAGAGGGGGCGGAAGCAGGAGATATCAGAGAATTCCTGCTCAAAACTCTTCCCTCCTTGTTGAAGATCACATTTCATAGAGACCTGGAAATTGATCGAGCACATCGTGTTCCTACCCATATGGCGCTCAACCGAACGACCCCCCGGCCTATTATCTTTCGATTACTACGATATCAACAAGTGGAACAAATTCTAAATGCTGCCCGGGCGAATCGTCATCTGGAGTTTGAAAGTCATAAAGTCTCCTTCTTCCCTGATTTGGCAAAGCCCACAGTTGACCGTCGGAAGAGACTCCTTGCTTTTCGCCCTCGACTTCAACAGCTACAGGCTCGCTTTGGCCTGTTGTATCCAGCGAAGCTCCGAGTGACTCTCCACAACCAAACTAGGACATTCGAAGATCCTGATCTACTATCAACATTTTTAGACTCCAAAGAAGCAGAGCAGATGCGTTAACCCAACAACTTGGACTTATTATCTGCCGGCTCTGACCGCCATTTTGAAGGGCCCGACGTGGTGGTCATCGCCAAGCACAGAGACTGCCTGGACTTTTCTTTCTGTCATATATGACTTATTTGGTCTTCTATCCCTCCATGATGTGTGCCTCGGTTGGATTCGGAGCACGCACAGTTATACAGGTTATATGTTTTCAATTTCGGCCTTCTCTGGGGTTTCTCCCCGCAGACACATGGTCGCCAGTAATTTTTGGGGTTCTGCTTCTTCTCTACCGCGCTGCGGTTCTTATTTTTTAATGTGGGGCGCTTCATTGTATTACATTAGCTTATTTTCTATCATGTCATGTGTACAGCCAGATACAGTTACTATGAGGGACATTGTGAACCTAGGTGCGCTATCATGTTCTCTTTCAGAATTTTTAACCTTGCTCAATGGCCTTATGTAAGATCTTATCACTTAACGTAAAAGGCATCAATAGTCCAATCAAAAGAAAGAAAATTCTTAGCTATCTTAATCATGAGCATGCTGATTTAGTGTTTCTTCAGGAAACGCATCTAAATTCCGCTGAAACACTGAAACTCAATGCTAAAACTTATCTGGTGGCTGCCTATTCTCCCGCCGTTTCCAAACGGTGTGGGGTGGCCATTCTGGTTAAGAAGTCTTTGCAAGCTACTGTAATAGATACTAGCTCTGATAAGGAGGGTAGATGGACCCGTGCACATCTTAAGGTTGGAGATAGTGAATTCACGTGTATTTGTATTTATGCCACGAATGTGGATAACCCTGCTTACTATGCAAGTATTGCGCAGTTGGCACAGGCCTCTGCCAATACTCCATTAATACTTGGTGGCGATTTCAATCAAGTGTTAGACCCTTTGATAGATAGACAACCGCCTAGAACGAGTAATCCACCCAAGAGTCTTGCTACCCTTACAGCTCTGATGCAAGACCTTGCGCTAGTAGATATATGGAGGCTGCTTCACCCCTCCGACTTAGAGTACACCTTTTTTTCTGCCCCCCATCACTCACAATCTAGAATAGATTTTTTTCTCATTTCCAAAGCACTGATTTCTCAAGTGGACACGGCTAGGACTCACCCTCTCCATATTTCTGACCATGCTGCCATATCTCTTTCATTGCATGTCACTACGCGAGATGATCATCCCCGTGCTTGGTTTTTTGATAGATCCCTACTGGATCAAAAAGATTTTCAGGTTGACATAAAGGCCGCTATCCAAGATTATTTTCATTTTAACTCACCCCATGACACAGCGAGCTGGGCTTGGTGGGAGGGTTTTAAGGCATCTATCCGTGCTACTATAACCAGCTATCAAATTCGACAGGGGAAACAGAGAAAGCAACACTTACTGATTTTAGAGCAACAGATACAAGCTGGGGAGCGTATCCTTACGTCCCGTACTGACCCATGTATTTTACTCCGTTTACAACGCCTCCGCTTTCAATATAATCAGCTTTTATATACTGCTGCTGCTAAAAATATTGAATCACAACAAGGGTTGTATTACCGGGAAAATAACCGTGCTGGCAAATTATTAGCGAATGCCCTGAAAGGTCAAAAAGAAGCCAAGCGTGTTACCGCTCTCCGTAATCCGTCGGGGGGTGGGGGGGCCTGGTCACTAAAGATACAGAAATTTTAGAACTCTTTCGTGATTTTTATACTCGGCTTTATCAATCTGAATGTGATTTTGAGCCAGAAGTATTTGAACGATTGCTCTCAGGGGTACAACGACCGACCCTATCTGACGAAGATAGAGAGGCCATGGACAAACCATTCACTTTATCAGAAATTCATTCTGCTCTCAAGAGATGTGCCACAGGTCGAGCTGCCGGCCCGGACGGTCTCCCTGCTGAATTCTACAAAACCTTTAACGCTGACTTAGCTCCAGTTTTGAAACTTTATTTTTCTGCTCTGGCCGAGGAGGGATCTCCTTCTGGGTCCTTTTCTATGGCAAATGTAGTAGTTTTTGAGAAAGAGGGGAGAGATCCGCAACTAACAGCCAATTATCGTCCAATTTCCCTCCTAAACGCGGACTATAAAATATTTGCCACCATTCTTTCCACCCGGCTCTCTGATAGGATGTCTACTTTGATACACCCAGATCAATGCGGTTTCATTCCCGGTAGATCAACCGCTGATAATGCTCGGACTCTATGTCATGTACTGACTACCGCAGTTAATCTTGATCGACCATTTGTCGGCCTCTCACTTGATGCTGAGAAGGCCTTTGATCGCTTAGAATGGCCTTTTCTGTTTGCAACTCTCCGCTGGTACGGATTCGGAGAAGGTTTTCTCCGTTGTCTCCACGCCATGTACGCACAGCCTACAGCCAGTATCTGTGCTAATGCTTTAAAGTCTCAGTCATTTCCCCTTCAACGCGGTACTCGTCAGGGATGCCCACTGTCTCCACTTCTTTTCGATCTTGCACTCGAACCCTTAGCTTTACTAATCCGGCAATCGGAGGAGATTCATGGAGTCCCCTTCTCTCATAGAGAAATTAAAATTTCAGCATATGCTGATGACCTTATGCTCTTTGTCTCTTTAGACACGGTGCCGGCTGTCCTAGAGCAAATCGGTAAATATTCACAACTCTCGGGGTATAAGATAAATTGGACCAAATCGGTAGCCTTCCCATTAAACTCTCTGATTCATCAAGCAGATATGCAATCCTTTCCCTTTTTATGGCAACCTCGCATGGTCAAATACCTTGGGGTCCACTATTGCTCTCCTTTGGAAGATGCTATCTCCTTTAATGCCAAAGACTTAACTTCTAAAGTCCGGGCGCTTACTCACCGTTGGACTCCTTTAACACTTACCTGGTGGGGTCGCCTAGAAACCATAAAAATGATGATTGTTCCTAAAGTGAATTACATTTTAGAAATGTTGCCCTGTCTCCTACCTCGACGTACATATAAAGATTTAGAGGGCCTTCTGACTAGATACTTATGGCAAAACAAGACACCTAGGATAGCGAAGCATAAGTTGCAAGCGGATAAGGAAAATGGGGGTGTCCGATTCCCTGATTTCCTGAAATATCACCACTCTTTTCTTCTCAAACAAGGCGCTCGTTGGCTGGAAGACCTAGCACCGAGTAGACCTGTGTGGCTAGATATAGAGGAGAACCTTTGCAAACCGTTTCCTCTTACTTTTATCCCTGGTATGACTCTCCCATCAGACTCCCACTATCCACCAATGCTTTTAGACACTTTAGGTGCCTTTAATACTCTTATTCAATCTTTAGACTCCCGATTCTGTCCGTTAGACAGACTCCCGCTCTGGTACAATACTCGATTTCAAATACAAAATAAACCGATGGCGTGGAGCCCCTGGTACACTAGGGGCATTTGGACCCCTACCCAGTTGTTCCATGATGGTCGCTGGAAAACTTTTAGTGAATTGCAAATTGAATTTGGTCTCCCAGCGAAACACTACTTTCAGTTGGTGCAACTACAGCATTGTCTTCGGAGTGCTAAGGTGCTCCCGCCATCGGAATCCCCTACCCAGGACTTGTCGGAGACTATCCGATCTATCGGGAGCTCACCGGGTGTTGCATCTAACTTTTACAAAACCTTAAGTACTGCTGTAAATAGAGGTACCCCTATAGCACAGAAAGCATGGGAGCGGGAACTGCATGTAACTTTGACCCCGGAGCAATGGAGCCTTGTCTGGAGTAGAGTGACACGGGTCTCCAGATCCGCCTCACTCACTCAGACACTTTTCTTTCTAGCCCACCGGTGTTTCTATACTCCTGACAGATTAGCCAAATGGAACACCTCCCAGGGCAATAAATGCTGGACATGCCATGCGGCCATCGGTTCACTAACTCATGTTATGTATGAATGTCCCGCACTACAGTATTACTGGCGTCGGGTCTGGGGTCGTATCCAATCTATTTTGCACTTTCAAGAGCCCCTGTCTTGGAGGATAGTGGGACTCCGCTCAGCTGCGGGGATCCCCTCTCTTCCAAAATCGGCTTACTTCCTTTTAGACTTCATGCTGGGCATTGCTATTTCCCTAATTACGAAGTACTGGAAAAATAGCTCCCATCTGAGCCCCAATGAATGGTGGAATCATGTCTGTCTCTACAGTAAATATGAACAAATCCCTCGTATGTTTGCTTCTTCCGTTCAGACCCCCCATCATCTGTCTAAATGGAAGATGCTCAATGACTATGTTCACACCGCTAAATGCTCTCATCTGACTGTTTAAATTTGTATAAATCTCTGTCACATGATCATTCTGTATCGCAGATGCTATTTATTTTTGTTTTGATGTACAACCACTGTTGTTCGGAAGCACTCACATGCTGATACTGTCGACTTAGAGAAGAAGCAGGGGGGTGGGGGGTAATAGGGTTTGTTTTTCCTTATTGTATACTTGTTTTGTCTCCTTTGGTGTGTTGTTTCTTTGTTTGTTGCAAAATGAAAATAAAAGTTTAAAAAAAAAAAGAATGACGTGAAGCTGCCTCCAACTCCCTCACTATGAAGGCCATATAAAAAGCCAACACAAAAGCCACATGCAATAAAGTGGACTCAAAGGGCATGCTACACACTGACTGCAAGGCTCTTAGTAAATGGACCAGCTCATCATATGTTAGTAGGCAGGCATGCCATTCGCTCATGAGTATGCACCTGCCGTGCATAACCCCGAACCAACCTCCTCACCAAGAAAGATGCAGTTGAATTGGGAAAAACCTGAAGCTTACTCACAAAAGCCATACTTGCCAGAGATGTGGCTAGCATACCTATAGACACTTCTGCCCACCTAGAAAAATCAATGAATTCCACCACCATCTATTCCATCACCAGCAAGCACTTCTCAAATCTCCTCCAGCCTGCTGCATATGCTTTCCATGTATTTGCCACTAAGGAACTCTTCAGCAAACTGGTGAAGATATTGTTAAAGCTGACCACAGGGCTTCCGACATTGGCGTCGAGATATCATCCACTTGGGGGTGGGGGGGGGGGGTCAAAGCTCAGAAACGTGCCCAGTGGAAATGAGAAAGGGTATCCTCAAACTCCCATCACATGTTTTGCAGATAACATGACATTCAAACAGAGACGATGCAATACCACCAACTCTGCTAAAAGCGGGCAGTGCGCTATCTGATGGTTAAGTGCCTGCACAACTGCCATGCTGTCTGAGTGTAACACAATTTGCTGCTGTGCAAAATGTTCCCCCCAAAGTGACAATGCCGCCCACACCGGAAATAACTCCAGGAAGATGATATTACTGTACCATCCTCTTTCTCGCCAATCATCTGGCCATGCCTGAACACCTCATGCCCCCTTGAAAAAGATTCCACAACCGTGAGTTCCAGCAGCATCAGAGAAAAACTGAAGATCCTGATTTATCACCTGAGGTTCCTGCCATACTCAGACTCCATTGAACTGTGCCAAAAAAGACCTCCAATCCTCCAAGTCCTCTCACAACCCCCGAGAAAATCCCACCCAAAGATGCCCTTTCACAATACCTAAATGTGCCAGCCGGCACTTAAACATCCAACCTATGAGAATCACCCGGCATGCAAAATTGAATTTCCCAAGCAAAGACTGTACCTGATGCAGAGTAACCTTCCTCTTACCCCTCACTGCCTTAATCTCACCCAGGAGGGCTGCCACCTTTTCTTTTAGCAGCTGGGATACCTTCTGTGTCGAGTTCAGCTCAGTTCCCAGAAAAGTGAGCTAAGTATCCGGTTCTGCAGGTGGAACACCAAACTCTAGCACCACACTCCAAAAAGCTGCTTCCTATTGTGCACACATATCCATGGCAACTGTGTCACCAAAGAAAAAGTCATCCAGATAATGGACCACTGTATCCCTGCCCGACACACTCTGAATGCCCCCAAAGCAGGAAGATATTGAAAGCTTCAAAAGTGGCACATGGGATAGAGCACCCCATCAGCATGCACTTGTCAAAATAAAAAAAACCTTCAAATAAAAAAAAAAGCTGATGGAAGGAGGACAAGTGTATGTGCAAGAAATGCATACTTGATATGTGCTTTTGCCATACACGACCCTGGTCCCAGCCTCCACGAGATATTGATGGCCTGATAAAAAGAAGCATATTGTATGGAACAGAAGCCAAGATCAGTGAATGAGTTCACGCTACACCCTATAGAATAAAATTAATTGAAACTTACCTGGTTCTTTTTGGGCACTAGGCCCAAGAGTGATATGGCGAAGTCATCCACAGGTGGCTCCCAGGAAGGACCCACAATCCGCTTCAAGAGCAGTTCCTTAGTCAACTTCTCCCATACAATAGGCCTGTTCTTAAATACCAAAGAAGCATTTTAACACATATGCCGAAAATCCTTCCCACAACAACTGGGCACAGTGTCTATCAGGGTAACTCAGAAACCACAGCTGCAACGATGCTAGGCTGATGAGCGAGGGTGCCATGCTGTCCCACTCCAGGAGGTGAAGCAAACTCTGTGCGGCCCCATTGTCTCTTAGGCCAACCCCCTCGGGCTTGCACAGCAAAATGCAGGATGACCTCCATTACAGACACTGCACTGGTGTTGTAATATGCACACTGGCCGCTCACATCTAGCATTAAAGTGAAAGCAGAAGTTAGACATGCCTTCTGCCTGTTGACCTCTGGGTACCAGAGCATTTCTGGCACCACTCCCAGTCCACTCCTGAAGCATCCTGAAGTGAAGGGCCTTCCCATGGATGGGAATTTCCCACTGGAGCCCCAGGCCAAAAAGGCAAAGTATGAGCTGGCGTCATTTCTAAAAGACAAAAGTCCACATCCCTAAAACTCTAAGCTTCTGACCTATCCTTAACTAAAGCCTTTTTGAACTGTTCATCATAATTCAACCAAGCCCAACCCCCATACATCTGATAAGCTCTCAAAGTCAGGTCAGAATAACGCAGAAAGCCCAGGTAAAGAGACAGTTAGGCCTCACCGAGGATGCTGGCAAACACATGAAATGCAAGTGGCCTATAAAAATGTTTTTGGAGATTCTGTTCCATTTTCACTTAGAATCTTCCTTCCCATCCTCTGCTCTCTTTTGATCCCCTAGATCATTCTCCCTCTCAAACAGCAAAAAATTGTCCAATGTCCCACAATATTTTCTGCCTCAATTTCTAAGACACTTGACAATCGAGGGGAGCTATTGCACTCAAGGTATGCTCGCGCCATGACAGCTGCAGGCCTGCTACCACCTCCATCAAACCATGCCCCAGATTTATTTATTTATTTGGTTACATTTGTATACCGCTTCTTCCAGCGATCAGCAGCGGTTTACATTACATTACATTTTGACACAGCAAACAATTTCTTACGAGAATCAAAGTATCTATATCTGCATTTTAGTAATTTGAATTTATACAGCTTGGAGTATTTACAGTTGCATTTATGCGGCTGATTTGTACAGCTTGGGTTATTTATAGATTCATTTATACATCGTGCGCTATTTACAGCTTGGACTGTTTACAGTTGCGCTATTTACAGCTTGGACTATTTACAGTTTCGTTTAAACTAATTACTGTTTGTTTACAGACATAAGTTCTATGTAGTTTTATTGTGATGCACTGTGAGCATAGATTCTTCCTGCTTTATGTTATGTTGAAGTATTCCTGGAATAGGTAGGTTTTTAGTTTTTTCCTGAAATCTTGCAGGTTGTTGTTTGCTCTTAGTGTGTCCGGTAGCTCATTCCATTGCGTGGGAGCTATGTAGGTGAAGGTTCTGTTACTTGTGGAGATTTTGACAGTGTGGATTGAAGGTGGGACATGTAGGGTGTTTAGGTTATGCGTTCTTCTGCTTCTGTTATGAGAATGAGTTGCGATAAGCGTGGAGAGGTAAGACGGTGCTATGTTGTGTATCAGTTTGAATGTGCTTACTATTATTTTGTATCTTATGCGGGGAGTAATAGGAAGCCAGTGTAGTTCCATTAGTATTGGTGTGATATGGTCGGATAGATGTCACTTCATTATGATCCGGGCTGTGACATTTGTGCCATTTGTAGTATGTTGAGGGATTTTTTCGGTAGACCTTGGAGAATGGCATTGCAGTAGTCTAGGTGAGGTGTGATGAGCGCTTGTGCTTTTGTTCTGAAATCGGATTGCTCATTGCTCAATAATGTTGCGTAGAGGTTGGAGGATTCTTAGTTTGTGGAATATTGCCCGGTTCAGTAGTCTTAGGTGTTTTCCATTTTGAGGTTTTTGTCGAATGTTACTCCTAGGTATTTTATCTCATTTTTGATGTTGTATGAGTTATTGTTCATGGTGATGGTTGAGGGGGGGGGGGGGGTTGAAGTCCTGATTTTTAGAGATGAGCATTACTTCAGTTTTCTTATGGTTTAAGGACATGTTATTCTGTTGAAGCCAGGTTTGTGCATCCTTGAAACATTCTTCTAGATGGTTGTAGTTCGGGTTGTTTGTGTCCAGTTGAGAATATATCATTATGTCATCCGCATAGATGTGGTAAGTGATCTTGTGTTTCTGAAAAATCGTACACATGGGTTTCATGTATAGGTTGAACAATAGGGAGGACAACGCAGAGCCTTGCGGTATTCCCTGTGTTTGTGGGAAAGCCACTGAGGTTTTTTGATTGAAGAGAACTTGTTGCATTCTGTTGGAGATGTAGGATCTGAACCATTTTATGGGGGGTTCCTTTTAATCCTATGAACTTCAGTCTGTTGATGAGGGTCCCGTGATCTACAGTATTGAAAGCCGCGGATATATCTATGAATATTAATATGAACATTTTCTTATTGTCTTCAGTGCCTTTATAAATTTTATCAAGAAGCACTAATAGTAGGGTTTCCACCCCATGATATTGCCAGAAGCCATATTGTTGGTCGTCGAGTGCATTACTGGCGTCAATGTGATCTTGTAATTGTTGCTGGATTGCTTTTTCAATGGTCTTGGCTAAGAATGATATGCTTGAGATGGGCCGGTATGAGGATGGGTCGTCCTTCTTGAGCATTTTGGTTTTTAGTATAGGTCTTATGAGGGATCTTTTGAGCTCTGTAGGCATGGTTCCTTGCTGCAGCGATTGATTTACTATGTGGTTTATGTAATGGGCATTTTCTTCTTTTGTTGCCTTGATCCATGCTGCTGGACAAGGGTCTAATGGGGATGTTGTGGTGTTCAGGTTTGTGATTATGTTTATTATTTGTCTGGACTCAATGGTGTGGAAGGAGTCCCATTCCTCTTTGCTAACCACCACAGTTGTGCTTGGGTGTGGGGTGTTGTTCATGGTCTGATTTTCTTGTTGCTGATGGGTTGAGTTTGCTGGCATAGTGGTCAGCTAAAGTTTTGCCTTTATATCGTTGTTGGGGCCATCATACTTGGCAGTTTTGGTCAGGGATTTGACAAGTTTGAATAATTCCCTTGGTCTGTTCAACGCTTTGTTGAGTATTTTGGTATGATGTTTTTTCTTTGCGGTGTTGATTTCTTCTTTGTATTTAGTGGGGAAAGTCAGATATTTTGTTTTGCGTTCGGGGGTCTTTGATTTTCTCCATTGCTTTTCAAGTTTCCTGAGGTCCTTCTTCATTTTATGTAATGTTGTTGAGTACCAGGGCTCCAATTTAGTTCTTATTTTGGTTGTATTCTTTGGAGCTTTCATTTTTAGTACTGAGATTGTTTTGACTCCTTCATTCCATTGGCTAATCAGGATGTCCAAGTCAGTGGTGTTTGTGCTTACGTGTTTTATAATTGATTTTACTAGGGCTTCTTTGTCAAATTTCTAGAACTTCTTTCCATGTTTAGTTTTTGTTCCAGTTTGTGGAATATATGGTTTCATCATTGGGTGGAAAGTAAATTCTATCATATAATGGTCTGACCAGGGAACTTGAGTTATTTTTAGTGTCGGTTCTTTGCTTCCATTGTGGTGGGATTTCTTGGGTAGGAATACCAGGCCAAGTATATTGCCCTTGTTGTGGGTGGGATCTTTTATTATTTGTTTGTATCCTAGTTGGTCCAAGGCTTCTAGGAAGGTGCTTTCATGTGTTGGTGGGATTGATGCAAGGTTGAAGTCACCTAGAATAATTTGGTATTTTTTAATTGTTGCTGTGCAGATTTTTTCTAGTGCGGCAGCAAGTGCTTCATGTTGTGATGTAGGGGTTTGTAGATGAGACATATTATTAGAGTTTTGTTTTCCCATTTGAGGATATTGATTCCATTGATTGCGTTTTGCATGGTGTTGGTTAGATTTAACATTTCTTTTGCAATAACTAGGACACCCCGTCCTCTTCTGCTGATACGAGGATAATAATTTTAGTATATCTCATAAAGACCTTTTACGTAATATGCAAGGTTTTAAGAAAGAGATCAAAAATCAAAAACGAGAGAAATTTAAGAGAGATGAAGATGACTATCTGTTTGGGTATGTGTACCCTTGGAGTAAAAAGATAGAAGGAGACCGGTTATACAAAAAACGTACTACGATCTTTGATCATAAGGATCATGAAAAGGAAGAACGAGATTCTGGATGTGAACATAGTAAAAAAAGAAGTAGGCAAGATTCAGTAGAGGCAGCTTTTTTGGCTCCCCCTGGTTCCTCCCTAAGAGATCATGATGAAAATTTAAAAGAAGACAGAGAGAAAAAGAATAAAAAACCTTTTTTAAATATGGATCTCTTATGGAAAGGAGGAGGCAGAGGTCAGTCTCGCAATCGCAATATACGAAACGAAACTCAATGGAACCAGGAGAAAGATCAGGACAAGTTCTATACGTCAAATGAACAATACAGAGGTCGGGGACGGGGTCGTGGTCATGGGAGAGGTCGTCGAGGATCAGCCAGGTTGACAGAGAGAAGATACTGACGACCTCGGTAGATAATGTCATCAATATTTCACAATATACACTCTCCCCTGGAGAAATAGCTTTACTCAACAAAGGCCTGTCCTTTGTCCCCACCCGTAATTATGATCCTTTTGAAACTCAGGTAGACCTTTTTAAATTTTTTCGAAAAATCCGTATAAAATATTTTTTTCTGAATCAGACAAATGGGGAAAGTGACCAATCTATTATTAAAAACAAATCTCGTTGGGTTCCCCCTCCTAATACAGATCCTCTGATTGAAAGTTTTGAAAGGCTGGTCCAAAAAGACGTTCAGTCAATTAAACATTCTACTAAAGTTCCATATCATAATTTGACCACTACGGAAAAACAAGCGATTAAATCCCTACAACTTAACAATAAAATCATTATTAAACCCGCAGACAAGGGAGGTGCGGTCGTAGTTATGGACAAACTTTATACATCAAGGAAATTGAAAGACAACTTAATAATAAGGAATTTTATTTACGCCTTCCCGATGATCCAACTATATCTTTAAAACAATCTATTGACAGTCTTATATTAAGTGGTTTTGAGATTGGATATCTCACAACCAAAGAAAGGGATTTTCTCATTGTTGATTGTCCCATCATTCCCACTATCTATATACTTCCCAAGATACATAAATCTCTATCACAGCCTCCAGGAAGGCCCATCGTAGCGGCGATAGGATCATTGTTGGAACCAATATCACAATTTTTAGATGTTCTTTTACGTCCCTTTGTTGAATCCATGTGGTCCTATGTCCGCGACTCTTCACACGTGATTAACATTCTTGGATCTATTACTAACTTGTACCCTGATACACTTTTGGTTACCCTTGATGTTGAATCATTATATACCAATATCCCACAGGCTGAAGCACTACAGATTTTAGAACAATTTTTATATTTAAGAAAAGAACACAGACGTATACCGACCATTTTTTAAATTAATCTTGCCCGTTTCGCCATGTGCGAAAATTATTTCTGCTTTCAGGACTTATTCTACAAGCAGATAAAAGGTGTTTCTATGGGCTCCTCAATGGCTCCGGACGTGGCCAACCTGTATGTGTCTAATTTTGAAGATAAATTTATAAAAGATAATCAATTTAAGTCACATTTAAAAATGTGGATAAGGTACATAGATGATATCTTCATTCTCTGGCAAGGTTCGGTTGACACATTAAGAGAATTTAACGATTGGATCAATGATTGTGATACTCATCTTTGGTTCCAATTGACTTACGATCCAACACAGATCTCTTTTTTGGATTTATTAATTATTAACTCTGGTGATCGTCTAACCACCTCCCTATATAGAAAACCGACAGATCGTAATCAATTATTACATTACTCAAGCTTTCACAATGCTGCATTGAGAAACAACTTGCCAATAGGACAATTTCTACGCACTAAACGTGTTTGTACAACGGATTCCACTTTTGAGACACAGGCTACTATTATGAAAGAAAGATTTAAGATGAGAGGATACCCACAGTCTCAAATAACCGGGTACGGTGCACTAGCGCCTCGCTACCCATTCCCCCAACCCCTCTCCCCCCCCCCTCCTTTACATACCACTATTATGCAATGACAACACCACACCTTGCTCTGGACTTAAACTGGTCGCAGCTTTATTTTGCCTTTAACAATAACTAAACAAAGTTTACAATCAACAAACTTACCCCTCCCCCCCCCCCCCGCAGATCAAGCCCTCACCAGCCATTTAGTAGCAAGGTGACGCTGTCTCCGCTTCCGCCGGGCCCAAGCCCCAGCTATTTCCTTATCCCTCCCTCGTCCGTCTTCGCCATATTATTAGCAAAAGCCCGAGGGATTGTCCAGGTCGGGGGTACCCCACCCCCGTCCTAAGGATTGCCTCCGGCTCCGGATCCCGGAAACCTCCAGGATCCCTCCACCCCCACCAGCTGCAACACCCCAAACCCCCCGGGCAATCAGACCCTCCCGAGTGTGGGCGGGCGGGAGCAACCGTCTCCCTCAGCCACCGCCGAAGAACGGCTGTGCTCCGCGCCGCCCCCCCCCGAGGCCCGGCCACACTCCGTGATTGGCTCCCGCGTTGCCAAAACAACTGCGGGAGCCAATCAATTCAAAGCTAACACGCACGGCCACCAGCCAGCGCGGCCGACCCACCGGGAGCGAGCGCCGTGGCGCCCCCCCCCCCGTTAATTCCAGCCGCGGGCATGAGGCGCCGCGGCCTTCCTGTAACCGGGTACGGCGCACTAGCGCCTCGCTACCCATTCCCCCAACCCCTCTCCCCCCCTCCTTTACATACCACTATTATGCAATGACAACACCACACCTTGCTCTGGACTTAAACTGGTCGCAGCTTTATTTTGCCTTTAACAATAACTAAACAAAGTTTACAATCAACAAACTTACCCCTCCCCCCCCCCCGCAGATCAAGCCCTCACCAGCCATTTAGTAGCAAGGTGACACTGTCTCCGCTTCCGCCGGGCCCAAGCCCCAGCTATTTCCTTATCCCTCCCTCGTCCGGCTTCGCCATATTATTAGCAAAAGCCCGAGGGATTGTCCAGGTCGGGGGTACCCCACCCCCGTCCTAAGGATTGCCTCCGGCTCCGGACCCCGGAAACCTCCAGGATCCCTCCACCCCCACCAGCTGCAACACCCCAAACCCCCCGGGCAATCAGACCCTCCCGAGGGTGGGCGGGCGGGAGCAACCATCTCCCTCAGCCACCGCCGAAGAACGGCTGTGCTCTGCGCCGCCCCCCCCCGAGGCCCGGCCACACTCCGTGATTGGCTCCCGCGTTGCCAAAACAACTGCGGGAGCCAATCAATTCAAAGCTAACACGCGCGGCCACCAGCCAGCGCGGCCGACCCACCGGGAGCGAGCGCCGCGGCGCCCCCCCCCCGTTAATTCCAGCCGCGGGCATGAGGCGCCGCGGCCTTCCTGTAACTGGGTATGGCGCACTAGCGCCTCACTACCCATTCCCCCAACCCCTCTCCCCCCCCTCCTTTACATACCACTATTATGCAATGACAACACCACACCTTGCTCTGGACTTAAACTGGTCGCAGCTTTATTTTGCCTTTAACAATAACTAAACAAAGTTTACAATCAACAAACTTACACCTCCCCCCCCCCCCCGCATATCAAGCCCTCACCAGCCATTTAGTAGCAAGGTGACGCTGTCTCCGCTTCCGCCGGGCCCAAGCCCCAGCTATTTCCTTATCCCTCCCTCGTCCGGCTTCGCCATATTATTAGCAAAAGCCCGAGGGATTGTCCAGGTCGGGGGTACCCCACCCCCGTCCTAAGGATTGCCTCCGGCTCCGGACCCCGGAAACCTCCGGGATCCCGCCAACGGCTCAGGACACCTAAACCAGAGCCGCCCCACCGGCAAAGCTGAGACCAGCCCTACGTCCTCGCAAAATATCCTCCAAGGTCTCCTGCCAATCATTAAGGAGTAAATCCATCCCTACCGGGGATAGATGTACACCATCCTGCCGGTACAATCCCGCACAACCCACCTCCGCCCAGGAATGGAAAATCTGATACCCCCCTCGCTCACTCACCCATCGACCAATCTGCCGATTAATTTTTGTTAACCCCCTGGACCACCGCCTCTCACCCCAGGAAGCAGGCCTTGGAATGATATCCGACCAGGCGAGAACCACGCCCGAAAACATAATTAGCAACTCTCCAAAATCGCGCTGCGCCGCACGAATCAACTGGCGACAAGTCCAAGTCCCCAAATCATTGCCCCCAAGATGAATCACGGTGATGTCAGGCAGTCCTCGCTGACGCTCATGGTGCCGCAGCAAAGGCAAGAGCTGTATCCACCGAAAACCGCACTCGCCCAGCCATGAAACGGTTACCAAGGAAGTTGCCAAGCCGAGGTTCCTGCCAACGGGCCGTGTCTCTGCTCGTCGACCGGCCCAGTAAACAAAAGAGTGGCCAATCACCCAACAGCCACACGGTCCCTTTCCAAGATCTGCAAAACAAAATTAACAGTTAGCCACAACCCCCACCCCTAAAGCCGCACATAGCTGCGGAAAGCCTGGGACTTCCATCTACCAATCCTCTTGATTTCCGCCGCAGGCAACCCCTCCCCCGCCGCCGTAGTCGCTGCCCCTATCCGAAACGAGTGGGGCGCGAACTGACTCGCGTCCTCACCCAACCAGCGTAGCGCTAACCGCAAAACCGCAGTAAACTGGAAGTGCGTCAGCACCCGCCCATCCTCGTGCCGGAAAAGACTTCCCGCTCCGCCAGGCCGCAGTTGCAAATACGCCTGTAGCGAGGCAACCGGACAAGTAAGCGCCCCAGGCACCGCCCGCAAAATTACCCAGATCCCCTTGCCCGACGGATCCGTCTTGGAACGCTCTAACAGAGCGCGAACCGCACCCTGGGTGAAAACCACGTGTCGTAGTAACAAACCCTGAGGTCGCAACAAGCGACCAGACTCCGCCACCAACTCGCCAACTCGAAAAGCCCCAAAAAAGGCAACGACGAAGACCGCTCGAAATAGCGCAGCCTCAAAAGGAGAGGTAACTACCCTGGGCAAAGCGCCACAAAGCCTGACAAGTAAGTCATGGGTGATAGGGCGCCGTCAATCACCCGGGGAAGGGCATGACCGTTCCCAACCCTGCAACAACCATCGCATCAAAAAACCTCCCAAACAGGCCCCCACCCCACCGCCTTCGAGAAAAAGGAAAACCCAGCCAAATGCAGACGTACAGCGGTCCGCGAAAACCCCGCCGCCTTTGCCGATAGAACATACTGACTCGTTAGGTGATCTGACACAGGTCCCTGTCGCCATCCGCGAACTGCCAGAAAGCTCTCGACCCTGCTGCAGCCCCGCCGATATGCAGTCCAAGTAGCAGCTGACACCAAGCTTCGCAGCAAGTCGATCATCTCGGAAGACCAATCCACCATAATTGCTCCGGGACCGATGCTCCCTCCTTGTCCGCAGATGGCGCCAACGTCCGAAACAGCTCCCACTTAAAACGGGAAAGAGCATCAGCAATCTTGTTAGTACTGCCTGGTATATGCCTAGCCCTAACCACAACATTGAGCCTCAAGCAGGGCAACACTACCTGACGCATCAAGTCCGCCACCGGCACAGACCGTGGGGCATACGTATTGATAACACTAACAACAGCAGCATTATCGCACCACCACAGAACCGTCCGATTGCGGAGCCGGTCAGGCCATAACGTGAGAACCACTAGTATCGGGAACAATTCCAAAAAGGTAATATTACGGGTTAAGCCCGCAACACCCCACGCTGGCGGCCATGGCTCCGCACACCACGAACCACCGAAGTACACGCCTAAACCCAAACCTCCCGCGGCATCCGTATACAACTCTAACGCGTCGCTGGTAGTTTCGACGTCTCGAAAGACGGTGGAACCATTGAATTCCTGCAGAAAGGTGTCCCATACACACAAATCCGCTCGCATACCCCGCGACATTCGAATACGATGATGAGGTCGCGCCACCCCTATCGTGGCCACAGCGAATCTACGCAGAAACACCCTACCCATCGGGATCACCCGACAAGCGAAGTTCAAGGAGCCAAGAAGTGCTTGCATCTCCTTCAACGTCAGCTTATTAGAGGCAATAGCGTTCGCCACCAACACCCGCAACTTAATCACTTTATCAAGGGGCAAGCGCGCAACCATTGCCACAGTGTCTAATTCAATACCCAAAAAGGTAAGTTCCGTCGTCGGGCCAGCTGTTTTACCATGAGCCAAGGGAACTCCCCACTCATGGGCTAAGTGTAGAAATTCATCTAACAAGGCCTGACACCGACCAGAACGGGCTTCCCCCACAAACAAAAAGTCATCCAAGTAATGCACAGCGTTCGCGTAACCGGTTTTCTGCGAGAAAACCCAATGCATAAACGTACTAAACAACTCAAAATATGCACAGGACACCGAACAACCCATGGGCATGCACTTATCATAATAGAACTGTCCCTGGAAGCAAAACCCCAATAAATGAAAAGCTGAGGGATGGACCGGCAACAGACAAAACGCCGACTCAATGTCCACCTTGGCCAACAGGCTCTCACTACCACAGCGCCGAACGAGCTCCACCGCAGTATCAAACGATGCATAACGAACTGTACAATGCTTCTCCGGGATGTGGTCGTTCACGGAAGAGCCAGGAGGAAAAGACAAATTATGAATCAACCTGTATTTCCCAGGCTCCTTCTTCGGAACGATCCCCAAAGGGGACACTACCAGGTTGGGGAAGGGCGGCTCAGCAAAAGGACCAGCCACCCTACCCAACCGCAGCTCTACAGCCAGCTTGTCCTGCACAATATGCGGAAATCTCCGAACTGACGGCGCGTTCTGAACCTTACCCGACACCACTGTACCTACCACAGGAATTGAAAACCCCATTTGAAACCCCTCCGCCAACACCCTCCCAGCCTTGCGCCTGGGGTACCTCCCTAACCACAAACTAATAGCTGGAAAAAGAATTGGAGTCGGCGCTAAAGCCAAGAGGTCCCTACTGCTTGAGGGACGGCACTCCTGCACTGACTGACCCCCGCTTGGCACACTTAAGTGCGGAATGTCCCCCAGCGCAGATAGAGCAGGCGTGCCGGAACTTGCAGTCCGGAAAGGGGCACGAAGACTTGTTAAAGCGCCAGCACAAATCTCCTGAGCTGCCCCCCGCTGGTCTCGGAGATGCCGGAAGGGTGCTCGCACGAAAGGACCGAAGCGATCCTTCGGCAGCCCCTGAGGCACTTTTCTGACCACTCGCAAACCCCCCGCCGGGGCGAACTGCCATCTGGGTTAACCAAAGATTAATATCTTGAGTCCCCCAAGACAATAAACGATTCTCCTCCATTTTATCACGGAATTTCTCATCGTAGTTGAGCCAGGCCCAACCCGGATGGGACTGAGAAGCCTCTAAAATGGAATCCATATATGCTAAGAGCATCCCATACTGCTGAGGATGCAGATGCCCCCACACACTCGCAAGCCGTAAGAATGACCTCGTCCAATTAACCACGTTCCTAGCTACTTTTCGCACTCGCCTGGCCTTCTCATCCTCTTTCCACTTCTTACGACTATCCCCCGTCCTCTTCCTACCCTCTAGTAACCGAAACAGATCAATATAACGCCTTTTCTGAATTTTCCGCCGCAACTTCTTCGGTACCCCTTCCCATAATTCCGAGAAAGCTGCTAAAGTCGGCTGCACTGAACTCTGAGAACGCTCACCCCTCTCGCTCTCACCAGACGTAGAAGAAGTTGACGAAGTCTGAACCGACGAAGAAGACAAAGAACGAGACTTACGACGCCGGCGACATGAGTGCTTACTTTTCTTTTTGGCCTTTTTGCCTACCTCACCCGATACCGCCAAGACGTCACCATCCCCTAAGCCGTGAGCTGCCGCCTTAGCACCCCCGCCCCCCACCTCCCCGGTAAGGCTCTGGGCCAACTCACCTGCACCAACGCTGGTAGTCCCCTCAGGTGAAACGAGTCCGCGCTGGATGGGTAAAGTCGCAGGCCCCGCGCCAGCATCCGCTCCCAAACGGCTCCTTTCCACGCTCGATGTCACCGCACCTTGCTGGCTGGATCGATAGAGATCTGCATCTTCCCGGAACTGCCATCCAGATGGTACCTGGGGAGAGAAGACACAAAAAGGCGAAGAAACACCAGCCATGGCCCAAGGCGGTGGCAACATCCCCATCCAATTTGCCCGAGAAGAGCCCTGCCCACCCCCACTCCAATGCTCCCAAGCCAATGGCGTGCCACCCTGACCCATGGGGAAACCCGCCATGCCCTGGTAATTTGTACCTACTCTACCCCCCATCCAATCAGCAGACTGCCCAGCCCACGCCAGAACCGGGCTAACACCCGAGACCCCCATAGCCTCCTGCCCACCCAGACCGCAAGTGCCTCCCACACTACCTCTACCCCCCGCCATAGGAATAGTAGAGCCGCCCGACCCCTCAGTAAAGGCACCCCCTGGAGGCATCACATCAGCCTGGCCCCTACCCACATGCACAGTAGCCATAGGTCCCCCTCGGTCCTTCCTTGGCTTGCTCCTCCCCCGCTCACTCCCCTTTTGTCTGCCAGCCCCACGCCTCGAGCTTCTCTGATCCCCCAACCCTAGCCCAGCTAAAGTCCCCAGCCCCCTTTCACCTTCCCCCGATCCTACCCCCCTTCCTGCACCCCTGCCCCGTGGAGCACCTCTACCCCGCGTTTGCTGAGGCCGCATGGTGCACTGTAACCAACAAATTCCCCTTTAGACTTCGATAGATATAAACGTTCCTTTTCTGTTTCTGTTCTTTTAAAGACAGCAATGGCAATGCAGCACAGACCCCCAAAATACACCCCACAGCACACTTGCCTGACACCAATGTCCCCGCAGCAAGCACAGCGAACACGTGCTCGCGTCACAGCCGACCGCTGCCAAATCAATCACCCGGTGAGACACTTAGCTGTGAGTCCCTGACCCAGCGCTGTGATGCAGGCCTCCGAAACCGCGCCCGAGCAGCAAGACTGGACCCCGGACCCTCGTACAAAAAACGGGAAGCAGGAGAACAACCAACGAGCAACCGTCTCCCTCAGCCACCGCCGAAGAACGGCTGTGCTCCGCGCCGCCCCCCCCCCCCCCGAGGCCCGGCCACACTCCGTGATTGGCTCCCGCGTTGCCAAAACAACTGCGGGAGCCAATCAATTCAAAGCTAACACGCGCGGCAACCAGCCAGCGCGGCCGACCCACCGGGAGCGAGCGCCGCGGCGCCCCTCCGGTTAATTCCAGCCACGGGCACGAGGCGCCGCGGCCTTCCTGTTACTAAAGCATACTCCAGAGCATGTAATGCAAAAAGATCTGATCTTTTAATTCCACAGGAGAAAAAATCTAAGGTCGGTATAGTTTGCCCACTGCTGTATTCACACCAGTCTACAACCATTAGTAAATGTTTGAAGAAACACTGGCATTTAATACAGGCCATTCCTGGTTTTGAAGAGTTACCACTGACTGTTGCGCATAAACGCAACATCAATCTTCGTAATCTTTTGGTCCCTTCCGCCTTCACTGAACGACGATTCTTATCAAAATATAAAGGCCACTACCAATGCGGTCAGTGTAACCGAGGCACGGCGGACTCGGTGCATCCTCCCTTTCCCCCCCCCCCTTTTCCCCCTCCCCATGCCCCAATAAAACACACTACTCCAGTATTGGCATCAAAACACCGGTCGCAGCTTTATTGACCTTAACAAACTTGAACAACAATTCCAAACAAAACCATTCCGCCTCCACCCCAACAGTAATGCCTCACCAGCCATGTGGGTAGCAAAGTGAGGTCATCGCTGTTGCCACAGCAGCGAGGCTACTGCTCATCCTACCACCCCTTTCTCCGGCTTCGCCATACTACTAGCAAAAGCCTCACCGGGGTTATCCGGGTCGGGGGTACCCCACCCCTGCCCAACTAATACCCATGGCTCCGGACCCCGGAAACCTCCGGGATCCCGCCGCCCCCCACCCCCAGCTGCAACAACCCCAAACCACCCCGCCACCTGGGTGGGAGGGAGGGACGTCCGTTGCCTCGGGGCCTGCATGCACGAATGCGCGCCCCGAGCACCGACTCTGTTGCTGGCTGTCCCTCCCCCATTCCTGCAGCACTGATTGGCTCCCGCCACTGTCACTTAGCCGCGGGAGCCAATCACTTTAAAAAATGCCGCCGGCCTCAGCAGCATTCTTCCGGCCCCCGCGGCCCGACGAGGGTGCCACGCGCCGCCGGCCCGGTTAACCTCGGCCGGCCAGGTAACGGGCCCTGCGGCCTCCTTCATTCCGTATGTACTCATGTTCTATCTATAAAGAATTATTTTTTACATCCGTCCACTAATCGAAAATTCTATTTGGACGATTTTTCAAATTGTATGACTAGTCACCTAGTTTATGTAGTGATATGCCCCTGCAATAAATTGTACATAGGGAAAACTACACGTCCTGTTAAGACCAGGATAATAGAACATAGAAGTAATATTAAAAGAGCTGCTATGGATAAACCGCTTGCTACGCATTGGCACACGGCAGCACATAAGATATCTGATTTAAGATTTTTTATTATTAAAAAGCTTGTTTAACTGGCGTGGTGGCAATGTTGATAACACCCTTTTGCGATTAGAACAGCGCTATATTTTTAATTTACATAGCTTGCATCCGGATGGTCTTAATATGGAAAGTGATCTTTCAGTTTTTCTTTAATAAGATCATTATCCGTCGATTCACATTTTAATTATCTTTTCGTATATTTTAGCATTATTTAGTTTGTTATTCAATACTTGGTTCCATTTAATGCTTCAGTAGATGTCACGTGTTTTTATACGATATTTTTTAGATATTTATTATGCACATTTCCCCCCCCCCCCCTTTTTTTAATATACAAACATTTTTTTTTCATATATTTATTTTAACTTTTTAACCTTTTTTATACAATATTAAAGATTTGTTTAGTATATATTAGTTCTTCTTGCACAGCTATGTTTTTCAGGTCAATCCTCTTTTTTATCTGTCTTTGTACATATACACCAATTTATGGTGAGCTACTTCACTCAGGGTGGCTTTGTATAAGAAAATTTAAATACATTTTTGTGCCATAGCTATTCAATTGTAATTGAATTATACATATACACATCTCCTTAAACAAAAGTGTATTAAAATTATCCTTCAAAGTGATAAATAGATTTTGTTTTGAACTAAATTATGCATAATTAAGATTACATCATGAGCCTCGTTGTTATTTAATCAGGTACTACGCAGCCGCGGGCGGTTTACTTTCACGAAAAAGTCTGCTGTGTTTGGCGCGCTTGATGCGGGCTGTAGCATGTATCTTTGATAGTAAGTTTCATTCATTTAATAAGTTGAGTTTTAAAAGGTTTTACTTTGTTACCACGGGCATGCTTTGTTTCAAACTCCCCTCATGCCCGGCGCCCTGACTGTTCCTGACAACACGATCTCCTGGTTACTTCTTTCACTTTTTACTTTCGCGAATAAGTCTGTTGATTTTGGTGTGTTTGTTTTGGACTGTAGCATGAATCCTTGTTAGTAAGTTTCATTTATTTAACAAGTTGAGTTTTTAAACGGTTTTACTTTGTTATCACGGGCACGCTTTGAGTTGGTATATAGACTCTCTTGACGCCCGGTGCCCTGACAGTGCTCTATAACACGATCAATTGGTTACCTTTTTTATCCTCCGTTTTTCATCTTTTTCTTTTTATTCTTTATTTTTAAGCTTGATTTTTACTTCATTTATCTACTTCCATTTATGTTCTAGACTATTAGATCACCTTTAAGGTTCCCTTTGTACACATTTAAAGATTGTTTCACTTCTCTTGCACTATACAGCAGGACGATCTCGCTTAATATAGTAGAGTAAGTCCTGTTGTTTTTCTCAATGTTCACTGATTGTTCTCACATGAAAATTTTTTTTATTTTAGGTTCTTTATTCACAACGCATGGATAATTCTCCCCTTTGAATAATTTTTCCTCTTCATAGATATAAGGTCACAGTTTGATTTGTATCATTTCAAGTTTCACTGCTACTCCTTCTGTCATAGACAGTTAAGACAGTAATTTCACTCGATATATTTCATTGACTTCACAGTTTTCAAGACAGTACCTTGTCTACTATCTCTTGATCAGAATAATATGGACACTAGCTCTTAGACTTCCAATTTTTTCACGTTCTTTTTTTTTTTTTTAAACTTTTATTTTCATTTTACAACAAGCAAAGAAACAACACACCAAAGGATACAAATACAAACATACAATAAGGAAAAGCAACCCCAATTACCCCCCACCCCTATGCTTCTTCTCTAAGCTGATAAGTATCATTATATGAGCGCTTATAAACAACAGTAATTGTACATCAAAACAAACAGAAATAGTATCTGCGATACAGAATGATCATGTGACAGAGATTTACACAGATTTAAACAGTCAGATGAGAGCATTGAGCAGTTTGAACATAGTCGTTGAGCATCTTCCATTTAGACAAGTGGTGGGGGGTCTGAGCGGAAAAAGCTAACATACGAGGTATTTGCTCATATTTACTGTAGAGACAGACATGATTCCACCATTCATTGGGGCTCAGATGGGAGCTATTTTTCCAGTATTTCGTAATAAGAGAAATAGCTATGCCCAGCATGAAGTCTAAAAGGAAGTAAGCCGATTTGGGAAGAGAGGGGATCCCCGCAGCTGAGCGGAGTCCCACTATCTTCCAAGAGAGGGGCTCTTGAAAGTGCAAAATAGATTGAATACGACCCCAGACCCGACTCCAGTAGTACTGTAATGCAGGGCAATCATACATAACATGAGTGAGTGAACCAATGGCCGCATGGCATGTCCAGCATCTATTGCTCTGGGTGGCGTTCCATTTGGCTAACCTGTCAGGAGTATAGAAACATCGGTGGGCTAGAAAGAAAGTGTCTGAGTGAGTGAGGCGGATCGAGAGACCCTTGTCACCTTGCTCCAGACTAGGCTCCATTGCTCCGGGGTCAAAGTTACATGCATTTCCCGCTCCCAGGATTTCTGTGCTATAGGAGTGCCCCTATTTACAGTATTACATAAAGTTTTGTAAAAGTTAGATGCTACACCCGATAAGCTCCCGATAGATCGGATAATCTCCGATAATCCTTGGGTATGGGGTTCCGATGGCGGGAGCACCTTAGCACTCCGAAGACAATGCTGAAGTTGCATCAACTGAAAGTAGTGTTTCGCTGGGAGACCAAATTCAATTTGTAATTCACTAAAAGTCTTCCAGCGACCATCAGAGAACAGCTGGTTAGGGATCCAAATGCCCCTAGTGTACCAGGGGCTCCACGCCATCGGTTTATTTTGTATTTGAAATCGAGCATTGTGCCAAAGCGGGAGTCTATCTAGCGGACAAAGTCGGGAGTCTAGAGACTGCTCAAGAGTATTAAAGGCACCTAAAGTGTCTAAGAGCATTGGTGGATAGTGGGAGTCTGATGGGAGAGTCATACCAGGGAGATAAGTAAGAGGGATTGGTTTGCAAAGGTCCTCCTCTATATCTAGCCACACTGGTCTATTCGGTGTTAGGTCTTCCAGCCAACGAGCGCCTTGTTTGAGAAGAAAAGAGTGGTGGTATTTCAGGAAATCAGGGAAACGGACACCACCATGTGCTTTATCTGCTTGTAACTTATGTTTCGCTATCCTAGGTGTCTTGTTTTGCCATAAGTATCTAGTCAGAAGACCCTCTAAGTCTTTATATGTATGTCGAGGTAGGAGACATGGCAACATTTCTAAAATGTAGTTCACTTTGGGAACAATCATCATTTTAATGGTTTCTAGGCGGCCCCACCAAGTAAGTGTTAAAGGAGTCCAGCGTTGAGTAAGCGCCCGGACCTTAGAGGTTAAGTCTTTAGCATTAAAGGTGATAGTGTCTTCTAAAGGAGAGCAGTAGTGCACCCCAAGGTATTTGACCATGCGAGGTTGCCATAAAAAGGGAAAGGATTGCATATCTGCCTGATGGATCAAAGGATTTAGTGGAAAGGCAACCGATTTGGTCCAATTTATCTTATAGCCCGAGAGTTGTGAATAGTTACCAATTTGCTCTAGGACAGCCGGCACTGAGTCTAGGGAGACAAAGAGCATCAGGTCATCAGCATACGCTGAAAGTTTGATTTCCCTATGAGAGAAAGGGACTCCATGAATATCCTTGGATTGCCGGATTAGTAAAGCTAAGGGTTCGAGTGCGAGATCGAAAAGAAGTGGAGATAGTGGGCATCCCTGGCGAGTAGTACCGCGTTGCAGGGGAAATGGCTGAGACTTTAAAGCATTAGCACAGATACTAGCTGTAGGCTGTGCATACATGGTTTGGAGACAACGGAGAAAGCCTTCTCCGAATCCGTACCAACGAAGAGTTGCAAACAAGAAGGGCCATTCTAAGCAGTCGAAGGCCTTCTCAGCATCAAGTGAGAGGCCAACCAATGGTCGATCAAGATTAACTGCGGCAGTCAGTACATGACATAGGGTCCTAGCATTATCAGCAGTTGATCTACCGGGAATGAAACCGCATTGATCTGGGTGTATTAAAGTAGACATCTTGTCAGAGAGCCGGGTGGAGAGAATGGTGGCAAATATTTTATAGTCTGCGTTTAGTAGGGAAATTGGACGATAATTAGCTGTTAGTTGCGGATCTCTCCCCTCTTTCCTCAAAAACTACTACATTAGCCATTGAGAAGGATCCAGAGGGAGATCCCTCCTCGGCCAGAGCAGAAAAATAAAGTTTCAAAAACGGAGCTAAGTCAGCGTTAAAAGTTTTGTAGAATTCAGCTGGGAGACCGTCCGGGCCTGCGGCTCGACCTGTGGCACATCTCTTGAGTGCCGATTGAATTTCTGATAAAGTGAATGGTTTGTCCATGGCCTCTCTATCTTCGTCAGATAGGGTTGGTCACTGTACCCCTGATAGTAATCGTTCAAATACTTCTGGCTCGAAATCACATTCAGATTGATAAAGCTAAGGATTTTCTTTCTTTTGATTGGACTATTGATGCCTTTTACATTCAGTGATAAGAGCTTACATAAGGCCATTCAGAAAAGTTAAAAATTCTGAAAGAGAACATGATAACGCACATAATTTCACAATGTCCCTCATATTAACTGTATATGGCTGTACACATGACATGATAGAAAATAAGTTAATGAAAAACAATGAAGCGCCCCATATAAAAAAAGAATCACCGAAGTGCATTAGAGAAGAAGCAGAATCCCAGAAATTACTGGCGACCATGTGTCTGCGGGGAGAAACCCCAGAGAAGGCCTTATTGAAACATATAACCTGTATAGCTGTGCGTGTTCCGAATCCAACCGAGGTGCACATCATGGAAGGATAGGAGACCAAGAAAGTTATAGATAGACAGAAAGAAAAGTCCAGGCAGTCTCTGCTCTAGGCGGTGATCACCGCGTCGGGCCATTCAAAATGGCGGGCAGATCCGGCGGGTTACAGATCCAAGTTGTTGAATTAGCGCATCTGGTCTGCTTCTTTGGAATCTAAAAATGTTGCTAGTAGATCAGGATCCTCGAATGTTCTGGTTTGGTTATGGAGAGTCACTCTGAGCTTCGCTGGATACAATAGGCCAAAGCGAGCCTGTAGCTGTTGAAGTCTAGGGCGAAAAGCAAGGAGTCTCTTCCGACGGTCAACTGTGGGCTTTGCCAAGTCAGGGAAGAAGGAGACTTTATGACTTTCAAACTCCAGATGATGATTCGCCCCGGGCAGCATTTAGAATCTGCTCAACTTGTTGATATCTCAGTAATCGAAAGATGATAGGCCGGGGGGTCGTCCGATTGAGGGCCATGTTGGTAGGAACACGATGTGCTCGGTCAATTTCCAGATCTCTGTGAAAAGTGATCTTCAGCAAGGAGGGAAGAGTTTTGACCAGGAATTCTCTTATATCTCCTGCTTCGGCCCCTCCGGTACTCCAATGAGCCTTACATTGTTGCGACGGGCTCGATTATTGCTATCCTCTAACTCTTTTTGAAGATTCTGTATCTGACGCTCAGCCTTGTCCAGTTTCACCAAGCGCACCGCGTGCGAGTCGAGGACCCCCGCCATGTTGTCCTGCCGTAGTGAGAGACCTTCAAGCCGGTCTTGAAGCACACCGAAGTCTTCCCGCATGGCTCGGAGCGCCTCTCCGTTGGACTGTACCAGTTCCTTCACACCGCGTATTTCCTCCAAGATCTCCTGTTGCATTTCGGGGTTTTCCCGAAGTGGAACTGTCTTTTGTGGGGAAGACAACTCTGTTTTGGAGCGTTTTCCGTGTGAAGAAGAGGGAGACCCGAAGTCTAAGCGCGCTGGTTTGTGGGCCGCCAACCCCCCCTACGTACACCCGTAAGTTCGGAGCAAAATATTAAGTTTAGGTAGGTATTAAGTCAGGATTCTGAGTAGGCCTCTCGGGAGCTTCAGCGCGAAGCGTCTAACCCGCTGGACATCAGGCTCCGCCCCTTTCACGTTCTTTTTTATATATATAGAGTTCTCACAAGCACATTTTTCACTTTGCGGTCTCACAATTTTATGGTTTAATTTTTTAATTTTTAATTTTTTATTTTAATGACTTACCCATCTTTTAATTTTACTATAATGTTCATATCCAAATGCCATTATTCCATTTGATTTATACCTTTTAGATTATACAAGTTTATAGGAAGATTGTCCTTGGTCAGGTAACATTTTGCATTCTTCTTTTTTTTTTTTTTAAATGTATTTAATAATTTCACTTAATTAAAATTATATTTATTAAGATCATTATTATTTATTATACTCATTATCATATTTTTTCTAAATATTAACAAACATAAGTTGTCTTCATCCTTTTTAAATTAGGTTGATCTTTATTTATGTATTATCATTTTTTAGTGATTTAAATTCAACACTTGTTTTTATTATACATATGGTTGTATTATGATTCATTTTTATCAGAAATATATATATGTATATGTTTTTAAAGTGTTTAAATGATAGGCATGATTTTTATTTTAATATTTGTTTTTGATTTAGCGTATTTTTGAAGATACAAACTGTTTTTAGTCCTGTTTGATTAATTTATACAGTCTGTTGACTCAGGTATGTCTATTTTTATATATACATGTCTTTGGATAGATTATTTATTTATTTATTTATTTATCTATTTTTAAATATATATGTTTTTGGATAGATTACCTAATTATTTATTGATTCATCAAAACAATTTACAAAACATTTTATTTATTTATTTATTAACTATGTGTTAGTTTAGATGTGTCTTTGGCAAGATTATTTATTTATTTATTAATACATCTCTTTTAATTTATTAATTATGTGTTATAGTTATTTAGCTCTCATGTTTTTGTTAGCCGTACTTATTCGTTCCACTTAAACTAATTATTTAATCCATTTTTTTATATGATACATTCATGTTGTCCGTCTGTTTGAGCCATTTTGTTTTAATTATTTTGTTTTTAATTTGTTTGTTTTAATTCATGATTTGTTTTAGCCATTTAGCCCCTGAAGAAGGGATTTCCGAAACACGGCCTGTGTTGGGCCTATGGCTGTTGTTGATCAATAAAGGTTTTATACGTCCTCCTTCTGCTATCCACGTTCCTTTGGGGGGTTTGTAGATGAGACATATTATTAGAGTTTTGTTTTCCCGTTTGAGGATATTGATTCCATTGATTGCGTTTTGCGTGGTGTTGGTTAGATTTAACATTTCTTTTGCAATAACTAGGACACCCCGTCCTCTTCTGCTGATACGAGGACAGTTGTATATCTTGTATCTGGGTTTTTCCAATTGGGTGAGGAGAACTGTGTCTGTGTCCGTGATCCAAGTTTCTGTGATACATAGTATGTCCGATTTTTCATCTGTTATGATGTCATGTATAATATGCATTTTGTTCCTTATGGACCTGGCATTTATCAGTATACATTTGTGGGGGGTTTGTAGTTTGTGTTGGGTTGAGAGTTTGTATTGATTTTTATATTGTTTACCCTTGGATGGGTTTCTTTACTTTTGTGCTGTAGGGTTTATGCGTTTCATCACGGTGTTTGGTGGTTATTTCTGGGTCGTGTTGCATTGTATTGAGTGGGCTGATAGGGTATTGTATGGTATAAATCTGGTAGGTATATATTGTATACAGTGGGTATGCATTTGTATGCTGTCAATTCTATGCAATATAGTTAAGTGAGTGTGTCAGGCAAGTGTAAGTATATACTGACAGACAGAGATAAATTGCTATTAGGGTGTTTATAACCTCCATTTTCATGGTACATGTTTTGTTAATAGTGGTTACACTACAGTTGCATAATAGTTAGGACTAGTGTCACAATCCAAGTATTTTGTGGTGCTTTAAAAGTTTTAACCAGTTCAAACAGTTCTGTATTCAAAAATGGATATTCGGGAATGTTTCGTCTAGTAGTTATATATAAATATCTAACGAGGTTTTATGTAGCACAATGATAATTGCTTTGTATGAATTCAAGATACTGATTACCTGCGGTTGCTGATGTCTGGCATTGCCTGGGGTGCGCGAACTCGACCCAGAAAGGGAGCTCAAGCTGTGGTTGGATTTGTTGGATGATTGTGGTTGCGTCCTTGCTGTGGTGTCTTATTAGACCATGTTCTAGTCGGGCAGGTTTGCTGGAAGGTGGCAGGCCTCAAGGTGTGGGCCACCGCCTAAGGGCCACGCCAAAGGGCCCTCTGGCGTGGCCCTCAGGCATGGGCGCGCCTGGCGTGGATGCGCCGGCTGTTTCTCCTCTTAAGGGAGCAGGGATGGCCTCGATTTGCTGGCGGCAGCGTCTGGAGGCGGATCAGGAGGCAGCGGCTCTATCCCTTTCTGGGAGAGCTCTGACGTTGGAGAAGCTTTCGGCATGGCTGCTGCTCCTCTTAAGGGAGCAGGGACGGCCCCAATTGGGTGGCAGCAGTGAATGGAGGCGGATCAGGAGGCAGCGGTTCTATCCCTTCCTGGGAGAGCTCCAATGTTGGAGAAGCTTTAGGCATGGCTGCTGCTCCTCTTAAGGGAGCAGGGATGGCCCCGATTGGGCGGCAGCAGTGGTTGGAGGCGGATGGGGAGGCAGCGGATCTATCTCTTCCTGGGAGTGCTCTGACGTTGGAGAGAACGTTCGGCACAGCTGCTGCTCCTCTTAAGGGAGCAGGGACGGCCCTGATTGGGCAGCGGCAGCAGCTGGAGGTGGATCAGGAGGCAGCAGCTCTATCCTTTCCTTGGAGAGCTCCGACATTGGAGAGGCTTTTGGCATGGCTGATGCTCCTCTTAAGGGAGCAGGGACGGTGCCGATTGGGCAGCGGCAGCGGCTGGAGGTAGATTTATTTATTTTATTTATTTAGCTGTATTTATATCCCGCTTTTCACCGGGTCAAAGCGGTCAATTGGGAGATACATTTAACACGAGGGGATATGACACACATACGCTAATACTTACAGGGAACATGGGCAATGGAGGGTTAAGTGGCGTGCCCAAGACCACAAGGAGTGCCTATAGGACTAGAAATCCCAGTCCCTCCTGCCTGAGATTGCTGTCTCCAGGTGGGACTTGAACCCCCGGCCCTCTGGCCCGAAGTACCTTGTCCTAACCACTAGGCCACTCCTCCCATAGGGAGGAGACAGATTGGGAGACAGAGGCCCTATCCCTTCCTGGGAGAGCTCCGATGTTGGAGAGGCTTTCGGCACGGCTGCTGATCCTCTTAATAGAGCAGGGACAGCCCCGATTGAGCGGCGGCAGCGGCTGGAGGTGGATCGGGAGGCAGCAGCTCTATCCCTTCCTGGGAGAGCACCGATGTTGCAGAGGCTTTCAGCACGGCTGCTGCTCCTCTTAAGGGACGGCCACGATTGGGTGGCGGCAGTGGCTCGAGGCGGATCAGGAGGCAGCGGCTCTATCCTTTCCTGGGAGAGCTCCGACGTTGGAGAGGCTTTCAGCACGGTTGCTGCTTCTCTTAAGGGAGCAGGGATGCCCCCGATTGGGCGGTGGCAGCGGCTGGAGGCGGATCGGGAGGCAGTGGCTTTATCCTTTCCTGAGAGAGCTCTGACTTTGGAGAGGCTTTCGGCATGGCTGATGCTCCTCTTAAGGGAGCAGGGACGGAGCCGATTGGGTGGCGGCAGTGGCTGGAGGTGGCTTGGGAGACAGCAGCTCTATCCCTTCCTGGGAGAGCTCTGATGTTGGAGATGCTTTCAGCACGGCTGCTGCTCCTCTTAAGGGAGCAGGGACAGCCCCGATTGGGTGGCGACAGCGGCTGGAGGCATCGGGAGGCAGATCGGGAGGCATTCGGCATGGCTGCTGCTCCTCTTAACCCTTTGAAGGCCTACTTTAAATTTTTAATCCACATTCTGCAGCCGGGTTAATTTTTGCATATTTCAGGAAAATTGTACCCATCTTATTCAATATGTTCTAATAGTGATTTTCCTTCTGCTATGGTCATGTATTATATACCATTTGATAGGAATATTTAGTCAGAATTTTGGATCCCTAGAGTTTTGGGCTCAGCCTGGAAAGGGTTAAGGGAGCAGGGACAGTTATGATTGGGCGGCGGCAGCGGCTGGAGGTGGATCGGGAGGCAGCGGCTCTATCCTTTGCTGGGAGAGCTCCGATGTTGGAGATTCACCCCTACTCCAGGGTCTGTGGATGAGTGAGAAGAAGAAAAGACCAATCGAAAGAATCGGATGATTCCTAAACCCACATAGGGTCATGCCCCTGAGACTGCCGCTCACACTTTTCCCATTCTAAATGCATAACAAACCGATGGAAATTCCTCAGAAATTTTTTCCCTGTGAGTTTATAGTTTATTAAAACTTGATATACTGTCCTTCTTAGCATCAGAGCAGTGTACAATAAAATCAGTTCCCTTTTCAGATTAAATTTATCCATTTTAGGCAGAGGCTAGTTTAGGAGTGTTCCAGGATTGGCAGAAAGTTATCCATCTAATTTCATTCTATGGTTCAGGTTCTAACCAAGAACCTAGGAATCATGTAGATATTGGCACAAGATGTAAGCTGTTCCAAGTAGGGTAGTCTTTTGTAGGATTTGCGGAACCATCCAAAATGTGTAAATATTTAGGGATTCCCTTAGGTATAGCCCTAAGAACTCCAACCACAACAGGCATTATAGTAGATTTTGAGTCCCATTCCAGGAGGGGGCCTCTGGGCTGTCCGGACATCTCCGCTGAAGACGGGGCCATTAGAACCTGATTCTGGTCCGCGGGAACAACACATTCCCACGGATGCCAGAATCGGGCCCATAGACAGCCTTGCATGCCCCCTCTGCCTGCACAGGTGCCCCCCAGCATCCATGGCTCCAGCCCCCCAAATCCCCATCGCCCAAACCATGGCTGCCTCCCACATCCTGGATCGAGCGGTGGGGACCCTTCTGCATCTGGCCCCAGCCCCAGGGGTGGCTACCTTGCCACGATCCAGCAAATTGTGCTGCTTATACCACCTCTGAGGTCCCTGAATGAGGGCATTTATCTTCCAAATATTTTCAACTTCAATCTGAAGGTCTCAGTATTCTGTCAATTTTTCTTGTTCTTTGTCCTCAATTCAAGAATCACCTGGGATTGCCACATTTATTATTATTTCCCACTCTTGCCTCTCCCACTCACCCCACATGAGGCTTCACCCCACCTGAGCACACAATGGGTCCTGTGGCTTTCTTCTGAGCAATTTTGACCATTGATTTCTTTGACTGGGTGACCAGGGAGTTGGACCAAGGGAGAGCCCTATAATGTGGTGTACTTGGATTTCAGTAAAGCCTTTGACACTGTTCCACACAGGCGACTTATCAACAAACTGAGCACCCTAGGGATGGACCCTAAAATTACTGATTGGGTTAGAAATTGGGTGAGTGGGAGGTGATAAAGGGTACAGGTAAATGGAGCTCATTCTGAGGAGAGGGAGATTACCAGTGGTGTGCCGCAGGGATCTTTGATAGTGATATAGCGGAAGCGCTGTTGGGTAAGGTTTGCCTCTTTGTGGATGCTACCAAAATATGCAATAGAGTAGACACCCAGGAAGGAGTAGATAACATGGGGAGGGATATAGCTAAGTTTGAAGAATAGTCTAGAATTTGGCAGCTGAAATGTAATGCTAAAAAATGCAGGGCCATGCATTTGGGCTGCAACAATCCAAGGAAGTGGTACAATGTAGGCGGTGAAGTACCACTGTCCACAAAAGAAGAGCGGGACCTGGGCATGACTGTGGCTGATGATCTTAAAGTAGCTAAGCAGATAGAAAAGGTGATGGCAAAAGCTAGAAGGATCCTTGGGTGCATAGGGATAGGAAAGGCCAGCAGAAGAAAGGAGGGGATAGTGCCTCTGTATAAGTCTTTGGTGCGACCTCATTTGGAGTATTATGTGCAATTCTGGAGACCGCACCTTCAAAAGGAGTCGGTGCAGAGGGGCTACTAAATGGTTAGTGGTCTTCATTATAAAGCATATGAGGACAGACTTAAGGATCTTAATATGCATACTATAGAAGAAAGGCGGGATAGAGGAGATATGATAGAGCTGTTTAAATATCTCCATGGCATAAATGCACAGGAGGAGAGCCTCTTTTTATTGAAAGCATGCTCTACTATGAGGGGGACATAGAATGAGGGTGAAAGGGGATAGACTCAGGATTAATATGCTGAAATATTTCTTTATGGAATGAGTGGTAGATGCATGGAAGAGTCTCCCAGTGGAGGTGATGGACACAAGGACAGTATCTGAATCCAAAAACGTATGGTACAAACACAGAGGATCTCTAAAGAAAAAGAGGGCACTATTGCACTAGTTGATATGGAAGGGCAGACTAGATAGGCCTTGCAGTCTTTTTCTGCTGTCATGCTTCTATGTTTCTGTTACAATTATTTAGCTTATGCCTTTCCAGGAGAAGATCAAGGCAAATTACATTCAAGTACAGTATACATGTAATAGATGAAAAAAAATGATAGTGTCCAAAATACAGTAGTTACTTTGAAACCAGGAGATGGCTTGCATAGCATCAAATAAAAGCCGCACAAGTCTTGCATGCAAACGAGGGCCGCAACTGTAAACTGCGCCACAGATCACTCACATTAGTGAAGTTCCTCTGACCGTTTCATAGGGAATGTGCGTACTGATACAGGGCAACAAATAAAACCTTTATTCCATAGAAGAGCTAAACTTTTCTGTCAAGCTTCACTGACAGTTTCACTTCAATGGTCCCATTTTCACCAAGCTCTGCAGCAAGATGTGGGCTGTACACATGCCACAAACAGCATCAGTGTGGGTCAAACAATTTCAAAGACCTGCCACGATTCAGTCAAATTGGGCTCAGGACACTAACTTCATCATTTTGTCATCTTTAATTTGCCTGGGAGGTAAAGAACAGCAAAAATAAACACCTTGGTTAAGGTAGGACAGGAAGAGCTCCGCATTCATGCGGGTTATCTTTCTCAGCTTGCAAACACCACTTGAACAGAAATGTTTTAAGCAAAGCTGTTTTTTCCCTCCATAATCTACACATTCATCCTCTTTAACTTTAAGTCTCACAATATGTCTCTTACACTTCTGCCTGTTACTATCATGCCTAAAAAAAGTCTTGTCCCCCTTTTTAATATGTTGTTGTTGTTGTTGTTAAGTGCCTTCGAGTCAGAGTCGACTCATGGCGATCCTCTGGATAGCTATCCTAAATTGTGTTCGATCTTGAGTCAGGCGGCTCATTGTTGACAGATTGGTACCCGTAGCTGCTGTCATTGTATCGATCCATCTCACTGCCGGCCTTCCTCTTTTGCATTGACCTTCTATCTTATCAAGCATGATGTCTTTCTCTAATGATCTCTCTCTTCGCATGATTTGTCCAAAGTATGAAAGTCAAAGTCTTGTCATCTGAGCTTCTAAAGAAAGCTTAGGTTTGATCACCTCTAGTACCGACTGGTTTGTTCTTCGGGCAGTCCATGGTATACACAGTATTCGCCGCCAGCACCATAATTCAAAGGCATCAATTTCCTTCCTGTCTCTCTTTTTCACTGTCCAGCTTTCACATCCATATGATGTTATTGAAAATACCATGGCTTAAACAAGTCAGATCTTTGTATGGAGAGAGACATCTCTGCTCTTGAGAATCTTATCTAGGTCTTTCATAGCCATTCTGCCAAGAGCAGTGTGTTTTCTGATTTCTTGACTGCTTGTTGCTTCTTTATTGATAGTTGATCCAAGCAGGTTAAAGTTGTTCACAATTTCAATTTCTTCTCCTTCAACGATGAACCTGTTGATTATGCCAGTTGTCATGATCTTTGTCTTCTTTACATTAAGGTGCAGGCCCATTTTGAGACTATGTTCTTTGATTGTGAGAAGCAAATGTTTCAGATCATCTTCACTTTCAGCCAGTAATGTGGTATCATCAGCATAGCCAAGGTTGTTGATGAGTCTTCCACCAATCTTCACACCTCTGTTGTCTTCAAACACTCCTGCTTCTCTGATGATTTGTTCTGCATATAAATTAAACAGTTAGGGGGAAAATATGCAGCCTTGTCTTACACCTTTGCTTATTTTAAACCATTCTGTTTCTCCTTGTTCCATTCAAACTGTTGCTTCTTGTTCAATGTACAGATTGTGCAAGGGTACGATCAGGTGTTCTGGTATACCCATGCTTCTTAATGTGGCCCAGAGTTTCTCATGGTTTACACAGTCAAAAGCCTTGCTATAGTCGATAAAGCACAAATAGATATCCTTTTGGTATTCTTTAGTCTTTTCAAGGATCCATCTCACATCCGCAATGATGTCTCTCGTTCCTCGCCCTTTCCTGAACCCTGCTTGCACTTCAGGTAGTTCTTGTTCCAGGTGTGGTTGTAGTCTCCTTTGAATAATCTTCAGTAGAATCTTGCTGGCATGTGGGATCAGAGCGACTGTGTGATAATTTCCACAGTCAGTTGGATCACCTTTCTTTAGTATTGGTATAAACAAAGATCATTTCCACTCAGTTGGCCATGATGTTGTCTTCCATATTTCTTGGCAGAGCCTTCTAAGTATGGTAACAGCTGCATCAGATTGCTGTAATACTTCTAGGGAATGCTATCAATGCCTGGTGCTTTATTCTTTGATAAGGCTTTTAATACTGCTTCAACTTCTTCTTTCATCACCAATGGTTCCCGATGATAAGGTACAGGTTGAAACGGCTGTTGGTCCACTTGATCTTTATCATATAAAAACACTGTATATTCCTTCCACCTTTTCTTGATCTTCTCAGCATCATTCAACATAGAACCTTGAGCATCTTGTAATATTCCTATTTGAGGCTGGAACTTTTTCTTTAACTCTCGTAGCTTTAGGAAAGCTGATCTTGTTCTTCCTCTAATAGTTTCTGCTTCTATTTCCTTGCATGTGTCGTTGTAGTACTTTTCCTTGTCCTGTCTTGCTGCACGTTGGAAATCTCTGTTGAGTTCTGTTATTGTCTTTCTTTCTCCTCTGGCTTTAGCTTCTCTGTGTTTCTGGGCAATTTTCAGAGTTTCTTCCGTCATCCATTTTGGCCGTTTTTGCTTTTTCACCTTTTGTAGAGGCTTCTCGCTTTCTTCCAACACAACCTTCTTGATGTCATTCCATAACTCTTCTGGAGCTGTGTCATTTGCATCTAATGCAGAAAAATGATTTTGCAGGCAGTCTTTAAATTCCAGTGGTATATTCTCAAGGTCATATTTAGCTGCATTCATGAGTGATTTGCTCTTTTTCAACTTTAACTTGAGTTTGCATACTAGTAGTTGATGATATGTACCACAGTGAGCTCCAGGTTTTGTCTTTGTTGATGCTATAGAACGTTTCCATCGTTGACTTCCACATATGTAGTCAATTTGATTTTTATACATCCATTGGGTGAAGTCCATGTGTACAGTCGCCACTTGTGTTGATGGAAGAAGGTGTTTGAGATGAATAGATCGTTGGTCTTGCAGAATTCTATCAGCCTTTCTCCAGCTTCATTTCTGTTGCCAAGTCCATATTTTCCAACTACTTTGCCTTCTTCTTTGTTGCCAACTTTTGCGTTCCAGTCACCCATGACTATCAGGATATCCTATTTGCATGTTCTGTCAATTTCATCTTGTACTTGTTCATAGAACTCTTCAATTTCATTCTCTTCTGCAGCTGTTGTTGGGGCATACACTTGAATTATAGTTGTGTTGATAGGCATTCCTCGTAGACGAATAGAGATTAAGCTTTCGCTGACTGCATTGTATTTCATTACAGTTCTTGCAAGTTTCTTCTTTATTATAAATGCAACACCATTTCTTCTTTGTCTTTCATGTCCAGCATAGTAGACCATGTGATCATCTGATGCAAAGTGCCCGATGCCAGTCCATTTCAGTTTGCTGACACCCAACAGATCACGTTGTACATGTTCCATTTCATTCTTGACCACCTCCAACTTCCCTTGGTTCATGCTTCGTACGTTCCATGTTCCAGTGCGTAAGACATCTTTACAGCTTCTGACTCTCATTTCATTTTTACTATATTAGCTATTTTCTCTTTCCTTTGCATTCTTCACCTTCCTATTTTCCCAACTTCTCTTACTTTTTCAGGATGTTGCATGTTTTCATCTTACTTGATCTCTTGTGGTTTATGAACACTAATTTTTTATTCCCTTACCTTTTCAGCTGCTTCTGAAATCTAAAGTGGTCTCTATTTCATTGTACCTTTATTTAGTTTCCTAACAAAGAAGTTTGTTGCCCTTGAAATATCTCATTTCAAATCTGCTGATAGATTTTCTACTGCCCCTAGATATTCATGACCCAGCTAATGACTTCCTGAGGTCCTCTCCCCTAGGCAAAGTCAGGTTTTCAAAGTTTAGGACCCTTGCTTTTGAATGATATTGTAGATATTGAATGAATTGTAGATATTGTAAATAGTTTTCCAGGTTGAAATCCAAGTTGTATCCCTATTTTCTGCAAAGACATATCTGATATATCGATATGCACAAATGTTACCTGTAAACCGCACTGATTTTAAAGAGCGCGGTATATAAAAGTAATAAATAAATAAAAATAAAAAAAATAAATTGCCTGTGCTCTAATACTAAACCACATCATCTGGTAATTATTTATTTATTTGGCAGGTTTTATATACAGCATTTCCAAGAGTCAATGCGGTTTACATAGATCTGAACTCAACATTACATAGAACTTACTTGGAACAATTGGATGCTAAATATAACAAATAACATAATAACAATATATAACAGTTATATGCATGGTGCTAAATGTAGCTTTTGGTAACATTAGACTTGATGGGGGGGCAGGAACGATGTCAGGAAGGAACTAGTGGGGGAACAGTTAGGTGGAATGATTGGGTATTCATTAGAGGTTACACCTGTAATGAGTTCTTTAAACATGAAGGTTTTTAAGGACTTGTGAAAAGTTTTGAGGTCAGGAGAGATGCAATGGTCCTGTGGGAGTGAGTTCCAGATGCTCGGTGCATAACGAGGAAAGGCACATGACCAAGTTTTCTTAGTACTTGTGGTTAGCTCCTGAGGAAGGCAAGCATATTTGTTGTTGAACTTCTTCTGGGGAGATTTTCAGGAAGTCTATCTAGGAGGTTCTGGAGCTATTGTGGGCCAGAGCTGTGGAGTTTGTATGTGATTATGAGGGACTTGTAAGTGATTCTGGATAGGAAAGGAAGCCAGTGTAGATCTTTACATCCTATGCGAGGGCAGTTAAATTCGGAGGCTTTAGCTGGTTCACAAGAATAGTATCTGTGGTGGTGAACCAGGACTCAGTTACACACATGAAGTCAAGGCTGTAGTCAATAAGATAGTCAGATAGGATTTGAGTTTTGTTTCTTGCTGAGTTAGCATTAGGTAGGATACCTTTTAAGAGTAGTGGATTAGTTGAGGAAACAGTGGCTTGAAGTTGTAGGACCTTGTTGCTGAGAGGGAAGGGCATCAGGGTGGAATGACCATGATACCTCATTCCGTGAGAGGGGCATTTTATCCCATGATTGCCGTTTCCATGGATAATGGGAATGTAGATTGAGGTAGGTGTGAGGCATGATGTTTGGAGGAACTGGAAGAGTAGCAGGAGTGTACATATCAGGGTGAACATGGCAATATGTGTGTTTGGCATGTCTGAAGGTGTCGATCTTTGGCCCAATTGGCCTTGGTGTGGGGAAGTGGGGAGGAGTTCACCTGGCCTGCTCCCTTGCTCCGATGCTGATCAGGAGAGCAGATGTTGGCTGCAGCACTCTGGTTTGTTGACTATCAGTGATATTTCATGTAGTCTCCTTGCTGTAGTGGCAGTGGTGGGGTTTGAGGATGGTGTTTGATGCTTTGTTGAGTATGAAGATTGAGAGATTGTTTGAGCCGCTGTTCTATTGTTTGTGACTGTGCATGTTTATCCCACGGTCCCTTCACTACAGAGAAGAAAAAGTGGAAAGGGATCTTCCCATAGACTGAGTCTGCAAGTCAAAGGAAGTGCAGCTGGTGGACTCCTGAGTGTTGGCATTCACATTGGAGGAGGCAATAAAAGTCAATAAGGAAGTACAGATAGCAAGCCGCTGTAATGATTTCTTCAGGAACAAACTGGCCAAATGTGCACTTCAATGTTTGGTTGGAGGGTGTGGTCTGGTAGCAGTGGGGGAAGCACTAAGAAGTGTTTTTCTTGTGGCATGAGTTCATATAGTTGTGTGATGGTGACTCCGTCAATATCATATGCGGGTCATTTGAGTCTTCTGAATGCATTGAGTTGCTGAGTTGCTGGTTCCTGCTAGGTGATCAGAATTGTTGCTCACACATGATTATTCATGCCTCACACCTAGATCCCAAGGGGTAAAATCTTAATTGAATCTGTGCTAGCAAGGGCCGTGCAGCTCTTGATGTACTCTTACTAGCATCGGGGTGTAAGCTTGTAGCAGTTTGAGGGACGGTTGACTGTGCAGGGACAATGGAGTGAGGTGTTTCCTTTGTTTAGGGTTAATAGCCACTTATGGTCCTCTATACCTTCCAGCTATGGTCCCCATCTAAGGGCCTTTGCGCACCTTTTTTTAAAGGAGGCTGCTGGTGTCCTGATTGGGTTTTACGGTGGGGAGCGGGGAGGAGCTCACCTTCCTGCTCCCTTCTGTGAGGGCAATCGAAGATCATTTGATCCTTAATGATTACCCACTTTGACCTCAGAAAGACTTTCTCCATTTCTAAGCACCAGAGCTAGTATTACCTTCTCTTGCTTGAATTTTGTTACCAGTTACCAAAGGAGTTCTTCCTATAGGGAATCAAGATCTCCCTACTTCTAGATGACACCACAGCTGGGATGTCCCAATAAGCATCTGGCTGTTTGAAATCCTTAACAATAGATCTTCCCCCTTTATAGCAATTTTGTGGATGTCTTTATTTATTTTTTTATTTATTTAACTGCATTTATATACCGCTTTTCACCGGGTCAATTAAATCCTTATCTATTTCTTCTGCCTGCAAGGAGTTCTTTTCCCAGATTAACTTACAGTTCCTTCTACTTATCTCAGAAGCCCTGAAGTTGTACCATTTTTATACATAATGCCATTTCTGCCTTACTTCATACCTTTATCCAAAAAATCATCATTCTATACCTATTAACATCTAGAGATAATCCAAACATCATGTCAGTGAGGAAGAAAAGAATCTCAGTACCAGTGGGCTATCATGTTCCAGCTACTTAATCGGGCCATGGAACATATATGGTGGCAACATCTTCATTAATATGTGAACTGTGGGAGGCTGGTTGAGCTAGGGGTGTTCACATATGCTAATATATGCTCTATAAGAGTCGTAGATGTGTCAACATTTAAGGCTAAATTTTGGGAAATGTTTAGCTGCCGGGAGGTGGGTAGAGCCGTCTTAAGGAATATTTGAGTACAAATGGTGAAGTTTATTATGTATATCTTGATGTTTTTTAGTATATGCTAATGGTTTGGATACCTGCTGTAGAAATGCCTGTTGTGGGTTTTCCCCTGAAGAAGAAATTGTGAAATGCTTTAGGGCATCCACTGTGGCGTTGGGACAAGCTGTTATTCATGAGAAGGAAAAGCTGCTATGCATAAGATTAAGGGGTATGTTTACTAAACAAGGGTAGCGGCTTTCGTGCGATATCGGAGCCACAGTCCCATTGAATTCAATGGAGCTGCGCCTCTGATATCACACGGAAACATCTACTGCTGTTTAGTAAACATAACCCTAAGTGTCTTGTTCAATGGGGTTAATACTCGTATGTATAGTGCTGATTTGTGCTGACAGCACTACATGTTAGATGCTATACACTATACTGCCTAAGACCAAATATGTATAATAATAAGTACTAATGCTATAAAGAGTTGTAGATGTATAAGGGCAAATAGTAGTGGCATATGGTTAAATGTGAAGGTTTAGGTACTGTGATACAGTGGAGCCAATGGAGGTTAGTGAAAATATAGAACTCACCTCAAAATGGGCTAGGCAGAGAGATCCAGCATGGCTAAAAAGGGCTGAGTACCCGGTGCCATCAGCACAGGTAGGAAAGAAAGGGTTAGAACGGAACTTTCCTGTCTGCAACAGTGACGCAGTTAGAATCCAGGATTCTAATTACCAGCACCTGCCCCCAGGAGCAGACATTACGTGCAGAGAGGGGAGGTACAAAGGGACCTGGTTAGAACCAGGAAAGCAGAACAGCCCTCAGAACAGACCTGAGAACAGCGCTGAGAGCAACTACGAGAGAAAGGCTGGGAGACAGAACAAATACCTGAGAGCAAGTAAGCAGGACTCTGCAGGGGAAGGTGACACTCCGATGCAGCTAGAGTTTCAGCAGCAATCAGGCAAGTCACGGAAGCAGAGAGGGTTCCAAAGCTCCAGGAGAAGTTTTAATCCCAGGGAAAGCATTGAAGGTCTGGGAGGTCCAAAAGCTCTCAGAGAAAGCTCCAGGCAATTGCCAAGGAGCGTTAGAGAAGCGTACCACTGGCAAGACAGCCCCCAGAAGGATTTCCTGGAAGGCAGGAAGTGGAACACTAGCCCCGAGAGTTTTTACAAACCTCGGAGGAACTTGCTACACGAGGCTAGAACTTTGCCACGAGAGAAAAACCCCACAGCTGATGCCTGCAACCTAGATAAGGTAAAGAAGATAAAACCTTACATTGGGGAAGGAAGTGAAACTGGGTGTTTTTATAGTCCCTATTGGCAGCAAGGTTTTAACCTGGGAAAGGGTTCCAACTTCCAAGTGAGAGAGCCAAGAGAGACTGGCTGTAAGAGAACTGATTACAGAAGAGGTTTTTACAATCCCGAGTTAGAGCAGTGCCTGGGAGAGGAGAAAGTTTACCCTCCCCCGACCAGTGAAGCTATCACTTGTTATATGAGTGAGCCTGGCTGCGTCAGCTGCCAGCCAAGTATAAACCAAGATACAAGCAGTAATAATTACATTGACCAGGAGCCAATGGATTGTACAATTTGTCTGAATGATGAAATAACCTCTTTGCGTTAGACCTCTCTGTGCAAGGAACAAGAGAGAAGAAATATGCTCAAGCTGTGTTTTGTTTAAGTTCTGCATTATTGTATTCCAAGCATTGATATTCGCCGGGGAACGGGAATAAACCCCACTTTACTTTATCACCTTGACTGTCTGACTCTCTGTCTTAAAAAGAAGTAGCAACAAGGTGACTCAAAACACCCTAGGCGACTGCCTAGGGCACTCACTGAGTCTCTCCCTACGAGGCTTGGTGACAGGAATGGCGTAGTTGGGGCAGATTTTTCAATCTGGAACAAGCCACCAGGACGTGCACAAGGCCCAGCTGAGGAGCAGAAGTTGCTACGCCCGGAAGGAAATCCAGAGGGAACCGGAGTGGACTACGGCGCACAAGTACCTTCTCAAAGTGAGACCCTCCACCTAGTCCAGGTAAAAGGTATATGGGCATAGGCTGGGGAGGATCCGGAGTGAGAAGGGGTACTCTTTGAAAAAAAAAAAAGAGAATAATAAAAGTGAAAAGGGCAGAAAAAGTCCTTTGCCCAAGGATACCGCACTTGGTGTTTCTTGTGTTTGTGTTTTGCAGCAACAGCTAAGCGATAGATGCCCAGGAGGTGCTACGATGGATGAGCGCCCAGTTCGAAAAGCAGAGGGAGTTGGCTCAGTTGAGCCAAGAACAGGCCCTGGCTGCTCTCCAGGCTCAGCAAAAGCCCCTGGCAGACCTCGTGAAAACGCTACTAGAAGAACAACAAGAAAAGAAGACACCAGAAGGCTTCAGTGGGGTAGGCCCACCCCAGTGTGGGATGTGGACATTTGGACATATGTCAGATGGAGACAATTTTGATGATTTTGTTGAATCATTCGAAAGAGTAGCTCTGCATGCACATTGGCCTAAGGAGCAGTGGGCGGTTAGACTCGCCGCCTCCCTAAAGGGAGAAGCTCAGGCAGCGTACCGAGCGATGCCTGCCGCATTGGCAACAGAGTACCTAGAAATTAAAAAAGCGGTACGGGATAGGCTAGGCTTAACACCAGCTGTGTACCGTAGATTGCTTAGATCCACAAGGTTACAAGTAGGCGAAACGCCAAAAGCACTGTGCCATAGGGTGCGCAGTTTAGCCCTAAAATGGCTAGAGCCTGAGGGAAAAACCGTGGATAGCTTAATTGATCAAATTGTATTGGAGCAATATTGTGAGGCAGTGCCCTCGGATGTCAAAGCCTTTTTAACACTGCAAGACTGCACATCCTCCATACAAGCGGCGCAGCTTACTGAGCGGTTTTTAGAAGCTGAGCTGAATAAAAGAATGTCTAAAAGCGCTGACTGGAAGTTGGGCTGTACCAGTCCTGCAAGGTTAAAGGAGGGTTTGCCATTTGACACATATTGTACAAAGAAATGTTTGCTTAAAAGAAGTAATTCTAATGATGGTATAACATGCTTTAAATGTGGTAAAGTAGGGCATGTAAAAAGGTTTTGCCCAAATTGCATAGCCTTGGTAGCAGAGGGTAAGGAGCCTGTACTACAAGGATTCCGCCTGGATGTAGAGGTGGAAGGGGTACCGGCCAAAGCCTTGCTAGACTCGGGGGCCGATCAAAGTATGGTCTCCCGGAAGTTTTGGGACAGCATACAGGCCAAAAATGATTTTCCCCCGAGTCAGCCAGAAGGTGTAGCTAAAATTAGATGCATTCATGGCTCATCCACATGTTATCCTTTGTTCAACCTAGTGATAAAAGGTTTAGGAACACAAAAGAAAACACTGATAGCCCTAGTACCAAAACTACCATTTGATGTGGTCTTAGGTAGGGATTGGCCCCCATTTGACAAAGGGCTAGAGGGAGGTCTGCATTCAGTGGAAGCCAAAGCATCAGAAGGAGCCCAGAACCCTGAAAAAACTCCAAGGGAAAGGAAGGAGTCCAGGGAGGATTCCCACAGAGAACAGTTAAAAGAAAAGTCCCAGCCAGTAAACAAGGGGGGAGGGGAAGCCCTAGTGACTTTGGTACCCGGGCCCTTGTTTGGAAAAACCCCTAAGGAAACTCTTTGTCCCAAGCAACAGACAGAAGTACGTACACCCACTAAGGAGGGTTTCACTCTGAAATTTTGCAAAATGTCCCCAGATGCTCAAAGCCCCCAAAAAGCGACAGCAGCATCCGCAGGTTTTGACCTCTGCAGTGTTGAAAACACAATAGTGCCAAAAGGGGGAAAAGCCCTAATTGCTACGGGGATACAAATCCAACTGCCCGCAGGGTGTTATGGGCGGATTGCTCCCCGGTCCGGCCTGGCGTCAAAATATTTCATTGATGTCGGGGCCGGGGTTATTGACCCTGACTATAGGGGAGAGGTCAAGGTGCTATTATTTAATTTTGGAGAGCGGGACTTTGAGGTGAAAAATGGGGATAGGATTGCCCAACTTGTGTGCGAGTGCTTCGGGTCACCTGAGGTGACGGAGGTATCGCAACTGTCCCCTACAAGGCGGGGAGACGGCGGGTTTGGCTCCACAGGCAAAAGGGAGGTTCAAGGGTTCACCGCCACTTCAGAAGAGCCGCTGGAAGATGATCTAGGCCCCCAGGTAGAAGACTGCAAAGCAGAGGTAGCTCCAAGGATGGGAACAGAATTGTCATTGCAGCAACAGTACCAAGTAACCCAGTTGCTGGCACAATTCAGGGATGTTCTCACTCCAGTACCGGGGGAAACAACACTAGTAGCCCACGAGATTCTCACCCCTCCCGGGAAGATCGTGCGGCAACGACCTTACCGCTTACCAGAAGCGCGTAAGAAAGAGGTCGTATCACAGGTGCAGGACATGTTATCCATGGGCGTCATTGAGGAGTCGAAAAGCCCCTGGTGCAGCCCAGTGGTCCTGGTCCCGAAACCCGATGGCAGTCTCAGATTCTGCATCGACTTTCGACAGGTCAATACCATTTCGCTCTTTGATGCGTATCCGATGCCACGCATCGAAGAGCTGCTAGATAGACTGGGGCAGGCCCGGTACATGACTACCCTTGACCTCACCAAGGGGTACTGGCAAGTACCGCTTACCCGTGCCTCCAGACCCAAGACGGCATTTAGTACGCCGCTGGGCTTATTTCAATTCAAACGTATGCCCTTTGGCCTGCATGGCGCCGCCGCGACGTGTCAGCGGTTGGTTGACCAGGTCCTGCGCCCACACCAGAGTTACGCGGTGGCTTACATGGACGACATTGTCATCCATAGTACCACATGGGAGCAACATCTTCCACGGGTGGGAGCAGTGCTAAAGGCCTTAAGGCAAGCCGGATTGACCTTGAATCCGGGGAAGTGTCTGTTCGCGGGAACAGAAGTAAAGTACTTGGGACACATAGTGGGAAAGGGGATGGTCCGACCCTTGCAAAATAAGATCGAAAGTGTACAGAATTTTCAGAGGCCCGTAAACAAGAAGCAGCTCAGGAGTTTCCTGGGTTTGGTCGGGTACTACCGGCGCTTCATACCCAGGTTTGCCGAGGAAAGCGCAGTACTGACAGAGATGTTACGGAAGAACACTCCTAATAACCTGTGTTGGACTCCGGAAGCGGATGCCGCCGTCACATTGCTGAAGGGAAAGTTGTGCAAGGCTCCGGTCCTATATGGGGTGGATTTTGAGCGCACCTTTATCTTACAGACTGACGCATCAGAATCTGGGCTAGGTGCAGTACTCTCCCAGGAGTTTGAGGGTTCTGAACATCCCGTACTTTACTTAAGTAGGAAATTGTCCAAGGCAGAGGGCAATTACTCCACTATTGAAAAGGAATGCCTTGCTATTAAGTGGGCGGTTGAAGCGCTCCGCTTCTACCTCACTGGCCGGCATTTTGTCCTCATTACTGATCATGCACCTTTAAAATGGTTAGGCACGATGCATAATCACAACCCTCGCCTCACCCGCTGGCACCTCGCATTACAGGCTTTTAGTTTTACCATTCACCACAGGGCAGGTAAGCTACACTTAAACGCTGATGCGTTGTCCAGGATTCCGGGCTGTGAGAAAGATAGTTCCCCATCCCGGAATGTCTTAAGAGGGGGGATATGTGATACAGTGGAGCCAATGGAGGTTAGTGAAAATATAGAACTCACCTCAAAATGGGCTAGGCAGAGAGATCCAGCATGGCTAAAAAGGGCTGAGTACCCGGTGCCATCAGCACAGGTAGGAAAGAAAGGGTTAGAACGGAACTTTCCTGTCTGCAACAGTGACGCAGTTAGAATCCAGGATTCTAATTACCAGCACCTGCCCCCAGGAGCAGACGTTACGTGCAGAGAGGGGAGGTACAAAGGGACCTGGTTAGAACCAGGAAAGCAGAACAGCCCTCAGAACAGACCTGAGAACAGCGCTGAGAGCAACTATGAGAGAAAGGCTTGGAGACAGAACAAATACCTGAGAGCAAGTAAGCAGGACTCTGCAGGGGAAGGTGACACTCCGATGCAGCTAGAGTTTCAGCAGCAATCAGGCAAGTCACGGAAGCAGAGAGGGTTCCAAAGCTCCAGGAGAAGTTTTAATCCCAGGGAAAGCATTGAAGGTCTGGGAGGTCCAAAAGCTCTCAGAGAAAGCTCCAGGCAATTACCAAGGAGCGTTAGAGAAGCGTACCACTGGCAAGACAGCCCCCAGGAGCATTTCCTGGAAGGCAGGAAGTGGAACACTAGCCCCGAGAGTTTTTACAAACCTCGGAGGAACTTGCTACACGAGGCTAGAACTTTGCCACGAGAGAAAAACCCCACAGCTGATGCCTGCAACCTAGATAAGGTAAAGAAGATAAAACCTTACATTGGGGAAGGAAGTGAAACTGGGTGTTTTTATAGTCCTTATTGGCAGCAAGGTTTTAACCTGGGAAAGGGTTCCAACTTCCAAGTGAGAGAGCCAAGAGAGACTGGCTGTAAGAGAACTGATTACAGAAGAGGTTTTTACAATCCCGAGTTAGAGCAGTGCCTGGGAGAGGAGAAAGTTTACCCTCCCCTGACCAGTGAAGCTATCACTTGTTATATGAGTGAGCCTGGCTGCGTCAGCTGCCAGCCAAGTATAAACCAAGATACAAGCAGTAATAATTACATTGACCAGGAGCCAATGGATTGTACAATTTGTCTGAATGATGAAATAACCTCTTTGCGTTAGACCTCTCTGTGCAAGGAACAAGAGAGAAGAAATATGCTCAAGCTGTGTTTTGTTTAAGTTCTGCATTATTGTATTCCAAGCATTGATATTCGCCGGGGAACGGGAATAAACCCCACTTTACTTTATCACCTTGACTGTCTGACTCTCTGTCTTAAAAAGAAGTAGCAACAAGGTGACTCAAAACACCCTAGGCGACTGCCTAGGGCACTCACTGAGTCTCTCCCTACGAGGCTTGGTGACAGTGCATGTGCTCACACCATGTTGGGTCAGGAGGGAGTTTTTCTGGAACCTTGATGTTATGGTGCAGGTCCATGGCCTGATTAAGTAGTCAATGAACCACAAAGAGCAAAAGTCATGTGATGGTCATAGGAATCTTTATTCAATAAAACCCCAATGCGTTTCAGCAATGCCTTCCTCAGGAGGCATACAGCTTGCAATATAAAATGAAATACAATAAACAATATTGTCATTTATATAATAAAACAATATTTGTACATTCAAAACAGAAGATATGAATAATTAATTAAAACATAACAATTAAAAAATATTGGTTGACAAATGGTTAAAAATAGTTAAGAAATAATAAATTATAATAATGTTAATAATAATAATGTTCCCATACTATTTCCGTAAAAGATAGTTTCACACATCCAACCACAGGCCATAAAGTTTATCTACAGAATTATTCTAACTGTAAGATGGCAAATGTAATCTATTTAATACCATGCCCATGTAATTTAGTCTATATTGGTAAAAGTAAAAGACAGGTTCGCACTCACATTATCGAACACAGAAGTTGCATTCAAAGAAAAGTTCCGGAAAAACACTTAGTAACACATTGGATGCAAACAGAACATTTAATCAGTGATTTAAAATATCTGGTTTTGAAAACAGTGATACCACATTGGAGGGGAGGTGATGTCAATAAGGTCTTACTTAAATTGGAACAACGTTATATCTATGAATTTAACAGCTTAGAACCACAAGGTTTGAACCAAGAGATTGATCTTTCTGTGTTTTTATGACCAGTTGACAGGTTTCCATCAGGAGTGATCAATCACGAACCCCTAGATACAAAGTTTAATTTAATTTGATAAGATAATGAAAACATGATAAACTCTGGTCCACGAAAAGATCATTTACAAGTAGTCTACGATACATGTAATATGGACATATGCAGACACCAGATTTAACTCATTTTTCTTTAATTAGGCACATCAGTTCAATATCTTGATTGATCAAATTCAATCATGCAAGTAGATTATATTAATTCGCCCTATAGCGCTTTTTCCTTTTGATTTTTTAATTTAGTTCACCCGTAGTATAAATATTTTTAAATTTGGCTCTGTTTGATCTAGGGAATGCAGCATAAAAGCATTGCATTTTATTGCCATTTTCCCCAATAAGATTGGTTCTCACATTTAGAGCAGACCTGAGATTAACAATGCATTTATTAAGTTTGATTATTTGGAGTTTCAGGCAACACAATTTTTTTTAAAAAATGAATCAATACACATTTTTTATACATAATTTTATTCAACTATACAGTTCACATCATTAGTTCCAACACATTTCATGGTCAAGATTAATTCATGGGATATTGAATGAACTTAATGTACTTCTTTCATTATTTTTATTTTTAAGGTCACTCTACATATTCATGGGCATCACACGGTCATTTTATTTTACATAAGAACATAAGATATGCCATACTGGGTCAGACCAAGGTCCATCAAGCCCAGTATCCTGTTTCCAACAGTGGCCAATCTAGGTCATATGTACCTAGCAGTTTCCCCAAAAGACACAGGTTCCGCAATGCTCGTACTGAGTCAAGCATTGATATCCTGGGTCCCTTCTTAATAATGGTTTATGGACCTTTCCTCCAGGAACTTGTCCAAACCTTTTTTAAACCCAGCTACACTAACAGCCTTTACTACATCCTCCGGTAACAAATTCCAGAGTTTGATTACACGTTAAGTGAAAAAATATTTTCTTTTATTAGTCTTAAATAGTTTACCCAGTAGCTTCATTGCATGTCCCCTAGTCTTTCTATATTCTGATAACGTAAACAATCAATCTACGTTTACCCGTTCCACTCCATTCATTAATTTATAGACTTCTACCATATCTCCCCTCAGCCGTCTCTTTTCCAGGTTAAAGAGCCCTAACCTTTTTAGCCTTTCTTCATAGGAGTATCCTTCCATCCCCTTTACCATTTTGGTGGCTCTTCTCCGAACCTTTTCTAATAACTCTATATCCTTTTTAAGAAACGGTGACCAGAATTGCACACAATATTCAAGGTGCGGTCTCACCATGGAACGATATAGAGGCATTATAATATATTTTGTTTTATTTCCCATTCCTTTCCTTATGATACCTAGCATTCTATTTGCTCTCATGGCTGCTGCTGCACACTGGGCCGAGGGTTTTAACATGTTATCCACAACGACGCCTAAATATTTTTCCTGGGTGGTGGTTCCTAATGTGGAACCTTGCATTATGTAACCATAGTTTGGGTTGTTCTTCCCTAGGTGCATAACTTTGCACTTGTCCACATTAAGGGGTATGTTTACTAAACCGGGCTAACGGTTAACCCGGGCTATCTGCAACTAGGTCCCATTGAATAATATGGGACCTAGTGGCAGATAGCCCGGGTTAACCATTAGCCCGGTTTAGTAAACATACCCCTAAATTTCATCTGCCATTTTGATGCCCAGTCTTCTAATTTATCAAGATTCTCTTGCAATTTTCCACAATCCTCTTAGGTTTTAACAACTTTAAATAGTTTTGTGTCATCTGCAAATTTGATAACCTCACTCGTTATTCCACTTTCCAGGTCATTTATGAATATTTCAAAAAGCAGCGGACCCAGCACAGATCCCTGGGGTACACCACTATTCACCTTTCTCCATTGGGAAAATTGGCCATTTAGCCCAACCCTCTGCTTTCTATCTTTTAATCAGTTCTTGATCAACAGTAGTACACTGCCTCCTATCCCATGACTGTTTAGTTTTGCCAAATGTCTCTGATGAGGAACCTTGTCAAAGGCTTTCTGAAAGTCCAGATACACTGTATCAACTGACTCACCTTTGTCCACCTGTTTATTCACACTTTCAAAAAACTGCAACAGATTAGTAAGACAAGATTTTCCTTGTCTAAAGCCATGTTGACTGTCTCCCATTAGGCCATAACTATCCACATGCTGAGTAATTTTATTCTTTATGATGGTTTCTACCATTTTTCCCGGTACTGACGTGAGGCTCACCTGTCTGTAGTTTCCCGGATCACCCCTGGAACCCTTTTTAAAAATTGGTGTTACATTGGCGATCCTCCAATCTTCAGGTATTAGAGATGATTTTAATGATAGTTCACAGATTACTAATAGCAGGTCTGCAATTTTATTTATTTATTTATTTAACAAGCACTTATATACCGCGGCTTCCGGGGATCAGCTGCGGTTCACAAATAACAACAGTCAACAAAGCATGGTTTGTTTTACATATAACATATAACTATAAACAAAGTAAAGTTAACAGAAAATGTTAAACAGATTAGCACGGAACAGTGCAACACTATATACATTATATACATATATATTTTATGTAGGGTATTATCGTAATGAGTAGTTCAGGTTTTGATGGGGAAGGTTTTCTTTTTCTCATATTTCATATTCTTTCAGTTCTTTATATTTCAGTTCTTTATATTTCAGTTCTTTCAACACCCTTGGATGTATACCATCCGACCCAGGTGATTTGCTACTCTTCAGTTTATCTAATAATTGTAATACATCTTCCTGATGTATCAATATTTCCTTCAATTCTTCCGCACCTTTAAATACCACTTCAGTCATGGGTAACATCCCTACATCTTCCTCAGTAAAGACCGAAGCAAAGAATTCATTCATTCTCTCCACTATCGCCTTGTCACCTCTTAGTACCCCTTTAACTCCTCTATCATCTATTGGACCAACTGACTCTCTCACATTTTTTTTGCTACGAATGTACTTGAAAAAAATTTTATTTCGCGTTTTTGCTTCCACAGCAAGCTTCTTCTCAAATTCTCCCTTTGCCTGCTTTATCAATGCTTTGCATTTGATTTGCCAGTGCTTGTGCTGTTTCCAGGTTTCATTGTTTGGCTCTTTTTTCCATTTCCTGGAAGATGCTTTTTTGGCAACAACAGCCTCTCTCACCTCACCTTTAAACCATGCTGGCAGTTTTTTGGACTTCCTTCCACTTTTCTTAAAGCGTGGAATACAGCTGGTCTGGGCTGCCAAGATAGTATTTTTCAATAACACCCAAGCTTGATGTAAGTCTTTAACCTTTGCAATTGCTCCTTTTAGTTTTTTCTTAGCTGTTTTCCTCATTTTATCATAGTCTCCCTTTCGAAAGTTAAAAGGTAGTACTGTGGATTTCCGTACTATCCCTCCTCCACTAATTAAATCAAAGGCGATCATGCTATGATCACTATTGCCAAGTGGCCCCAACACCCTTATCTCTTGCACTAGATCTGGTGTTCCACTAAGGACTAGGTCTAATATGGCTTTCCCTCTGGTCGGTTCATGAACCAGCTGCTCCAAGAAGCAGTCATTTATTTCAACTAGAAACTTTATCTCCCTAGCATGTCCTGCCGTGACACTGACCCAGTCGATACCGGGGTAATTGAAATCACCCATTATTATTACTGCACGGTAACTTTTGTTAGCTTCCTTGATTTCTTTGAGCATTTCATCATCCATTTGTTCATTCTGGCCTGGTGGTCGATAGTACACCCCCACTGCCATCGCCTTCCCCTTTTTACATGGAATTTCAATCCATAGAGATTCTACAGCAAATTTTGTTTCCTGCAAAACTTTAATCCTTTCTGACTCAATGCCCTCTCTAACATAGAGCGCAACCCCTCCACCAATTTGATCAGCTCTATCATTACTATATAGTTTGTACCCAGGTATCACGGTGTCCCACAGGTTGTCCTCCTTCCACCATGTCTCTGATATTCCAATCATATCTAACCTCTCATTTAGTGCTATATATTCTAACTCTCCCATCTTATTTTTTAGACTTCTAGCATTTGCATACAAGCATTTTAGAGACTGTATTTTATTCATATTAATTTGGCTGTTGGTAGACATGGGTAATTTGGGATCTTTAAGCTCTGTCTGCTCCATACTCGAGGGCATTTGGGCTACTTTACTCTTTTTTGGAACCTCTCTGCTTTTGGTAGTATCCTTCAGGGATACATTCTTCCGAACCATCTGCTCTTGGGTGACTGTTGGCTTTCCCCTATTATCTAGTTTAAAAGCTGCTCTATCTCCTTTTTAAAGGTTAATGCCAGCAGCCTGGTTCTATCCCGGTTAAGGTGAAGCCCATCCCTTCGGAAGAGCCCCTCCTTTCCCCAGAATGTTCCCCAGTTCCTAACAAATCCAAAACCCTCTTCTCTGAACCATTGTCTCATCCACGCATTGAGACTCCGGAGCTCTGCCTGCCTTATGGGTCCTGCACGTGGAACGGGAAGCATTTCGGAGAATGCTACCTTGGAAGTTCTGGATTTCAACTTCTTACCTAAAAGCCTAAATTTATCCTCCAGAACCTCCCTACCACATTTTCCTATGTCGTTGGTACCGACATGTACCAAGACAGCAGACTCCTCCCCAGCACTATCTAAGACCTTATCTAGGTGGCGCGTGAGGTCCGCTACCTTCGCACCAGGCAGGCATGTTACCAGGCGATCCTCACGTCCACCAGCCACCCAGCTATCTACATGCCTAATGATCGAATCACCAACTATAATGGCTGTCCTAACCCTTCCCTCATGGCACATGGCCCTGGAGAAACACCCTCGGTGCAAGAGGGTTTTACATCACCTTTTGATCATTCCTCGCGCCTAGTGGACACTAAGGTAGTAATAAATTAAGTTAATAAAATCTATTATCTAAACATATCTTTGATCTACAGTTATTTATTTCATATATACATGAGCTGTATGAGAGTGATGGTATTTCACTTTAAGATTGCTTTCTATAAAAAGATAAAGTTGTCTCATTTCGAGCATGCTTTATACGTACCAAGTATTAACAAATAAAGTTAATCAACATTTCTACTTAAGTTTATGTTACAAAAAAAAGAATATATTTTCATATGTATGGTTGTCATCAAAAGATTAACTACACAGGTGTCGCCCAGACACCTGCATAATTCAGTGTTAACAATCATCTACAAAGGTTTTTTTTAACAAAAATCCCTTTCTACAGATAAGACGTGTGATAGGCACATTTCACTTGTTAATACAGTCGTATGTCCCTCCTTGGCATTGGTTGTAAATCCATAAGAATAGTTTTTGTTTATATTTGGCTCATTCACCATAGTGTTAGTTCTAGTTTCTTTGGAGGGTACATGCACTACACAGCGTTTCCCTTACACTTGCACTGCATCAAGTTAGATCGGCGATGGCACTCCGCCCACAAGATCAAGTTTCAGCTACATTTTGGCGCGATTTTCAGCGTCTATAAGAGAAGAGCTTGTTACACTTGCCAGGTTCTTTTTCTTGGCTACAAACGTTTCACGGCGAGAGATTTCGCACTCACATATGAAGGTCAATATATATTTTTTGGATACTGTTCTTTACTCAGAGCGTTCATAGCAATCAGTAGCCAGTCTGCTCAGTATTGTCTTGCAGTTTACATGCATACACGTTGGTTTACTCACAAATTCTATCATTCACATTTTATAGTTCTGAAGTACAGCTTCTCAACCCTGAATGCAAATGTTTCATGGCGTCACATTCTGATTTTATTTAAAGGTTAGTAATTCTTTTAAGCACCATTTATTACCACAATATTTATGAGCATTTAAGAATCAGTTTACTTAGTACTCGTTTGCATTTTGCACATATATGTGTTGGATTATTTATAAATTTAATCACGTCTTAGGGTGTGACATATTGAATTCACCTTAAATGTCAGTGTTTTCAGACACTGTTTACTTACTGCAGAGATTAATCACAACTAGCAGCCGGTTGATACAACACCGTTTTAATCCTTTGCAGGCTTACACATTGGTTTATATACTCTGTCTGTGCATAATTTCTCTGTTTTGTAGTATGTGTTCTTATACTCTGTGGATTGTTTTTTCACCGACAGATATTTATTATATAATATTACGTTAATCGGGTAAGGCGGACAGGGTGCTCCTGGCCCCGCCCCCGCCCACCCCACACTGCACTCCCACCCCCACCCCGCCTTACAAATAACCACAACACACTCATTGGGAATCAAACTGGTCGCAGCTTTATTAACCATACAACATTTCCTTAAACAACAACCAACAACAAACCTTCATTAACTGAATTCCGGCTGCGGAATGAATCCTCACCAGCCGTGTGAGTAGCAAAGTGAGTTCCGCCCGCTTCTGCCGTGAACCGGCCACAGGCCATTCCATCGCCCCTCTTCCGGCTTCGCCATATTATTAGCAAAAGCCCCGAGGGTTTCACTGGGCTGGGGGTACCCCACCCCCGCCCTGCATCTTGCCACCGGCTCCGGACCCCGGACACCTCCGGGATCCCACCACAGGCTCAGGGACCACCGTCCCTGAGCCACCCCCCATGGCCAAGCTGCGACCAGTCACCCTTCCTTGCGCCACATATTCCAAAACCTCTTGCCAGCCATTTAGGAACAAATCCACCCCAACCGGGGATAGATGCACCCCACCCTGCCGATATAAACCGGCACACTCTACCTCTACCCATGATGCAAAATCTGCCATCCACCCTGCGGACACACCCAGCGGCCAACCAACCGATTAATTTTAATCAACCCGCAAGACCACCAGTGGTGAACCCTGCAAGTGGCCTTGGAAATATGTCCGACCACCACAAAACCAGATTTTCCAACATGAACAGCACCTCAGCCCAATCTCTTTTCGCTGCACCAATCAGTCGCTTACCAGTCCTGGACGCTAAAACGCTGCCTCCCAAATGCAGCAACAGCAACTCAGGCGCACCCGTCTCGCATCCCTGGTGCCGAAGCAAAGGCAGCAGCGGCCCCCTCTGGAGACCGCGCCTGCCCAGCCATGAGACGGTCACCTCAGAGGCGTTCCACCCCATGTTTGACCCAATGGATTTGTCGCTGCCCGGTGACCAGCCCAGTACACGAACGAAGAGCCGATCAGCCAGCAGCAACCCGGAGTCCAGCCGACATCTAAAAGAAAATAACAGTTAGCAGCCGTTAAGCCCCCTCCCCACCCCCATAAGCACACAAACCCCTGAAAGGCTCTCAACTGCCATCAGCCTATCCGCTGAAGCTCCTGCTCAGCCAACCCCGAAGGAGGAGAAAAGTTGACCGGATCCAGCCCCAACTGGCAAAGCGTCATCCACAATACCGTGTTAGCCCTCGTTAGCGCTCGGGCATCCGCTTGCACAAAGAGGAATACACCCCCCCCCCCAGATCCTCCACCGGGCACGTAGGGGAATCACAGACTGCCCTCCGAAGTACCCCCACTCCTCTACCCCTCGGAGCAGTCTGGGATCTAGCCAAACCTACACGCACTCCCCAGAGGTCAATTGCACCTACTGTACCAGCAAGGCACCACCCGCTTCCCCCCACTGGAAGCAGCCACAACCTTCCCCACCCGGAAAGCCCAAAAGAAGGCCAGACAAGACACAGACGTTTACAACGCGAACTCATGCCTTGCCGCTGACACCGAGGGGAGCGCTGCACACAACCCTCCCAAAAGCTTATGCATGACAGGCAGCCGCCTGTCACCCAGCGAAGGATGCACACCCTCCCAACCCCGCAGCAGCCTAAGAACCAAATCCCCCCCCCCCAGATGCTCCCCAACCCACTGCCTTTGAGAAAAAGGCAAACCCTGCTAAATGCGCCCAGACTGTCGATTGTGTTGTGCCAGCGGCCTATGCTGCCCTGACGTACCGGCCCAAGAGATGGCCTGACACCGGACCCTGCCGCCAACCCTGTGAGACCAGCAATTCAACTACGCTGTCGCAGCCCCGCCAATACGCCCACCATGTCGCCGCCGACGCCGAACTCCGCGGCAGGTTCAGCATAGCCGCAGGCCAGCTTGCCACAAAGTCTCCGGGACCTGCAATCCCCCGGCATCTGCCTCTGGAGCCAAACTCCGAAACCGATCCCACTTGAAACGGGAAAGAGCATCAGCAATTTGAGTAGTCATCATCGGTATATGACGGGCTCGAACACAAACATTCAACCGCAAACAGGCGAGCACCACCTCCCTCAGCACAGCCGCAACACGACGGCAGCGCAGAGTGAAGCGGTTGATCCCGCGAACCACCGCTTCGTTATCGCACCACCCAAGCAACCTGCGATTACCCAACTTGTCGGGCCACCGATGCAATGCCACCAGGATGGGGAACTCCTCAAGCTAAGTCATGTTATCGGTTATACCCGCCTCCCGCCAAGCTTGCGGCCATGCCCCCACGCACCAGGAGTCCCCGAACTATCTACCCAACCCCAAGCCGCCTACCGCATCTGTAAAGAGCTGCATATCCCCTGTGGAAATTTCCTTCTCCATTAAAACTGAAACCCATTGAAACCGCTGAGGAACTCATCCCAAACACCCAAATCAGCCCTCATACCCCATGATACCCTGATGCGGTGATGCGGCTTAAGGACGCCCGATGTAGCCTGCAACAACCGAAACCGGAACACCCGCCCCAATGGTAGTACCCGACATGCGAAGTTCCCAAAGCCTATCAGGGCCTGCAAGTCCCGCAGCGTTACTTGAGAAGCTCCCATCATTTGGGCAACCAGAATCCGCAGCCGAACTACTTCCCCTATTGGCCAGCACTCCACCATGTTCACTGTGTCCAGCTCCACCCCAAAAAAAGCGATACAGGTTGTCGAACCCTCCGTCTTCCCTGCTGCCAATGGGACGCCCCATGCCTGGGCCAGCCTCACGAACCCGCCCCAGCAGCTCCTGACACCGCGCAGACTGCGCTCCACCCACGAACAGGAAATCATCAAGATAAAGGACCACTTTTGCACAGTCCACCGTCCCCACCAGGACCCAATGCATGAACGTGCTGACTTCCTCAGAATACGAACAGGAAACTGAGCAACCCATAGGCAATCATTTATCGAAATAATAATGTCCCTCAAAACAAAACAAACCAGCAAATGAAATGCCGAGGGGGGATAGGCGACAACCGAAACGCAGAGTCGATATCCACCTTCACCATCAGACTCCTCGTCCTGCATTTCTTCACCAACCCTCCCCCTTAACGGAATAGGGAACCAGTACATAAATCCCCCCTCGAACCCCCCTCCATCCCGGCGCCTCCTGTACAGCCTCAGCCAGGGCCGAAGCTCCTCAACCCAAAACGGTGTCAAAACCAGGTCCCATAGATCCTTACTGCTTGGGGGCAGGAAGAGAGCCAACTGCGGCTCCTTTTTGATGCACTTGAGCGATGAACGCCCCCCACCACAAACGGAACAGCTATGTCGACACTTACAATCCGGAAAGGGGCTGGAGGCTTGTTAACCGCCAGCATAAGTCCCCAGCTCCCACCCAACTGCTCTCATGCAGCGAAGGAGCGCTTCCCCCCCGAAAGGGCCGAGCCGCACCCATCATCGCCACCGCTCCCCCTTTCTGTCCCCCCCCCCCCCCCCCGCCTCCTGCACCCTCCCTGGCCGCCATCTGCATCAGCCAGAGGTTGATATCCTGCGTTCCCCGCGAGAACGACCTATTCTCCTCCCTCTTGTCCCGAAACTTCTCATCCGAGCTGAGCCATGCCCAACCCTCATGCGTCTGTGCAGCTTCCCAGCTAAAGTCTGCATAGGCTACCAGCATCCCTTACTTCCCAGGGTACTGGCGTCCCCACACCATGGCGAACCTCAGGAAGGCTCTCGTCCAGTTAATGACATTACGCGCAACCTTCCTCACCCACCCAGCTTACACGCCCGCCCTTCTCTTCCTCCACCATCGCCTGACCACTTCCTACCCTCCAGAAGCCGAAACTGTCCATATACTGCCTCCTACGGATCCTCTTCCGTAACTTCCATGGCACCCCCTCCCAAAGCTCAGAAATCGAAGCAAGCGTGGGCCCAACCCCACCCGAAGTGGCTGCCTGTATGCCACAGCCACCCTCCGCTCGCACCCCTCGCTCCACACCCCGCGACGATGATGATGCCCCGCAAGACGCCGACGACGAGGACCCTGACCCGCGGTGCAGTCCACAGGAGTGCTGCCGCTTCTTCTTTGCCTTACCCCCTGCCCCCCTTTCCCCCTCCCCCTCGCTCCTTACCGGCAACTCACCTGCCCCAGCAACCATGGGTCTGGGCACCTGTGTACCACCTTCCTGATCCGCATGCCCGCTGTCCAACGGCAACACGTCCTCCGGATCCCTGTCATCTCCGGAGCCGCTCACTCCCTGCACAATCCGCCTGGCACTCACTGAACCGAGATGCACCTCTTCTAGGCGGCCCCGCCGCCAGCAGTCCTCCAGGCAGCATCTGTGAAGATAAAGCAGAACACACCGCGGGGGAGCAGCCAGAATCCCAGGCGAGCGCACACTCCTAACAACTCAGCCTATGAAGCTCCCTGTCCCCCACCCCGCCCATGATCCCAGGCTGCCGGAGAAAAGCCACCTAGAATACTCGGCCAGCCCCACTGGCCCCTTAAACCCTGCCCAATTTGACTGTCCTGAATCACCACTCCACTTTCGCCCACCGGGGTAAATGTCCTAGCCCAGTCACCCCCCATCACCCGCCCCTCCCGGAGGGTCCCCACTTTTCCCCACCAGCCCCGCTTCCCCACGGAACTCCAAGGGAGCCCTACCCTGCCCCCTTCGCTATAGCCACCCCCAAGCGCAGACCAAGCGCTCCCCCTGCCCATCCCTGCCGCCCGCATTGTCCCCCCACCCCTGATCCGCCTTGCTCCACCATTCCCTCTGGCCTGAGACCACCCTCTCATTCCCCTTAAGTCCCCAATTCCTCCATCCTCCCCCCTCCCCGAACCTCCCCTGTCCGAGCGCCCCCCCCAAAGATCGCCCCCTCTGCTCACCCCCTACTCACCCCTTTTCTCCCCCCGCCCCTTAAACGCAGGCATTCAACCACAAACCCCACTCCCCGTGGTTTGTATCCGTTATTACTATTTTCAATGTAAATGCTAAGCTAAGCCTGTGCAAGGCCCAGCTTTCCACCCCACCCACCTTTAAAACCCCGATGTACTTGCCTGCTCCTGCATTGCAGCCCCCCCGCACCTGCAGCTCCCGCGGGCCTCCACGACTTCCTCGAAACGGCCTGAGCAGCCAGACCAGCAGGCCGCCTATTCCTCCTCTGCGCCAATTCAGCCGCTGACCCCATTTGCTGCCGCGCTAAGGCCAGAAAAAACAAAACTTCTGCGCGGAGCTCAGTAGGACGCCAGCCACCTTCAAAAGCTCCCCCAGTGACTGACGCTCCTGCTGGCTCGCTCAGCCTTGGCCCCACCTCCCCCCAGGCCTAAACGATCCCCCATTGGCTCCCGTGACCCACTCACTCGCAGGAGCCAATGGGGTCCTTGTGAAAGCCACGCCGATGCTGACCTCCTCCCAAAGCCTCGTGGGGGCTGGGGGTATGCACCCGCCGCCCCCCCCCCCGGTTAACGGCGGCTAGCGGGCACGAGGCCCGCAGCCTTTCAGTTATTTTTATAAACTCTGTAGTAGAACAATTTTGCTATGCATGCTTCAGAATAATGTATTAGTATGTGATTTGAGAGATACATTTTGGATTTCTAGTCACTAAACCAGAAGCCCTTGTCTCTCCCATTCAATGTATGACTGTAAGTTTTCTAGAAGTCATATTTATATTCAGTTGGCATCTCTAGAGTTTATATAATATTAACATCTATTCATGACACTTAGGGATCTTAACATGTTTTCTAAATATGCCTCTCACATGATATAAATTAGAACACAGTATTAATTTTAAAAGGTGGCATTGTCACTATGATCGTTAGTATCATAGTACCATATAAAATACATTTACTTGTTTGATATTACAATCCTGCTTTATTATTCGATCTTACAGCAAGAGTATAACTCTGTACACCACCTCACATGTGTATTACACCACAAGGTGGACTTGTGAGTATTTGCCTATACATTTTAATTATACCATAACAACTGTTTTTTCCACAACAAGTTTATAATCTTATTTTTAATATATTTATTGCCTCTGCTGTTCTGCGTTTTTTCATTATTATTATTTATTATTTCTTAACTATTTTTTAACCGTTTGTCAACCGATATTTTTAATCGTTATGTTTTAATTAATTATTCATGTCTTCTGTTTTGAATGTACAAATATTGTTTTATTATATAAATGACAATATAATGTTTATTTTATTTCATTTGATATTGCAAGCTGTATGCCCCCTGAGGAAGGCATTGCCGAAACGCGTTGGGGTTTTATTGAATAAAGATTCCTGTGACCATCACACGACTCTTGCTCTTTGTGTTTCACTGGCATCTACTGCAAGAGCGGGCGCTCTCCTTTGTGTTTAACTGATTAAGTAGTCAGGACACGATAGCCCACAGGTACTGAGATCCTTTTCTTCCTAACTGATGTGATGTTTGGATTATCTCTAGATGCTGATAGGGGTAGAATGATGACTTTTTTGATATAGGTGATATAGTTTGTCACTCTGTACGACTGGACTGAGAGTTGATTGTTACTTCCTACCTTGTCATGAATAGAACATACACAAAATAAAGCATAGAAAAAGATAATGCCCATCAGGAATTTTCAAAGTATTCTAAACCATATCACTAGTTTATTCTCAAGTCTACCCAAAATGGATTTGTGTAGCTCTTTCTACTGAATTTTAAGCCTGCTATGTATATTATGAACTGATGTCTAACTGGAGTATAATAAATTATTCTGGGGACACTCATGAGTTAATTGCCTTCCAAAACAGCAATATTTTGAGTTCTTCTGGTGATGTAGAGGAGAAAGCTAAGAGATGCTTGCCAAGGCTAATGCCTTGCAAACATAATATGATTTGCTTACAAGTCTCTAATGCTCTTCTGAAGTGTGTAAGTGAGGTACTCTCACCATGCTCTTTGGTTGCATTAGTGATGATTCTCTGATTAGTGAGCCATATTTCAAGAATAAGACTTGCTCCAGCCTGCATGCTATTAACCCGAGCAAGCAGTGACATTTTGTTGCTATTCCATCATTAGAATCATTATTTTTTTCTCCAGACTTGTTTCCTATACATCTTTATTTGCAAAAAAAAAAAATCTTGAAGGTTATATGACAGTTATATGATCGTTTATTTCCGAAATTCACTTGCAGGCCATACTAATACAGTATCATACCTTACTAATCCAAAGCGATCAAAAATGTATCTGCATTAAGCTAGTTAGGCATGTGCATTTGGGGTTGTTTGGGTGCCTGAAAACACAAGCAAACTGCTTGCGCAAGCGTATGCTAACAAATTAGCATACACACATCTCATTTGTGCACACAAAAAAGCTGTAGCGTGCATTGAAGGCAAACAATTATGACAAAAATAAAACAATATTCAATTAATTGTCAGTTAAGACAAAGTTTTTTCAGCCCTGCATATGCCTATATATATGCACATATATTTTTGAATGCTCAGATTGTTCTCCAGAAGAATAGAGGGCAACTTTAATAGTCATTTACATGGGTAAAATCTTCCAGAGCAGTAGCCGTGATAATCTAGAGTGACAGAGGCTGATGGCACCTAAAAGACTAACCAATTTATTGAAGCATGAGCTTTCAAGGTCAAAAATTCATTTTATGATAAAAACATCTTTGTCCCAGGTGAACTCAGATCCTTAGTAAGGGAAATTAGGCAACACTACAATGTACCCTATGAACTATCAGGGACCTAAGTGAATTCCATTCAAAAATATCCCAGTGCCTTGGCATACGTCACAAATTAAATGTGATACCATAATAACAGGGATGTTGAGGATCTAAATAAGAAATGGTGAGCATGCGAGAAAGGCTTGTAAAAATGTTCTATCTAACTGTGATAGAAGGGCTCAACAAATGCAACACCTCAAGGAAATCCAGAGTCCTGTTTCCTCCTTTTGTCCTTATGCTGATGGCAAATGATCACATTCTTAACCATTATTCTAAAAGATATCTATCTCAGTTTGCAGTTATCTATCTAGTCTCATCTTCAAAGACATATTCCATGCCACCAGATGAATGTGATTTTCAAAGGAAAAATCTACTAATGAGGAGACTATGGGGCTTGTTTACAAAGCCGCGGTAGCGGTTTCCAATCGTTATCGGAGCCGCAATCCCATTGTAAACAAGCCCCTATATCTTGTAAAATCTTATAGATGACCCAAGGAGAATGAACAGAGTTCTTAAAAGTGATGGAGCTATCCTGTGTCTTATCAATATTAAGAATTAATTTACTCTTCTATAACCACAGACACATTATCCCAAAGGCCTTACTCAGATTTTGCGAAGACACTTAACAAACTGGGACCACAAACTGGTTATCATCTGCATAACACAAGACAGTCTATCAATCCCCAGGAGCTACATATAAAGGTTAAATAGAACTAGGGACAATGGGAATACTTGTGGGACCCCACAGCACAACTGTATCAATCTATAAACCTCTCCCTTAACTAATACAGAAAAATCTTTTATCTTGGTGGGCGGAGCCTGATGTCCAGCGGGTTAGACGCTTCGCGCTGAAGCTCCCGAGAGGCCTACTCAGAATCCTGACTTAATACCTACCTAAACTTAATATTTTGCTCCGAACTTACCGGGGTACCTCGGGGGGGATGGCGGCCCACAAACCAGCGCGCTTAGACTTCGGGTCTCCCTCTTCTTCACACGGAAAACGCTCCAAAACAGAGTTGTCTTCCCCACAAAAGACCGTTCCACTTCGGGAAAACCCCGAAATGCAACAGGAGATCTTGGAGGAAATACGCGGTGTGAAGGAACTGGTACAGTCCAACGGAGAAGCGCTCCGAGCCATGCGAGAAGACTTCGGTATGCTTCAGGACCGGCTTGAAGGTCTCTCATTACGGCAGGACAACATGGCGGGGGTCCTCGACTCGCACGCGGTGCGCTTGGTGAAACTGGACAAGGCTGAGCGTCAGATACAGAATCTTCAAAAAGAGTTAGAGGATAGCAATAATCGAGCCCGTCGCAACAATGTAAGGCTCATTGGAGTACCGGAGGGGGCCGAAGCAGGAGATATAAGAGAATTCCTGGTCAAAACTCTTCCCTCCTTGCTGAAGATCACTTTTCACAGAGATCTGGAAATTGACCGAGCACATCGTGTTCCTACCAACATGGCCCTCAATCGGACGACCCCCCGGCCTATCATCTTTCGATTACTGAGATATCAACAAGTTGAGCAGATTCTAAATGCTGCCCGGGCGAATCATCATCTGGAGTTTGAAAGTCATAAAGTCTCCTTCTTCCCTGACTTGGCAAAGCCCACAGTTGACCGTCGGAAGAGACTCCTTGCTTTTCGCCCTAGACTTCAACAGCTACAGGCTCGCTTTGGCCTATTGTATCCAGCGAAGCTCAGAGTGACTCTCCATAACCAAACTAGAACATTCGAAGATCCTGATCTACTAGCAACATTTTTAGATTCCAAAGAAGCAGACCAGATGCGCTAATCCAACAACTTGGATCTGTAATCCGCCGGCTCTGCCCGCCATTTTGAATGGCCCGACGCTGTGATCACCGCCTGGAACAGAGACTGCCTGGACTTTTCTTTCTGTCTATATATAACTTTCTTGGTCTCCTATCCCTCCATGATGTGCACCTCGGTTGGATTCGGAACACGCACAGCTATACAGGTTATATGTTTCAATTAGGCCTTCTCTGGGGTTTCTCCCCGCAGACACATGGTCGCCAGTAATTTCTGGGGTTTTGCTTCTTCTCTAACGCACTTCGGTGCTTATTTTTTTATATGGGGCGCTTCATTGTTTTTCATTAGCTTATTTTCTATCATGTCATGTGTACAGCCATATACAGTTAATATGAGGGACATTGTGAAATTATGTGCGTTATCATGTTCTTTTTCAGAATTTTTAACTTTTCTGAATGGCCTTATGTAAGCTCTTATCACTGAATGTAAAAGGCATCAATAGTCCAATCAAAAGAAAGAAAATCCTTAGCTATCTTAATCATGAGCATGCTGATTTAGTGTTCCTTCAGGAAACGCATTTAAACTCCACTGAAACACTGAAACTTAATGCTAAGCCTTACATGGTGGCTGCCTACTCTCCCGCCGTTTCTAAACGGTGTGCGGTAGCCATCTTGGTTAAGAAGTCTTTGCAAGCTACTGTACTGGATACTAGCTCTGATAAGGAGGGTAGATGGGCCCGTGCACACCTTAAGGTTGGAGATAGTGAAATCACGTGTATTTGTATTTATGCTCCGAATGTGGATAACCCTACTTACTATGCAAGTATTGCGCAGTTGGCACAGGCCTCTGCCAATACTCCATTAATACTTGGCGGCGATTTCAACCAAGTACTTGATCCTTTGATAGATAGACAGCCGCCTAGAACGAGTGGTCCACCCAAGAGTCTGGATACCCTTACAGCTCTGATGAAAGATCTTGCGTTAGTAGATATATGGAGGCTGCTTCACCCCTCCGACCTAGAGTTCACCTTTTTCTCAGCCCCCCATCACTCACAATCTAGAAGAGATTGTTTCTTATCTCCAAAGCACTGATATCCCAAGTGGACACGGCTAGGATTCATCCTCTCCATATTTCAGATCATGCTGCCATATCTTTCTCATTACATGTCACTACGCAAGGTGAACATCCCCGTGCTTGGTTTTTTGATAGATCCCTACTAGACCAAAAAGATTTTCAGGTAGACATAAAGGCCGCTATCCAAGACTATTTTCATTTTAATTCACCCCATGACACTGCGAGCTGGGCTTGGTGGGAGGGTTTCAAGGCGTCTATCCGTGCAACTATAACTAGCTATCAAATCCGACAGGGGAAACAACGAAAGCAACTTTTACTGATTCTAGAACAACAGATACAAGCTGGAGAGCGTCTCCTCACGTCCCGTACTGACCCATGTATTTTACTTCGCTTACAACGCCTTCGTTTTCAATACAATCAGCTTTTATATACCGCTGCTGCTAAAAATATTGAATCACAACAAGGGATGTACTATCGGGAAAATAACCGTGCTGGCAAATTGCTAGCCAATGCCCTGAAAGGTCAAAAAGAAGCCAAGCGTGTTACCGCTCTCCGCAATCCGTCGGGGGGGAGCTTGGTCACTAAAGATACAGAAATATTAGAACTCTTTCGTGATTTTTATACTCGGCTTTATCAATCTGAATGTGACTTCGAGCCAGAAGTATTTGAACGATTACTATCAGGGGTACAGCGACCGACCCTATCTGACAAAGATAGAGAGGCCATGGACAAACCATTCACTTTAGCAGAAATTCAATCGGCACTCAAGAGATGTGCCACAGGTCGAGCCGCAGGCCCGGACTGTCTCCCAGCTGAATTCTACAAAACTTTTAACGCTGACTTAGCTCCGTTTTTGAAACTTTATTTTTCTGCTCTGGCCGAGGAGGGATCTCCCTCTGGATCCTTCTCAATGGCAAATGTAGTAGTTTTTGAGAAAGAGGGGAGAGATCCGCAACTAACAGCTAATTATCGTCCAATTTCCCTACTAAACGCAGACTATAAAATATTTGCCACCATTCTCTCCACCCGGCTCTCTGACAAGATGTCTACTTTAATACACCCAGATCAGTGCGGTTTCATTCCCGGTAGATCAACCGCTGATAATGCTAGGACCCTATGTCATGTACTGACTGCTGCAGTTAATCTTGATCGACCATTGGTTGGCCTCTCACTTGATGCTGAGAAGGCCTTCGACCGCTTAGAATGGCCCTTCTTGTTTGCAACTCTTCGCTGGTACGGATTCGGAGAAGGCTTTCTCCGTTGTCTCCAAACCATGTATGCACAGCCTACAGCTAGTATCTGTGCTAACGCTTTAAAGTCTCAGCCATTTCCCCTGCAACGCGGTACCCGCCAGGGATGCCCACTGTCTCCACTTCTTTTCGATCTCGCACTCGAACCCTTAGCTTTACTAATCCGGCAATCCAAGGATATTCATGGAGTCCCTTTCTCTCATAGGGAAATCAAAATTTCAGCATATGCTGATGACCTGATGCTCTTTGTCTCCCTAGACTCAGTGCCGGCTGTCCTAGAACAAATTGGTAAATACTCACAACTCTCGGGCTACAAGATAAATTGGACCAAATCGGTCGCCTTTCCACTAAATCCTTTGATCCATCAGGCAGATATGCAATCCTTTCCCTTTTTATGGCAACCTCGCATGGTCAAATACCTTGGGGTGCACTACTGCTCTCCTTTAGAAGACACCATTACCTTTAATGCTAAAGACTTAACCTCTAAGGTCCGGGCGCTTACTCAACGCTGGACTCCTTTAACACTTACTTGGTGGGGCCGCCTAGAAACCATTAAAATGATGATTGTTCCCAAAGTGAACTACATTTTAGAAATGTTGCCATGTCTCCTACCTCGACGTACATATAAAGATTTAGAGGGTCTTCTGACTAGATACTTATGGCAAAACAAGACACCTAGGATAGCGAAACATAAGTTACAAGCAGATAAAGAAAATGGTGGTGTCAGATTCCCTGACTTCCTGAAATACCACCACTCTTTTCTTCTCAAACAAGGTGCTCGTTGGCTGGAAGACCTCACACCGAGTAGACCAGTGTGGCTAGATATTGAGGAGGACCTGTGCAAACCAATCCCTCTTACTTATCTCCCCGGTATGACTCTCCCATCAAACTCCCACTATCCACCAATGCTCTTAGACACTTTAGGTGCCTTTAATACCCTTGTGCAATCTCTAGACTCCCGACTTTGTCCGCTAGATAGACTCCCGCTTTGGCACAATGCTCGATTTCAAATACAAAATAAACCGATGGCGTGGAGCCCCTGGTACACTAGGGGCATTTGGATCCCTAACCAGCTGTTCTCTGCTGTTCGCTGGAAGACTTTTAGCGAATTACAAATTGAATTTGGTCTCCCAGCGAAACACTACTTTCAGTTGGTGCAACTTCAGCATTGTCTTCGGAGTGCTAAGGTGCTCCCGCCATCGGAACCCCATACCCAAGGATTGTCGGAGATTATCCGATCTATCGGGAGCTTATTGGGGGTAGCATCTAACTTTTACGAAACTTTATGTAATGCTGTCAATAGTGGCACTCCTACAGCACAGAAATCCTGGGAGCGGGAAATGCATGTAATTTTGACCCCGGAGCAATGGAGCCTAGTCTGGAGCAAGGTGACACGGGTCTCTCGATCCGCCTCACTCACTCAGACACTTTTCTTTCTAGCCCACCGATGTTTCTATACTCCTGACAGATTAGCCAAATGGAACGCCACCCTGAGCAATAGATGCTGGACATGCCATGCGGCCATTGGTTCACTCACTCATGTTATGTATGACTGCCCCGCATTACAGTATTACTGGAGTCGGGTCTGGGGTCGTATTCAATCTATTTTGCACTTTCAAGAGCCCCTCTCTTGGAAGATAGTGGGACTCCGCTCAGCTGCGGGGATCCCCTCTCTTCCCAAATCGGCTCACTTCCTTTTAGACTTTATGCTGGGCATAGCTATTTCCCTAATTACGAAATACTGGAAAAATAGCTCCCATCTGAGCCCCAATGAATGGTGGAATCATGTCTGTCTCTACAGCAAATATGAGCAAATACCTCGTATGTTAGCTTCTTCCGCTCAGACCCCCCACCACTTGTCTAAATGGAAGATGCTCAATGACTATGTTCAAAACTGCTCAATGCTCTCATCTGACTGTTTAAATCTGTGTAAATCTCTGTCACATGATCATTCTGTATCGCAGATACTATTTCTGTTTGTTTTGATGTACAATTACTGTTGTTTGTAAGCGCTTATATGATGATACTTATCAGTTTAGAGAAGAAGCATAGGGGTGGGGGGTAATTGGGGTTGCTTTTCCTTATTGTATGTTTGTATTTGTTTCCTTTGGTGTGTTGTTTCTTTTGCTTGTTGTAAAATGAAAATAAAAGCTTAAAAAAAAAAAAAATCTTTTATCTTGAGGAAATGATGTTAGCCATTTCAGGACCTATCCTGTAACAACTAGCACCCGATGGGCATGTGCATTAATTTTCATACAAATGTAAACATTGATGAGAAGTGCAAATTTCAGTTTGTCCTGACACCAACTAATTGACTGTTCATGCTCAGAAAAACATCCTGAACCTCCATTCCTTGACTTCATTTTCGTCAAGTACATAGTTACTGCCAGGCACACTGGAGCCAATCTTGGATGGGGAGAAAGATAAGGAGGGGTTACCAGCAGCCAGCACAAGGTACTACAGCCAAACATACTCAAATCTTTTATAGGCAGCCAGAGAAACATATCCCTGCCTGAATTCTGCAAATCCCATTGGTAATGAGATTACAGCAGGGCTGCCATACACAACCCAGTCCATACTCCAGAGGTCTATTTTGTCTCTGACTTTTAAAGAGTGAGGATGGATGGTGTGCCATGGGTTAGGATTAGAAAGGAATAAAAAAGAAGTGAAAACTCCAGCAGCTTCATGACTTTGAGGGAGTAGGGAAGGGCTCCCTGGGGCTAAGGATTTGATAGAAGAAAAAACAGACAGCTTCAAGTCTGACTTTGGGGGTGTGAGGAAGACTTCCTTATGGATTAGGGCTTGAAAGCAGAAAAACTGTCAGCTTCAAGTCTGACTTTTGATTTCTCTTTTATCTCCTGAAACTCCTGAACCACCAAAAGATATATCTTTGCAAGATATTTGGCAGATTGTGTCTCGGACTGAACTGTCTCTTAATTGGTCCTTGATCAAACTATCGAAATTTACTCAAGAGACGGTGATTGTCTTAGCTGACCATCAAGATAGATTGAGGAACCTTGAGACCTCTAAAGTTCAAACTGACGGTTTAATTACTTCATTTCAATGTGCTTTGGCGTAATCTGTCCAGGACTCTCTCTTACTTCATCGTCGTGATGAAATACTTGAAAATGGAACCCCGACTGACTGTGGGTCATTTCCCTTGTAAATCTTCTCGATGCCAATGCTGTTCACAATCACAAACTGGTGTCACATGGACACATATTCCCACGGGACGAATTATTCCGTTAAAATGGCATACAGATTGTAGATCTTCTTTTGTAGTTTATGTTCTCACATGCCCTTGTGGTTTGCATTATATAGGTCGTACGATTCGCCCTGTGAAAAAACGTCTCTCAGAACATAAATCTTGGATTCACACCAAAACACTTTCTGCCCCTTTGGTAGCTCATTGCCTTCAAATGAATCATGCATTCACTGATTTTCTCTGGTGTATTTTGGATTTTGTGCCTGATAGCCCCCGCAGGGGGGATCGGGAACAACATTTACAGGTTTTAGAACAACGCTGGATTTTTTTTCTTAAATCAGTGATCCCCAATGGACTTAATCAAGAACTTGATTGGTGGAGCATTTTGCCCACCTGATAGGGTTTTCTGTTTTTTACGCTTCTTTCAGGGTATAAAATGCCTGATTTAAGTTTTGACGTCAGACGCCATTCTTTTGGAAGGACGCCTTATGGAAAGAAATAACGGCTGAGATCTGAAGACGATTGTTTTATACCATCTGATGCAGGGTTGGAGAACCCGAAACGCAGCGCTGGGTTATGAAATTATGGAATTATGAAACCCCGAAGAATTGTTTTCTCACTGAATAATTTTATGGAACTCTTTGGTAGCTGTCTTCCTGTTGAAACATCCTGAGTGGTGGATACCTGCTGCAGGACCCCATTGCCAGCTAAGTTTGACCTTAAAGTTTTGGTCTTTAGAATTTATACTCTTAGCATTGTGGCTTTTTGGGTCTGTTTTGTTTTCATTCAGACTGTTGAACAAATTGAAATAATAAAAAAGATTAAAGGGAGAAGTCCGTTCATATGAGGGGGTTTGTTGTCCCCCGACTTGACGGATGTTCCTACATTTAATTATAAATTTATATGTTTTATGTTGTTATTGTCAGTGTGTGTTTGTCCTATTTCAAGGTCTGACTTTTTGAACAGGCATAACTAAATCCAAGCTTCATTCATTTTCATATTTTATGACTTTTTCCAAATTGTTGTGTTTTGCCATTTCTTTTCACACATTCCTTTTAAATATTTGCCTTGTAGAGGTAATTTTATAAAGAGCGGCATAAATATGTGTTCCATCAGAGCGCACGAGTTGCCTGTTTTCAATGATGAACCTTTATGCACTATAGCTGGCACTGTTCTGTAAGTATGCGCTTTAGGCCGATGGCATTCGCTTTCAATTTGGGCAAGGTCAAGGAGGAGTGTGGGCAGAGGTTGTACAAAGTGCAAATATATGTACATAAGCTATAAAATACTAAAAAGTGGATTGCAGGGATACCACATCAGAGGCCCACCTCCCATCCTGGTGCTCGAACCTTGTTATAGAGTGTACTACAAAATCTCTAATATTCGCACCACGTTGATACGCAATCATAAGGTCTTGTTGAAAAACAGGATCCAGCTGCAAAATGTGCCAATGTTTACGTAAAAGGGCCACAATTTGCGGTGAACCTATCATATAAGGTAAAACTCCAATGATTTTCTTATTAACCTCATCAGATAGCAACTGGGATGTTTGCGTCACCAAGGACTCTTCTGGAGACGAAATCTCTTTCCGAGTAGCAGAATGTAACAGGCAATCTCGGTGTGCATGCTGTGCTATTTTGTAAGCTCTTTGAACCACTTGTACTGGGTAACCCCGATGTAACAAACAGTGGTATAAATCTTTTGCATGTTTCAAAAATTCCTCCTTCGTGGTGCAATTCCGCTTTATACGAAAAAATTGTCCAAGTGGGAGAGCTCTTCTCAGAGAGCCCGGATGAAAACTCTGATATTGCAATAAAGTATTCCATTGCACAGGTTTGCGATACAGTGTAGAACAGAGTGTATGACCAGATTTGTATAAATGAACATCTAAAAAATCTATGGTGTTATAGTCATACTTCGCAGTAAAACGAAGATTCGCCTTCCTAGTATTCAGCCAATCCAGAAATAATAATAAAGATGATTTATCTGCTGTCCAAACAAAAAAGATATCATCCAAAAAACGAACCCAAAATGGTATACTCTTAAACCAGTCTGAAACAAAGAATATCCTCCTCAAATGCTGCTAAATAGATAGTGGCAATGGAAGGAGCAACGGTAGCGCCCATTGCTATCCCATAAACTTGTTGATAAAAGTTTCTGTCATACAAAAAGTAATTGTGATTAAGCACCAGAGAGAGAAACTCCAAAAATAATGTTTTAGGAATCCGGTCAGGTAAAGATAATGGAAATGATTGTAAAATATGCAATGCTTCAGTGTGATCTATATTAGTATAGAGAGCCGTCACATCAATCGTGACCAGCTATACTGAAGAGAATGAAAACGTGCACTGAGATAGCAAGGTCAAAAAATGTGAAGTATCCCATAAATAAGACTTTACCAGATTTGCAGATTTTTGTAAAAACCGGTCACAGAACTTGGACAAAGGTTCCAGGACCGAATCCCGACAAGAGACTATAGGCCTACATGGAGGGGCCACTATAGATTTATGTACTTTAGGAACCATATAAAACACCGGTGTTTTTGGATGTTTTGGTGTCAAAAATTTGGCTTCCTTAGTCGTTAATTGTCCCTTGTCTTTAGCTTGTGTCACCAAGCTCAAAATCATTTTCTGCAAATCATTCAAAGGATCCTGAGATAATAACAGGTAATATTTAGCATCCGAGAGATGGGATAGCACTTGCTGATGATAATATTGTGCAGATAATACAACTTTTGACCCTCCCTTGTCGGCATTACGGATCACTATATCAGGATTAGATCTTAGAGCCAACAATGCACGCCATTCATCTCGTTGCATATTAGAATATTTTGGAAGTGTAGCCTCAAAACCAGCCATATCTGCCAAGACCAACTGTTGAAAGGTTTGTAATATTGGATTTAGTTATGCACATCTCTAGTTTGTTAAGCAGATATCAGCCACTGGTGATTTGCACACCAAATATTTTGGGGTTCTTCTTTGTTCATGAGAATATAAGTACAGCACTAAGGAAAGCAAGAACATTTTCGTGTCACCTCGGGGGTGCGGCAGGGGTGCCCTTTGAGCCCCCTGCTGTTTGTTTTCTCCCTCGACCCCTTCCTCAGGAGATTGTCCTCGGGTGGGTTGCGAGGCCTGGCAGCGCCTGGTGCGTCTCCGGTGTCCATAGTGGCCTACACTGATGATATCTCAGTTTACGTGGACGGCACTGAGGGGGTGGAAGCCCTGCAGGAGGCCGTGGAGGAGTACTCGGAGGTAGCCCACTCTGTTGTTAACCACGGCAAGTGCCAGACACTGTGGTTGGGACCCTCGGAGGCCTCCCCACCTTCCTGCACCCCCTTTCCTCCTCCCGTGGGGGAGGTCCACGTTTTGGGCCTCGTCTTCGGATCGGAGGACTGTGCGGTGTCCAATTGGGATCATTGTATTGAGACTGCACGGTGTCGGGTGCTGCGGTGGAGGGGGCGGAGGTATACGTTCGAGGAGAAGATCAAACTCCTCGGGACGATTCTGCTTCCCCTCTTTCTGCACGTAGCCACGGTCTTCGTTCTTCCGTCGTCTTGTCAGGCATCTGTCAGTGCTGTCTTTTTCTGTTTTCTGTGGGGTAACCGCATGAACCCTGTCCAGCGCAACATCGTTTGCCTGGGCCGGGCGCAGGGCGGTTTGGGTATGTTGCACCCCTTTGTCTTTTTGACCGTCTTGTCTATGGCGTTTCACCTGAATCGGATACGGGAGGGGGGGGTTTGGTGGGTGGCCTCCTACCGGGCATGGTTTTCTCGCTTCTGGGAGCAGTGGGAGGGGGCGTCCTCGGTCCCACGTGTGCGTCGGAGCAGGGAACAGGCCCCATCGTATGTTTTTCAGATGGTGGGGCTCATTCGGCGGTGGGGGGTGACCGACCCGCTCGCCCTAGCTCAAGGGCGAAAAGGATTGTATCGGATGGTTCTCGCCTCCCACTTTCAACCACGGTGGGCCCTGCGGGACTGTCCGGCGGATGTGATGCAGCGGGGCCTTCGGCAGTTGAACTCTCCACGGCTGCCGAAGAAAGTTCGGGATGTGGCCTGGTTGTCTTTCCACGGGCGTTTGTACGTGAGGGACAACCTCAAGTACAGGTCACAGGCCGAGCGGAACTGTCCGAGGGCGGGTTGTGAAGGGCAGACGGAGACCATGGAACATTTCCTCCGGCAGTGCCCCTTTAATGTCGAGGCCTGCCGGTTGGTGTCCGCTGCCCTTCACCTGCGCGATCTTTCCCTCCTTACGTATGCGGAATGGGTGTACGGGGCCTGGTCCTTTCCTCCAAGGCAGGACTCCGGGACCCTCTACCTCATCACGGCTGTAGTGCGCTATCACCTGTGGCGGGTGCGCGGTTATGTCTCGGCCCGGGGGTTGGTCCTGCCCCTCGACAAGGTGGTGCGGGACATTCTGGAGGACGTGTCCGGCATGGCGCAACGCGAAAGGAGGGTGGTGGAGGCCCATCGTTGGGAGCGTTTGTGGCATCACCTCACCCTCCGTCCCCCATGAATCCGGGGGGGGGGAGGGCTAGGGATGGGGAGTCCTCATGGTTCATGGGGGGGGGGGTTGACACAGTGAACCATCATCCCTCTGTGCATCCTGCTCCACCATCCAGCATCGCCAGGTCATTGTTGTTTTGTTTTGGTCCAGTTTATATTGTTTAGTTGTTTTTCTTTGATTTCTTTCTGTGGGCCTTTGTTGGGAAATGGGCCAGGGGATGCCTTTTTGTTGCTTATGTTTGTGTAGGGTGGGTATCTTTCATTTGAGGTGGGTGGTATATGTGGGGGAGGGGGTTCTTGGGTGATTTTGGGATGGGGATGTGGGGTGTTGATGTTTATTGCGGGATTACTGAAGGGAGATGTTTTGGGGGTGTGTGGGTGTGGGTGGGGTTTTGTGGGTTTTCATTTGTTTGGGTGAGGATATGTTGGGTGTTGTTGGGGGGTGGGTTTTGGTTGGGGTGCAATGTTGCCATGTGTATTGCTGGCCTTTGTTTTGTTGGGGTGGGTGGGGATTTTGGGGAGTCCGGGACTTATGGACATGGACAGTGCTGATTTCTGCTTTTGTTGGGGTGGGTGGGGGTTTTGGGGGAGCTGGGACTTACGGACATTGGATTTTCATTGGACTTACATTGGACTTTTCTGTGCTGCTGTTGGGAGAGGGGTTGGGCACGGAGGGATGTTTTGCCGGGTGTGGTGGTGGGTTGGGGTGGGTCATGGGGGGGGGGGTTGGTTCCTTGTCTCTGCTTTGTCGGGGTGGGTGGGGGTTTTTGGGGGGTCTGGGACTGCTTTGGGTTTGTATGTTTTTCATTTGCTTTTGTATCTGTTGCATGTTTTTCCAATAAATATTTCCCCCATCCTGTCACCTGACTCTTGTCACTTCCTGTTCTGCTGTCTCTGAGGGAGGTTGGTGTTTCAGGAGCTCCTGCTGGGGAATTGGGTCCTGCTGATTGCCTAAGCCAGGATGTCGGGTCCTGGGCCGCCTCCGGCGGGAGAGGCCCAGGCCCAGGGGCCTGCCAAGCCTGGTGGGCCACTGCCTGCTGTTTTGGAGCCAGGTTCTTCCCTGTGATCGGTGCCCCAGACGGGGGCCCCCATTGACCAAGGTAGGACTGCGATGGGCTGGTGGGGAGGGACCCACACGCCCGGGGGCCAGGGCCAGCCGCCTCCTGGAGAGGGCCCGCTTTGCCTGCCCGGTAAGGGTGTGGAGGCCGGGTGGTGGCAGGGGGAGGCCTTGGGGGGGCCCTGGAGCTCTGTTGCGAGCCACCGGGGCAGTACTGGTGGTGGTGTGGTTCCCCCTCCGCCTCGGGTCCTGGAGGAGGCCTCTACCTCCTCCAGTGAGGATGAGGCTGAGGGGATGGGCCCACCACCTTTCCCGGGGCCCGCGAGGGCTCCTGAGGAAGTGGTGGCTGCGGTGAGGATGCTTCGGGGCCTCCAGGAGGAGGCGACTGTGCTGCAGGCCCGGCTCTCCCATCTGGAGAGCATGCAGGCCCTGGTGCCTGTAGAGGGCTGGCTGGAGTACCGCCAGCAAGTCAAAGAAGTGAAGCGGGCCCTGAAGGGTAAGCACCGCTGGGTGGCTTACTTGAAGGCCCTGGGATGTGGGTCCCTCGCGGAGATCTACCAGCATCGAGATCGCTGGGCAGATATCAGTGCCGCAGTCCAGGGGGGGCCCTCAGGGGCCGGTAGGGTGCAGGAGTCTCGGTACCCACCATTGCTGTTCCTGCCTGCAAACGATCAAAGAAGGGAGAGTTGGCATGCAAAGGGTGGAATCCTTTCTTTGGAGGTACTTACTGGGCTGGAGCTGGCCGGTCGTCGGCTCCGGAGGGCCCTGGTTCCCGGGAGGCCGTCATCCCCGATGGTCGGCAGTCTGCCAGTGTTCTCCCCCTGCAGCCTGCGGGGCTCCAAGATGGTGCTTCGGCGTCTGTGGGAGGAGCTCCGGGTCAGCGTGCAGTAGCTGGAGGAGTGCCGGCGTTTCCAATGGCTGCCCCTGGAGCTGTAGTCCCTATTGTTGTTGGTGGGCTGGATCGAGAGGCCAGAGGTGGGAGAGCTGATCCGCACCAGGTTGGAGCTGTTTCGCCATCATTTCAAGGGCTGCCGACATCGAGTTTCACTGCCGGGATTCCCCTAGATGGCCGCCGGACCGTCCTGTACGATGACGTCACTCCAGCGACCAATCCGGATCGGGTGCAGGGGGTTTTCCCAGAGGAGGAGCAGTCTGCAGGGCTTTCCCCGGCTGCAGCGTGTCAGCAAGATGGCCGCCGGGGGGTTTCCGATGTCACTTCCGGGTCGGCCCGGAAGTGTGGCGCCGGCATCAAGTTTGCTTCAGGATCGTTGCGGGAGGCTTCGAATCCGTCGATGGAGGGATCGTTGCAGGTCCCCCGAGGTTTCCAAACTGACATCTTGCATCAGGCTTCCTTTTCCTTGCCTTTACACACTCGGCACTGCCGCGACTCCCCGGATGCTATTCAAGAAGGCCGCCGCCTTGCTGCTGCATCTACTGCAGAGGTTCGGAAGAGAGCTGTGCTGCAGGCTACAACTGGGGGGAATCCTTTTGCTGGGGCTCCCCTTCGCAGGCTTCTCTTCCGGCGTCCCGACGGCTGCGAGTTGACCGTCCGGCGTTCCCGGAAGTGGCTGTCGGGTGCCGGGAGGGGGCTAGGAGGGGGGAGGGGTTGGAGCGGAGCGGCTCCCCCTTCGTTGAGCCCCCGTCGGGGGGTGAGAAGAACATTTCTGTGCCGTCTGGATTCTGTGGAGTAGTGCTGCAGGATGCACACGCCACGGGATGCAGCCGGTCAGACCAGCGGTCCCCGCGGCTGGGGCTGGCTGGTTCTGCTGCATCCCGAGGTGCCGAGGGGGTAGAGGGAAGCCCGGCTCGCGGGACGGCGCCCCCTTCTGGAGTCCGGGCTGCTGATTTACACCTTGGCGGGGCTCGGAGTGATGGCTGTCATACCAGCAGTACGGTAGGAACTGGGGTTGGGTGGGGGGAGATGGGGGGGGGGGAGCAGGAGTCCCTATTCTGTTGCCAGGGATCCCTGGGGGGGCCCAGGTTGGGGGGGTGGTTCCAGGATTGCTTTCGGGAGGGGTTACTGCTGCTCCTTTACAGTCTTCGGGATCTGTCCCTGTAGGTGGCGATCCATTGGTCCGGTCCATGGAGGGGTTGGCTGAAGGGGTGGTGGGTGCTGATGCACCGCCTGGGGAGTTGGTGGGGAGTGACGGTGAGGTGCGGGATCTGGCAGAGCAGGGGGAGGCTGCGTCCTCCCCTGTTTTGGTCCTTGAAACTCCATCTGTTCTGGATGACGAGTCCCCGCCAGGGGCTATGAATGAGGGAACGGGGAGCGGCCATGGGGAAGGGATTGTGGGTCTCCAGGGCCTTACAGAAGAGGAACTTCAGACGGCTCTCCTGTTGGCCCTGGAGGGCCCAGAGGAGCAGGAGGTGGCCGCAAGGGTTTTACAAATTGAGGGAGTTCTGGAGTCCAGACGGCAGGCATCGGGGGAGGGGGGGACGGGGATGCAAATTGGGTCCCAGGGGGCAGGAGAGGGTAGTATCCCAGACTCCATGTTGGTTCATTTGGTCCTCAGTCCCACTGACTCCCGGTTGCTGGAGGCTGGGGGCCCTGGGCCCTCACAGGGGTCAGCCTCGCGGGCCTCTGGGATACAGGAGGGGGTGGTGGAGGTTGCTGATACTGGGTCAGGGTCCTCCCGTACCTTCGCGGAGGCCCTGAGGGGGTCAGGGAGGCAATCCAGTGGGGCAGGAGGTGGGGGGATTCTCCTGAGGAGGGGTTCTACTGTTGGGGAGGGGGGTGGGGGGATTCCGTGGGGCAGGGGGTGAGGTCCGACGGCGCAATGTGGCGCAGATCCGGTGGGCCGGAGAGGGGCCCCCTCCGGCCAGGGAAAATGTCTTGAGGATGGTCCTTGGGCTGGGGTTTCTCCCGGGAGATCTTTATGCCTTCATCCACATGAGCAACACAGTGGAATACGATGTGAGCTTCATGCTGCGATGGGGGCTGGAGGTCTTCTGGGACAAATACCAGCAGCAGAGGGGGCAGGGGGGGGTGGGTCAACTTTCGCGTTGTGCCTGTCTCTCGCCAGGGGGCGGTACCTGTGACCATCCTGGTTAGGAATGAGTCGCTCCCAGGGCAGGACATCCAGTTTTGGTTGTCGCGTCATGCGGTGCTTCTCGCATCCCTGGTTAAGGGCGCTGGGCCCCTAGGGGTGTGGGACAGGTCGTGGAAGGGTAGGATCCGTCTGCGTGAGGTGGGTAATGTCGTGCAGCACGTGCCCTCGGCCGGTTTCCTCGGTCGGGATCGCATCTTGTGCTACTACCCCGGGCAACCTCGCGCGTGTCATCGTTGTGGCTCATTCAGGCATCTGAGCATGAACTGTCCCGAGCAGGTCTGCACCCGTTGTGGTGGATGGGGTCACGCCTCGGCCGGGTGTTTGCTCATCCGGTGCAACCTTTGCGGGGAGTTGGGCCACCCCTTTGCCCGCTGCCCCTCCGCGTCACACAATGGGCCGGGGGGGATGTCGTCGCCCCACCTCGGGCTCCTGTGTGGGAGGAGGGTGTGGAGGATCCTCTCCCGCAGGAGGAGTCTGGGGGCCCTAGGGTGGAGGAGGCCACTGAGCCGAGGGAGCCACCAGGGGGAGGGGATTTGGGTAGGATGGAGGAGAGGGTTGATGTGGTGGAGGTAGATGTTGCACGACAGGATAGGGGGTCGCGGGTGGTGCCACCTACGGAATGGACTACTGTCCCTTCTAAGGGTGGCAAGTCCAAGAGGAGGAAATGGGAGACATCCCCATTGCTGGATGTAGAGCCCGTGTTGGACATCAACCGTTTCATCTTCTTGGCTGCTGATGCGGCTGAGGCGAATGAGGGCTTGCCTGTGGAGGCAGGGCCCCCTGTGCGGCATTCGGTGTGGTTAGCGGCGGAGGCGGCCCCTCTTCCTCAGTGGCGGCCTCAGAACATACCGAAGGCACGCTGCAGTCAGGGTCCTCCAAAAAGTGTGGATACTGGCGCCCGGCTTCCGGTGGTAGCCCTGGAGAAGCTGCCGGGACGGGTGAGGGAGGACGGGCTTCTGCCTCCGCAGTTGGGTGCTGGGCCTTCGCAGGAGCCCCCTGTTGACCCGGCCGTCCCGGCCTCCCCCGCGGGGGTGGGCACTGTTATGTTGTCTCAGTCTCTGTCCGGGGAGGGGGAGGCGGCACCGGTGGTGGACCCCACGGAGGAGATCATTCCTCCGACCCCTGACCTGTTTGTGCCCCCTCATCCCGTGGGGGCTGGGCTTGCCCCTGCGACAGCTTTGCTGGTCGTCCCGGGGGCACCAGCACCCTCTGGGGTGACCGGGTCGAACAAGGGGATGAGGAGATCCTCGAGGTGGTCGATGTGGACCCCAAGGAGTTGCTCCAGCTTGCGGGCTTGTCCTGCAAGCAGGATTCTGGGGATCAAGGGGTTGGTGAGAAGAGGAGGAAAGGGACACGGCACCTGAAATAGGCATGGCGTGCACTCCTGCGTTCTCGTGCGCCACCATCAATGTGGCCAGCATTTTGACGGACCAGGCGCGGGCTGCGGCCTATGATTTTCTTTCCACGAGTGGGCTGGATGTCATCTTTTTGCAGGAGACCAGGCTCACCTCGCTCGCTAGCCTTCATCGGGCAAAGTGGGAGTGGAGGTGGGGTCCTTCGTACTGGTCACTTGCGGCTCAGCCCTATGCAGGAGTGGCGGTTTTGTTCACGTCTCACCTATTTCAGGTGCAGTATGTGTGGGAACTGGAGCAGGGCTGGTGTTTGCTCTTAGATGGCTACTGTGGGCCTCACCGGTTTCGTTTCGTGGTGGTCTATGGCCCCCAGTCTAGGTGGGAGCGGAAGGCCCTTTTTCGGGTCATTCGCCCTTACTTACACACCTCTCGTTTGGTGGTTCTGGCAGGGGATTTTAACACCACCACCTTGCGTCAGGACCAAGGGGGGAGCATTGCCCTCCACATTACGATGGCCATTTTTTGGCTGAGGTGACCCGGACGGCTGATCTGGCGGATGTTTATCACCGGGCCTTTCCACGGTCATCGGGTTTCACCTATTCCTGGGGTCCTGCAGGAGTCATATCGATCGGATATATGTGAGTGCTCGGGTGGAGTGTTCCCCGCCGCAGCTGCAGGCGGTTGACTTTTCGGATCATTGCGTCCTCTCCGTGTCCTTTCTGGCCCACGAGGAGCTCAGCAGGGGTCCTGGCCTGTGGCGACTGAATGTGCAGTTGTTAGCTACATCAGAGGTGGTCCAGGAGTTCTTGGCCTTTCTCGCAGACCAGGAGACCCTGTTGGGCATTTTCCCTTCCCGTGGCGCTTGGTGGGATGAGGTGAAGATGCGTGCCCGCCAACTCTTCCGCTCCCGGGGCTCCTCCATTGCTCGGTCCCGCTACCTCACTTATACTGTCCTCCGGAGGTCGCTGGTGTCTCGAGGGGCAGCGCGGGAGGAGGTGGAGGAGGTGCGCGTCCAGCTCCGTGGCCTGCTTTACGATCGCCATGCCTCCCTTTGCTTCGAGGGGGCGGCCGGTAGGGTCTCCCCCCCAGACCCCTTCCTAACTTGCAGGGCGAGGGTTCGGCGTAGGGAGGTGATGGCCCTGCGGGGCGAGGACGGCACCTTTCACACCTCTCAGGAGGACCTTTTATGTATGGTGGGGGACTACTTCTCTGACCTGTTTGGGGATCGTCCCGTGGACCTCACACGTATCCGAGAGTACTTGGGCCTTCCCCCGGTGTATTCGGCTGCGGTTCAGGCGCAGGTCGATGCACTAGCTGCTCCGATTCAGCAGGTGGAGGTAGAGAGGGCGATTCGTGCCATGCCGTTGGGTAAGGTGCCTGGGCGCGATGGGCTCCCGGTGGAGTTCTATCGCACTTTCATCGCCCAGCTGGCCCCCTTCCTGACCTCCCTGTTTCAGGAGATCATGGATACGGGGTTTCTCCCGCGGTCATTTTGCGAGTCTGTCCTGTTGCTGCTCTCCAAGGGAATGGACGATAGCTCTTTGGACTGTTGGCGGCCGCTCTCTCTGTTGAACGCGGACCGGAAGATCATGGCCAAGTGTTTGGCCAACCGACTGGTGGAGGTGTCGGGTGTTTTGCTGTCACCGTCCCAGTATTGTTCGGTTCAGGGGAGAGGGGTTCTGGACGCCGCCGCCACGGTCCGGGAGATGGTCGAGAGAGGCCGGTCTATTCCACGGGACCACTCGTTGGTCTCCTTGGATCAGTCCAAGGCTTTTGACCGGGTCAATCACCGGTACCTGTGGGTGGTGCTTCAGTACTTCGGCCTCCCCGCAGGTTTCCTCTTTGTCTTGCAGGTGCTGTACCGAGGGGGGGTGAGCTTCCCGTTTATCAACGGGTGGCTCGGACGGCCTTTTTGTGTCGCCTCGGGGGTGCGGCAAGAGTGCCCTTTGAGCCCCCTGCTGTATGTTTTCTCCCTCGACCCCTTCCTCAGGAGATTGTCCTCGGGTGGGTTGCGAGGCCTGGTGGCGCCTGGTGCGTCTCCGATGTCCGTAGTGGCCTACGCTGATGATATCTCAGTTTACGTGGACGGCACTGAGGGGGTGGAGGCCCTGCGGGAGGCCTGTCGCCCCCACCTGGTTGGGTATATAGCCCGGTACCAGGGTGAGTCACCTTTTTACCTTGAATAAGTTTTTCCCTCAAAATGGCCGCCAGGAGGGCTGCTGGGAGTTGTAGTATTTTACTTATTTAGGCAAAGGAATTGTAGTCAAGTGGTCAGGCGAAAACAGAGAAATTTATTTATATCTTCAGGGGTCCCAATATATATATACAGGTTTCGAATGGGAAACAAAAATAGGATACTTGCTCCAACGCAAAAGTTTTTAACTTTCAGTAAGGTAAGCACAATGCTGCCTGGGTTTAACAAATGCAGCTTCTTCAACTTAAGCTTCGTAAAACTTCTTTCTTACAAAAACAACATTTCTTAAAGCAAAAACAGCTTTTAAAAATTGTCCACTGACTGTTTCCTTCAGCTTTTAGCTTCACACGATATCAGTTGAGACAATAGCATTCAGCTGTTTCCCCCTGCCGTGCCTTTCACACAGGTTAGGTTTCTTTCATGACATTCATACTTCAGACAGCTTTTAAAGTTTAGCATTCTTCTGAGTCAGCTGCTTTGCAATAAGCACATTGCATTTCACACGGGTTATCCTCAAAACAGTCTCCAATTTCCATCTCCTCGATGCTATCCCCTTCACACTTCTCATAGGGTACCTGTCTGGAGAGCTGACTGTTTTCTCTCTGAATCATATCATTGAGCTTTTTGAGTAGAACCTTCTTCTGTCCTAACTCCTCTGCAAGCTGAGCATATTGATAGTCAGTTAAAATATCCCTCTTTCCCTTAGGGTTTAACTGATAGCTAGAATTAGCCTTTATCTCTGGAGCTAATTCTCTTAAACTTTTTATAGGCAGGAACTGGGGAGGACACACTTGCCTTAAGTCAGGAGTATTCAGCAATTCTCCTTTCTCCTGGTATAAGTCACGCTGCCTTCCGTCTACAGAGACTTCCCTTGGTTGAAACAGCCTTTCCTTCAGCTGGGACTGCCTTGGAGTCTTTCCAATCAGTTCCCTCTGTTCACCTGGAAGCTTGAGCTCAGCAGCCCTTCTATTTCTTAAGGTTACTGGCTGGCTTCTTCCCTGGCTGTAACTCTTCCCGGAGCTGCAACTAGAATTGGCACCATCTCTTTCTCTCCAGCTGCCTTCTCCCAAATGGTCAGCATCAGCTCCAGCTTTTTCTCCTCCCTCAGCTGCTCTCCCTGACTTTCTAAAAGCCAGCGTTTTAAACTGCTTTCCTTTCTGTGCCACGCCTTGCTCCCAGCACACGTGAGAAGAGTCAGGCTTCTCTCTAACCCTGACGTGCTGCTGTGGGCGGGGCTTAAGGGTGACTGTGTTGTGAGTCAGAGACTCCTGGTTACCGGGGAATCCCTGAATGCTTTCGTTTTTAAAGGTACAGGGCTCATTTTCCTGTGTATCCATAGCCTCAATAGTGGTTTCCTCACCACATATTCCCCTTCTTAAGACATTATGAGCTGGGGTGCAACTGTCATCACAGCCCGTAATTCTCCTACAATCATCATTCTGAGCGTCTTCGTATGCGCCCCTAGATAACGCATCTGCGTTCTGGTGGAGTTTTCCTGCTCGGTGTACTATCTGAAAATCAAAGGCCTGTAGAGCCATGTACCACCTGGTCAACCTAGAGTTATGGTCTTTCATTTGCCCCAGCCATTTTAACGGGGCATGATCAGTCATGAGCAGGAACTTTCTGCCGGCCAGGTAGAATTTTAGGGAGTCCACCGCCCATTTTACTGCTAGGCACTCCCGTTCAATGGTGGAATAATTCCTTTCCGCGGGCGACAATTTTCGGCTGAGGAAGAGTACCGGATGCTCCACACCCTCTTGCTTCTGGGAGAGCACCGCTCCCAGGCCGGTTTCCGAAGCATCAGTCTGTAGGATAAACGGGAGACTGAAGTCCACGCCTCTCAACACCGGCGCTGTACACAGCTCTTCCTTTAGCTGCTCAAAGGCTTTTTCGGCCTCCTCGGTCCATCGGAGCTGATTCGGCCTATTCTTTCTCAGCATATCAGATAGAGGCGATCTTTTTTCCGCAAACCTTGCCACAAATCTTCTGTAGTAACCTACCAGACCAAGGAAACTACGCAATTGTTTCTTATTGGTAGGCTGCGGGAAGGTCCGAACGCTCTCAACTTTGCTCAACAGAGGTTTTACCATGCCCTGTCCCACTAAGTGCCCCAGATACTTCACTTCTTGGGCCCCAAACATGCATTTTGCTGGATTCAGAGTCAGGCCAGCATCCCTCATTGCCCGTAGGACGGCCTTCACCTGAGCCATATGCTGATCCCATCTGGCACTATGGATCACCACGTCGTCCATATATGCCGTCGCGTACTTTTGATGTGGTCTGAGTACTATATCGACGAGTCGCTGGCACGTGGCTGCTGCTCCGTGAAGGCCGAAAGGCATCCTTCGAAATTGGAACAACCCCTGCGGAGTGCTGAACGCAGTTTTCTGGCGAGATTCCCGGGTTAGTGGAATCTGCCAGTAACCTTTCGTCATATCGAGTGTTGTTAGGTACCGGGCCTGACCTAATTTGTCCAGTATGCCCCTGGGGCTCCTACCGTACATGAGCTCATATGGGGAAGTTCCTAGCGATGCCTGAGTCCTCTCCCGACAGGCATACAAGGCAAAGGGAAGCATCGTGTCCCATTCGGCCATCTTCCCTTCCAACCCCCTTCTTAACAAGCTCTTTAGGGTCTGGTTGGTCCTCTCGACCAACCCATTCGTCTGCGGGTGATATGCCGCAGTTCTGATATTTTTGATGCCGAAGGCATCCCAAACTTGGGCCAAATAATGTGACATGAAATTGCTGCCGCGATCGGACAGCACCTCCCTGGGGAACCCAACTTCGCAAAACAATTTTATTAACTCGGCCGCCACTGTGCGAGCTGAAATGTTACGGAGGGGGACCGCCCAGGGGAACCTGGTTGCATGATCCACCATCACCAAGAGATCGGAGGACTGTGCAGTGTCCAATTGGGATCGTTGTATTGAGACTGCACGGTGTCGGGTGCTGCGGTGGAGGGGGCAGAGGTATACGTTCGAGGAGAAGATCAAACTCCTCAGGACGTTTCTGCTTCCCCTCTTTCTGCACGTAGCCACGGTCTTTGTTCTTCCGTCGTCTTGTCAGGCATCTGTCAGTGCTGTCTTTTTCTGTTTTCTGTGGGGTAACCGCATGAACCCTGTCCAGCGCAACATTGTTTGCCTGGGCCGGGTGCAGGGCGGTTTGGGTATGTTGCACCCCTTTGTCTTTTTGACCGTCTTGTCTATGGCGTTTCACCTGAATCGGATATGGGAGGGGGGGGGGTTGGTGGGTGGCCTCCTACCAGGCATGGTTTTCTCGCTTCTGGGAGCAGTGGGAGGGGGCGTCCTCGGTCCCATGTGTGCGTCGGAGCAGGGAACAGGCCCCATCGTATGTTTTTCAGATGGTGGGGCTCATTCGGCGGTGGGGGGTGACCGACCTGCTCGCCCTAGCTCAAGGGCGAAAAGGATTGTATCGGATGGTTCTCGCCTCTCACTTTCAACCACGGTGGGCCCTGCGGGACTGTCTGGCGGATGTGATGCAGCGGGGCCTTTGGCAGTTGAACTCCCCTCGGCTGCCGAAGAAAGTTCGGGATGTGGCCTGGTTGTCTTTCCACGGGCGTTTGTACGTGAGGGACAACGTCAAGTACAGGTCACAGGCCGAGCGGAACTGTCCGAAGGCGGGTTGTGAAGGGCAGACGGAGACCATGGAACATTTCCTCCGGCAGTGCCCCTTTAATGTCGAGGCCTGCCGGTTGGTGTCCGCTGCCCTTCACCTGCGTGATCTTTCCCTCCTTACGTATGCGGAGTGGGTGTACGGGGCCTGGTCCTTTCCCCCAAGGCAGGACTCCGGGACCCTCTACCTCGTCACGGCTGTAGTGCGCTACCACCTGTGGCGGGCGCGCGGTTATGTCTCGGCCCGGGGTTTGGTCCTGCCCCTCGACGAGGTGGTGCGGGACATTCTGGAGGACGTGTCCGGCATGGCGCAACGCGAAAGGAGGGTGGTGGAGGCCCATCGTTGGGAGCGTTTGTGGCGTCACCTCACCCTCCACCCCCCGTGAATTCGGGGGGAGGGCTGACCTAGGGTGACTTAGGGTTGATCTGGGAATCGGGGAGTCATCCCTATTTGTCAAAGAAACGGGGGGGGGGGTTCTGGGAGTGGGTGATGGGGTCTAGTTCGTGGGCCTTCCTCTCTCTCCCTCTCTCTCTTTGGGTTGTTGCGGCCTGCTCTTTTCTCCAGTTGGGGGATGGGTGTTCCCTCCCGGTGTCATCTTGGGTGTGGTGCAGCGCTGTCATCGTCCATTTGTGCAACCTGCTCCACTGTCCTGCATCGCCAGGGCATTGTTTTGTTTTGTTTTGGTTTATATTGTTTTGTTGTGTTTCTTTGAGTTCTTTTTGTGGGTCTTTGTTGGGGGAAGGGACCAGGGGTTGCCTTTCTGTTACTTTTGTTTGTGGGGGGTGGGTGACTTTCTTATCATTATTGGTGTTTGGGATGGGTGGTATGTTTGGAGGAGGGGGTATTTGGGTGTTCTTGAGGACAGGGGATGTGGGGTATTGTTGTTTGTTGTTGTGGGACAGATGATTGGGGATGGTTTGGGGGGATGGGGGTGGGGGTGGGGGATCATGCGTTTCATTTGTATTTGTGGGGGATTGTTGGGTATTGTTGGGGTGGAGGTGGTTTTGTTGGGGTTTTTGCAATCCTACAAGAGCTGGGTTGCCATGAACTTGGACCTTTATTTGGACTGATGTGTGCTGTTGTTGGGTGGGTCACGGGGGAGGGGTCTGGGACTACAGGACTTGGACATTGTCGAACTGTGTTTTGTCGGGGAGGGTGGGGGTTTGGGGGGGGCTGGGACTAAAGGTCCTTGGACATCATGTGGACTGTTCTTTGCTGCTGTTGGGCGGGGGGTAGAAAACGGAGGGTTGTTTGCTGTGTGTGGTGGTGGATTGGGGTGGGTCACAGGGGGGGTTTGGTTCATTGTCTCTGCTTTGTCGGGGTGGGTGGGGTTTTTGTGGGGTCTGGGACTGGTTTGGGTTTTTATGTTTTTGATTTGATTTTGTATCTGTTGCATGTTTTTCAATAAACAAAATTTTCCCCTTCCTGGTGCTATGGTACCTGCCCCTGGCTGCGAATACAGGGCTCAACTATATCCCCAGGATGCTGCAGGAAGCACATCAGAGGCCCACCTCTCATCACGGCTTTAGCATATGGGCACTGGCAGATGTGTGGAGGTGGCCCATACAAGTGTACTGTGTCCGGGTCGGAGGGGCCCGCACACAGGGCACATAGGGGCCAATACAGATATGTGCGGGCGCAGTGCACACATGGGGGTGGCCCTGACAAAGGCCTGGGGCATGAACATAGCACACATTAGGGGCAGGCACCTGTTGCATGCAGACACATATATGTGGTGCATCCCTGGATGTTAAAGGGTGTGTGTCCGCTAATGTCCATGCTCATTGTCTCTCCGACAGGTGGAGGACCTGCGCAAAAAGGCCCGGGAGCTGAGGGCCAAGTAACCCCAGTTTATCGCAAGGGTACAGCAGGAACGGATGGCCCAATGTAACGGTGAGTGATGTGGCATGGCCCTTTGGGGCAATGGCTGGCTGATCCACAGGACGCATGTGACTGTCGTGGCTGATGTGCGACCATTGAGATAATTCGTGTTCCCCTCTCCCAAAGTGGACGCATGTGCTGACGTTGAAGCAGCGGGGCTAGAGGAGGAGGATGCACAAGCGGGCCCAGCAGAGCAGCCGGAGCACATGGTGGCGGCCAATAAAGGGGAGGGCGAGGGACAGAGCGTCGCTGGATGCAGCGAGGGGGAGGAGGGGGACAGGGAGGAGGGAGAGGGGGATGGGGAGGAGGGGGACAGGGAGGAGGGGGATGGGGATGGGGAGGAGGGGGACAGGGAGGAGGAGGAGGGGGGCGAGGAGGGGGATGGGGAGGAGGAGGGGGAGGTGAGTGTGGGGGGAGGTAGGGGATGGGGAGGCAGGGGATGGGGTGGGGGTGGGGGCATGGTGCAGGACCAGTCCCCATTGGCACAGGCCACCACAGGGCAATGGGGCACCAGCTACCCATCCCATGATGCCGGCGATGCACCCCTCCTGGACGTGTGTCTGCCACACATAGCCGCTGACAGGTGCACCGTGCATGCAGCCACACAGACAAGGGGAGATGTGTGTCTGTGCAGTTGCATGTGTGGTCTGCACCTGGCTGCATTTGTGTGTGCCCAGGCGCACGCCCAACGGCAGCATGCTCACATCATGGGGCAGGTGCTGGCAACCCTGAATGTGGTAGATGACTGGCTGCGCAGGCTGGAGGAGTGCAGTGTAGGGGGCGCACCCGGCCAGCCACCATGTGATGGGGGTCCCCAGGGTGTGTAATGTGGGGACATACATGGCACACCCACCCTGTGCCGGCCCATGCCATGGCCTGCCACACCCACCAGAGACGTGAATGGTGGGACCCACTACCACACAGGGCCCCACAGCTGTGACTATGGGCAGCAATGAACATTGTTCAACTTGTAAATAAATATGTAAATACGTTATACATACCTACGATGGCCAGATGTCCCTCATTGCTATGTCTCAGCATTGTGTGAATGACAAGTGTGAGCACCCACATGCATGTCTGTGTGCACTGCAATGGGCAAGCACATGGTACTGTACCCATGTCAGGGTTGAGGGGAGACCATGGGCATTGCACAGGGTAGCACCACAGACGGACAAATGCACACACGTGGCACGGTGTGTATGGGGCAGCTGTGGTGGACCATGCAAGGGTATGGGCAGCAGTGGCAATGGGTACAGACCAGGACAGATGCCACAATGGACAATGCCAGAGGCATAATGGACACTGGGGCGAGCAGTGTGCATGGCTAGGGGTGGACCCAGGGACCAGGGCCATGGACGCAGGGGGACAGGGGATGGGTGGCGTATATGGGGTATGGGGGGGTGGGGGGGTGGGGCGGGATTTGCACAGGTGTGGCCAGACAGGTGCATATGGGGAAGGTGACAGGATGTACCTGGGGCCTGGTGTGGGGCATGTTGTGGTGGCGGCGTGCAGTGAGGAAACCTATGCAAGATCCACAGTGCACCTATCACAGTCCTGTAGACCGTTGAGGGCCCTATGTGACGGGGGTGATGTGGCCTGGCAGCGCAGCATGCGTCTTTCCATGTCCATCAGTAGTGTCCAGGCATCTCAGGGTTTGGGCCTGCGGGGTGGGGGCACCTCCATGGCACACAGTGCAATGAGCTACGAACGGTGGTATACATAGTACCAGCAGTGCCCTACTAGTGTTCTACCAGGGTTGGGTATGTGGACAGGTTAGACAGCATGCACATGTCAACAGACGTAGTGGCATGGAGGCCCAACAGAGGCATGAGTGAAGGCAAAGTGACTGGGAACTCACCCGTGTAAAGGGTCCTCTCTTACTGAAGCAGGGTAGGAAAGACACAAACACCTCCAGGAATCAGACGTCTCCCACCAGGACCACATTGCATGGTCCCCCTGGTGGAATGAAGGGGGACGGTCACAGAGCCCAGAGCCCCTTAGGCAGGGAATGCAGAAGGTACTCTGGTGCAAGACGGCAGCCTGATTGCCATTACCTAGGTGTGGAGGGGTGGAAGCTAGAGCCCTGGAAGTAGAAACTGAGGCCAGAATATGAACAGAACAGCCAAAGGGGGAGCCAAGTCGAGGGCAGGGGCAGCAGCAGGGGAGAAGGGGAAGCAGGACGCCAGAATGCTCCGAGCCTAAGCATAGCTGCAGGCTGGAGAGGTGTGACCGGTGCAGAGCAGAGCAGAGCAAGGGCACGGAGCGTCCAGGAGGGGAGACTGCTTAGTGGGATCTAGCACATTTACAGGAGGGTTGGCAGCTAGGCACAGGGGAGATACCAGGATTACCTAGGAGATTGGTAGCTGAGGACAGTGTGAAGGACAGAGAACCTGACCCTATGCAGCTGCGAGAGCCTGAGGTACACCTGAAAGGGGATGACACTCCTATGGACCTTTCCTTGGGCAAAGCTCAAGAACCTGAGGAACAGGGATAACACAAGCTAGTTCTGAGGGAGGGTGTACCAGGGAGGCGAACCCATAGTCCTCAAGCTGGTTGGCCCTGAATCCCTCCTGTCGCGAGAGGGAAGGTCATAGGGACTAAGGCGTACAACCGGAATCTGAGATGAGCCTGTTAAGCACCTGCTGCAGGAACGAGGACACTGGGGTAGGAATGTAGCCTTTGTAACAGAGCCTTCCCCTACCCTGAATTGTGTCTGTGGTGTAGAGGTTTCTGAAGCTGAAGGGAGGCTATGCTATCATGGCCAATGAATGTACGTTTGGTTTTTTGCTTCTGCCAGCAACGCTACAAAGAGAGTGACCTATCCCTGCTGCTACAAACCTGTGTACCCTGCAATATGTGGAAACCTTAAACAGACATTGCTAGGTATTTGAATGGTTCCGAGGAATACTCTGTTTTCCTGACACCTGCACAAATATGTATGTATGTATGTGGTGGAACCGCACGATTGGGTAACATACATATCTTTCAGTTGCCTTACTCTTCGGAGCCCAACTACAAGCTTTCTGTTTGATGCACACATACAGCCAAGCAAATACTACGTCTCCCAGAAGGCCCAACGGGGAGATTGTTGAGGAAAGCTTGAAGAAGAGGACAGCAGAAGGTTCCTATACGAACACACGTCCCTCTTAGCCAGGGGCAAGGGGTGCCGGCGTGGCAACGTACAGGATCTGATGTCCATCCGATGTGATGCGGAGGGCACTGCACGGAGATGTATCCGGGGCCACCCCAACGTGCCCCCAGCGGGTGCTGGTGGGGACAGGTGAGGTGGAGGGGGCAGGGGGACAGGGGGGAGGGGGGACCTTGCACACTGGTGGGGCTGGGGGTAGCAGGGTTGCCGTGTGCCAGCGGGAGGTTGCGCCATGGCTGGTGGGACAACCCATGGTGGCCACAGCTGGGTTGGGGGGACACAGGCTGGCTGCATGAGTGGCACGGGGTTGGTCCCTGGGGTGGACACCGGTAGGGCTATGCATAAAATGGCCTCCCACAAGCAACAAAGGGCACATGGCATCATGTACGGCTGCCTGTGCACCCATTTATTTGGCACGCCCACAGCCACACCTTGTGCGGCCCCTCCCACCCCGTGGTGCAGGTGGCATGCCTGGCGTTGCTGCTGCTGCTGCTTCTGTTGCTGGTGGTGGTGGCAGTGGTGGTGGCTGTGGTGACCCCTGCAGTCCTGAGGGGGCCCCTCTGCCTGCCGCCTGGAGCTCCATGCTTGCAGCCATGGCACATGCTGATGTTGCCAGGTCGTACATCTCTGCCAGGATCCACGACATTGTGTGTCACAGGCAGTGCACCTCATGCCATTGCCTGCGCTGCTCACGGACCACCATATGCATTACATGCCGTACACCTGTGGGGGGGCAGGTTGTGCACTGTGAGACAGGGAACCATCTGCCACCTGTACAAGGCATCAACAAATCAACACGGTTGGTCACTCACCCTCAGCATCCCTCTGTGCCACCTCGGAGTGCACCCGCATCTCCCCGATGACCCCTGTTATTGCGGACCTCGCCTCCTGCCTTGACTGCTGTGAGCCATCTGCAGACACCTCCCCCGTGGCTGCAGGGGTCGGTGGCGTGCTGTCCTCTGCCGGCAGTAGGACCTGTCTGCTGTCCTCCCCTGGGAGTGGGGCTGGACCCCCCGCTCCCACCTCTGGCACAGCGTCCACATGGCACCATGGCCCTGGGTCAGTGTTTTCGGACTCCCCCTCTGCCACCTCAATGGAGTATATGTCACCTGTAGGCCAAAATGTTACATAGGTCAGATAGGGCGTGGCTGCCTGTCCGCCCCCATCGCACCCCCCCTACATACGCATTGTGTGGGGCGCAGGGCACCCTGGTCGGTGTGCTGCCATCAAGGCTACAGAGGTGTTGTCATAGAGGCCACCTGTGCAGGGGTGTGAGTTGTACCATCCCATTTCTATGTCCCCGGAGCCCATGGTGGCCCACCAGTGGCCGCATGCATGTGGTACTGTGGGCACCCCACCCCTCAGCCTACCCCTTCACATGTGTGTGTATTGTCTCCCACCAGTACAGCTCACTCAGACCTACCAGCACTTGGGTGCACCGTGTCCAACGCAGGGGGCAGGCCATGTATGTAGATGGGCCTGAGTCGGTCTGCCAGGCACTGCTCCAGCTCCATCAGGTTGGCCACCTGTGCTGAGCCCCCTCCAGTGCCCTGTGCACCACGTCTCTCCCTGGCGAGCTCCGTCCTGATGTTGCACTTTATATCGCAGTATCTCTTCCTCAGGTTTTCCACGTCACGATGGGGTCCCCCTGCTGCCGCCACTGCTGCCTGCACCTCGACCCATGCCCTGTTGCACATGGCAATGGTTGTTGTTGAACTCAGCTGGCCGAACAGCACCTCAAAGTGTTCCAGGATGCTGGCCAGGAGTAGGTCATTCTCCTCCTGGCTAAAGCGTACCACCCTCTTCCTGACCTCCTCCGCCACCGGGGTCCTGCGGCGCTTCTGCCATGGTGCACCCATGGCCTGTTCGCTGAGGTGTTGTGGGGCCCCAGATAGGCCTGGCCTCTCGCTCCCCTCCACACTGGCAGGATTGGGAACTGGTGGCTGTGAACTGTGCTCCCCTCTAGCCTCCTGGTTTCCTCCATCGGTATCCTCCATCATGTGGTCGGGTATGTGTGCTGAGGTGTTTGGTATTTGGAACCTGCTATACTTATATGTGTAGCATGGGTGTGGTTCTATGCGCATTGCGAACGCGCTGTGTGGCGCGCGTTACCTTTGCTCACGCATGTACTTGTCGTGGAGCTGGCGTATCCTGCGTGAGGTACTATAGGTGGAAAGCAGCATTTTACACTCACCATCCTAGGATCCTTCAATATCAATGAAGTTGGTGTGCACCGCACCATACACGTGCCCCTTGACCTCCATCATGATTCCTGCTGCATACACACACGTTCTACTGGACCTCATTGTTTGGGGTGTGCTGGTGCATTCCCACGCACGTAAGAGGATCCTGTAACGTGTATTGCACAGACTGTGTCAGACGTACGCTGCACGCTGCGTGTACGCGTGTGGGAACGCGTCTTGCATTGCAGTTGCACCTAGGTCTCTGGGTGTGGTGCGAGATGTAGAATGCCGTATGTTTGCACCCTGCTGTGTCAGAGGGACACACCACCTCCTCCCCTCAGTCCCATCTAATGTGTCCAATCACATACATGCATTTAAGTGGATGCATTGTGGGAACGCGCGCTCCCGCGCGTGCTGCGTCAATATGCTTCTGTACGTGCAGGGTGTTGGCTCATGATGTTGCTAGTGGACATTCCAGGCTCACCAGGTATGTATCATTTCTTTGATGTTCGTCCCCACCCCACACTTTATTTCCCAGCCATCTGTCCTCCATCCCATGTCTATCATGGCTCAGACTGTGAATGCAGGTTGTGCGGTGGTTGCGCTGGTGGAGCTGGCAGGGCTGCAGTTTCCAGAAGAGGGAGATGATGTACCTGGGGCTGCTGCACTGGGCAGGGGTGCTATCCAGCTGCAACTCCAGCCTGCAGTTGTGGGGGGTCCACAGGTGGGTGTGGGACAACGACAGCACCATAGGTGTGCCAAGGCATGGCCCCGCCTGCAACGCCTCTACAGGCCCAGGCCCATGCTCCAGGACATGAGAGAGGACCAGGTAGTCTCCCTCTACCGTCTGGACACAGGGGCTATTAGGGAGCTCTACGAGGATCTCAGACCTGACCTCGAGCCCCAGACTGCCCGGTCAATTGCTATACCGGGATTGGCCAAGCTCCTGGCTGCCCTATATTTCTTTGCCTCTGGCTGTTTTCAATCCTCAGTGGCCGCAGTGGGTGGGATGAGTAGGCCAACATTCTCTCGCTGTCTCCACCAGGTACTGCGGGCCATGGTCAGCCGGGTTGGGAATTACATTGAAATTCCTAACTGTAGGCAACATTGGGGGGCCCTGGGACAGGCATTCCAGTGGATTGCAGTGATACCACACGTGATGGGAGCTATAGATTGCACACATGTTGCCCTGGTCCCGCCATGCAACAGGGAGGTTGTGTACCGCAACCGCAAACACTTCCATTCCCTGAATGTGCAGGTTGTTTGTGATGCAATTATGCGTATTCTGAATGTGGTTCCACAGTTCCCAGGGTCAGCCCATGACTCCTATATCCTGCAGCACTCGGCACTGTTTGGCCAATTTGAGGCCAGACAATATGAGGACTATGTCCTGCTGGGTGGGTATGCACCATATATGACATGCACATACAGTATATGGTTGACGGGACCCCATTGTCACCTGTGTCTTCTGCATGCCTTACATTGTGGTGGTGTTTTGGGGTGCAGCCTATTTGTGGGCCTTCACACAATATCACACCCTGTCGCCAGGGATGGGGTCACATACCTCTGTGTGCTGCCACACGTCTCTCTATATACCATGTGTGTGTCAGTGCTCATCTGGGTGTCCCGGCACACATGTGGTGTGGACTGTAATCTGTCTCTGCTGTTCGGTTACCCAGCTCCTGTGTACAGGGACACTCTGGACATGTATGCTGTGTCCCTTCTGTTGCTGTGTGCGATACCTCTGGCTTGCCCATACCTCCCACACCTGGCCTCAGGCATACAGCAGGGGCAGTTGTACATATGTATGCCTGTGGGGTGTGTCCCTCTCCCACCCCATGTGCCACATGTTTGTGCATGTGCCATCCAGGGGGAGGGGGGGAAATTTGGGACACAGAACCATCCAAATAATGTACAGTGTGTATGGGGCCTCTTCTCTGTTGGCATGTAGGGGGCGACACATGTTTTGAGCTGTGGGCGCACCTGCTATCACTCATATACGCTATATGTCTGCCCACTGTATCTTGTCTCTAATGCCACTCTCACCTGGACCCTCGGGGATGTGTTCCGTTGACCTCCACTCTGTGTGCGCTGTATCATGACTGTCACATACTTGCACAACTGTGCATCTCTGCCCCTCCCAGTATGCCATGCCCTTGTGGCTAGGTGCCCTCACAGCAGCCACTGCTGCTGTCTGGGCACAGGTTTGGGACGTGTTTTTTGACATGGTACCATAGATGTGTATTGCCCCCATTGGCCTTCCCTGGGGATCTGGGTCTCCCAGCATCAGACTCTGGTGCACTGCCATCATGTGCAATGATGTGACATCATATGTTTGTGTCCATGCTTATCTTCTGTCCAGTTGAACATTGCTACGTCAGTGATTTTGTGGGTCCCTCATCTCACATGTGACTGTACGATGTATCTTTCTGCAGGTGATGCGGGATATGGGTGTCGTGCCTGGTTGCTGACCCCTGTGGATCTCCCTCGGACAGGTGCAGAGATGCGGTACAATGAGGCCCATGCCTCCAGCCGCTCAGTCATTGAGCGCACCTTTGGCGTTCTAAAGAGTCGCTTCAGGTGTCTGGATAGGACCGGCGGTGCCTTACAGTACGGATCCCTGACTGTGGCACAGATCATTCTGGCCTGTTTCATCCTCCACAACATTGCTGTCAGGCACAATGTCCCAGTCGAAATTAATGAGGATCTAGAGGAGGATCCTGTGTGCCTGCCTGCACATGGTCGTGGTGACACACGTGAGGGGATGGCGGCCAGGCAACATGTGATCGAGGAACTCTTCTCCTGTAAGTTCTGCATGTGTGGGGATGTGCTTCTGGATTGCCATGTGTGAGCTGATCTGTGTGTTGCACGGCACTGTCATGACATGTCTATATATGTCTCTTGTGTTTTTGGATCCCTAGGATAGGCTGCTGTGTTTGGGCTCCCCAGGATAGGCTGCCGATACTGCCCAATGCTGTGGTGCATGTAGGGACTGTGTGTACGTCAATGCAACCTGCAGGTGACTGGGGTGGCCTACCACTCCATCCACCATATGTTCCATTTGACACACATGTGACCATTGCCTGTGCACATCTTGGGAGTCTACACACTGTACCTACTGCACATGTTACCGGGCTGTGTGTGTCTCTGGACACAGGAAATTGTATTGTTTGAGCGCACGTACAGACTTCCCTGCCATTGTGGCATTGGACAACTTCGGTGCACCCATGCATGGACTGGGATGGTTGTCTCCACTGGTCCCTGATTGTCGACAGTCCAGCCATCTGCAGCTTGCGGCATGCATACCTTGTCTCACGGTGTATGTCTCTGTGTCTTTGGGACGTGTCTTATTGACGGTACCTTCTGCTCCCCTCTGCCTTTGCCTCTGCATGTTTCAGGCATGTGTCTGGCCACCTGTCCAGTGATGTTCACCCGTCTCTCTACATCCTTGTGCTTCTGCCCTTCTGTACATTGTGTGCATGTGTCATATATTGTTTCCTGATGTGTCTCATGTTTGGTGGCAGGACACTGCACATCAACGTTTGGTTTTGACGCAATGCAACATTCCTTGGACATGCTCCACTGACAGCTGACCGTGACGATGTGGTGATGGACGCAGTTCAATGACATCTGCAGCCTCTACTGGGGCCCCTTGTGCTCTTGCCTGACTTGGACTTTCCCCATCAGACACCTGCTATACCTTTCAGGTAGGTTTCACCATCGATCTTCTGTGACATACACCACGTGCAGATGCTGCATTTGGCCTGTTAGTATCAAAGTGCCTTTCTGTGGTATCTCTGTGCACCACCACTGCTGGACATGCTGTGGACCTCAGGGATGCCTGTGTGACATGGGCATTTACCTGACCATATTGAGATGGTATCCTGGTCTGCAGGGCCATCTCCTGCTGTGGTCCATGTGCACTGTGCTGTGTGTTGTGGCCGTGTCATGTTATAATATCTAAGCATTTATGATGCACATATTGTGATGTCACTGTATCCTTTGTGACCTGATGGTGGGTGTGCCATTCCCTTACCTTTTTTCTATCCCTTTTCACACAGGACACAGTCAACATACATGGCACATCTACTACACTGCATCTGGAGACCCCATCAGCGAAATGTGTTTGGACACGGCACCTCTGTGAAACTGTCCCTGGGTGTTGGTGCCACTGGGAGATGGATCTCTGCGAGTTGGACACAGGCCTTTTTTGGACCTCATTGTTGGCCTGCTATTTTGACAGTCACTGTGGGGACTGACACACACCATCGCTGCCATGAACTGTCTGGGTGTTTCGTTGACTGCAGTTGGGGGGGATCACCTTTGCATTGTTGTGGAACATTGATACGTCACTGGTGACTTTGCATGGTCCCTGTTGACTTTGCATGCTTCAACCTGGGTCTGTGGGAGATTTGGGATGGTGACTGCTGTACATACAGTGGGGGTGAGCTCACGGCATACATTGCATCATGGAGACAGGGGCAGAATGTGGGGCTGCCAGTAGGGGTGTGCTGCACTGGTGGTGGGTGCCTGCTTGGGCACACTGTTTTCAGGGGTGGTTGTGCGGGGAGCTGGGAGATGAGGGGTGGTGGGTCACCACGGGGTCTCTGCATCTTGGTCCCTGCACAGGGGGCCTTACATGGGTTTGGTAAGGGTTGGGGGGGTGATGTTACCAGACAAGGGGGTGGTGCACCCATGACTGGCATGGCACATGGTTGGATGCAGGGGACAGACTACTGAAGTACCGATGGGATGCAATTGGATAGTGTGTGGCAGTATTGGTGGTGTGTTCAGGGTGGGTGGGGCAGGTGTCACTGGTGTTGTAGGGGAGGGGGGCGGGTGCTAGCTACCACATGGCTGTGTGTCATGGACAGGGGTGGGGTCCATGGATGGCCACAGATTGCAAGCTGGGGACACTGGGGGAGTTACAGAGTTATCCACAGACACCGACAATGGTGGATGGGGCAGGGATGTGTAACGATGATGGAAGGGAGGTACAGTCATGGCCATGTCCGCTTTCTGGCCATGGTGAGCCATCCAGGTGCCAATGTCATCATGACAGGCGTCACTCATGGTTTGGTTAGCTGGGGAGGGATCAGGTCACTGTTCCCTCTAAGCTGTGCGCGTGTGCATGCGCACACACCTCGCCAAGTGAGCGCACATACTTTATAACAGAGCACACAAAAATTACGGTTCTGATTCTGATAGAAAACACAGACGTCTTAAAATTTAAAAGTTGTTTATTTACGGTTTTCACAAGTTCTACAATATTTTCTAGTGCAATCAATATGGTGTACATACTGTATTCTGACGTGTAGTCAAATTTTAAAGTATATAAGGGAGGAGTGGTCTAGTGGTTAGGACAAGGTACTTCAGGCCGGAGGGCCGGGAGTTCAAGTCCCACCTGGGGACAGCAATCTCAGGCCGGAGGGACTGGGATTTCTAATCCTATAGGCACTCCTTGTGGTCTTGGGCAAGCCACTTAACCCTCCATTGCCCATGTTCCCTGTAAGTATTAACGTATGTGTGTCATATCCCCTCGTGTTAAATGTATCCCCCAATTGACCGCTTTGACCCGGTGAAAAGCGGAATATAAATACAGCTAAATAAATAAATAAATAAAAAAATATAACTCCGAGTGTCGTTATGTGGTGCACAAAAATTTAACCTTCCTTCAAAAGCTGCACAGCTGATATTTTATGCGCACACATCCTACAGAAAATTAGAGGGAACATTGGATCAGGTGTGTGTAGATTGCTCTGTGGGCCATCAGTATCTACCTGGTACAGCCAGCCATGGGTGCTGATAGCCACACTGGGGGACTGTGTATGGTAGTAAGCAGGGTTATCCATGCTAGGTCATTTGGGTACGACATCCGGGTGCGGGCCTGTGGGTGAGGGGGTAGGTGGTGTTGGGGCTTTTCTGGGCTTCACTTAACATTCTTTGTGGATTGCCTATGTTATGTTTTGGCTGTTTGTGTTCGACCCCAACATACATCTACAGGACTTTGATTAATTTGTTCATGACACCATAGGCGCATAAGATTTGTTTTATTTAGATTTTGCCAAGCCTGTCACAACCAGCTTTGCTTTAGTAAGGTATAGATTTCATTTCCAATCCATGGTATGACAACCACAGCACCTAGCTTAGGTATAGTCAGTCCTGGAGATGGAGGACAGCTTCACTCCAATGAGATCAGCTATGTCTATGCATCAGGTATTCTTCTCCATGTTTATATCCACAGCTTGCTGACAAAATGATTCCGTTATTTTCTTCTTCTGCATTATTGTTAATAGAGATTTTGCTTCCCGATATGTCTCACTGTCGCATCCTGTCTCCAATTTTGGCTGTTGAATCCTGTTCTCACTCGCTGCGAGTCATGTTTCCTGCAGATAAACTGTGGATAATGATGTTTGTCTTCTTTGTTTATGTTTTCCTTGGTTCATTTGGGAGGTCTATGTTGGCAATGTGCTAGCCTTTCATTGGCTGTATGGTATTCAGAGATTCTCATTGTGTGAGCTCTCTGGGACAGGGTTTGGGTTCATTTCATTGCTCTATCTTTGCTGAATTTGCAGTTTCAGTGTGGTGAAGTCAGAGCAAGCTGTTCCTTGGGCCTTAGTTATATACATTAACACAAGTGGCATTCAACCTGTAATGACGGTAGCTGAGGGGACTCATTTTTATCCCCACAGTGTAAAGGTATTGCTGATGTGTACCATGTCTGGGTATGGTTACATCACATATTTTAGTCCCACTACATTCATCCCTGACAGACGTACCACACCTGCACAGTAGGGATCTTTATCTTTATCTTTATTAACACATTTTATATACCACTCATACCACGGGGGCACAGTGGCCTACTGGTTCAGACACAGTACCTCAGACCATGGATTCACATCTCACCTAGGGACAGGAATATTGGGACTGGGGTTTGCATTTTTATTGCCCCTCCTTATTGCCTTGGCAATGCCATATGGCCCTACATTGGCCACTGTTTCATATGAGGGGTAGGGCGGGATGGACATCTATTTCCTTACATAGATGACTCCATACCTTTGTCTGTAAATGCCCCCTGTACACAGCGCTGTGGGGAAGTGTCGTGCTGACACTCTCCTCATCGCATCTTAACGTCTAGTTGGGATGGGTGACGGAGTGAGGGCCAGAGGTTGGGGAGACAACGGTGGTGTGGGGTCAGGGTGGTTAGGGTCCACGGGCAGCACCAGGTAGGTGGGCTCGCAACATGGATTGGATGCGTGTTGGCGAAGGTGCCTGCCACACAGGCCCCGTGGGTTTATCCAAGGCATACGGCGCATCAGGGTGCAGGATACAATGACTGCTGTGATCTAGTGGGTGGCTTTTGTGGACCATTGTTTGCATTTTGGTTGTTAGGGTTTTTTGGGATAGTGGTCACAGACATGCATTGCCAATCCATAGGTTGCCAGTTTGAACCCCACATGTTCTGTTCCTTTTCCTTTCATGTTTGCTGATTATCTACCCATGTGCTGTCTGTAGCCCCGTCACATCTCGACACACCCTTCCATCTTTGGGCTGTGCATGACAGTGTGCCTTGTCTGCAGCCTATCTGCCACGTCTTGTGGATTACCTATAGTTTTTTCTTGGTGGTGACCATGTGACCGTTCTGCTTGGTCGATTGGTACTGCTGCTGTTTGTTTGTCTGTGCCACATCACTGAGCGGATTGGTCTTTCACATGCTTCTTTTTCAGTCCATTGCCCTGGTCCACAGGCCATCCACATAGCTTTCCCTTCAGCTGGCCACTGGCACCCTTCGTGTATCACTCCCATGCTCTTTTGCATGCTGTTTACACTGTGTTACATCTCATGATGTGTGTGCATCTGTTTCTATGTGCCTCCCGTCCCACCTATAGACTGTGATATGAGCTGTGGACTCCTGCTTTAACTGTGCATTGCATCATGGTGACTGTTTGGGTTGCCCTCTCCTGACACACAGCTGGTGTTTTCTGTGGTGCCGTGCAGTGTTCTTGTATGCAGCCATTGCTGTGCGCCTCAGAGTGGTGGTGTAGCCTATTGATTTGTGCAGTGCTTTCCATCTTAGTGGTCATGGATTCATGCCCTCTTTGTTCTCCTTTTTTTGATGCCTTTCCTACGCTGGTACTTGTAATCCCTGTGACAGTCATATCTCGACTGCTATGTGCTGCCTGCTCATATTGCCCTCATCACAGTTGCCACCCATCCTTTGGTCCATCTATCTGCATCTGTCAGCTGTGAGGTGTCCTGTATGCCAGTGTGGGCTGTCACCCTATGTCCTGCACTGCTACCCTTTCCTGCATTGTACCTTTTTGTGCTTGCCGCACCTGTGCCTCATCTGCATGGCACCACCACTCCTCTGTCCACCCATCATTGTAACTATCCTGCCACCTCCACCTCCACTGGGGGATGCATATTCCCATCATCTGCCACAAACTGTCTTTCCGGTACTTTACATTGCCAACACCCTGTGCTGTGGTACAGTTGCCCCCACCATGTTTGTCATCGCTGCTGGCAGCCACATGGGATGCCCGCAGATATGGCAGGTCCAGTGGCTCCCAGTTCTCCCTCCTTCACTCACCTGTTCATTGCCTTCCTGTGTGCTCTATGTAGTGTTAGGGCTGCATCTGTCTCTGTTCCGCACAGGTCATGCAGGTCTTCCTGACGCACCTTGCAGTCCCTAGGGCACACTGACCTAGGACGCCATACCCTTGTTCAGCCACCTTGACGTATGGTTCAATAGCCCAGGGTGCCTTCTGCACTGCCTTATCCATGTGTATCTGATATGGCGCTTAGCCTAGGATGCCCTATTAGACGCCTTACTGGGCACCTTGTCATGTGCCTTTTGGGCACCTGTTGGGCTACTGTCTGTAACTACTCTGTGCCAGTAACACACACAGTCAGTTGCCCCTACCAGGCTGAGGTGCTGTGGGGGTGCATACCCCGTCTTGTGGTCATCTGTAGACCACTTATCTGGAGCCAGAGGTCATGAGTATGATCCCACAGTGGGATTATTTGGTAGGGCTGTCTGAGGCATTTTCTTCTTTTAGTTTAATTTGGTGCTGCCAGCAGAAACACCCTCACAGCGCTGTCTCCTTACGGTGCCTCATCAGGCACCCTGTGAAGTGCCCTATGAGGCACCCTATAAAGCACCCTATCCGGCGCCCCATAGGGGACATTATAGGGTGCCTTGGTGGACGATGCACTTAATAATGTGCCCTCTGGAGTGCCTTATCGGGCGCCTTATGCGGCACCTTAGGTTATGGCCCTGTGAGGGTGTGTTTGCTGGCAGCACTCATTACATTTACAAAACAAAATGCCTCAGACAGCACTGATTTAAAGGAAAGGGTGGTATCGCAGCCAGCTTTACTTGTTTGACCCACAGGGGGATTGAACTCATGAACCTTGCACCATCAGTCAGTGTATTAACCATTGTGTTACAGCTCTGAATGCCTTACTAGACACCTTTTCATGCGCCTTATAGTGCACCCTGTTGGGCTACTGTCTGTAGCTACTCTGTACCAGTAACGCACACGGTCAGTTGCCCCTACCAGGCTGAGGTGCTGTGGGGGTGCATACCCCATCTTGTGATCATCTATAGACTGCTGATCTGCATGTGCAGTGCACCATGGGTATGGGTGGGTTAACCCAAATCCTGGTATCCATGGCAAACAGTTTGTGTGGTGACCTGATGTCCTTCAGTGGCCAGGCAGGGGTTTGTCAGTAGCACTGGAGAAGTAGCCCACTACTTACTTCACTGCCGGTGGGGCCAGAGGTCATGGGTTTGATCCCACAGTGGGGTCATTTGGTAGGGGTGTCTGCGGCATTTTCCTTTTTTACTTTAAATTCATTCTGCCAGCAAAAACACCCTCACAGGGCTGTCTCCTTACGGTGCCTCATCAGGCGCCCTATAGAGCGCCCTGTAAAGCGCCCTCTAGGGCGCCCTGTAAAGCGCCCTATAAGGCATCTTATAGGGCACTCCATAGGGAACATTATAGGTTGTCTTGGTGGACAGTGCACTTAATAATGTGCCCTCTGGAGTACCTTATAGGGCGCCTTATGCGGCACCTTAGGTTACGGCCCTGTGAGGGTGTGTTTGCTGGCAGCACTAATTAACTTTACACAACAATATGCTTCAGACAGCACTGATTTAAAGTAAAAGCTAATGTCTCAGCCAGCTTTACTCATTGGACCCACAGGGGGATTGAACTCACATCCCCTGCCCCATCAGTCAGTGTATTAACCATTGTGCTACAACTCTCAACACCTTGCTAGATAGCTTATCAAATGCCTTATGGGCGCCATACAGGGCGCCTTGCGTGGCGCTTTACATGGCACTTTGTAACGCTCGTTAATTTATGATGCCTTGTAACGTGCATTATCGGTAACGATGTACTGCCCATGTCCTTATTTGGGATGTCTGTTTCTACCGCGGATCCTAACGTGAATTACATTACCGCAGTTTAGTAAACATGCACCTTAGTCTCTGACAGTAATGGCCCTAAAATTTGTTTTTAATTGTAAACTATCCACAGCTGCAAGTATTAAACCAGAGAATTCTGCTTGGATTCCTTCATTAAATTTTAACAGGCCCAAACTAAGACGATAAGAGAGCCTCATCTATCATCCCAGGTCACTGTGTTAGTTAATGACTCTTTTCTTGGAGTTTGCCCTCTATGTGCCCTAGATATTATTTCACATACAAGGCCACATGTGTAACCTTCCATATCCTTTTCTTATGAGCTATAGTCAGTATGGAACAGGTTAGTATAAATGAGCTAAAGTCTAGTGGTGGGGGGGGGGGGTGTCAGGCAAACCTTTATGATGTGACTTTACAGATAAATTAAGCAGCTGTTGTTGAATAAAAAGCTAACAGTGAGACATGACAAAGGGCTCCATCTGTGGACAGTACTAGGCAAAATCAAACAACCTGGAAAATATATCTTTATTTCTTACTTGAGAGACCCCTGGAGTAAATGTACAAGGAATCTATAGGCCCTATATTGAGTGTGACTCCTTTCCCAGTCCCTATTAGGCATCCGCCTAGGGCCTTGAGGATCAAGTTGCCTTCTAGCACAATAACAGTCTGCAGTCGAGTAATTAAGGCAAAATAAGAATAGGGCTTTATTTCCCCTCCCCTAAGGATCTCCTTTTACACAACAAAAACCCGGAACAAAAAACAGCTTCTTCAAAGAAAAATATATTCTTTTCCTTTGGTATTTGTACAGAGCGTCTGCCCACTTGTTTAGCACAATGATTCGATATCATCAGAGAAACATAATGTACAGTCCATTGGTGTGGGTTCAAGGCTACAGCTATTATTTTCCCACTGCATTAGTTCACAATCCTCCGTGGCTGCAGGTGGGTTAAAATCCTCATAGCTGTTTTCATTGTAACACCCTCTCTATGAGGCACTGGTCAGCTTATCAGGAAACTGCTCTAGGCAAGCAGGGTTTTGAACAACTGGTATTGTGGCAGTTTCCCTCTGGCTTTCCTTTTCTCCCCAGTAATGTGGAATTACGTCATAACTCCCAGCATTTACTTTACTTCTTATGCCATGCCCTGGACCTCCAGACAAAACAGAGTTCTTAGCTTTTTCTCTCTTAAAGCTAGGTTCCCACCTTCTCTCTGTTGTCCTGGTTCCTCTCTCTGGGCTACGGACAGCTCCTTCCCGGGAACTCCAGCTACCAGCAGTCTGAGCAGTGCTATGGCCACATTCCTGAGAAGATTTTCCCCGGCTTCTTCCTGCTACCGGACCACATCTACTGCTTCCTTGATTGAGCAGGCTTCCTTCTGTGTGACGTCTGCTCTCAGCCTGGTTGCTCACTCCTCCCAGTTCGCTGCCCCCTCTGGCCTCTCCTGGATTTACCCAGCAGCTTTTATCCTCATGTCCTTTGCACGCTGCCTGTGCTTTCATGGACAGGTGATCCTGATTAGCTTTTAACCTTCCTGCTACGTCAGGACTAGTGTGTGGTAAACTTATTCTATTGCTCTTTTGCCTCTTGTGAGCTGAGTGTGTTTGCTGCCTATCAGACTCCAAGGTAAATTCCTCTTTTTCACCTATTATCATGGGCTCTACACCGGCTACTGTATCACATGAGTTGGGCAGGCTATGCATCGCTGCGGTGCATAGCCTTCCCACTGACCCCCCCCCCCCCCAACACAGATATTCACTTCCACGCCGCTGGAAGTGAATATCTGGGTTAGCCCGGAAACCCCAGCAGCCGCAAAGGAATTTGGAAATAAAGATAAGTGAGGTTTTTTTCTTCCCTATTTTTAAGGTGCAGAGGGCTATGCAGGTAGCAACGAAAATTGCTGCTACCCTTGTAGCCCTTTCCTCCACCCCCACTCTGCCCCAGAACGCCCCTAACATGCCCCAATGCTATGCGCGTAGGTGCTCTTTGAGTATCCCAGATAAGGCCCTTATACAGGTAACTAAGGAAGTTACCCATGTAAGGGCCTTTGAATATTGGGCCCTATATGTTTGATTAGAAAAAGATACAGAGAAGAGCAACCAAAATGGTAAAGGAATGGGAAGATATTCCTATGAAGAAAGGCTTAAAAGGTTAAGGCTCTTCAACTTGGAAAAGAGACCACTATTACTACTACTACTATTAAAATGATAAAACCTGTTAAATAAATAAATAAATACTATTTATCATGGGGCTCATACTGAACTGCATTTAGCAGGTCTGGATGTCCGATCCAGATGTCCAGATCTGCTAAACGCCTGGGACCATATTTCTACTTCAAAGCTCCCTGCACATATAGGAGAGATGTGTGGGAAGCTCTGGATGGGGGCAGGAGGGGGCAGGCTGAGGGAGGAGCAAGGGCAGGCAGTGAGCAGCACCATGTCCCAGGACGTACAGGGCTGATCCCATTTAAATTGGGATTTTTCCACCTTGAAGGTGGAATAAGTCCCTGTGGAATAAGTCGCCCTGGACATCAGGGGATGCAGATGAGGAAGTTCCCTACAACCCAGTCCTGACCATGGAAGGCCCAATCTGGGGTCGAGATGCAGGGAATGAAGGATTCACTTTTGCCACCGGAAATTGTGGCTCCTGCATGCCTGAATTGGGGCATGTTCTGGACGTCCAACCTCTATGTCGTGATTCTGCTCCCACGGGCACGTCTAGCCCTGCAGGCATGTCCAGCCCCAGCAAGAGTAGAAGGTGCACCTCTGGGCTGTCCAGATTTATGGACATCCAGATGGCCCAGACGTGCACCTTCATAATGGGCCTCCATTTGTATAGCACTACAAGGTGTACGCAGCGCTATGCATGTACATGTAAGAGGCAGTCTCTGCTCATCAGAACTTACAACCTAATCAAGACAGATCACACAACAACCAAGGACAAAGGGTAATTTGAGGGGAATGGCAAGATACAGATAGGTGATAAGCAGGAGAACAAGGTGATTAGGATCCAAACACAGCCTCTAAGAGGTGGGTTTTAGCCTGGATTTAAATAGGGCCAGAGAAGGAGCCTGCTGTCCTAACTCAGGTAGTTTGTTCGAAGCATATGCAGCAGCAAGATGGAATGAGTGAAATCTGGAGTTGGCAGTGGCAAAGAAGGGCACAGATAAAAAGGATCTGCCAGAGGAGTGGAGTTCCTGAGGAGGGGTGTAGGGAGTAATAAGAGAGGAAAGATAGTGAGGAACTGCAGAATGAATACACTTATAAGTCAGTAGGAGAAGCTCGAATTAGAGGTGGAAATGGCTAGGGAGCTATTGAAGTGACTTGAGAGGAGGGTTTATGTGAGCATAGCGAGACTGATGGAAGATTAGCAGAGTGGCTGAGTTTTCAACAGACTGAAGGGGAGAGAGATGGTTCTGAGTGAGACCGGAAAGCAGCATGTTGCAACAGTCTATATGGAAGATAACTAGAGAGTGGATAAGGGTCTTAGTAGTGTTTTCTGTAAGGAAGGGACAACAAATTTTACTGCTGTTACAGAGGAAGAAATGACAGATTTTAGCTATTTGTTTGATGTGTTCAGAGAAGGAGAGAGAAGAGCCAAGCTAAAGAAATGGAGTAGAGTGTTATCCACAGAGCTAGAGAAAGAAAGAAAGAAGGAGGGAGGGAGGGAGGCAGTTTTATGGTGAAAGATAAAGAGCTCTGTTTTAGTCATATTCAGTTTCAGATGATGGTGGGACATCCAAACAGCAAAGTCAGATAAGCAAACTGAGATGTGGGATTGGATTCCTGGAGAGATTTCAGTTGTAGAGAAGTACATTTGAGAGTCATCAGCATAAAGATGATACTGAAAACCATGTGAGGATATGGGTGCCCCAAGAGACTGAGTGTAGAGGGAGAAAAGGAGAGGTCAAAAGGCAGATCCCTGAGGTATCTGAACCAAGAGTGGGATAGGGATAGAGGAGGATCCACCAGAACATGCACTAAAGTTGCGATGGCTGAGGGGAGATATGATAGAGATCTATAAAGTAATATAAGGAGTGGAATGGGTAAATGTACTATAGATCAGTTGTTTACTCCTTCAAAAAGTTGAAAGACTAAGGGGCATGCAATGAAGCTACAATGTAGCACATTTAAGACAAATCTGAGAAAATATTTTTTCACTCAACGCATAGTCGAAATCTGGGATTTGTTACCAGGGGATGTAGTAAAAACTGTTAGTGTAGCTGGATTTAAAAGAGGTTTGGACGAGTTCCTGGAGGAAAAGTCCATAAAACATTATTAAAGAGAATCGTGAAAATCCACGGCTTACCCATGGGACAAGCAACATGGAATCTGTATACCTTTTGGGAATTGAAAGATATGTGTTGACCTGGATTGTCCACTGATGGAAACAGGAAGCTGGGCTTGATGGACCCTTGGTCTGACTCAGTATGGCATATCTTATATTCTTATGTGATTAGCAGCCTAGGACCCGATATTATCTGGGCAGGCTATGCACTGCTATGTTGCATAGTCCTGCGGGCTGACCCCTAAGCCAAGATACTCAATGCCGCAGTGATGGCATTTCGTATCTGGGTTTGGCGCACAGAGGAAATCATTGCAGAGCCTAACCAGGTAGTGGCAATTTTGTGCTGCTACCCAGCTAGCATTTGCGGAAAAAACTAGGTGAGCCAAAAGCTGGTCTAGTTTTAGCCATGGATCGCTAACTGGGTAGTGTTGCAATATTGCCACTACCCGGTTAGCGTTAGTCTCCACCTCTGCTCTGCCCCAGAATGCCCCAAACCCGCCTCGATGCTAACCACTGAGCATTGGGGCACATAATGGAGTTAAAAGGGGATATGCAACAGTATTAACCGTGTATATGCCTTTGGGTAAGAACATAAGATATGCCATACTGGGTCAGACCAAGGTCCATCAAGCCCAGTATCCTGTTTCCAACAGTGGCCAATCTAGGTCATACGTACCTAGCAGTTTCCCCAAAAGACACAGGTTTCGCAGTGCTTGTACTGGGTCAAGCATTGATATCCTGGGTCCCTTCTTAATAATGGTTTATGGACCTTTCCTCCAGGAGCTTGTCCAAACCTTTTTTAAACCCAGCTACACTAACAGCCTTTACTACATCCTCTGGTAACAAATTCCAGAGTTTGATTACACGTTGAGTGAAGAAATATTTTCTTTTATTAGTTTTAAATAGTTTACCCTGTAGCTTTATTGCATGTCCCCTAGGGGTATGTTTACTAAACCCCGGTAAAGTGCGGGCCCCGGTAGTGTGCGGGTGCCATATAAGGAGTGGGCGTTCCGTCCTGAAAAAGAAAAGCCGGAATTTAAATATGCGCTAAGGTGCGCGGCGCCCATGTGCGCCCCGCACCTTATCGCATGAGATAGCTGCGCGGGAGGCATAAGTGGCGCACTGAAGTGCAAGAAAAAGAGCAGAGCCACAGCACAATGGTTAAGACACTGACCAACAATGCAGGGATCAGGGGCTCAATCCCCCACAGTGCCCAATAAAGACAGCTGGCTGAGGCATTAATATCTGAGGTGCAGAAATACTGGGCAGCATAAGGCAGAGCATTAATGTTTTTGGCGGCATATTAATACTGGGCGGCATAAGGCGGCGCGCTGATGTTTATGGAGGCATTATAATACTGGGAGGTATAAGTGGCGCGCTGATGTGCAGAAAGAAAAGCAGAGCCACAGCACAATGGTTAAGACACTGACCAATGGTACAGGGATCAGCAGTACAATCCCCCACAGTTCTCACTGAAGACAGCTGGCTGAGGCATTATTTTAGGAGGCATTTAAATGATGGGCTGCATAAGGCAGCATGCTGATGGGCATAAGGTGGCGCGCTAATGTTTTAGGAGGGTGTTTAATATGGGGCAGCATAAGTGGCGCGCTGATGTGCAATCACAGGAACAGAACCACAGCACAATGGTTAAGACACTGGCCAATGGTGCAGGGATCAGGGATTCAATCCCCCAAAGTGCCCAATGAACAAGGCTGGCTGAGGCATAACATATTATGGGGAAGATTGCTTTAGGAGGCATTTTATGCATATTTTAATTATCACTACTAGCAAACGCACTCTCAAAGCGCGTTAACATAAGGCGCCCTATAAGGCACATTTTAAAGTGCACTGTCATCCAAGGCACCCTAGAATGTTGCTTATAGGGCGCTTTAGAGGGTGCCATATGAGGTACCGCAAGGTCAGTGTCATGTTTTTTATGGCAGCACTGTGCAGTTTAAGGAATGAAAAGCATAAGTAGGGGTGCTGACAGGCAGGGAGGAGCAGCAGTGGAGCACAATGGCACTGACTGCTGATACAGGGGTCATGAGTTTGCTCCCCAGTGTGCCTAATACGTAAGACTGGCTGTGGCATCAGCTTTGCATTGTACATATTTTGTCCTGCAGCACTTTATTTTTATGTTATTAATTGCTGCCAGCAAACACGCCCTCACGTGCTGTAATTGAAGGTGCCGTATAAGGCACCCTATAAGGCACTCCATAGGGCACATTATAAATTGCACTGTCCGCCACAGCACCCTAAAATGTCCCCTATAGGGCACCCTATAGGTTGCATCACAGGATAATGTATAGTGCACCTTATATGGATGGGAACCATAAGGTGCCCTATAGGGCGCCCTATAAAGCACCCTCAGAGGCACCTTATGGGTACAGTACGCTGAGGGTGTTTTTGCTGGCATCAAAATATGTACATAAAAAAAAAATGCATTGGACAACCCTATCAAATAACCCCACTGTGAGCTTGAACCCATGACCTCTGGCTTCAGAGGCAGTGAAGTAAACATTGGGCTACAGCTCTATAGCTACTAACAAGCCCCTGGCTGGCTGCAGAGAGCATGCACGTCACCACACAGTCTGCTGTGGTCACCAGGATAGGGTTAGCCCACCCATACCCATGATGCACTGCACATGAAAATCAGCTGTCCACAGATTAACACAAGATGAGCAATGCACCCCCACAGCACCTCGGCCTGGTAGAGGGAAGTGACCATGTGCACCCACTCGGCCTGGTAGGGGGTACTGACCATGTGTTTTAATGGCACAGAGTAGCTACACACCGTCACATTGTGCAGGTACTGTGCTCACCCTGAGGGTGCAATGAGGCGCCCAGGACCAGGTCCACAACACCTTCCATAGCTGAAAGAGGCCATGCCGGAGGTCCAAAGCAGTGTTAATGTGTGAGATAGGTAGTTTCTGCACAAACTCCTTGGATATCCCTGTCTGACTCAGTCAGGTGTAGCCCCCATGGACCCCTAGGTGGGCCATGTACCACCACCCCTCCTCCTCCTCCCTCCAGGGCTGAGGGTGGCAAACAGGGACTCCCATCAATAGATCCACATTCTACCTCCTTGCAAAGGTGACAGTAGAGAGGTCCATCAACCCCAGTCCTGCTGAGGAACAGACACCCCACAGGGCAGGCAATGCAGCTCTATACACATCCATAACACAATAGCAGACAGACATTAGGCCTGGATATGGTGAGCTGCACCCCACCACTATCTGATATTCTCCTGCAGCAAGTCATCATTCACTGCACCCTGCTCCATCAAGACACATACCAGCTGCAAACAGTGTGCTAGTTAGTCCACAGTGCATGTTCCCAGTGGAGATGCATGCACCCAGAACTGGGATGTCAGCATACACAGCAAGCAGATAAATCAGTGACTGGGCCCCAAAAGGAAACCCACATCTATCAAATGAGAGAAATGCTATATGGCACTATGGGGGTGCCTAGCCATGCTGTGTTCACTGCACAGTCAGAGTGAGAGTGATCTCTCAGCCGGACATACTGAGGTCACACTGTCCGTGTGGATGGTGGCCAGGCACTAAAATGTCCCAGTCAGTGCCCTATGCCCTGTGCAGATGCACCCTAGCCAGGCCACCCTGTCCGGCCTATACCCATGGTACCTTGCTCCTCATTATGCACATTGGCAGCCCAATACTGGCAACATTGCTGGCAGTGTGGGCTGTGGAAGGTGTTTGCAGCCACCACACACTGGATAGACAGACAGCCACCCCCACACCTATGCCAGCATTGTGCTACTATAGAGGGGTTCAGCAGCCATACCCACCACACCAGTCCTGGGCACAGTACAGGCATGGATATGGTACGCAATACTGTTGGGGGCCACTCCCCAGGGCGGTTAACACTGTCAGAGACCAGACCTGCAGCACACACCGCAGACATCAGAATGATTGTTATGGTGGAGCCCAAGGAGCAAAATGTACTTAACGTAGGAATTGATATCTGCCAGTTATCATGGGAAACATTTGATAGCTGTGTACCATATACCCAGGTGTAGGGTGGCATTGCTAAGGTATGCAACTGCTAGTATTGGGAGATACAGGCAGGGCCCAATGTCCTGCCTCTCCAGGAGGCATTGGCCAAAGGGGCCTGTGGATGTGTGTGTGGGTGTGTCTGGCCCTGTTGGCTGCTGCTTTACAGCAGGGTTTCCAAACTCCAGTCCTGGTGTTCCAAACACTGTTCGGGTTTTCATGCTGTCCCTCATAAATATGCATGAGCTACATCTGCATACCATGGGGGTGGTGCATAGATATGCAGCACAGGCATCTTTATTAGAGGCAGCATGGAACCTGAATGGTGTGGGGCCATCCAGGACTGCTTTTGGGAGACTCTGCTCTAGGTAATGCGGCTGTTTATGGTGTCTGTGTTTGGTGTGGTAAAATATAGGCGTATGAACCATGCGTATGTTCTCAGCAATAAAGGTTTGTCCTTACTATCACGGTTTAGTTGTGGGAAAAATATGTGGACAGGATTGGAGGTAGCCCCAGCTGGCCTTTGAACCTGTGACCTTCTGTTCTTGCACACACTGTCTGTGTGCACTGCACCACCATGTTGCCACAGATATGCTGTCTTCCCTGAGGAGTCCATGACTGTACATCCAACAGAGCCTGTCTGTTGCGGTGGACGGTGCCAGCCTGCACACGCCTAGGCCACTGTCTGCTGTGGCTTGCAGCCACTGCCCCCTCCACCACCTGTACCCTCCGCCAACATGCAGACATGTCCTTATCTGGGAAAAAAACATATGAACTGATTGAGTTGTGGCACTCCAGAACTGAATTTGGGGGACTTGGCTGTAGGTAATGCCCATTGTTATGGTTTGTGTGCGGTGTAGGGTAAAATATGGGTGTTTGAACCATGCTTATGTTCTCAGCAATAAAGGAGTGTCTTTACTATCACTGTTTAGCGGTGGGTAAAACTATGGAGACTGGATTGGCAGGAGCCCCAGCTGGGATTTGAACCTGTGACCCTCTGGTCTTACAGGCACTGGCTGTGTCTGCTGCACCACACTGTGGCCACAGAGATAGTGCAGTCTCTGGAGATAGGAAACATGGCCGCACGAGTCAGACACCCTGCTCTGCACAATTTTACTGTGGGCTCGTTTACCTTGTATGGGGACAAAGGTGCAAATAAACCTCAAAAATGACCTCCAAAAAAGGGGAAAAAAACCAAAACCAAGCTGGGCAACAGTGATATCAATGGGCAACATAAAAAAACACTCCCAGGAAAGCTCCAATAAAATGCAGTGATTTTTGAAAGAGTCTACGGAGCGTAGACCCTTCCAAAAATAATTTCTTTTTTTTTTTAGATTTCCTGGGAGTGTTTTTTTATGGTTGCCCATTAATATCACTGTTGCCCAGCTGGATTATAATTTATTTGGAATTTGTTGTGGTCATTTTCAATTTATATTTGCTATTTTGTTCTATGCACATGTATCACACTGCTCACGTTTTGCAGGTTTCCCCGGTTTTGCTGTACATTGCTGACGGAAATGGTTTCTCTTCCCTTTAAATCGGCTATAACGCGAGGGTTTCACTCGCGGTATTTTTTTTGTCGAAATTCAGCCCCGCTCCTGTGCGGGGAGCCTCTCCCCTCCCACTCTCCACCCATTGACCCCGTCCCCCCGCCCCTCGGGAGCCTTCCTCCACCCTCGGAATGCCTTTCCACGCCTCTATCGCACATCAGCGCACCCCGCTCTTGTGCGGGCGGAGCGCACTTGTGCAGGGGGTGCGCACGCATGCGGGGCACCAAAATGCACTATTAGCGTGCGCTAAGGTACCTTAGCGCATGCTCAAGTGCGCCCCGCACATTTGCGCGGTTTAGTAAACATACCCCTTAGTCTTTCTATATTCTGATAACGTAAACAATCGATCTACGTTTACCCGTTCCACTCCGTTCATTAATTTATAGACTTCTATCATATCTCCCCTCAGCCATCTCTTTTCCAGGTTAAAGAGTCCTAACCTTTTTAGCCTTTCTTCATAGGAGTATCCTTCCATCCCCTTTACCATTTTGGTGGCTCTTCTCTGAACCTTTTCTAATAACACTATATCCTTTTTAAGATACGGTGACCAGAATTGCACACAATATTCAAGGTGCGGTCTCACCATGGAACGATATAGAGGCATTATAATATCTTTTGTTTTATTTTCCATTCCTTTCCTTATGATACCTAGCATTCTATTTGCTATCTTGGCTGCCGCTGCACACTGGGCTGAGGGTTTTAACATGCTATCCACAATGACGCCTAAATCTTTTTCCTGGGTGATGGTTCCTAACGTGGAACCTTGCATCATGTAACCATAGTTTGGGTTGTTCTTCCCTAGGTGCATAACTTTGCACTTGTCCACATTAAATTTCATCTGCCATTTTGATGCCAGTCTTCCAATTTATCAAGATCCTCTTGCAATTTTCCACAATCCTCTTGGGTTTTAACAACTTTAAATAGTTTTGTGTCATCTGCAAATTTGATAACCTCATTCGTTATTCCACTTTCCAGGTCATTTATGAATATTTCAAAAAGCAGCGGACCCAGCACAGATCCCTGGGGTACACCACTATTCACTTTTCTCCTTTGGGAAAATTGGCCATTTAGCCCAACCCTCTGCTTTCTATCTTTTAACCAGTTCTTGATCCACAGTAGTACACTGCCTCCTATCCCATGACTCTTTAGTTTTGCAAAAAGTCTCTGATGAGTCCAGATATATCAACCGACTCAACTTTGTCCACCTGTTTATTCACACTTTCAAAAAAACATAATAGATTAGTAAGACAAGTTCTTCCTTGTCTAAAACCATGTTGGCTGTCTCCCATTAGGCCATGACTATCTACATGCTGAGTAATTTTATTCTTTATGATGGTTTCTACCATTTTTCCCGGTACTGACGTGAGGCTCACTGGTCTGTAGTTTCCCGGATCAACCCTGGAACCCTTTTTAAAAATTGGCGTTACATCGACGATCCTCCAATCTTAGGATATTACAGATGATTTTAATGAAAATTCACAGATTACTAATAGCAGGTCTGCAATCTCATATTTCAGTTCTTTCAACACCCTTGGATATATACCATCCGGCCCAGGTGATTTGCTATTCTTCAGTTTATCTAATAGTTGTAATACATCTTCCCGATGTATCGATAATTCCTTCAATTCTTCCGCACCTTTAAATACCACTTCAGTTATGGGTAACATCCCTACATCTTCCTCAGTAAAGACCAAAGCAAAGAATTAATTCAGTCTCTCCGCTATCGCCTTGTCGCCTCTTAGTGCCCCTTTAACTCCTCTATCATCTAATGGACCAACTGACTCTCTCACAGGTTTTTTGAAAAGGAATGTACTTGAAAAAATCTTCTTCTCAAATTCTCCCTTTGCATGCTTTATCAATGCCTTGCATTTGAGTTGCCAGTGCTTGTGCTGTTTCCAGGTTTCGTTGTTTGGCTCTTTTTTCCATTTCCTGAAAGATGCTTTTTTGGCAACAACAGCCTCTCTGACCTCCCCTTTAAACCATGCTGGCAGTTTTTTGGACTTCCTTCTGCTTTTCTTAAAGCATGGAATACAGCTGGTCTGGGCTTCCAAGATAGTATTTTTCAACAACACTCAAGCAGGGGCGGCCCAAGGGGGGTGCGGGGCCATGTGCGTAGACTCGGTGCGGGGCCTCATTTGCATAAGGGAACTCATTTGCATAAATATTTGCATAATGTTACCTTACACTAACTTTTAGTAAACATGCCTCTTCATGAGTGTATGGATAAAGAAAGACTAAAAGATTTCTACATTACTATAATCCAGTGCCAACTGCCAGGCACATTAGGAACTACTACAAACACTGCCCATTTAGAACCCATAGCAAACCCACCATATCATAACAGCACTACCAGGACTCACAAAGCACAAGACCCTACCTATCAAAAGGCTACACTGAAAATATTAAACCAATACATTTCAGAGAATAACAATACATGACCTACTTGGGAAAGAGAACAAGTGGCAATGTGTGATAAGGAAGCTTATCATAGCTCAGGTAGGAGCTATAGAAAAGATGATGTGACTCTGAACAAGCAACCTGTCAGTTCTGGTAGAAGCAAGAAAACAGAGTTTTCACATAAAAGACTACCAGTCCCAGAATGCACCAGGTTTCCAGCAGCCATGAGAGGGGCTGAAGTGAGAGAATGTGTGTGCAATCAAGAGAGCTATGAGGTAATCCCTAAGCACTCATCTCAAAGGGCAGGGCCTGATTCAAGACAGCTGCGTTGTGTTAGGGAGCAGCACACATTAGGACAGAATAAGAATAGAGCTTATTCTTCGGGAAACAGTTTCAGCAACAGTTGGAAGAACAGCTTCAGCAAAAGCCAAGCAGATAGAGAGAGAAGGAAACTCTCTGGAAGGAAGAGAAGAAAGGCCATTGGAAGGTCTGGGAGATTCCAAGGCAGTACTCATACTGGGAGGTATTCCAAAAGCCAGCAGAGTCCATTGGACTGGATTCAGCCAGAGGAATGGAGTGGCAGAGATAGGAATCACCAGTGGCTACCTGGAAGAGAGAAGACTGCACGTGGAAGGGACTTTCAGACCAAGGCCAGGAGGTATGTGAGAGGAGATCCAATGTCCAGGGATCAAGATTGGAAGGCTGGACATCAGAATTGGATTACATATTGGCCAGGCTATACAGAGAGGAATAATGATAGCAGGAGAGGCTCAGGTATGAACACTGATCCAGACCCTATCTATAATAGAGAATGGCAGCAAGGGAATAAGCATTCTCATGATAGTGCCTTAATGAAAGACTCATCTGTGCCAATGTATGATATTGACCCTATGATTGTTGATGCAGGGGGAAATACAGCAGATGAAACTATTTACATGGACTGTTCTTTATCTAAATGCTATTGCTAGTTTTCTATGAGCAAACACATCAGCCATCACAAAGAAACCTAACTTTGTTCTTTATTTCCACTGCAAACAGCTCTTAAAGCAGGATTTGGGCTCACACAGTAGCAGCCAGCCAGCTAAAGGCTTTCAGCTGGTCCATTGATAGTAATTAGGGCTGCACCTGATTGTGTGTGTGAGCAAGGGAGAATCACTGCTGAGATCGGCGTGGAAAATAAGCAGAAGTTAACCTAACCAGCAAAGTTTATTCTTTACTTTGTGCCTTTGTATTTGGTAATTATTTGCTAAGAAAACATTAGCTAATTGCCTGACAAGCTGAAGGTTGTTTTCTGGTTTACTTTGTGACTTTTTGTTATCCATTTTAAACACTGCAAGCAAGTAACCTCATTTATAGTGCTATCAAGCATACATGTGCTGGGTGAATTAAACCCCATCAATAAAAGAAGTATTTTATTGATCTTACCACTTGGTTTCACAACTCAAATTATTGTCATCAGCTGTGTTGGGAGTGAATGAACTACAATACCCACAATACCTTGCAAGAATCATATGAATATATGCATCGTCAGGATTGTGTAAGTTCTCACCCTAGGCAGCCGTCTGACAAATGTCAAATAGGAATTACATAAACAGAATACCTCAGCTCAGTTACACATGCAGAACATAGACCATCACCAAACAAGAAATCACAATTTAGAAACAGGAAGACAATAATTAAACTGGGAACCCCAAAAGCCCAACAACACTGTAGAAATAAAACTATAAATTAATTTCCTCTTGTACTAAACAAAGCACAGACGTTAATGATGCATATTTCCCAGAGCTGACATATTTCAGTTAATAAATTCAATAAAGAGATATTTTTCTACCTTTTGTGCATTTTTTTTCAGTTGCAATTTCTCCAGCCACTTTCTTCTGGTTTCTTCATGTCTTCTGCTAACTCTCCACCGTCTGTTGTCCATTTGTCTTTTCTTCACGCTTTTCGTTTTTTTCCATTCTCTCTCTACATCTGCTTTAACATACTAATCTTTCTCCTTTTGCTCTTTCCTCATTCTTATTTCATCCACTCAAATTTTACCCCTCCATCCTCAATCCCCACTTACTCTCCCAATATCCGGCCAATTGTAGATTTGTCTTCCTTCCCACACAAAATATTTTTCACTCTCCCAGCTCTATCCCATTCTAAATCCTCCCCCAACATCAGCTCCCTTCTAGTTCCAACCCCACCCAGCATCCGCTCCCTTCTAGTCCACGCATCAGCCCATTTCCAGTCCTAGCCTCCCATAAGCCCATTTCTAGTCCTATCCTAGCCCCACCATCAGCCCATTTCCAGTCCTAGCTCCCCCATCCGAGTCCCTCCATCAGCTCATTTCCAATCCCAGCCCCCCATCAGCCCATTTCTACTCCTTTCCTAGCCCCACCATCAGCCCATGTCAAATCCTAGCTCCCCTCCATTCAGCCCATTTCCAATCCAAGCCCCCCATGAGCCTACTTCCAGTTCTAACCCCCCATGAGTCCATTTCAATGAAAGCCCCCCCCAACAGCCCATTTCCAGTCCTATCCTAGCCCTCCATCAGCCCATTTCCTGTCCTAGCCCCCCTCACTCAGCTCATTACCAGTCCTAAGCCCCCCCCCATCACCCCATTTTGTCTTAGCCCCCCCATAGCCCATTACCAGTCCTAACCCCCATCAGCCCATTTCCAGTCCTAGCCCCCCCATAGCCCATTACCAGTCCTAACCCCCCTATCAGCCCATTTCCAGTCTTAGCTAGCCCATAGCCCATTACCAGTCCTAACCCCCCATCAGCACATTTCCAATCTTAGCCCCCCCATAGCCCATTACCAGTCCTAACCCCCCTCCCCCATCAGCCCACTTCCAGTATTATTCCCCCCGTAGCCCATTAGTAATCCTAACCCCCCATAGCCCATTACCAGTCCTAACCCCCTCCCCCATCAGCCCACTTCCAGTATTATTCCCCCCGTAGCCCATTAGTAGTCCTAACCCCCCATAGCCCATTACCAGTCCTAACCCCCTCCCCCCATCAGCCCACTTCCAGTCTTAGTCCCCCCAATAGCTCATTAGTAGTCCTAACCCCCCCATAGCTCATTACCAGTCCTAACCCCCTCCCCATCAGCCCACTTCCAGTCTTAGTCCCCCCATAGCTCATTAGTAGTCCTAACTCCCCCATAGCTCATTACCAGTCCTAACCCCCTCACCCCCAGCAGCCCACGTCCAGTCTTAGTCCTCCCATAGCTCATTAGTAGTCCTAACCCGGCATAGCCCATTACCAGTCCTAACCCCCTCCCTCCATAAGCCCACTTCCAGTCTTAGTCCCCCCCATAGCCCATTAGTAGTCCTAACCCCCCATAGCCAATTACCTTTCCTACCCCACTCCCCATCAGCCCACTTCCAGTATTATCCCCCCCATAGCCCATTAGTAGTCCTAACCCCGCATAGCCCATTACCAGTCCTAACCCCCTCCCCCATCAGCCAACTTCCAGTATTATTCCCCCCGTAGCCCATTAGTAGTCCTAACCCCCCATAGCCCATTACCCCTCCTAACCCCCTCCCCCATCAGCCCACTTCAAGTCTTAGTCCCCCCCCATAGCTCATTAGTAGTCCTAACTCCCCCATAGCTCATTACCAGTCCTAACCCCCGCCCTCCATAAGCCCACTTCCAGTCTTAGTTCCCCCGTAGCTCATTAGTAGTCCTAACCCCCCATAGCCCATTACCAGTCCTAACCCCCTCCCCCATCATCCCACTTCCAGTATTATTCCCCCCTGTAGCCCATTAGTAGTCCTAACCCCCATAGCTCATTACCAGTCCTAACCCTCTCCCCCCATAAGCCCACTACCAGTCTTAGTCCCCCCCGTAGCTCATTAGTAGTCCTACCCCCCCCCCACCCAGATAGATTAAAAAAAATACCGGCTGCTGCTGCTGCAGCCGTGGCAGCGGCAGAATCAAACGTCAATGCTGTGGGGCCCCGACTGCCCGGCAGAACCTCCCTCGAGCATCAGCTCCTGAGTCCCTCCCAAAGTGCGGGCTTTCAGAGCCGCGAGAGTTTCCCCCCTTCTCGCGGCTCTGTTAATCTCACCGGGGCTGATGGGATTTCCCATCAGCCCTGGCGGGATTAACAGAGCCACGAGAGGTCAGAGAAGCTTTCGCGGCTCTGACCTCTCGCGGTCATTGATGGCTCGTAGATCTGGTGTTCCACTAAGGACTAGGTCTAATATGGCTTCCCCTCTGGTCGGTTCATGAACCAGCTGCTCCAAGAAGCAGTCATTTGTCATCTAGGAACTTTATCTCCCTAGCATGTCCTGCCGTGACACTGACCCAGTCGATACCAGGGTAATTGAAATCACCCATTATTATTACTGCGCTATAACTTTTGTTAGCTTCCTTGATTTCTTTCAGCATTTCATCATCCATTTGTTCATTCTGGCCAGGCGGTCGATAGTACACCCCCACTGCCATCGCCTTCCCCTTTTTACATGGAATTTCAATCCATAGAGATTCTACAGCAAATTTTGTGCTATATATTCTAACTCTCCCATCTTATTTTTTAGACTTCTAGCATTTGCATACAAGCATTTTAGAGAATATATTTTATTCATATTAGTTTGGCTGTTGGTAGACATGGGTAATTTGGGATCTTTAAGCTCTGTCTGCTCCATACTCGAGGGCATTTGGGCTACTTTACTCTTTTTGGAACCTCTCTGCTTTTGGTAGTATCCTTCAAGGATACATTCTTCCGAACCATCCGCTCTTGGGCGACTGTCGGCTTTCCCCTATTATCTAGTTTAAAAGCTGCTCTATCTCCTTTTTAAAGGTTAATGCCAGCAGCCTGGTTCCATCCCGGTTAAGTTGAAGCCCATCCCTTCAGAAGAGCCTCTCCTTTCCCCAGAATGTTCCCCAGTTCCTAACAAATCCAAAACCCTCATCTCTGCACCATTGTCTCATCCACGCATTGAGACTCCGGAGCTCTGCCTGCCTTTTGGGTCCTACACGTGGAACGGGAAGCATTTCGGAGAACGCTACCCTGGAAGTTCTGGATTTCAACTTCCTACCTAAAAGCCTAAATTTAGCCTCCAGAACCTCCCTACCACCTTTTCCTATGTCATTGGTACCGACATGTACCAAGACAGCAGACTCCTCCCCAGCACTATCTAAGACCTTATCTAGGTGGCGCATGAGGTCCGCTACCTTCGCACCAGGCAGGCATGTTACCAGGCGATCCTCAATTAAGGCATTTGCACAGTTTACTGGGCTGTAAACCGTGTAAATGCCTTTCAAAAACCGGGCCCCTAACATTTAACATCCACCTCAATTAGTAAATAAAACCTGTAAATAGAGCATCAGTCTCCTGCCTTATATATGAAGAAGAGAAATCATTGCTGAGTTAATGGCCCAGAGAGCTGATATAAAGAGGCCAGCATGTAGCATATTGTGGTAGCCAGACATAAGCAAGAAAGAGACTAGAGGGGAGGAGCCCAGAAGGTCCCAGTAGAGAGAATAGAAGGACACCAAAAGCAAGCACAGTGGATTGAAGGAGATGTCAGAGCCAGGCTAGACTGCAGAGGGAGCCATGAAGTGATGTACAGGAGCACACCAGATGTTCAGAGGGTGCCATGGGGAGTTTGAGATGCCTGTTATTACACCGTGCCCTGGTACAGTACTTATACTACAGGTCAGACATACCAGGGAACAAAATGGGAATGCTGTGGCTCTAAATTGCATTTTCCTTATTGTGCCGAATAAGTAAAGGAGGAGCTGAGTGTGTCAGTTAATACAAGACAAATGAATGACCCTGAAATGCTGATTAGGTATATCTAGGATGTAGCCTAATGCATGAAACAAGGTTGAAAGACAGTCTTCATTCAGATTACTCTCTTCCCTCTCTTCCAATTGTTCATACAAAGCAATAAGGAGGGAGGTATCACTGACCATGGAAGCAAGCCAAGATACAATGATCCTGTTGATGAAAAGGCAGAAGAGAATCTAGATCTGGACCCCTTCAGCTCATCTTAGGCAGTGTTATAAAGAAGATCTTAAAACCTCAGCTAGGTCAGATTGAATTAGAAATGACTAATTCCCAGCAGAGTGGGATCATAGGCCATTTTCAGAGACTGGTGTTGGGAAATGGCCGCTGTTGGGTGATACTCTGAGGGCACTCAAAATGCATAAGATGCCTGATGATTATGTGATATTTACAAGTAAAGAAAATGAAGTAAGGCTTGTAGCGCTTGGAAATTGGAGACATTAGCTTAGATGAGAAAGAAACTATTTTCCAGACAAAAAGGAAACAGACTTTATTCAGTGCATGGAAGCACTATTAAAAGAGGGGAGGTTTGTGACTCTCAGATTACAGGATCTGAGGCAGCATGTTTTTTTTATCAGATATAGGTCTTGTCAAATGAATCTGATCAATTTCTTTGACTGGGAGAGCTGAGAGCTAGATCAGGATAGAGCTCTGGATGTGATGTGTTTGGATTTTAGCAAGGCATGTCATATGACTTCACATAGGTGATTTATAAGTCGAGTGTCCTTGGTATGAGCTCTAAAGTGACTGGAGGGTGTAAAAGGGTATTGGTAAATGGCATTCACCAGAGGAAATGAGTGCTACTATTGTTGTGCCACAAGGATCAGTCCATGGTCCATTTCTTTTCAATAGTTTTGCAAATGGCATTTCAGAAAGGCTCAAATAAGACAATAGACAATCCCCAAATAAATCAAATGTGTACACAGAAACAATAAAAATCTATAATGAGCAGCAATCTCACTAGAAAGGAAGGGAAACTATCTCAGTACGTAAGTGCCCATCAACTTGGATTTTTATTGGTCTAAAATAAGCTCCCTTGAATCTTTTATCACCAATTTAAAAGTCAAATTTCTATAATCAATTTTTAAATATATAATTATTCAATAATCAATTTTTACATTTGTAAATCTTATGATTGGCAAATGCCATGGAATAATGCCAGTGTATAGTGTTCAGCCATATTGATAACTGGCGTATCTGGGAATGTTAATGTGAGAACGCCAGCATGAATGAAAGATAAACTCCTTAAAGCAGCACCAATGAAACTCTGCCAGCATTGGAGTAGAGTACATAAGATACAATATTTTATGGTCTATCCAACAGATCATTTGGCAAGTGATGTAGTACTAAAAGCCAAGTTGTTGGGCACATAAGTACTGAGGTCTTTTTTCCCTCCTTTCTAGTGTATTGATTTTCTTTGTGTGTAAACATTCAATTTATTTGAGGATTGCCTGTTGCTTTGTTTGATTAATTGATATCCCTTGATTCTGGGTTTTTATATTGAATTTCAGACAGGCTATCAAAAAGGTCTGCCTTTTTGCAGATCATACCAAAATCTGCAACAGGGTACATACTCTGGATGCTATGGAAAACATAAATAAGTATCTAGTCAAGGTCATGGAATGGTCTAGAATTTAGAAGTTAAGATTTAATGCTAAAATAAAATGCAAGTAATTCCAAAAAAGCACTCCAATAGATCCTTATGAAGCTACTCTCAAATGATTTTTTTTGTCAATGGAACCTCAGTGGTAGGGAATATTAATAGAGTTATTCTGCATGACCCTATTCATTCTAATTATCGGTTCTACATGCCTTGCCATAATTGACAGTCTTAAAATTATTTTACTCTTCTTTTTTTTATCCATATAAAAATTCGCACTTATATGCTGCTTAGTGTTCCCATACCAAACAAGTTTCATTGGTTATTCCAACTGCATCAAGGGTTTCTTTCAAAACCAGAGCTCCGTATCAATTTCATTCATGGCATTATTCCCACTATGTATTATACCCCTTTTAAAAACTTCCACCACTCTTCATTGACTTCAGTCATGATATTATTCTCACCATGAGTTACTTCTCAAACAATATACTAGGTCATGTTGTTGCTGTTGTTAAATGCCGTCAAGTTGATGTCGACTCATGGCGACTCTCTGGATAGTTGTCCTAAATTGTGTTTGGACTTCAGTCAAGCAGCTCATTGTTGATAGAGTGGCACCCATAGCTGTTGTTATTGTATTGATCCATCTCATTACTGGCCTTCCTCTTTTATGTTGACCTTCTACCTTGCCAAGTATGATGTCTTTCTCTTATGATCTCTCTCTGCATGATGTGTCCAAAGTATGAAAGTAGAAGTCTTTTCATCTGAGCTTCTAAAGAAAGCTTAGATTTGATCTCCTCTGGTACTGACTGGCTTGTTTTTCAAGCAGTCCATGGTATACACAGTATTCTTCACCAGAATCATAATTCAAAGCCATCAGTTTTTTTCCTGTCTATCTTTTTCACTGTCCAACTTTTGTATCCATATATTGGACAAGTCAAGTCTTTGTATATAAAAGGGACATCTCTGCTCTTAAGAATCTTGTCTAGGTCCTTCATAGCCATTCTGCCAAGAGCAATGCATCATTGGATTTCTTGACTGCTTGTCTTTTCTTTATTGATTGTTGATCCAAGTAGGTTAAAGTTGTCAACTATTTCAATTTCTTCTCCGTCAATGATGAACTTATTGATTTTGCCAGTTGTCAGGATCTTTGTCTTCTTTATGTTAAGGTGCAGGTCAATTTTAAGACTATGGGCCCGATACTGAGGTAGGCAGGCTATGCACCACCATGGCACATAGCCTCCCTGCCGACCACCCTAACCAAGATATTCACTTCCACACCAGCTGAAGTGAATATCTGGGTTAGCCCAGATACCCCAACAGCTGCAGAGACTATATGGGTAGCAGTGATTTTCATTGCTACCCACATAGCCTCTGCGTCTTTAATATAGGCAAGGTTTTTTCTCGCCTATCTTTAAGGTGCAGTGGGCTATGTGGGTAGCAATGAAAATTTCTGCTACCCATGCAGCCCCTTCCTCTGCCCCCACTCTACTCCAGAATGCCCCTAACATGCCCTGATGCTATGCGGACAGCATCCGGGCACGTTAGGGACTTAGCCGGGATATTCGAAGGGTACTACCCATGTAGGTGTCTTCCGAATATCCCGGATAAGGTCCTTACATGAGTAGCTAAGGAAGTTACCCGTGTAAGGGCCTGCGAATATCAGGCCCTATGTTCCTTGATCTCGAGAAGCAAATGTTTCAGATTGTCTTCATTTTCAGCTGGTAATGTGGTATCATCAGCATAGAGAAGGTTGTTGATGAGTCTTCCACCAATCTTTACACCTCAGTTGTGTTAGTACAATCCTGCTTCTCTGATGATTTGTTCTGCATATAAATTAAACAAGTAGGGGGAATGTATGTTGCCTTGTAGTACACTTTGACTGATTTTAAACCATTCTGTTTTACCTTGTTCTGTTCGAACTGTTGCTTCTTGATCAATGTAAAGGTTGTGCAAGAGAACTATAAGGTGTTCTGATATACCCATGCTTCTTAATGTGGCCCAGAGTTTTTCATAATTTATACAATCAAAAGTATTGCTGTAGTCAATAAAATACATATAGATATCCTTTTGGTTTTCTTTTGTCTTTTCAAGGATCCATCTCACATCTGCAATGATGTCTGTTCCTTCGCCCTTTCCTGAACCCTGCTTGCACTTCAGTATGGTTGTAGTCACTGCTGAATGATCTTGCTGGCATGTGGGATCACTACTACTACTACTACTACTACTGCTCATATGTATAGCGCTATATGGCATATGCAGTGCTGTACAGACACATGTAAAAGACTGTCCCTGCTCATCATAACTTACAGTCTAGTCAAGACAGACAACACAACAGCTGAGGACAAGAATACATCTAGGAAATGGAAAGAAAATTAATAGGAAACTAAGTGGATCAGGATCCAAAAGCAGCCTCGAAGAGGTGAGTTTTCAGCCTGAATTTGAAAAGAGCTTGAGATGAAGCCTGACATACAAACTCAGTCAAAAGCCATATTGCTGGGGATCAAGTGGGGATGTATGTCTATGTGATCCTTAAGCTGGTGAAGTACAATCTTTTCTAGTATCTTTTACATGAATAGGAGGCTAGCTATGGGTCTATAGGATGTTGGTTGGTTGATGTCGTTGGTGGTTCCCTTTCTTTTTGGATTGATGAATGACATTTTGAGTTCAGGTAGTATGTATCCTTGGAGTAGAAAGAGCTAGGTGATCTTGTGGACTGTTAGCATGAGTACTTGTTTGGTTATTTTGATCCAGCTGACTGGATATGGGTCAAGAGGTGATGTGGTTGTGTTGATGCTGGTGATTATATCTTTTAGGTGCTTGGGTGTGACTGTTGAGGATGCCTTTCAAGTGTGTTGGGATTTTGACCATTCATGAGGTAGAGTATCTGCAAGGGTGCTTGTTCTATTATTGCTGGGGGAGGTTAGAGTTTGGAAGTAGTCAGTCATCTTTTGCGAGATTAGATTTTTTCCTTCTGTTTGCTGGGAATTATCTTTTGTGAGTGACTTAATTATCTTGAAGAGTTCATGAGGACAGTTGACAGAGTTTTGTATCAGCTTTGTGTAGTATTATTTCTTTGCTTGTAGAGTGGCTGTTTGATATTCTTCATGTTTGGTTTTGTAGGAGGTGAGGTTGTCTGGTGATGTGGAGTTTCTCCACTTCCTCTCAGCGACTCTGAGAGTGCATTTCATGTTTTTTAATTGGTTGCAGATCTATGTCTCTTATGTAGTTGGGGCTTGGGTGGCATTGTTGCTATGTTGGATATGGTTTTGTTCCAGGTTTGCCTAAGGGAGCTGAGGTCCTCTGGGGTAGATTGGAGGTCAGGCAGGATTTTCTCCAGAAAGTCTTATTTTTTGAGGCTTAGGAATCTATGAGTAGTAGGTTCAGAGCTGAATGGATTCCAATTTACTGTGTTGTATGGTATGAGGAAGGAGATTATCTTATGATCAGACCAGGAGACCTCAACGGTAGTGGGGAGTGAGATGGAGGGGTTTTTGACTGTACTTTGTGGCAGGAAGATCAAATCTAGGGTGTTTCCTTTGCCGTCGATAGATTGAAAGATGAGTTGAGTATAGTTCAGGGTTTCCATAGCATCCATAGTGTAGGGGAGGCAAAGTTGAGGTCATCAAGGAGTGTGAGGTAGTTGGTTTGTGATTTGTGATCGCACGCTGCTTCTGTTAATGAGTCAAGTTGGTTAGGGCTGGTGATAGGTGATGGGTAGGCAGGTAAGATGGTTACGTTACCATTTGCTATTGCTATTGTGTCCAGTCCTTTGTCTGAGGTCTTGGTGAGGGTGCAGAAATTGAGGTGTTTTTTAACTAGGATGAATACTCCTCCCCCTCAACGCTGCATCTGTCATGGGTAGAAAAGGTTGTAGTCATGTGGCATCAGCTGGTTCAGTATGACATTGTCTGTCTTGCTAAACCAGGATTCTGTAACACTTGGGATGTCTATGTTGTTGTCCAATTACTACACTAAAAACCTCTTTGTAACTCTCACAGACATCAAATACTACACAAACAAGAGTTACCATGTAACCTTAATTTCCAAAGGGAGTTAATGCCTGCATTGTATCTCTTACTCGATACAAAAACCCTACTTCACTCAACTACTTTTGAATGCTCGGAGGTAATTAAGGAGCCTCAGCTGCAGGGGGGAATAGTGTGATTTATGCACTGCGTCTTTCGACTGTGCTATTGTGTACACACATCTCTTAACCCCTCATATATCATTCACTGGTTCCCGCCTATGTTTTTACAATTTTTAATTGCAATTAAAAGAACTGAAAAACACTTAACTTTCAGCATAGAACCCCCACTTTGAGCAGTCAAAGGAACAAACATATTGTTGCCCAGCAGATGGTCTGTGAGGAGTTGGGTTTTGTTTCTTGCTGACCTGGCATTGACTAGAGTACATTTCAGTGGTGAGGTGTAGCATGAGTAACTGTATGTGGGTGCCTGTGTTTTAATTTGTATGATGTGGTGTGTGGGTCTGGGTTTGCTTTTGGGGATGGTGGGGGTGGTAGGATGAGTGAGTATGAGTGAATGATGGGCAAGAAGATGAAGGCTGGAGTGAGAGCTGTGGCGGTAGTGAGGAGTGAGGTGAAGCAGAGAGCTACAAGGATGGCTAGGGAAGACATAACTGAGGTGGAAGTTTACTGTGGTGTTTAGCCAGAGGTCTGATGAGTTGCTCTGTTCTGGGTGTTGGTGGGATCTTACTGGCTGGAGGTGTTGTTGTGAGGTGCTGACATAGGTCCCAGCAAGTCAGCTCCAGGTTTTGTCTTTGTTGATATTATAGAGCAGAGGTTCCCAACTCCAGTCCTGGAGGGCCAAACACCATTCGGGTTTTCAGGCTGTCCCTAATGAATATGCATGAGATACATTTGAATACAATGGGGGCAGTGCATGCAAATGCATCTCATGCATATTTATTAGGGACAACCTGAAAACCTGAATGGTGTTTGGCCCTCCAGGACTGGAGTTGGGAACCTCTGTTATAGAGCTTTTTCATTGTTGACTTCCACAGATGTAGTCAAATTGATTTTTGTACAAGCCATTGGATGAAGTCCATGTATGCAGTCACTGTTTGCACTGCTGGAAGAAGGTGTTTGGGATAAATAGACTGTTGGTTTTGCAGAATTCCATTAGTCTTTCTCCAGCTTCATTTCTGTTCCAAGTCCATATTTTCCAAACACTTTACCTTCTTCTAAGGGAGCAGTATAGGATGATGATAGTCTTCTATGCACAAAAGAAGAATTAGACCTGGTCATGACCATATTTGATTAACTTAAAGTGGCCTTAAAGGTGACAATAAAAAAACAGAATCATGTTTGAGTGGAATAATCCATAGCTATTGCCTCCATAGGAAACACTTGTGAAACCTCAATTGGATTAATGAATGCATTTCTGGAGAATGCACTTTTGAAAGGATATAAATGCAATGGATTCCATCCAGAGGGCAGATACTGAAATAGTTGATGGTTCTTATCTTAAAATATATGGAGAATAACTTATAGATCAAACATGTATACCCTGGAAGAGTGGCAGGAAAGTGGAGATGTGATTGAGAAATTTATATAATTCCAAGATAAAAATACACAGAAGTTAGGCCTCTTTCAAAGGAAAGGAAGTTTTGGAATGAGAATGAGAGTGACAAAGAGTAGAATAAGCAGTAATCTAAGGAAATATTATTTATGGAAAGAGCAGTGGATGCATGGAACTGCCTCCCAGTGAGGATGGCAGAGTCAAGGGCAGTATCAGAATTCAAGAAAGCATTGGAGAGGCACCAACTATATCTGAAGGAGAAGAAGGGGTTATAGATAACGGACTGTTGGTTTGCTTGGAGAGACTGGATAGGCTATATCGTCTTTTTCTGCCATAATTTTCTGTGTTTCTATGAGCAGTTTCTTCACAAAAGCAGAATTCTGGAGGAAGATAGTATTGCTATAGAACTTCACTAATTAGGAAACAGTCATTGGCTGAGAATTTGATAAGAGGACAGGTTAAAGCACATGAACAAAGGTTTGTTCCAGCAGAGGTCAGGCGAGCTTGTAAGATATGACTTTACTATGAACAGAGGACAATAATTAGCTGTCTGTGGGTGAAAAGCTGACAGGAAGACAGAGTAAGATACTTGTGCAGTAGTATGTCCTAAGAAACATTAGACAAGTTGGAAGTTATAATTTTATAGCCTATTTGAGAGGCCCATGGAGCATATAGTACCGTAAGCCCATATTTCTGATTGTAGAAGTCCAAAGTGAAGTATCCAACTAAATTTGTGAATAAAGCATATACATAATAAACCACAAATATGGAGAGGGGAAGACACTGCTGAGTTCTTGATCCAGAGAGCTCTCCTAATGGGAACAGCTTCTGACAGCTGTTATTCCTCCCTAAATGGTAATAGAAAGAAAGGCACTATATGGGAGACATAATAATGTTGTGGTGTCAGTAGATGGCAGCACCACAAAATTATGATACAGACAGGAAGGAGAGTTATTTTTCCATCTCTGCAAGAGGAAGGGAAGCAGCCTCAAACTGTACATTCTTGTTCCTCCTAAGAAGGTGTGGGGAGAGAAAAAAGCCAGTGAGTAAAGTGAGATAATTGAAGTTTCCTATCAAGAAGCAGTGTGGAGAGATCCTGGGATACCACATGTTGTATTTCTTCCTTCAGAAGACAAAGGAGCCAAGGAATGAGAACAAGTAATGAAAAAAGGAGCATGGAAAGAATATAGAGATCAGGGAATTGTAGCTTGCTTGTTATGAGTAATCAGAGTACTAGACCTCCATGGCAAAAGTTAAACACTTTGAGAGGACCAGAAACCTTGTCACAAGTTTCATGCCAAACTATTGGCCTTTCCTCTGTAGAATTAAAAGGAATAAGGGAATGCTGATATTTAAAACTGTCAGTTGCTATGCTTTGGACTCATATAAAAGAAACTGTCTGTAATATGTAATTACCTGCTTTTACACACAAGTAAGTAAATTTCTCTATCATGCCTTTTCGGGGTGGAACTACCCTAGAAATGGCATAAGCGGATACACACCTAGGATTGTTCTAGCTGGGTTCCCAATTGCGATGTGCACAGGGGAGAATTTAGGTGGGTTATTTAGTTTATTTCAGGCTACTCTTTTAGAGCAAAAAGGTTTCTTACCTTTCGGCTTCCATATCTAATAGACTAGTTGCCAGGAGGTGAAGAGTCTTATACCTACATAGGTGTATCCTGAGGAACCAGCCAGATCTCAGGAAAAAGTAAAAATAGGGTCCTCGCAGAAGAGGGAGAAACTGGGATTTACCTTGAGTGCTCATCTGGACAGGAGAGTCCAGGACAACTTAAAGAGTGTGAGATGGGGAGCTTTTCCCTAGGATCTGAATCCCATTGCCAATTATTGTAAGAAGTCCACAGGTATGGGACTGGAGCCGAGCTGCAAGATGGAACCCAGATGGAGTTACTAAAGCTGTGTGAAGAAGAAAATAGTCTTCTAAGAAAACTGAAGAAGAGTATAAAGTATGGAAAATGGGGAGAAAGTGAACCTGGAATGAATGGAGAATCTGGCAGGAGAATTGAAGAGGAAACTGTTTAATCAGCTCGCCCATTTAAAGAACTGGATAGTACTGGAATGTCTTCAAAGAAGGTGCTGTTCCATATTCAGTGGGCTCCCAAGTTGTTCAGTAAAGTTAGAGTTTCAGTTATACAGTGCATGCTACAGCATGCTACAAACTTATTCCTTAACATCTCTACCATCAAGAAGAGTGCCATTAAAGTGTGAATAATAAGTAGATAGTAGTGTAGAGCTTTAGAGAAGAGTCTCCCCCAATGCATTCTGAACCCAAAAATACAACATCTATTCTGTAGCCCAATGAATCTACCTCTGCAAACAGTGAGTTCTCCATGGTCCCAGTTGCACTGGAACGTTCAACAGAGAAATTTGTCCACTTGGAGAAGAACTTCTGCATGAATGTTTTTGTGACCTGGATAGCCTGAGGGCTACACAAAATGTCATCCAATATAGGAGCCCCATCAGTGAAGATGTTCTAGTTATTTTCATTGGTTTCCAACTTTTGTGAGCATTTTTATGAATAATTCAGAGTTTCTGTGAAGTTCAGGATTTTTCATGCAAAAAAGTAACATAATAAAATAATAAATGACTGCAGATAAAGACCAGTATGGTCCATCTAGTCTGCCCAGGAAGGTGGCAAGAGTAGGTGCACCCGCCACTCCGTGCAGGTCACCCCTCCCCATATCTTTGTTTTCAACATCAGTTACATAGAACCGTCACATATAACAGTCCTACTAATCTAAGCACACCCCATCTCTACTCTTCTTCCCCCACTACATCCCATCACCCTACCCTCCCCCCCGTCCTCTTGTAGTGTACATAAATTTTACATATATACCTTAATACAGAAAAAAAAAGAAATTAAACAGCCAACTTACATCCACAATTGCCATACATTTAGTTTTGCCAGCGCCGCAAACTCATCAAGGTAACGCCATTTATTTTTTACTGAACTTATGCAGTCATTACCACTATCTTGCGCTTCTTGGAATTTTTTTGGATTTCTCTGACTCATCAACTTATCCTGTACTTTCTCATATTTAACATATAGACATATTGAATTCCACCAATATAGACCATCTAGCTTGGATGAGTCCTTCCAACAGTTCACTATCATTTTGATAGCTATAGCCGTCATAAAGTTGAATAGGTGCATTTTATCTTTTGATAAAGGTAGTATACTATCTTTAGAGCGCAGGATGATTGTCTTCCAAGATAACTGTCCTTTAAAGCATAACACTTTTTGTACCTTATCCCATACTTGTGTCCAGAAGCTCTGAACATGTGGGCAGCAAAACATGTGCTTTAGAGTGCCCGGGAGTTCACCACAAGACCAACATTTGTTACCGACTTTTGGATCCCATTTAGTGAACCTCACAGGAGTAATAAAAGCCTGGTGAGTTAAGAAAAACAATGTTTGGGTTATCGAAGCCCCTCTTGATACTCTATTCACCTGGTCCCAAATCCCCTCCCACATTCCCTGTGAGGTAGACATCCCCAAGTCATTATCCCGTGTTTTTTCTAATCCCAACAGTCGAGGGGAAGCCCCGTCTCTTAATGTGGCATAAAAACTTGAACTTACACCTTTCTCATTTGAGCATGCTTCCACTACTTTTTGCAACTGCCACTCTGGTGATAAGTTCTTGACTACAGTTTTTGCTTTGGTAACGCAATGCATTAACTGAATCCACTGATATTGGCACAAAGTGGGCAGATTAAACTCACGCTGCAACTCATCAAAGGATTTCCATGCCTGGGAACTGACCAACTGGCCTAGTGTCCATATTCCCTTGCTTTGCCACGTTTTCCAGGAGATTACTTTTTGATCAATTTTAAATTGAGTGTTATACCATAAGGGCATTAGCAGCGAAGGGGGAACTTTATTCCCCAATCCTTGTTCTAAAACCAGATACGCCTCTTGCGTTGCAAGTATTGTTCGCCCTGCCGCAAAAGTGCCTGGTAACTTCATTCCTATTAATAGGGATAAAGGAATAGGAGCGACTATTCATTCCTCAAATTTTAGCCAAATTGGTTTCTCCTCATTGCACTCTGAGGTAGTCCACATCGCCCCTTGTTTAAGCCTGAAAGCTTGGTGATAGTTTTTGAAATCTGGGAGTTGGACCCCTCCCGTACTTTTCTTCGCTTTTAATTTCCTGGTTGCTACTCTAGGGGGTTCGCCCTGCCACAGGAAGTTAACAATTATCCACTCTAACGAATTATAAAAATTAGGTGGCAATGACAATGGAAGCATCTCTAAGATATAATTGATCTTTGGTGCCAGGACCATTTTTATTGACTCGAGTCTTCCCCACCATGATAAATGTAAGGGTGACCGTTGCACCGTAAATGATTGCACCATTTCTTGTAAGAGTTTTGTATTTATCTTTATGGTCTCATCCAAATTACAACTATATCTCACTCCCAAATATTTAAATGCATCCTGGGCCCAAACGAACGAGAAGGGTTCAATCATTGCCTTGAATGTCCATTTGTTCATTGGGAATGCAATGGACTTCGACCAGTTTATCTTATACCCTGATAGATGAGAATAAATAAAATGTACATATGTAAATTATTCTCCCCCTAGATAAGAAGTAGATAAGTTTCTGTGTGCAGTGCTTACACTATGAATCTATCTGTACAGAATGAAAAATTTTACTGTCTTGATTCGGCAGCTTTCTCTATGTAATCTTACCTGCTTCTGATCACTGGAAGGAGCGGTATACAAATGCTTGTTAAATAAATAAAATAAATAATTTTCTGTTAGAATTTCCATGATTGAAGAGGGGTGAATGAATAATAAAAGGTCATCGGCATATGCAGAGATTTTAACCTGCAAGTCATCTATCTCCACGCCACGGATCCCCTTGGAATGACGAATCAAAAGGGCTAGTGGTTCTAATGCAATATTGAATAGCAACAGAGATAATGGGCAGCCTTGCCTAGTGCCCCTGTGAAGGGACAAGGGGGATGAAAGTGTTCTATTTGCGGAAATACAGGCTGTGGGTTCAGTATATAGTATCTTAATTAGGCAGATGAATTTGTTCCAGAAGCCAACCCAATGTAATACCTGACTCAAAAAAGCCCACTCTAGCCGATCAAAAGCTTTCTCTGCGTCTAAGGACAGGCTCACCAAAGGTACATCTTTATACTCTGCTACAGAAATAAGGTCTAGTAAGAGTCGCGCGTTATCAGATGTTGATTAACCAGCAATGAACCCACATTGGTCAGGGTGGATCAAATAAGGAGTAAAGTTTGCTAGTCTCCTGGCCAAAACTGAGGAATACAACTTATAATCGGAGTTTAATAAGGAAATTGGTTGATAATTCTCCACTCTATGTGGGTCCCTACAAGGTTTTTCTAATACGATAATTATGGCTTCATTAAAGGAGCCTACTGCTGGCAGCTGGCTATCAAGGAGGTTGAAATATTCCAACATATAAGGAATTAATTCATCCCCGAATATCTGGTAAAATTCAGAGGGGATTCCGTCTGGCCCGGTCGCTTTTCCCTTAGCCACTGTTTTAGCACTTCCAGAATTTCACTAGCTGTAATTTTTTTATCCAACTCTACTACTTGTTGGGGAGTGAAGGTTAGGTGTGGCACCTGCACTGTCAGTGCCTGAAAATCATCCAAACCAGACTTATTCTCAGATCTATATAGATTCTCATAAAAGGAACGAAAGGCCTCAGCGATTTCCGAGCTTTTAGTTAATGCCTCCTGACTCTCTCCCTTTATAACCTCAATTCTAGACTTCGCAGCCCGGGGTTTTAGAGTATTTGCTAATAGGCTATCGGCTTTGGTTTTTTCCACGTAATATTTAGACTGTTGGAGCCCTAGTGCTTGCTCTGCTTCCTCACTTAATATATGGTTATATTGGTATCTCAACCTTTATAGGTGCAGCAATATACCCATCTCAGCTCTAGACACTAACAGCCTTTCCCCAGCCTTGATTTGAGCATCCAGGGCAGGTAATTTAGCCTTCTTTTCTCGGTCCACCTTGATTGTATAACTTGTTATTTTGGCTCGGATGAAAGCTTTAAACGCCTCCCACCAGGCCCAACCGGCAGTGTCTCCCGGAAGATTTCTATCAAAGTACTTCTTGATACTCTGCTTTGCATAATCATAAAACAATCTATCCTCCAGGAGGGTTCTTCTAAAATAGAATCTTGGCCTAGGGTCCCTTTTTTCTCCATTTTATAAAGTGAAGGTGATAGCCGCATGATTCGAGATTTGCATGGGACATATATCTGCACTTTCAACAGACGGAATTAATGTTTTTGAAATAAGAAAATAATCTATATGAGAATGTGATCCATGTGGAAGGGAAAAGAAGGAGTACTCTCTTTCCGTGGGGTGTTTTAAATGCCATATTTCAGAAAACCCTACCTCGTACATGATTGGAAGAACCACCGACGTGGCATGATGATGCCTATGAGACCTAAATGGATTACAGTCTAACAAGGGGTCCAACACTAAATTAAAGTCCCCCGCCAATACAGTTTCATGAGTTGATAAAACTTGGACTTCCTTCGCGATCTTCTGGAAAAACGCTACATCATCGCAATTAGGGGCGTATATATTTATTAAAGTTAACATTTTGCCATTTAATTGTAATACGACTGATGCCCATCTACCCTCCAAGTCAGCGTGAGATTGCTCTACCACCGGGGCTAAATTTTTCATGACCAAAATTATGACTTCATTTTTCTTCTGTAAGGCTGCTGAATGAGATACAAGCACATAATGTCCCAGACCCAGTTTTTTGGCTTCCAAGGAAGGAAGACGCATCTCCTGAATCATAACTACTTCAGCATGTTATTTTACAATATAACAGGATCTTTTTCCGCTTAATTGGATTATTTATGCCCTTCACATTCAGAGAAACAAATTTAAGTGAACACATGGGGCAAGGTACATTTATATGACAACAACGAGGCTGCTGGCCTACTTAACTTCCATTGGCTATTTACTAATTTATTGTACAAACTCCCAAATAATAACCCACAAGGAGACAAAATTCTTCCCCACTTGGGGAAACTACCTGGGTGAACCAACATTTCAAGACACCCACCCAATTCTCTACCATGCCCACCCAACAAAAAAAATAAAGATATATGCCCCCATTTTACCCCCTTATATTATATATCCAACCTTCTGGATCCCTCCCTTAAGAACAACTATTAAAATTTCAAGCCTTGCTTACCATTACATCTTAACCACTGGGCCACCATACTCCAACTGACCATCACTAAATTTAAACAACCTGATCAGCACTATACAGCATTATCAATTCTAACACACACTTCTTTAGTAGTCCAAATAAGCAACAATCAACCCATTACAGAAGCTTTATTTTCCTCTATAAAGGCCCGCAGCAATTCCGGATCTTCAAAAGTGCGTGTTTGGTTGTGTAGGGTGACCCGGAGTCTTGCCGGTGTGAAAAGACCATAGCGGGCCTGCAGTAGCTGCAATCTCGGACGGAATGCCAGCAATAATTTCCTTCTTTCAACTGTTGCCTTGTGAAAATCCGGGTAAAACGCAACACTCTGACCCTCGAACTTGATAGGCATCAGCGCTCTTGCCGCCGATAAAATCTGCACCACTTGAGAATGCCTTAAGATACACATGATGATTGGGCGCGGCTTCTGACCTTTGGGCCTGGATGCGTTGTGTGATGCAGCGGACCCTCCTTTGGAGAGAAAAACAGTTCTGGATTCTGAAAGAAAAAGAAGTTGCCTGCAATATCCAGAGGATCCACCTAGAGGGAGCAGGAGAGTCAGGACAGAGACCACAGAACCACGCCTCTGTGGGCAGGACTTATGTTCCAAAAGCTCACATTTAAGGGGAGGCAAGCAAGAGTCAGGGGGAAGCTCATATGCTGGGAGCTTACCTGCAAAAAGCTCAGCTGCTAGAATCTCATCTGCCTGGAGATCCACTACTGGGGAAGCAGTGGAAGGATTACCTTCCTCAGCTGGGAGAGAACAAGCGGGAGCCTGTTCCAGAGAGAGATTGAGGACATGCTATGAAGGTACCAGAGCAAGATTGGGATCTAGTCCAAAAGCAAACCTGAGCAAAAAGACAGGCTGGGAGAGGAGAACCAGTCCTGTAAGCCAAAGGCTAGGCCGAGAAAGCCAAAGCCAAACCAGACCGGGCCCTGAAACCCACAGGAGGGCAGGCCTCAAAAGCCTGAGGAGGAAAGACTGGGAGAGCCGAAGGAGAATACCTGAGAGCACTGATACGGAAGGCAGCAGCCAAGGTAGGCCTCCTGTATCGCCCCAGAGAATCAAAAGAAAATCCAGAGGTAAAGCTTTTAATCTTTGCTACTGTTTTCCTAAAGCCAAGTTAAGAGAAGAACCTTGGGAGGGAGAGTCTCCTTACCTAAAGCACAAGTCAAAGCCAAAGTTAAAAGACACTTTGAGCAAGGACAGAACTTTTAGAGGAAAGCATTATAAAGAAAATGTTTTTAAACCTCTAGAGGAAGAGATGCCATCATGGTATTCCACCACACAGAACCGTAGGCCCAAACAAACTGCTAAGTCCTGGGAAGCAGTAAGCCAAACCCACATAAAGGACACCTATCTTGACTCTTCAGAACAGTCAGAGGAGGCCATGCAGGTGGAATCCGTACATGAAGATCTTGATAGCCCTATGGAATGTGCATACTGTGCCGTGAGTGATATAGAGTCACTCCAGAGCTCTCTGGAGTGAATGAAGCAATATAGTTTTGGTAGCTTTTATGCTGTGAAGTTAACAGTTTCTGGTTGTTTTTCTTGTGCTTACAAAAGCTGCTGTAAGGACTTGTTTTGCTACGTCTGCCAATGTGTTTATCCTATGTTCTGAACCCTTAGTGCAAAAAGGGAAAATAAAGCCTTTTTCTTTTTCCCTCCACTTTTGTGCAAGACTGTATTCTCTTTGGGAGTTGGCAATGAGGCCGGCACAAGACACTGGCCCTTGACCCTCGCACCTGGCCAATCCCAATCACAAACATCTTAGTGGCCCCGGGCCCAGCCCTTCGGTGGAAAAACTACGCCGCCACCAGGGGGGGGCTGGCGCCGCGGCAGGGCAACAGTTGGTATCCGATGTGCTCGTTCGATCTCAAACGGCAGATCAAAAACTACCCTCAGCAGCTTTGGGATTGTTGTTGCCAGGAATGCTTTCATGTTTGTCCCTTCAGCTTCCTCCGGGATACCTATAATACGAATGTTGTTTCTTCTGGTACGGTTATTTATGTCTTCCAGGCTCCGTTCCAAGTTCATGATCCATTTGCTATTACCACCGACCTGCTTGAAATGCTCTTCATGAACGCAGATTTTAATCTCTAGACCGTTCATCATCTCCGTGAGCGCAGTGACATGCTCTTTCATCTATTTCAGTTCTGTGATATCCGCTTGAACATCATAGAGAGTTTTACCGTTTGTAGCCACCATCTCTCGCACTGCCTGGATTTCATCTAATAATTCCTGCATTCCCATCGGGCCCTCCCGTGCGTTCACTGCCTTTGGGAGAGAGGGCGAATCAGGTTTTGCCCTTTTAACTCCAGTATTTGTGCCTGTATTGTAGCCCAACTTTGTGGGCTTGCCGGTAGACATTTTCTGCAAAGCTTGCTGCGAATAGAGAAGAAGGACTGTCCAGTATATGCGGGGGGATTCAGGATTACTTTCCAGGAAGTTGGCGAGGCTAAGAATTAAGCAGCCATCTTAGATCCTGCTGGCTCCACCCACATTCTTATAAAGCTTTAATATTGGTATGGCAAGATCCTTCTTCACTAAAAGTACCTGAAGTAAGGACATGATCCTTTATATATGAGATCAGCGTAAGATCGAAAGGAATCTATCATTGGTATTGGTCTAGCAGGGGAGACATTGTAAATTGTGGCTCTGGCTCAAAAGGGAAAACCCTACCAGCTTAAAAGGCCTTACAGGCCCAGGAGTAGCAACTTGGTCAAGCAGTGTCACTAGAGTCACATGGTCCAAATCCTTTTGTCTAGTTACTGAGCATGGATGGAAACCACGTTGTTTATTTATTTATTTATTCATATACCACATTCCTCACAACATACCAAAAGTAAAAACATTTTAAGAAATAAAAAACAAAAGAATGTAATGAATAATGAGTCCTGGGCAATATTAATGCAATCTCTGCATTGGGGTTTAGGCGAGAGACTTGTTGTAGTAACACAGATTCATGTTTGCATTTCACTCTAAGTATTTAAAGAGATAGCTCGAAAAATTGTTGAAGGTACTGAAAATGATGGATAAATAGTAAACTTCTTGAAATGTGAGCATTTTAACTGCTAATAAAGGTGTTTAGAACTTTCTAATGACATAGCGCCCAATTCTGAGATGCGGGTCCTGACCTGATCCCTGCTCTGGCTCTCCCCACATGTCCAGAGCAGCAGGACAGGGAGGCCAAAGGGGGGCAGGAGGTGACGGGATCTGGGCAGAGAAGGAGCGGGCCAGCCTGGCAGGACGTACATGGCCAATTCAGGTCACAGCCCTGTACGTCCTGCTAGGTCAAAGGGGACATGCTGCTTATTCCACTTTGAAGGTGGAATAAGCAGCACCAACCAGGTGATTGGGCCCAGGGCCGGGGGTCGGATTTGGGGGAGTCCCCACTGCATGATCCAGGCCCCAGCTGGCCAGTCATGGGTCAAGCGGTGGGGAAAAGGAGGGTTGAGCAGCGGCAGTCAAGGGAGCCTGCGGGGAATATGTCCTCTCAGGCAGGCAAGGGCACGCCGGGCCGTCCTCAGGCCCGATTCCATGTACCATGGGAACATTTTGTTCCCGCAGTCCAGAATCAGGTCCTAACAGGTCCATCCTGCATGGAGACATCCGGATGGTCTAGATGTGTCCCTTTTTGGATCAGGCTCCACGTCAATGTAAGAATACCTAGGTCTCAGGAGAGTTTGGAATGTTGAGGGGTTTGAGTGGATAGTCAGTTGGGGTGTGAATGTAGTGTTAAATGGAAGTGTGTTAGCTTGCTAGGCCTCTGGGGATGTGAATGGGTGAAAGATTGTGGGTTTTAAAATGTCTTTGAGTGAGGCTGAATAGAGCACAAGTGGTTTGAAAGGTTTAGATATTATTTTTTATAGTTTTTTTAATTGAGTTGCAGGTGATGAGGATAGGATAGGAACAGGAGGCTTGTCCCCTTGGGTTCAAAGGTGGTGTCTTTGCTGGCGGAGTTTAATTCTTGAACAATTGAGAAAGTTGTAATAATAGAAAAAACATAATTTTGATTTTGTTTCTGTGGATTTGATTGTGAGGCAGGAATTGGAACCAGCTTGAAGACCGTGGAGACTGAGACATTTTAGAAAAATTGGTGATCTCAGGAATTTAATTACTTGGCAATTGAAGGTTAAGTGAAAAGATTTTCTTCTGTTTTTTTTTTTTTTTTTTTCCACAAGATTCCTGCTAAAAGGGGAATGGAATGTTGAGAATACTGCCATACAGTTTTAAGCTGTGCTTAGGAGAAGGTTGTGTATAGGAAAACCCTATGATTTAGTGAAGACATTATAGAAAAGGTGTTCAGAAAAGGAGGAAGTTGTTTTTTATAGGTTTTGAATGTGTGTGGCTGGGTTGGAATTCTGGTTGTGACTAAGAAAAGGAGTGGAACCTTGGTTGTGTGGCAGTGGTTGGAGGTTAAAAGTTTTACTGTTGACACCATAGCCCAGGTTTATGTGAGGTTTTGGTTCTATTAGTATGCCAGAGGTTAGAGCGTGTGGGATTGATCGGAAGCTTGTGATTTGACTGAAAGCTGAATGTAGGTGAATGTGAGTGTGTGGAAAGGGATTTGTTTTTTTTAGTATCTCTTTTCTTTACAAGAGATTCTTGCAAGCTTGCAATCTTTATTGATATATTTTTGGGCAACAGTGAAATCATAGATATATGAAGAGATCTAGGGTAAGAAATATATTTATTAGTAATTAAGGTATTTAGTAAAGATATGCTGCAAAAGCTTGAAGTAAAGAAGAAAGAAGAATTCAAGTCAAAAGAAGCAGCTGCTGTCTGGGTTGTTCTGGACCACATCCTGGAAGACATCAGATGGATATTTAGCTACCAACACTAAATATAAATGGTTTATATCTGAGCTCAAATATCTTTTAAATGTTTCCAAATATATACTTGTCCTAAATGTTTTATTCTATTCCTATAACCAGAAATAATTTTAAGTGTTGAACACTGGCATCTCAGCTGATGCTCATATTTTTAATTAGTCTTTTGGGAAATTCTGTGTTCTTTATCCTATATTGTAAACTCACTATGAACATTACTGAGACAACAATGTAGCACAGTATGGAACACAACAGGGCAAGTGGTGTATGGAGGTCACAGGTACTTTATTGAGTGAACAAATCCCTACGCGTTTCAGCAAACGCCTTCTTCAGGGTGTACACATCCTCAAAAAATAAAAACTGTTACAAATAATATTAAAACCAATGAACCAAACAAACATATTGCAAAACAATAATACATAAATGAATGAATAACAATAAAAACTTAAAAATGGTAATGACAATAATTAAAACTCATATAAAAGATAAAACTTAAGGCAGAACACATATAAAAGTACCGAATCTTATTGCTTTGGATGAAAAAAGACAATATATAGTCCTGATCTTGGGATAATAGAAATGAGGAGGAACAAAATGTTTGAGCCATTCTTAATAAACTACAGTTCATACTTACAATGGCACTTTGTGTAAAATCTGAAGTAAAGAAAGAACTCAATCCAATAGTGAATCACTTAATGCCACATCGGTAAAAACTGAGGAGACACCATGAAGTTGTAAACTGCCACATTATTTTCAAGGGGAGTGCTCTACTGAGCTTCCTATGCAAAATATAAATAATGGGAAAGTAGAGGAGGTGACTATCAATTATCCTAATAAATTCAAGGAACTATATCCATTTCAGCCGTACCTTTAAAAGAAATGGCAACCAATAAATGGTCATAGTATTGTAATCTTTTGAGGATCAAGGCATGGTAGTCAGAGCCAGAAAGTGTGGGGACTATAAAATGTAAGAAGTACAAACCACAGAGGAGACACCGTAATATTGTAAACTGTCGCTTTGTTTTCAAGAGGAGTGCCCTACTGAGCTTCTAGCGATTGTAGAAAGCTTCTATTGCAGTGGTTTCCAAACCTTTCCTGGGGGATCCTCAGACAGTTAGGTTTTCAGGATATCCACAATGAGAAGGCTGCGAGCCTTTGTGCGCGCGGCCGGATGTAACCGGGGGGGGGGGGTGGCTGGTCGCGTGTGCCCGGCTTGACTGCGGCGTGGGGAGCTGTTAGGGTGAGACGTAAGGCGTCTCGCAGTCTCATTGGCTCCCGTGGTCCGAGGGAAGGCGCGGGAGCCAATGGGAGATAGAGGAGGGTCCTGAAAGGGGGGGCAGAGTGTGGATGCGGCGTGGCTCCTGACTTCTGGGGTCGGAGCCGGAGGCGTCAGTCGTCCCGCCCACCCTCCCTTGTTGGGGGTTGTTACAGGCTTTGGGGGTGTGCTGGGGTGTTGCAGCTGGAGGAGGTGGCAGGATCCCGGACGTTTCCAGGGTCCGGAGCCAGAGGCAATCAGTAGGGCGGGGGTGGGGTACCCCCGACCCGGACAATCCCTCGGGTTTTTGCTAATAATATGGCGAAGCCGGAAGAGGGAGGCATATGCAAAATAGCCGAGGCCTAGACCCGGCGGAAGCGGAAACGGCGTCACCTTGCTACTCACATGGCTGGTGAGGGCTCGATCTGCTGGGGGGGGGGGGCAATTATGATGTGGTTTGGAATCTTGTTTGGTTATTGTTAAAAGGTTAATAAAGCTGTGACCAGTTTAATTCCCAAAAGGTGTTGTGGTGTAGCATTGAAAAAGAAAAAGGGGAAGGTGAAAGGAGGAAAAAGGGGGGAGGGGGGCCGGAAGCGACTTGTCCGCCGTACCCTGTTATGAATATGCAGGAGGTAAATTTGTAAGCAGTGGAGGCAGTGTATGTAAATCTCTCTCATGAATATTCATAGTGGATATCTTGGAAACCCGACTGGCTGCAGAGCCCCCAGGACAAGGTTGGGTATTTACAACATGGAGATGCACAGAGATTCAAAGGGGGCATGACTTGTGCATGGCTTGAGGAGCCCAAACATCTTCACATGAAAACATGGAGGAGTAGAACAGTGAGGTGCGAACTAGGGAAGCCAGGTTCTGGTACCATTGACTTTTTTTTTGATCTTAAGAAAGTCACTTAACCCTCCATTGCCTCAGGTACAAAATTATATTGCAAACCTTTGGGAGCAGATAAAGACCTAACATACCTGAATATAAATCACCTTGAACTTCTGAGAAATGCTTGCACTAAATTCAATTATCTTTTCCTAGACCACCAGAGAATCTCCTGGTAAAAGTCAAGGAGGGTCAGGTGGGATGCGATTCTGTTGAGAGGTATTAAGGGTCATGTGAGATGTGATTGTGTTGGGAGGTATTAATGTGTGTGTGTGTGTGTGTGTTTGGGGGGGGAGCTTTCTTATGATTATGTCAAATGGTATTGGGGTGGGAGTTGGTCATCAGGGTGTCAGGGTGGTATGGCTTGTGTCAGGATGGTCAGATGTCTAGGAGGGCTCCATCAGCCTTTATTCATGCACTTTGCCTGAGATCCTACAACTAACTTGGGAGCTGGCATTTGGGCACACTTTGGGACAGATGCAAAAGCCAGTGTGCAAATTTGTTATTATAAAGGTTGCTTCCCTTTGTGAAATTGGAAGCCCGAGTCCATTTTGGAGGCATGCATAAGCCACACCTAAACCATGCCCCACCACACTTCCTTGAAATCTCTGTGTGACATGGGTCTCCATGGGCCACCAATGGATTTCTGAAATCATATCTACATATGGATGCAATCTATGCTTGTAAATGCCACTATTTATATGTAGAGTTGCTTTTAAAATGATCTCCTAAATGTCACGGAGGAAGTACAGAGAAAACAAAGGCATTAGCTTTCCTTTCACTGTAAGGGTGTAGTCTGTTTTGATTCAGCAAAGGGTTTTATGATCTGCAGAAGCTAGGAAGAATATTCTGAATGCTGTAAGAAAATTATTTCTTTATTTTGAGGAAGGAAACCAATATTCAATCTGACTGGTTCACAACAAAAACTGGAATCCTGTTTACTTTGTTAAGATAAGAGATGACTTCAAGTATTGCTGCTACTACTATCAATACTACTATTGCAACTTGTTTTCCTAACACTACAAGGCATATTCTGTTCTTTAAGCATACATATAAAAGATAATTCTTTCTCTGAGACATTTAAAATCTAATAGATATACAGACAAGAAAAACAGAATATTTAAATAAATTTGGAGAAAATATTTTAAATTAGTGATATGCTATAAAACAGGTGAAGTGAAAAATGTGTGTTAAAACAAATGGTAAAAAGAGATGAATGAAGCCATTTTCAATTTGATACCTTCAAACAAATTAAATGGCTGGATGACCTGAAAATAATTCATTTTCATTCTATTTGTAGATCCATTATAGTCTGTGGGCCAGGAAAATAGTCTTTCTCTTTCTGCTTAGACGTAACAGAACTATCTTGGTGAAAGACAATAAAGATGTGGGAGGTACTTTACCAATCAAGTTGAAACTTTTTCCCAAATAGCCAAACAAGCCTATCTCAGCCTCACTTCTTCCATATCTCATAGCTGATCATGTCATCAGGAAACTGAAAACAGAAAGTAACACGATATTCAATTCATGCCCTTCCTAGTTTTCAGAGGATAGGTTGGCTTGTGAGTTGCAGGCTACAAGAGTTAAAAAAGGGGTGAACATTGAAAAAATATTATCAGCCTGACCATAGGTGTCAGAAACGGGTGAGCCACAGGGGCCCTGGCCCTTCCAAAACTTTGTTGCTGCAACTGAGGCTTCCCCTACTTCAGTCAGGGGATCCAATCTCCCACAAAGACAAGTAGGGGAAGGCTGACAATCATGACGCAACAAACAACAGACGAGCACCGCAGTCATGGCACAAATCCCCCCCCCCCCCGGTCTGCCCATAGGAGATTGGATCCCCACGGGAGACAGGATGTCATCAGTAAAGCTTTTCACTACACAGAGTTGCTCTGCTAATTGTTATTCACTGGACCTGTAGATCTTCGGGTTGTATACAAATAGTAAATAGGATGTTACCTTCTTTAGGATTCAGGCTAAATCTGTATCTCAAAGATCTGATGAGAGTACTCATTGGATTAAGCACCATAAAAAACAGAAGTGGTGACAGGAAATCTCCCTGAAATATTCTTTCCTGGATCTTGATGTTAGGAATGATGTACCGACCATCTTCATACTTCTAAAAGAGTGTGGTTTGCCACACTGTCATGGTGAACTTAATGTATTCTATCAAATCACGCTTTATTTTGTACATTTAAAGATAATTTATTATCCAAGAGTGTGGGATGCTGTCAAAAGCTTTCTTATAATCAGCCCATGCTATGCTAAGATTTCTGCCTTATTTAATATTAACTGGTCTTTGGTTCCATATACTCCCCTCTTATTGCTCTTTTGCTCTATTGCCATGATGTTATTGGACTCAATATGATCATATATTCTGTCTGCATCTATTGCAGTTAGCAGCTTATAGATTGTAGGTAGACAATTTATTGATCTGTGATTTTTGGGAATGTTACTTGAGTCCCTCTTTGGTTGGAGAAATGTTCTTTCTATTATAAGCCATTGTGGTGTTAAGTCTGGCTGCTTGATCAGTTGGTTTTAGAGTTTGCCAGGGCTTGGTGAAATTATGTTAACTGTTTGACGCAAAAGTTGGTCACTGCATCTCAGCCAGGGCTCTTCCAGTTTGGTGTTCATTTCATCCTGTTTTCCAGCTCTTTTGTTGGTACTATAGGCCATTCCATAGATCTGATGTTTGCTTTTTGTAAATGTTCCTGTATGCAGGCTAACCATTCTGTTTCTTGATTGTGCTTTATGGGGTCCTCAAATAGTTTTCTCTAGAAGGTTTCTGTTTCTCCTTTGGTTGGTGGTGCTTTTGCCATATTAATACTCTTTCCCAATACTCTCTAGTTTATTTTGATATATTTCTCTTTTTGTTTTCCTTTATAGCTTTGCAGTTTTTGCACTTCTGCTGCTACTTTCAATTTATTGTTGGAACATACAGTATAAATTTCAGGGTTTTTTCTGTTAGTGTTTGTCTTGGATCTTCCTCAATATCTTTGATGATCTTAATCTTTTAATACCCGCCTATCAGGAATACCTCTGCTCACAATGATTTTATTTTTCTTTTGATATGTTTTTTCCAAGGAGGAATTATTTTATTTTTCTTCTGGCCCGGCATTTTTGTTGGTAGCGTTCTTGCAGTAAAAGTTTTAATTGCACAATATTTTTTTCACACTCTGAGGTTTTACAACTTGTAGATGCATCTATAACATCAAAGCTCTATTATTGTAATACTCTGTTTTATGGATTGACTGTGAAATCAAAAAAGCGACGACATCGGATATAGAATGCTTCTGTGCGACTGATTTTTGATTTGAGGTTTAGAGATCATGTTTTTCCTTATCTAAACTCACTTCATTGGCTACCAATTGAGAAGCATGTTCATCTTTTACTGTGTGGACTAGTAAGTTGATCTTGAATTCCTCTACATTTGAGTCTTTCTCCTCCTTTTCTTCTTCCTCTTCAGATGATTTTTTGACCTGTCCTTTGCTCCTCCCACTCTCCTGCAGTTCCAGATCTCTAAGCTCCATCTACACCTCCACCTTTCTTTCTTTTTCTGTGTATACCATTCTTCTGGTACTCTCACATAGGTGTCCTCCTCCTCTCTATTTCATTTTTCATAGAAGTCCCCCATTCACATAGGGCCTGATATTGAGCTATGCTGGCTATAGAAACATAGAGACATGATGGCAGAAAAAGACCACATGGCCTATCTAATCTGCCCTTCCATATCAACTACAATACTCTCCTTTTACCTTTACAGATCCTCTGTGTTTGTCCCATGCTTTTTTGAATTCAGACACTGTCCTCATGTCCACCACCTCCACTGGGAGACTATACCATGCATCTACCATTCTTTCTGTAACGAAATATTTCCGCATATTACTCCTGAGTCTATCCCCTTTCACCCTCATCCTATGTCCTCTCATGGCAAAGCTTGCCTTCAATTGAAAGTGATCCTCCTGTGCATTTATGCCACAGAGGTATTTAAATGTCTCTATCATATCATCCCTATCCCATCTTTCCACTAACGTATACAAAGCATAACCGTGTGTGCCAACCCTTAATCTCAGATATTCAATGCCAAGGTCATATGCAGTCCTGGCATTCAATATCTGGGTTTACCTCTCAGATGCATCTGATAACTGAGCATGCTGCCCAATTAGCTGCTGCAGGATAAAAGAAAGGCAAGCTTATGCCTCATCTATCTTTTAGCCATGGGTCGCTAACCGGGCAGCAGGAAATATTGCTGCTGCCCAGTTATTGACCTTTGACGCCTCTGCTCCTTCCCAGAATGCCCACAACATGCCCCGATGCTAAGTGGTTAGCATCAGAGCATGTAAGGGAGAAGATCGTGAATATTGAGTTACACTAACTATGTTAGTGCCGCTGAATATCCCAGTTAGAGGAATTTACATGGTTTACCATAGTAAACTGTGTAAATGCTCATACTTCTTAACTTTGATCTGGTGCAGTTAAAGATCTTATATTTCCATCAGTTGCTTTTTGCAGTTTTTCTTGTGACAATATTCCTCTTTCTTCCATTTTTTGGCAGATTCTCTTTGTATACCTTCTTGATTTAAATATAGGGCAGGTTGCATAAAATTAGCAGTATGTTATCTCCTCTTTATCTGCAGAAGTCCACTTAACTGTAGGTACTCCTCTTAGCTGTTTCATAATTTCTGTGTTTTATCTCCAGCCACAGTGGGTCCGTGAACACGCTCACCATGGCTTTTATCCATGGCAGGGATGTTATCTGCATCGGCAGCGTATGCACTATTACTGCCACCATCATTAGCCTTGGTGCATAGGCTATGGGTGGGCACCTTTTTATCCTGGGTGACATGTGGCCAGTCTGTATTTTTCTTTTTTTTTCTGCTATACCTCAATTGTAGTGTCTCCTTGCTGAGATTTAGCATAGATTTTGTAAAATGGGGTCACTACATGAAGCTACTCAGCAAGACTTGGGGGGGGGGGGGTGAGACTATATTCCCTCCCTTGAATTGTATGCTATGCTTCTCTTTGACCTCTTACAAGAAAAGGTAGAGGGCACCCAAATACTAATTCTTTTTGTGGGTGTGAGAGCAACTCTGCTGCTAGATTCTGGGATGCTCTGTGGCTGCATTAAGGAGTGTGGCTGTGCTTATGTGTCACGTGGAGTGTGTCCTTGCTAGGTAGAATAGAAGGCACATACAAATAGTAGTCCATATGACTAAAACAGATTGGCTTGATTTAGTTACGTTTTCTCAAGATGGGCAGTAGAACACAGCTTTAGAGGACCTGCTTCCAATATCTAGAAAGATGCAGATAGAATTCTTTATTGTTTTTTTGTGTCATTGTTTCTTTCATAATTTCACATGGTACAATCCTACTGTCTAAGAAGCCATATTGGGGCTGATCAATACTAGATCCTTAGTGACAGGGGAACAGTAAAGATGAAAGTTTATGCCACTTTCCAATCTTCTTTTCAAAGCAGGGGCCATTTAGATGCAATTTTTTTCTGGCAGAGTGACAGAATGTAGTCTATGCCTGTAAAATTCTCCTAGACAACCTTATCTAATGAGATACTTGGATACCACTTCATGCACCCTTTTAATGGATTCATTTCCTGCAAATTCTGACCCTAACCTAACACTGTTGGTGCTTCTTTATCTAATGCTTAATTATATGTGGAGGAGTGGCCTATTGGTTGGGGGCAAGGTACTTCAGGCCAGAAGGTTGGGGGTTCAAATCCCACTAGAGGACAGCAACCTTGGGCTGGAAGGACTGGGGTTTCTAGTCCCACAGGTGCTCCTTGTGGTCTTGGGCAAGCCACTTAACTCTCCATTGCCCATGTTCTCTGTAAGTATTAGTGTATGTATCTTATATCCCCTTGTGTTAAATCTATCCCCCAATTGTGTTGTGACCACTTTGATTGAAGGATAAGGTGATATGCAAAACTGTCTAAATAAATATTTAGCTCCCACCTTTCCAGTAGTAATTCAAGGTGAGCTACATTTGGGTATAGTAAGTTTCCCCTGTACCTAAAAGGATTATAATCTAAGGGCCCAGTATTCAAAGGCATTTACATGCTTTACAGACCAGGGGAGGTAGTAGAGACAAGGACAGTATCTGAATTCAAGAAGTCATGGGACAAACACAGAAAAACTCTTAAGGACTATAGAAGTTGATAGGGAAGTTTAGACTAGATGGACCATATGGTCTTCTTCTGCCGCCAAGTTTTTGTTTCTTTGAGAAAATTAATTAATGGGAAAATAAAAAAGAATACCGCAGAGTAATCATGACACCCAGATATCAATTTAATAGGAGGATTCCACCAAAGAGGAAATTGGCTCCATAACTGTTACCTGCTGCTTAGTCATGCAATTCAGTAAATCTTTCAATTGAGAAGGGCCAAAGAATATATAGTGCATCTTAGCAAACCCCAACAAGCATTTAACAGGATATTTAAGAAAAAACTGACCTTCCAAAGCAATACCCTATTCCAAAGTAACAGCAAAAGGATCTCTCAATTATGAAAAAATAATCACATAACAAGAGTTATTCTCAGTCTCAAATACAAAAGTCATCAACAAATGTAGCCCACTCATTGGCTTCTTCCACAGAGATTTCCAGTATAGTAGACACATCCAAAATGTTCTGTGCAGACTATTGCAAATTCCCTTCTATATGGAGAGAATCACCATAATTAACTCTTATCCTAAATGGTAAATAAAACACTGTATGGAAAGAAGGATCGGCTTCCACTAGTATTTTCAAACTGTCCACCAAATATTTATTTTAAGATCTCATGGGGGCTAGTATAGTTAAGTTAGGAAAATTAAGAATTCTAAGAATTCAGTCTTCTGTAGATTCTCCATCATTTCCATCATTCTAGCGAATGAGACAGCCAATAACAACTTTAAATTAAACCTTAGAACCACCATCTTACACCATTTTCTTCAATCTTTCACAATATGCAGTCACACCAATTTCAACAGTAGAAATCACTTACTAATAGTATTTAAAGTTTGACAACTTGGTCACAACCACAGACCCCAGCTTCACAATTGCCTTCCAAATTGCCTCCAGTGTGATCGCCTCCAGTTGCACCAACCGCTGCATTCCCACAACTGACAACATATTCTCAAGGGGTCAAAAATCCTTGGCAAGATGGACATATTCCAGGATCATAGGCACCGCATCCTCTGCTTTAAGACTAGCACCTGAACTCAGACCAAAGCCCTTAGCTGAGTCCGTAAGATATTCCAGGTGATTCCTCACCCCCTCATTACCAGCAGTAAGTAGAATCTGTGAAAGTAGGTCCTCTTGATTCTCTGCCAGCCTTTGCTCCCTGGGGTACTCTACAAAGAACTTTATTGTGGATGGGGAGGTGGAGTGTGGCTGTCAGGACTCTGTGAAACATGCCCCAAACTTGAAGGGCTTCCCTTGCCCCCCAAATTAGCAGAATCATCCACAGGAACATGTCTACCAACTGAAAATGCCACAAATTTGGACACAGTTGTCAGGACCTGAAGCAAGGATATTAAGCAAACTCACGATTACCCTTCCTCTTACCAGTCCTCCTGCAAAATAGACAACAGCAAGGTAAATAATATTGCCATTAATCCTGGGAGAGTTCTTACTAAATGTCTGCTCCATTCGCCATTTTGAAACCACTTGCACCAAAAAATTGTAAGTGCATATTCCTAATAATTTATTTATTTAAAAAAAAAAAGAATTTGATACTGCATGTATACTGTCTTTTGAATTGTACATCATGGCAGTTTACAAAACCAAATAATCCAGATTCAAAAATCACATAAATTTGCATAAAACATATAAACAGGCACTATAAAACAATAAAAACACAAGGTTAAAACACACACACAAAAGGGAGGATGTGAACAGCACAACAATTTTCCAAGCTACCAACACGTAACCGGGTAGCCAGACCCAGTGCACCCTCCTACAGATCCTCGATCACCCCACCCCCCCTTTCACCACCCATCAATCCCCCAACAGAAACCACAGACAATGTTCTTGGTAACAACTGGTCGCAGCTTTATTTCCAAACAAACTCATTAATATTAAACCGTAATACTGATCCAAACAAACCCCAGCGGAGCGATGTGCCGCCAGCCATGCAATTAGCAAAGCGACCATGCCTCCACTCCAGCCATGGTCCCACCAAGGCCAAGATCCTACCACCCCTATCCAACTTCGCCATATTACTAGCAAAAGTCTTCCAGGGGTTGTCCGGGTCGAGGGCACCCCGCCCCCACCCAAGTCGCCTAAGGCTCCGGACCCCGGAAACCTCCGGGATCCCGCTCAAACCCCCCCCCCCAGCTGCGACACCCCATATTTCCCCTCACTTTGCCGTAAGGGGTGGGCGGGTGGGCTGCCGAACCGACGGCCCAACTGCATGTGCCGCGTCCACGCTGACGACGCCAGAGCACATGCCCATCCTGACAGTGTGATTGGCTCCGCTCGCCCCGCGCCCGAGCGAAGCCAATCAATTCAAATGACGCACACTGCGTCCATCACCGGCACACCTCGCGCCTTGCTAGCAGTGCGTGCAGGGTCCCACGCCGGGCCGGGCACCCGGTTACGCGCAGGCGCCGGGACCCTGCCCGCGCCCTGTTTACTAACCAGGTAGCTGGACCCGGCGCACCCTCCTACAGATCCTCTATCACCACAACCCCCTTTCACCACCCATCAATCCCCCAACAAAAAACACAGACAACGCTCTTGGTAACAACTGGTCGCAGCTTTATTTCCAAACAAACTCATTAATATTAAACCGTAATACTGATCCAAACAAACCCCAGCGGAGTGATGTGCCGCCAGCCATGCAATTAGCAAAGCGACCATGCCTCCACTCCGGCCATGGTCCCACCAAGGCCAAGATCCTACCACCCCTATCCAACTTCACCATATTACTAGCAAACGTCTTCCAGGGGTTGTCCGGGTCAAGGGCACCCCGCCCCCACCCAAGTCGCCTAAGGCTCCGGACCCTGGAAACCTCCGGGATCCTGCCACCGGCACAGGACCACAAACTACCTGTGCCGCCCCCCCCTCCGTACCGGAAGCTGCGACCAGCATGTCCTAACACGTACTACACTCTCCAGCACCTCTTGCCAATCGTTCAGTAGCAGATCCGTCCCCACTGGCAATAAGTGCACTCCATCCTCCCTAAACAACCCGGAACACGCCACTTCCGCCCATGGATGCTGAACTTGCAACCCCCCCTGCTCTCATACCCACCTCCCGATCTGTCTGTTAATCTTGGTCAGCCCCCGGGACCATCGCCTCTGACCCCAGCAGACTGGCCTAGGGATAATGTCTGACCATATCAACACCACACCCACAAACATGTGGGGCACTATAGCTAAGTCTCTCTTGGTGGCCCTGATCAATTGCTTGCACGACCAAGCAGCCAGATCATTGCCCCCCAAATGCACTACTAAAAACGCCGGCTGGTTCCTGATGCATCCATGGTGATGAAGCAAAGGCAGCAGCTGTGACCACCACAGACCCCACTCTCCCAGCCATGATATCGCCACCTCCGCTGGATCCAGACCCAAATTCAGCCCGAAAGGCCACTCCGCCACTCACTGGCCAGCCCAGTAAACGAAGGAGTGCCCAAAAATCCAACAGCCCCGCTCACACAGACCCCCATCTGCAAAAGAAAAGACAGCATTAGCAACCCCGGGCCCCCCCAAGAGGCGACTCAGATTCGCACATATCCTTCAGACGCTCTCGACCGCCATCTGCCGATACTCTGTATCTGCACCCCCGACAAACCCGTGGACGCCGCGCTTGTCGCCGCCCCAATACGAAAAGAGTGAGCTGAAAAGAACCGCAGATCTTCGCCAATCCACCACAACGCCATCCACAACACAGCAGTGACCTGAAACCGCATAAGTGACCTGATGTCCTATTGTACAAACAGACCCCCTCCACCCACCGGGCGTACCCCCAGATAGTCGCGCATGGTGGCGACTGGGCATGTAAGCCCACCTGTCGCCCTCAAGACCACCCATAACCCTTTCCCCTTCTGGTCCATTTTGGACTTCGCCAACAACACGCACATCCTAGCTGGTTCCATCCAAATATGCTGCCTGCGCAAACTATTCCCAAGCCCCGCATTACCCGAGTCAACCACCAGCTTCGCCATCCTGAATGCCCCAAAAAAGGCCAGACAGAACACTGCTCTAAAAAGCGCGTCCTCATATGGCAACAACGCCACTCCTGGGAGCTCCCCACAAAGCCTCGCCAGCAATTCGTGCATAATCGGCCATCTATGATCCCGCGGAACTGGCTGAGATCTCTCCCATCCCTGGAGTAGCCGCCTCGCTAGGAACCCTCGTCCCGAGAATTCCCACCAGACCGCCTTGGCAAAGAACTCGAACCCCGCCAAATGGCTCAGCACAGCCGATCTTGTGACACCCTGCTCCTTCTCCCAGGCAACATACCTCCCCAGCAACTGATCCAGTACCACCCCCCCCGCCCATCCATTGGCATGCAGAAATTCTTGCACTCTCTTGCAACCGCGCCGATACGCTTCCCAGGTATTCTCCGCTACCGAGCTCTTCAGGAGGCTCCTCATTGTGGAAGGCCACAGCTCCACAGTCTCCAGGGGACCACAAGCCCCTCCTTGTCCGCCTCCGGTGCCAACTTCCAAAACCGCTCCAACTGCAAACGGGAAAGAGCATCAGCAAGTTCATTATTATGCCCCGGTATATGACCGGCTCTCAGATCTACATTCAAATGCAAACACGCCAGTATCACCCGTCGCATTAGTGATGCCACCCTACCACAGCGTGGCGAATAACGATTGATAACATTGACCACTGCCTCATTATCACACCACCACAGCACCCTGTGGTTGGCCAATCTGTTCGGCCACAACTCCAACACCACCAATATCGGAAAAAGCTCCAAGAAGGTAACATTACTGACCAACCCCTCCTCCACCCAAGCCTGCGGCCACCTGTCAGCACACCACGCCCCACCGAAGTAGATTCCGAGGCCCACCCCCCAGCAGCGTCAGTGTGCAGCTGCAGGTCCACACTGGAGATCTCCGCCGCGCGCAACACTGACGTCCCATTGAATTCTTTTAAAAAGACATCCCAAACCCACAAGTCGTCACGCATTCCCTTAGACACACGGATACGGTGATGAGGCTTTCTCACCCCCGACGTCGCTGCTGCTAACCGCCGACTGAACACCCGCCCCATAGGAATGACTTTGCAAGCGAAATTGAGGGAGCCAAGAAGTGCCTGCAGTTCCTTCAAGGACAGCTTTGTCGAAGCCAAGACATTGGCCACTAATGCCCTCAGTTTCACCACCTTTTCCCACGGCAGCTGTGCAACCATGTTCAGCGAATCCAACTCAATTCCTAAGAAAACAATCAACGTAGTCGGGCCAACCGTCTACCCCCCCCACCCCCCCCGCCAAAGGCACCCCCAACTCACCTGCCAATCCTAAAAAACTGTCCAACAGAGCACGACAGCTCTCCGTCTCAGCCCCACCGACAAACAGGAAATCATCCAAATAATGCACTACCTCAGCGCTCCCTACTCTTTGCTCCACCATCCATGTTTTTATTGTAAACCGCTCTGCTTACCTCTGAAGGGCGGTCAAGCAAATGAATAAACTTAAACATAAACATCCAATGTAAGAAGATGCTAAACTTTTCAAAGTAAGCGCAAAATACTGAACAACCCATCGGCATACATTTGTCATAATAGTAAGCGCCCTCGAATTGGAAACCCAACAACCGGAATGCAGCAGGATGCACCGGCAACAGGCAAAATGCAGATTCTATATCCACCTTAGCCATCAATGCCCCACGACCGGCCCGTGAGACAAGCTCTACCACCCTGTCGAAGGAGGCGTACCGTACCGTACAAAACTCCCGCGGGATAAGCTCGTTAACCGATGTCCCAGCTGGTGAAGACAAATTGTGGATCAATTGAAACTTCCCCGGTTCCTTCTTAGGTATTACACCTAAGGGGGAGACTACGAAATTCGGAAATGGAGGATGTCTGAACAGCCCCGCAATTCGACCCAATTGCAACTCGGCTGCTAACATATCACACGCAACAGCTGCCCAGCGCTGCACGCTCGGAGAATTCCGAGCCGCCGCGCCCGCAACCACACCTTGAACTGGAATAACAAAACCAAACTGAAATCCTAATTCCAACATTAACTTATCTTTTTTCTTCGGGTACCGGTGAAGCCAACTGCGCAACACAGGAACCTGAATCGGAGAGGGGGAAACATTACTTAGGTCCCGGCACAGAGGGCGACCCAACTCCTCTCTTAACACATTTTGCCGCCGAATGGGGCCCTCCACAGACTGAACACAAGTGCCGGAACTTACAGTCCGGAAAGGGGCATGTGGACTTATTGTACCTCCAACACACATCGCCTGCTCCCGCCAGGGCAGGCCCCACCACGAAAGGAACGACCCACTCCCATAGAAACTCCCTGCCCCGCCTTGCCCCCGCCCCCACCCCCTCCCCCGCTGACTTTGACAGACATCTGTGTTAACCACAGGTTAATGTCTTGCGTCCCCCAAGATAACAACCTGTTCTCTTCCATTTTATCCCTAAATTTTTCGTCATAATTAAGCCACGACCAGCCTTCGTGCACTTGCGAAGCTTCCAAAATTGAGTCTGCATAAGCCAGTAAACTGCTGTACTGCTCAGGCCAATAATGCCCCCCAACGCTCGCCAACCGCAAGAACGATCTGACCCAATTTATGACATTGCGCGAGACCCTGCGAATACGGCCCGCCTTCTCATCCTCTTTACGCTTCCTTTTACTATCCCCGGAGTGCTTCCTACCCTCGAGCAAGCGAAAAATATCAATATACTTTCTCTTCTTGATATTCCGTCGCAACTTCTTTGGGACCCCTTCCCATAATTCCGATAATGCCACCACTGAGGCCGAACCCATACCTGTCTGACCTGAAGCAACACCCTCTGATGCCACTAACCACCTATCGACCTCACTAGAAGAAGACTCTGAACCCTCAGATGAAGTCGAAGACGAAGAATCCATGCTACGTCTACGTCAACAAGCATGCTTCCTTTTCCTCCGCGCCTTTACAGACCGCTCAGCACGCGAACTATGCCCCTCCTGCTCCACTACCTCCATTTCCAGTGACTCACCCACTCCACCACCTGCCGCTGCTCCGTTGGACGTAGCTGTCGGCCCAGTCCGAGGATCGTCCGTTAGCTGCTGCACATTCGCACCCTGCGCTTGGCCACCTGCACTCACCGCCGCCCCTGGCACACTGGTTACCGGATCCATACTTGGCACTCCCCGTAAATCAGCTGCAGAAGGCCCACCTCGCGACGTGGCCAGGAATGGCACCTGCGGAAAGAAAAAAGGGGAACAGAGAGGAGAGAAACCCGGAGTCCAAGGCTGCCATGCCCCCGCCCACTCAGCCCTCAATGACCCTTGCCCACCAGCCAACCACTGCTCCCAGCTAGCCTGCGTACCAAGCGGCACACAGCCTCCAGGCACCATCGCGCACCCACTAGGGTGGGGCGAGCCGCCAACCCCTCTGCTAGCTCCCCCCACCACAGGCCTGCTCATATCCCAGAAACCCCCCTGGTTGCCCCCCACCCTGGCTTGCATTCACCCGCGCCCCCTTCACCTGTCACTAACACCTCGGCAGCATCCCCACCCCTTATCTCAGCCTGTCCGCTGGAAGGGCCCGGCATCCCCACTTCAATCCCCCCAGCCACCCCCCGGGTCCCAAGTCTACTGCCCCACGCAGTGCGCCCTCTCCCCACTCTTCTCACCAAAGGAGGAGACCCCCTGCTACCCCTGGCCGAACTCAGCTCTCTGCCCGGCCCCCTATCACTCTTCCCCCCATCCTGCTCCGGAGCCCGGACCTCCCCCTCGCGCTTAACCCCCTCCCAATTTGTACCCCTTTCTGCCTAGCCACCACCCCCTTTTTAGCCCCTTGCCCCCCCCCCCAGCCATAACACTTCTTTCTCTTTTTTTTTTTTTGTGTATATGCTAACGCTAACTTGCTCCTTACTTTACTAGAGGCTTTAGGCAATTTGTGTTCTCCCCCTTTTCTCCCTTCCTATTTTTATTTATGTAATCTTATTAGTTCTTTCTTTTTTTTTTTTTTTGTAGCCCTATCTGCCGCGGCTCGGTTTGCCGCCTTGTATTATTAATTATTTTCTGGTTTTTGCTTTACCCCTTTGCCACCTGCAGCTCCTTTGCCCCACAAAGCGCTCAACCCCCCCCCCCCACTACACCGCCTTACCGCAAACCACGCACTTCTGTTAAGCAGGAGCCCAACGAGGATTCAAACCCACAACCTCAGGATTGCCACAACAACCAGGTAACCCCTAACCAGCAAGGCTTTTACCACTGATCTGCCGCCGCCGCCGTTGCTGTACACCACGGCCCAGAACTAACCACCTGGCCCGGTCACTCTCCGCCGTCCTTGGGACCGCTGCTCCGACCCTGCCGAACCGTCGGCCCAACTGCATGTGCCGCGTCCACGCTGACGACGCCGGAGCACATGCCCATCCCGACAGTCTGATTGGCTCCGCTCGCCCTGCGCCCGAGCGGAGCCAATCAATTCAAATGAAGCGCACTGCATCCATTGCCGGCACGCCTCGCGCCTTGCTAGCAGCGCGTGCAGGGTCCCGCGTTGAGCCGGGCACCCAGTTACGTGCGGGCGCCGGGACCCTGCCCGCGCCCTGTTTACTTACCAGAGAAACATTAGGGACAACAAGATACTAAAAAAATGTTTACATTCACATATCAAATCAAATAAAAGAATCATGAAATTTCACTAAAAATTTCACTAAAAAGAAGTTTTAAGGCCCTTTTTAAATTTCCCATAAGAGCTCTCCAATCATAAATCCTGAGGGAGCGCATTCCATAATTGGGGGCAAGATAGGTGAATGAGCTTTTTTGAAAAAAAGACTAATCTCAACCTGGTTTTGGATGATAAGGCCAGGTAGTTTCCTTGAGAAGACCATAAAGTTCTTGCCGGTTAATAGGGAATCAAAAGCTCATATCAAGGAGAACCTGAATAAAAGTCCCTGTGCACTAATAAAATAACTAATAAAATAACTTTAAAAGGTGCTCAATATATGGAGTCAGTGTTGCTCCAAGAGAGGTGACACATGGTCACTTCTTTGTGCAGCATACAGGAGCTTTACCACAGTATTTTGCAGCAATTGGACCTTCCTCAATCAACCTTAAGAGACAGCAGTAAACAAGGAATGTTTAGGGCCTTGAAGTCCAGAAAGGGCTTCAATGATTTTATCTTGCATAAAGCGGCAAAAGAGACTTGCACAGTTTGTGATATATAAGGGTTAAAGCATAGAATATTGTCCTACAAATACCCTAGTAGCCTTATTTTATCTTTAACTGCAATTTGGACTGAGCTACTTTTCAGAATAGAGGATAGTATAGTGCCCCAGAATGTCAGACAAATGGCTTCAGTCTTTTTTGGATTTAAAACCAATTTTCTTTCTTCCGGCCAGGAAATAATTTCATCAAGTTTCCTGTTCAGCATAGTCACAAAATGTATGTCCCATACATCCGCAGCTATTACCAGCTGGATGTCATCTGCATAAAAATAAGTACTAAGGTCCATCTCCTGGATCAAAGTTGCCAGTGGTGCCAGAAAAATATTAAATAATGTTGGATCGAAAATGGATCCCTGGGGAAAACCAAAAGAAAAAAGTTGTGAAGATGAAGAATCGATTCCAGTTGACAGGTGAAATAAGATATAAACCAGTTTATGATCTGCCCTGTAAGTCCACAAGGTTGTAACCGATCCGGCAGCATGGAGTGATCAATGGTGTCAAATGCTGCTGTCAGGTCCAGTTTAATCACCATGACGTCCTTCCAGCTATCTGAATGAAGGATTATTTAATTTAGAAAGGCAAGTAAAGCTGTTTCGGTACTATGACCATTTCTAAATCTTGATTGTCTTGGATGAAAAGTATTATTTGAATTAAGAAAACATAGTAGCTGATCTGCAATGGCCTACTCCAATTACTTTGCCGGAACGCAAAGGTTTGAAAATGGTCTGTAGCTCTCTGGTAATAGCGGGTCCAGTTTAGAATTTTTCAATAATGGATGAACTACAGAGAGCCTCCTAGAGTCTGGTACCATACCTGAGGAAAGGCTCAAATTAATTAAATCCAGAAAGACTGGGCTGAAATCTTCACAGCAGTCTTTCAATAACTTAGGTGGTATAACATCAACTGGGGAATTTGCTGTGTTTAATGAACGAAGTGGTTTGTCCAGATACAGCATGGTTAGTGGGGCAAAAGCAGAAAAATAACCCTGATGTATACCAGGAGTATATAATGAGGAAGAGTCTTGCGGTATTGGCAGTGGTAAGATATCAAAAACATTAATGCACAAAGTCTGCTACTCCTGAAGGAGCACGATCCTTTCCATCCGGTAGGATGTGAAAGTCTCAGGACAGATCTCTAGGGAACCATCCGAGGATTTCTCTTTTGGAAACAATCCTTTTAGGATAGAGAAGAGATTTTGTGGATATTGCTCAGCTGAATTAATTACAGTGGATATATCATTTTCCTGTCTAATCTTACTTTATGTTTATACTCTTTTTGAAGATTGACACAAAAAACATTGCTATCCTCAGAGGGAACCTTCCGCCATTTATGCTCATTTTGTCTCACTTTCTTTCTTAACTCCCTGATGTCCTTTGTGAACCAGGGGGTCTTTTCTTTATTCACACACTTCTCTCTTTGAGTCACAGCACAGTCTAGTTCTTCCTTTAGTCTCCTGGACCAAAACTGAACCTTCTGTTCCAGGGAAAGACTAGGGGAGAAACCTAGGTCCTTTAAACAGTTAACTGCAAAAATCTTCCTATCAAGTGTTTTTAGATCTCTAAAAAGCAGAGCTTTTTGATGAGTAAGGACACTGTTGAGGCTCATTTGCAAAGAGGTAGAAACCATGCAATGATCTGTCCAGATTAAAGGACAGACCTGCTTGATGGGTCAGGGAACAGGATAGGGTGTAAAACCCTAAGTCCTCTAATAGGGCCAGAAAACATCTTCTAGCACTAGTTTGTGGGTTCTCCAATCTAATATTGAGATCACCTAGAATCAGTGCTGTGCCATATTGTATACTAAAACACATAACATTCTTACAGATGCCATCCAGGGCCTCTGCATTCACTGAAGCAGCCTGATAGATCAGTAATATAGAAAGTGAGTGCATTTCATTTACTTACATGGTTAGGTTTTCCAGTAAGAAAATAGGAGAGCTAAATATCTTGTGCGTTTTCCAGGCTTTTGAGAGGAAAAGAGCAATCTCATTGCCTTTTTTCTGTGGATGATGACAAGGATAATATGAGTGCATACTAGGATATATTTGCTGGAGAGAGGCTGCATCCCCATTCTTTAACCAAGTTTCACAAAGGGCCAGGATACGAGTATGCAGGTCATGCAAAAGGAATAAGTCATTTATCATGTGGCATTTGTTCTTAACACTACAAACATTTAAAAGGCCAACATTGGCTGAAGAGAGGACACAAGACATGTGCCTTGACTTGGCCAAACAAGCATTATTGGCACCCTTGCATTTTACTGTAGAAATGTTGTGTACAATATCTTGAGAAATAATTGGAAATATTTCAACTGTATGTCATCATAAGATGCCTGTGCAACTTAAAGGTAGTAATTTCTGAGAAAAAAATAAAGTATGACCTGGACAGGATTAATGGCATCCTTCACTAATATTTGGTTGCACAACCTGTGGTAGTAATGAAAACCTCCAAACGTTTCTTGCAGCCATTAATTTCGTATATCTGTCTGCTGGTAGTTTCTCTCACTCTTCAATTGTGATTTGTTCCTGCTTATGAACGTTTCCAGGATTCCTTTTACCAATGGCAAGATTTCAGTTCTTTCCAAAGGTTCTCAATTGAATTGAGATCAAGATTCACTGCTGGTCAGTTTAAAACGGTCCATTTGTTCATTTTTAACCATTCTTTTGTACTTTTGCATGTATGTTTTGGTCATTGTCTTGCTGGTGGACCCATGACCTTCAACACAGACCTAGCTTTCTGGCACTACATAGCACATTTTGCTCCAAAATACCTTGGTAGTCCTCTGATTTCATGATTCATTTGATATGTTCCATGTCTCCAGTTCCTGAGGCAGCAAAACAGCCCCACAACATTATGGAACCTCCAAATTTAACTGTCGGAAGGGTATTTTTGTGCTTATAAGCTTCACTTCTTCACCTGTAAATGTTTCGTTAGTCTGCATTGCCAAATAGCTCAATCTTGGTTTCATCTGTCCACAGAAGAAGTTCCCAGAGGGATTGTGGTTCCTCAAGGTGGGTTTGGGCAAAGATCAGGCATTTCTTTTTATGTCTTTCATTGAGCAGTGTGGTCCTCCTCGTTCTTCGTCCATAAAGATCTGGATGGGAGGATGGGAGGAGTGGTCTAGTGGTTAGGACAAGGTACTTCAGGCCGGAGGGCCAGCAGTTCAAGTCCCACCTGGGGACAGCAATCTCAGGCCAGAGGGACTGGGATTTCTAGTCCTATAGGCACTCCTTGTGGTCTTGGGCAAGCCACTTAACCCTCCATTGCCCATGTTCCCTGTAAGTATTAGCATATGTGTGTCATATCCCCTCTTGTTAAATGTATCCCCCAATTGACCGCTTTGACCCAGTGAAAAGCAGGATATAAATAAAGATCTTCTTTGTTTAGTGTGTGGCATATGGGGGTGGGTTGAAACCACCACTCCAGATAGCTCTAGGTCAGCCTTAAGCTCTTTGGATGTTGTACATGGTATTTTTCCAACAGTATGCATTAACCTTCGAAAACCTCTTGGATTAATTTGTGTTTTCCCACCACATCCTGGGAGGTTCTTGACATTTTCATGAGCAAAACCCTTCTTAATAACATTGCAAACTGTAGACACAGGAGTCTCAAGGTCTTTGGAGATGGCCTTGTACCCCTTTGAAGTTTGATGTTTGGTGATAATGACTTTTCTGAAGGTCTCAGGCAACGCTCTTGTCTTCACTATTGTGAAAATGGAACAGGGAGTAAATGTGGCCATTTTAAACATTAGAGCCATCTTTCATTGGTTGATTCAAGTCATGTGAATACTAACAATTGATCACAGGTGCATATAATTTTACTGCAATGGGAATGTAGTTCTTCTGTTCAAACTGATTTGATTTTTTATAAGGATGCCAATAATAATTTCCTAAAGAACAAAAAAAAAAAGGTCACAACCACTAAAATATCATTCTAAAGAAAACAAGGTCAGACCAAACTAGTGAGCTGAATGTGAAAAATATATTTGTCAGACTGTTCGTTATGAGAGTAGGCAAAGCCTCTCGAAAAACAAACAATTCCTTTTTAATAATTTTAAAGTGTTAATAAAACCACAAGAATATGAAGTGTCCAATACAAATAATATGCAAACACAAAACCATAAAGGACAGCAAGCTGGTACTTATCTGCTCAGAAAGTATCTTTTTCTATCTTGGGAACACCAGTCATCAATGTGAGCCAAAAGAAGTTAATCTCATAAATACACAGACACAGTACTGTGTTTTGAGCTCCAATATATGTAGAAGAGCAATGCTTCAAGTGCTGCATAAAGGGGCTTCCCATTCACCCAACATAAAATCAAAACTTGAATCCATAAAACAAACGCTCATATAGGAAACTACCAGGTACAGCGTGTGAGATCAGAATGACAAATTTAAGGTTTAATTGTTACTAAAAGCTGACATATGTTAATATGATTATTTATCACAGAGTCTATAATGCAAATGGTAATGTTACTCTGTAATGCATCTGGGGAAGCAGTTAATATATCATCTAGACTCATGGCTAGCGAGGTCTCAGATACCATAGGCTGCCACTGTTTTATAAATTCTCCAGTGGACTAATGCCTAAATATACATCAATGACCTCTTACTTAAACTGTTAGCCATATAAGTGTTCTCCAAAAATAATTTTTTATGTTATTCTTCAATGTTTCTAAACTTTGACGATATTCTTGACAAGCCTTTTAAACATGTTACTTGGTTTAGAATAATAGACCAGTGCTTAGCTGTGCGATGAATTCCCGACGCTTATTCATGCGCTATGAGATGCGTTTCTCCAACAGGTTTCATCAGGGGAATTTTTCATATCAACACTGATGTAGCACCGGCATAGCTCAGTTGGGCTGACGCTTATTCATGTGCTATGAGATGCGTTTCTCCAACAGGTTTCATCAGGGGAATTTTTCATATTAACACTAAAAAAGGAAAAGAGTTCTTTAGATATATACTTCTCTTATCAAACTTATGTTTAATAGATTTTTCTACCGTGTACTTCGACCCTCCTACCTGATGTAGCACCGGCATAGCTCAGTTGGGCTCTGTCAATTGTGTGCGTTGCAACAAAAACGCCGCACATGCGGGGAAGTAAAATAGTAAGACTTAATTGATTCTACTTAAAAAGGTATTATCACTCATCAACAAGGAACAGAATATACTAGTTTCATCAATCTTGCCTCTTATAGGCACATTTCCCATTCTATTCGGGAATTTAGTCCCTGGGGCACTGTAGAAGCCAGAGTGTGGATCCATCATTGTTCCCGGTATAGCAAGGTCTGATCTATTGATTTCCCTCGAGTTGGGAAAATGACCTGTTCAATGACGAAACACCGTAATTCAGAAAAAGAATGCTGTAGGTGCAAGCAATGATCAACGATCGGGGCTTCTCGTCTTTGACATTTTAACTTGCTTTTGTGTTCATTGATTCTCACCTGTAGAGAGCGGATTGTCTTCCCCACATACAAGAGATCGCAGGGACAGCGAATTGCATAAATGACCTGTGTAGACTTACATGTGGTTCTATTGCGTAAACAGTAACGTGTTATGATAATAAAAATCGGTAATTTCTAAGGTGATCGAGCAAATATTGCAATCTCCGCAGCGTGTGTGGCCTCCAGTTGCTGGTGGAGTTAAGGCTAAGGGAGAGTGTAAAACAGCTGGACTAAGTAACTCTTTAAAGTTTTTTTGCCTTTGCCAAACACATCGAACTGTATAGTCTGTGAGCTCCGGGATACTTTGTAGAACATTAGCATGTCGTTTTATACTCCGTTGTAAAGAATAGCTAGACGGTGAAAATGAAGTAATTAAATTAATATGCTTTTGAGGAGCGACTATTCTCGTGGTTGGAGGGTTAATCAATAAGTCTCGATTAAGGAACTTGGCTCTCTTATAAGCTTGATTTACTACTTTAACAGGGTATCCCCTCTGTAAAAAGTTGTTTCGCAAAGTAGATGCTTGATTTTTAAACTCCCGTAAATCTGAACAATTTCTGCGATAGCGAATAAATTGTGACACTGGCAAGCTGTTTTTTAATTGTGGAGGATGGGCACTTTCATAATACAATAAAGTGTTTCGATCTGTTTGTTTGCGGTACGTAGAAGTGCACCAACCTGATGGAGTCTTACGCACCAAAACATCCAAAAAAGTTATGTGCTCTAAATGATAATTCAAAGAGAATTTAATATGGTCATCCCGTAGGTTTAACCATTGAAAAAACTCAAATAGAGCAACCATTGTTCCTTGCCAGATGACAAAAACATCGTCTACATATCTTCTCCAAATTTTAAGAGATTCAACATACGGGGAAGTTGCGATCCAATCCTTTTCAAATTGTGACATGTAGAGATTGGCGAAGGAGGGGGTGTTTTTTTAGACGAAACAGATGGGGAAGACAAAAAGAAAAAGAAACCTCCCCCACGAGAAAAAGTCCAACACAGAGAACAGTCCAAACGTCGGAATCAGTCCCATTAGTAATTAACTTCTCTGGGATTACTTTGCCACAGGAACAATTGTCGCTTTTAAATAAAGGGCTGTCCTTCGTTCCTGATCTCCATTTTGACGATTTTCAGTTTCGTATTGATCTAGAGCACCTTATTAGAAAATTACATTTGAAGATCCATTTTGGCCTCCAGCCAGAGAATGTTGGCGAGAACCCTAATCCAAATCGGATTCCATTACCTTTGAAATCGACTTGGTCTCCACCTGGGCCTCTACCCCCAGCATTATCAGTATACCGTGATTTAATAATTCAGTACGCTCAACATTTTACAGAGGCGAAACACTGTTTTCAGTCCAAAATAACATCTGAGAGGCGAGCGTTGAAAGCTTTGCAAACTAGAACAGACGTCGTTATTCGGCGAGCGGATAAAGGAGGGGGAATTGTTATCTTGAGTAGGGCTCAATACCAGACCGAGGTATGCATACAATTGTCTGATCGATTAACATACAATGAAATGCAGCAAGATCCTTCAAAGGCTTTACAGACTCAGATTCGAGAACTCACCACCGGGGCTGTAGAAACTCATGTCATTACTAAGAAAGAATGGTGATTTCTCAATCCTACAACATATACACTGGCTAAATTTTATCTTGTCCCGAAAATTCACAAAAACTTAGACAACCCTCCCGGCCGCCCTATTGTCTCCACCAGAGGTTCATTATTAGAGCCATTATTGATTTTTTTAGACTCTTTTCTAAGACCTTTAATGGCATCCATCCCGTCATATTTAAAAGACACTACTCATTTTTTACAAATGTTGTCTGAACATAGTAATTTGTCACAAATGCAGGACATCACACTAGTGACTTTGGATGTCACTTCGTTGTATATGGTAATTCCACAGGATAAAGCCTACAAAGTGGTAGTACAGGCGCTTCAGGATCGTGGTGACCTTTCAGACTCTCAACTGACGTTTATGTCAGCAATCACCCAGTTGACACTCTTTCATAATCATTTCATATATGATGAAATCATTTACCATCAGGTATCTGGAGTGGCGATGGGGGCTACTTGCGCCCCCTCCATCGCCAATCTCTACATGTCACAATTTGAAAAGGATTGGATCGCAACTTCCCCGTATGTTGAATCTCTTAAAATTTGGAGAAGATATGTAGACGATGTTTTTGTCATCTGGCAAGGAACAACGGTTGCTCTATTTGAGTTTTTTCAATGGTTAAACCTACGGGATGACCATATTAAATTCTCTTTGAATTATCATTTAGAGCACATAACTTTTTTGGATGTTTTGGTGTGTAAGACTCCATCAGGTTGGTGCACTTCTACGTACCGCAAACAAACAGATCGAAACACTTTATTGCATTATGAAAGTGCCCATCCTCCACAATTAAAAAACAGCTTGCCAGTGTCACAATTTATTCGCTATCGCAGAAATTGTTCAGATTTACGGGAGTTTAAAAATCAAGCATCTACTTTGCGAAACAACATTTTACAGAGGGGATACCCTGTTAAAATAGTAAATCAAGCTTATAAGAGAGCCAAGTTCCTTAATCGAGACTTATTGATTAACCCTCCAACCACGAGAATAGTCGCTCCTCAAAAGCATATTAATTTAATTACTTCATTTTCACCGTTTAGCTATTCCTTACAACGGAGTATAAAACGACATGCTAATGTTCTACAAAGTATCCCAGAGCTCACAGACTATACAGTTCGATGTGTTTGGCAAAGGCAAAAAACCTTTAAAGAGTTACTTAGTCCAGCTGTTTTACGCTCTCCCTTAGCCTTAACTCCACCAGCAACTGGAGGCCACACACGCTGCGGAGATTGCAACATTTGCTCGATCACCTTAGAAATCACCGATTTTTATTATCATAACACACGTTACTGTTTACGCAATAGAACCACATGTAAGTCTACACAGGTCATTTATGCAATTCGCTGTCCCTGCGATCTCTTGTATGTGGGGAAGACAATCCGCTCTCTACAGGTGAGAATCAATGAACACAAAAGCAAGTTAAAATGTCAAAGACGAGAAGCCCCGATCGTTGATCATTGCTTGCACCTACAGCATTCTTTTTCTGAATTACGGTGTTTCGTCATTGAACAGGTCATTTTCCCAACTCGAGGGAAATCAATAGATCAGACCTTGCTATACCGGGAACAACGATGGATCCACATTCTGGCTTCTACAGTGCCCCAGGGACTAAATTCCCGAATAGAATGGGAAATGTGCCTATAAGAGGCAAGATTGATGAAACTAGTATATTCTGTTCCTTGTTGATGAGTGATAATACCTTTTTAAGTAGAATCAATTAAGTCTTACTATTTTACTTCCCCGCATGTGCGGCGTTTTTGTTGCAACGCACACAATTGACAGACCCCAACTGAGCTATGCCGGTGCTACATCAGGTAGGAGGGTCGAAGTACACGGTAGAAAAATCTATTAAACATAAGTATGATAAGAGAAGTATATATCTAAAGAACTCTTTTCCTTTTTTAGTGTTGATATGAAAAATTCCCCTGATGAAACCTGTTGGAGAAACGCATCTCATAGCGCATGAATAAGCGTCAGCCCAACTGAGCTATGCCGGTGCTACATCAGTGTTGATATGAAAAATTCCCCTGATCAAACCTGTTGGAGAAACGCATCTCATAGCGCATGAATAAGCGTCGGGAATTCATCGCACAGCTAAGCACTGGTCTATTATTCTAAACCAAGTAACATGTTTAAAAGGCTTGTCAAGAATATCGTCAAAGTTTAGAAACATTGAAGAATAACATAAAAAATTATTTTTGGAGAACACTTATATGGCTAACAGTTTAAGTAAGAGGTCATTGATGTATATTTAGGCATTAGTCCACTGGAGAATTTATAAAACAGTGGCAGCCTATGGTATCTGAGACCTCGCTAGCCATGAGTCTAAGATGATATATTAACTGCTTCCCCAGATGCATTACAGAGTAACATTACCATTTGCACTAAAAGCTGACAAGCAATGGGATGTAGAAAATAACTCATTCATAAAAGACTCCACCAATCAAGTTCTAGATTCAAGCCCCTAGGTGTAACAGTCTATAATTGAAATATCCATGATTGTTCCAATAATTGCAAGTATGTTTCATGATCACCACCCCTTGGATCCGGTGGGACTTGATCAATGACCCACCACTTTAAATAAAAAAGTATGATTTAATTCAATAAAATGAGACACAATTGGAACTGAAAGTGTTTTAGTGTTAATCCTAGATTTATGTTCACTCAAACGGGACTTCAAGGTGGTCAATCCCACATATTTTAGTTGACAAGGGCAAATCAACACATAAACCACAAATTCAGAGATGCAAGTTGTATTCCATCAAGTATATGTATTTACTTATTTTAATAGCTTCTCTATACTGCTTTATCCTATGGTCAAAGTGGTTTACATCAAACAGAACATTATACATTGTAACAGAGTAGCAAACTTGGAGAAAACTTAGCAAAAGGGAGCACTGGTTGAGGAGAGAGGGAGGAATATGGGTCAACAGAAGTTTCTGGTGGGAGGGTGAGGGGGAGAGAGGCAGGTGTACAGTGGTATTATGTCACGTCTTCAGAGAAGCATGCTGCGAATAGATGAGTTTTTAGAGCCATTCTGAATGATAGTAGGCCCTTTGCAGCCCAGAGCGTCTGTGGGAATGAGTTTCAGAGGGAAGATGCATATAATGAGAAGGCTCTTTTAGATATAGTGTTTTTGGATCTGGTGAAGAGTGCAGGTGTGTGTAGGGTGTTTTGGGATCCAGTTTGCATTGTATGGTTGTCCTTAGTTTCATGTATTAGTGTTTGGAGTTGGGTAGATAGACTGTTGAGGACTTTGAAGATTGTAAAGATGGCTTTGAATCTTGTGTGTTCAATGATGGGCAACCAGTGTAGCTGTTTGAGCAAGTCATATCCAAATTAGGATAACTCCAAAAAAACCCACGAATAGTTGTTTGACAATATTGGCAATGATGACATGGGAAATGACCATTCGCCAGTAGTGGTCGCATGCACTACATGATCCCTAATATTGCACCCATGTTTGTAAGCGATGGGCAAGTTCCTTTGAAAACAAGAGTGAAGAGGCAAAATGTGCCAATGTTTCTTAAGTAGTGTTGTTATTGCTGCCACATTAGACATACAAGGTAACACTCCAATAATCTTGTCATCTTGGCCAACCAGAGAATCATGATTAGAAATTTGATTAACAAACAACCAATCTCGATGAGACAATCTTGCCATTTTATATGCCTGAGTGATAACTTTAATAGGAAAACCTCTTTTTCTGAGTCTATGACATAAATCCTTCACATGCACTTTAAAGTCATCCATGGTAGAACAAATTTGTCTTAGATGCATGGGGCCAGGATGATAACTGTGGTATCAAAGCAGACTGTTTTTGAAACCGAGTGATATACAATTTATTATGATCTTTAAACACTGTTACATCCAATAAGTCTATATTTTGCTCATCAAATTTGGCAGTGAATTGGTTAATCCACTTCAAAAACAATTGGAGATCATCAGTAGAGCTTACCCATAAAAAGAAGATGTCATCCAAAAATTGTACCCACTGTGACGCAGCGGACCCTCTTCTAGAAAGAAAAAAAGTTTTAAATTCTGAGAAAAAAAGAAATGACCTGCAATTTCCAAAGGATCCATCTAGGGGGAGCAGGAGAGGCAGGACAGAGACTCCAGAACCACGCCTCAGGGGGCAGGAGTCATACTCCAACTCCACACATTTAAGGAGAGGCAGGCAAGAGTCAGCAGTCTCGCAAGGGAGCTCAGAAGGTTCACCAGGAAGTGTGCCACCTGGAAGAGAACAAGTTAGAAGCAGCTCCAGAGAAGGACCAAGAACAGGCTATGCAGAGGAGAGACCAAAGCCAAGGTCTGGGCCCAAGCCAAGCCTGAGCAGAAAGACAGGCTGGGGAAGGAGAACCAGTCCTATAGCCCAGAGGATAGGCCGAGAAGGCCGAAGCCTGACTAGATTAGGCTCTGAAGCCGGAAAGAAAACCAGCCATAAAAGCCAAAGGAGAGAAGAGTGGGAGAGCCGAAGGAACACACCAGAGAGCACTGACACGGAGGGCAGTAGCCAAGGTAGGCCTCCAGCTTTATCCCAAAGAACCAGGAGAAAAGCAAGAGGTAAAGCTTTTAAAATTTGTTATAGTTTGCCTAGAGAAGAATCCTGGGAAGGTGACTCTCCTTATCATAAACAAGGACAGAAGTATAAGTTAAAAGACAGCTGTTATAAGCAAAGAACTGGCAGAGGAAAACCTTACCAAGAAAATGTTTTTAAACATTTAGAAAAAGAGCTGCCACTGTGGTATTCCACCTTGCAGAAGCCTAGGCCCAAACATTTGGCTAAGCCCTGGGAAACACCAGAACATACTCCAGGGAAGGACACTTATTCGGTTTCCCCAGAGCAGTCAGAGGAGGAGGCCATGCAAGTGGAATCTATATCCGAGGACTTGGATAGCCCAATGGAATGTACATATTGTGTTGTGGATAAGATTGAATTATTCCATAGATCTGGCAGTGAATGAAGCATTACTGTTTGAACATTTTTGATACTGTGAAGTTAACAGCCCTTTTTGGTTAATTCATGCTCTGTTTGGAAAATCCGTTGCAAAGACTTTTTCTGTTACGTTTACCAGTGTGTTGTGCGTATGATTTGAACCCTTAGTGCAAAAAGGGGAATAAAAGCCTTTTTCATTTTTCCTCCACTTTGTGCAAGAGTATAATTTTTTCTCTTTGGGAGTTTGGTAACGAGGCCGGCACAAGGCTGGTACCCTTGACCCTCGCACCTGGCCAACCCCAATCTAACCTTCTTGGTGACAGCGGACCAGCGAGCGGCGGCGCCCCGTGGAACCCACCCTTCAGTGGAACTACTATGCCGCCACCAGGGGGTGCTGGCACACGCACGCGCACACTCCGCCCGGCCCCCGCGTCACACCACATACAGTAGATATGTGGGTATACCAATGAGAGGTATACACAAAAGAAGCCTCAAAATCAGCCATGTAAATAGTCGCCATAGAGGGAGCTACCATTGCTCCCATGGTTATTCCAAACACTTGGAGAAAAAATTTATTGTCATACAGAAAATAGTTTTTAGTCAATACTAATTCAAATAGTTGTAAATCAAAAGGTTTTGGTAATTGTCCTGGAAGCTCTATAGGGCATTTGCTTATAAGTGATAACACTTCATTTTGATGAATGTTAACATATAAGGAGGTGACATTCATTGTAACCAACAGGATATGAACCAAATTATGAGAAAACGATTCAGTGTGATAAAATGAGAGGTGTCACAAATGAATGATCTAACGTGTTTGGCCATCTTCTGAAGAAAGAAGTCACGAACCTTTGATAGACATTCAAGTGCTAGTTGTGACTGCAGCTTTTTAGATGTCATCTTAATATAAAAACTGTCATACTGGGTCAGGCCAAAGGTCCATCAAACCCAGTACACTGCTTCCAACTGTGGATAATCAAGGTCACAAGTGCCTGACATATCATAAAAGCTGCCAGTTCCGTGCTATTTATCCCCAGCGAAAAGCAATCATTTTCTCTCGGTTTACTTTAATAACAATTTTGGGACTTTTAATCCAGGAATTGATCCAAACCTATTGTAAACCCAGTTACATAACAGCTTTTACCACATCCTCCAGAAATGAGTTCGAAAGCTTAATTATACACTGAGAGAAAAAAATATTTCATTCATTTATTTATTAGCAGCATTTATTTGCCACCTATGGATATAACTAGTTGACATTACAATAATACACAGGCAATAATTCATGACACATACAATAAGACATTACGCACCAAATATTTTATAAAAATGCCTTTTGAAAAAAGTATGCTTTAAGATTCTTCAAAAAAGTCATAAAATCATGTTAAGGCCACAAATTCTCAGGCAAGGCATTGCAGCAGGGGACCTAAAAATGCATGACGAGTTCTTACATGTAACACTGATTGTAGTTCTGGTTTTAAAAGTAAACATTGCATACCTGACCACACTTCACATGATGGAAGATAAAGTTTGAACATATTAGTTGTCACAAAGTAGGTTTAACAGAGCCCATGGAAATAGGCAAAGATGCAGGCAGTGAAACTGATTCTGACATTTCAGAGGAGCACATGTCAGGATGTTGCTATAGGCAACCCAAACAAATCAGGTCACGAGCTAGAGAAACACGCCCAAGCAGCAGAAAGGCTGAGGGATCAGTAACTGATGAAAGCCAGCTGGGAGTGGGTGGAGCTGACACATACACAGATAAACTCAATGCACATGGAGTTAGAGAGAGAAGCAGAACAGAACCCGGAAGGAACACGGGAACAGGTAGCTGTGAGTGTTCAGAGAGCCAAGGACGTGCTGGGAGAAGCTCAGGTTGGAATGAAGCCGATGGAAGAGCTGTAAAAGCTAAAAAGTTTTATTCCAAGGGAGAGAGTGAGAACCCAGGTGCCTGTGGTGGAAGGCAGAGCACAGAAGCGTCAGAGCTCAGCAGAAGTTATCTAAAAGGTAACGGAGAGTTCAATTGGGAAGCTAGTTGGAGGAAGCCTGAGGAAACTATTTACCCAAGTAATTGGCACAGGAAAAGTAAAGCTTTTGTACCTGAAGATAATCTTGTATCTGGGAGAAGGACAAAAGGCAGGAGCCGTGGAAAGCTTCCACTTGATGTTACTCCGGTGTCTGCAGCAGCAGAGAGAAGCCCGAGTCAGAGACTGCCAAGAGGTAAACCAATTGTAGCTAATAGAGGGAAAGGTGAATGTTGTAATTTCCCCTATGGTCCTCAGCATTTGAGAGGCTCCCAAATTAAGTACTCCAGTGAATGTGGTAGTAGCCTGTCACACATTCTCACAGAGAGAGAAAGAAAATCTCTGAATAACAAAGAGAGACTGTTTAATAATGTGCCGAACTGTGCAAGAGAAGAATTGTTAAAGGCAGAAGAAGAGGATATGCAGTGTGAGGTACAGGGGGACACAACGTGTAATGAATACATGGACTGTACGCTTACAATTTCTGATAATATATCTTCTTTGCGGTGAACAAGTTGTGATACTTGCCAAGCCTTAAAGCTACAAAGAAAAGGGTTTTTGTGTGCTGAAAACGGCTGTTTAACTACTTTTATTTGCATGTTAAAAGCTGAAGATAAGCATTTTTCTGTTCCCATTTTGTTTCTTTGTTTGTGCCCAAAGTGGGGCTGTTTACCTTTTTGTTTTGACCACTGAAAGAATCCTCCCAGAAGGGGAATAAAACCTGTTTAAGTCTTACCTTGTTTCCACAACTTATTCTTTTGACTGGCCTAAGAAAAACTACATATCCCAGAGTGCCAAGCAAGGTCTCTGGGCTGGTTAAACACAAGGCCTCGGCTTAATACCCCGCCGTAGCTTGAAGGGACAAGCAACGGCGTGACAGATGGCGTAGAATTGAGGATTTTTTTTTTTGGTGTGTGGTTTTCCTGAGAAGACAAATAAAGAGACGGATATCTCTGGAGAAGACTGCTGTTACAAGGAGTGCTGTCTGAGCGGAACTTTCACTGGCAGATCGGCCAGGGAGGAGGAAAAGACCTTTTCTCACATGCTGGAATCTACCTGAAGCCTGAGGTAAAGGTAGCCTGGGCGAAAGGGTAGGATACTAAGTGAGAAAGGGGTGCTGTGCTCACAGACAGGGATTTTAAAAGAAAAGTACCGCACTTGGTGGGTCTTTCTTTTTCTTTTCTTCCACAGGTGCAGCGGACTCCAGAGGAGAGATGGAACCCCGAGATGTCATGATGTGGATGCAAACGCAATGGGACAAGCAGGCGGAGCTTGTTCAGCAACTCCAGACGCGACAGGCGGAAATACTGAGGGAGCAGCAACGGCCTCTACTAAAGACTATGGAAGCCCTCTTAAGGAAGCCACAGGCAACAGGAGCGGCAAGTTTTCCTATGTTTCCCCAAGCAGGAATGGACAGTTGCCATGCTTTTTCCCTGGGACAGTTAACACAACAGGACAATCTCGATGATTACATTGATGCTTTCGAAAGAATAGCAGAGACCCTTAAATGGCCGATAGAGCAATGGGCGATTCGATTCGCAATGACCCTTACAGGAGAGGCTCTATCTGCATTTAAGGCCATGCCTGCTAGTCTTGCTGCCAATTACGCAGAAATAAAGAAGGCAGTAAAAGATAGGTTAGGTCTCACCTCTAGGCACTACAAGCGCATGTTTAGGGAGGCGAAAATTAACTGTAAAGAAACTCCTAGAGCTCTGTATCAGAGGCTTAAGAGTCTAGCGTACAAGTGGCTTACCCCAGAGAGAAGGTCACTTGATTCCATTCTGGACGAAATTATTCTAGAGCAGTTTTTACAGGCTGTATCTCCTGAGTTAAAAACATATCTCACCCTACAGGATTGCCACAGCACAGAAGAGGCAGCCAACATGGCAGATAGGTTTTATGAGGCTAAAATGGCTGATACCTCGGGAATTGGAATTTTAAAAGTGGCTGGAATGGCAAATCCTGATAGCATGAGAAAGTTTGAAAGAGTTAAAGCGTCTAAAGTGAATAAGTATGATAACATTAATAATGATGTTTCATCTCCTTATAGAGGGAAATGTTACGGTTGCGGAAGGACAGGTCACTTCCAACGAGACTGTAAAGCACATACGGTTCTGGTATCGGGAGAAGGGAAGCAAGTCCCAGAGGGATTCTTCCAACAGGTTCAGGTAGAGAGAGTGGATACCCTGGCCTACTTGACTCGGGGGCTGATCAAAGTATGGTTTCTCAGAAATTTTGGGAAACCATCGAACACCATCGGTCGTCGACCCCGAGTCAAGCAGAGGGCCAGGTACGCATATGGTGTGTACATGGGGCATCTTCCCACTATCCTCTATATAAGGTAGGCATAAAAGGTCTAGGGACTGCATGATGAGTATCAGTGGCCGTGGTTCCTAAACTACCATATGCAGTTGTCCTTGGGCGGGATTGGGCTCCCTTCTGTCAGGAAATGGAGAGAGGTCTCAGGAATGAGTTAGCCCTCAGGCCCACACAAAGTCAGACAGTGAAGGCAGAAGCATTAGCGGCACGAATCCCCAGCCCTCTGTTTGGGAAAACTCCTAGAACAGGCTCCTGATCTCAGCCACAGGCAAAAGAAATACCACCCGGAAAACAAAAGTTCATACTCCAATTCTGTAGGACCACTGATCAGGCCAAGTGTCCAAAAAGAGCTTCAGCGGCAGCCGCGGGGTACGATCTTTTCAGCGTGGAGGACACTATAGTTTTAAAAGGGGGGAAAGCACTAGTGGACACGGGTATCCAAGTGAAGATCCCGGATGGATGTTATGGGCGCATAGCGCCAAGGTCAGGTTTGGCCGTGAAATACTCCTTAGATGTAGGAGCAGGGGTCATTGACCCAGATTATCGGGGCTTGGTAAAAGTCCTAATATTCAACTTCGGGGATAGGGATTTTAAGGTGCGCGTAGGCGACCATATCGCGCAACTAATTTGTGAGCGCATAGGGTTCCCCACGGTGGAAGAGGTACCCTCATTGCCACCCACAAAACGAGGGATGGGTGGATTTGGCTCCACAGGGGAAAGAGAAGTTAGAAACCTGACAGCCTTGAGTGAGGAGAGGAGCGAGGAAGACCTCGGCCCTCAGATAGCGGATTGGAAGAAACAGCCCATCCCCAGGATAGGTACCGGGCTGTCACCCCAACAACAGAAGGAATTGACCCAGATGTTGGAAAAGTTCTCCGATGTATTGACGACTAGGCCGGGCGAAACCCACCTAGTCACTCACGAGATAATTACGGCACCCGGTCAGGTAATTAGGCAGCGTCCCTATAGAATGCCTGAGACCAGAAAGCGGGAAGTCATTGAGCAGGTTAAGGAAATGCTGGCCACAGGGATAATAGAAGAATCACGGAGCCCGTGGTCGAGCCCGATAGTGTTAGTGCCGAAACCGGACAGAACCCTCCGGTTCTGCATTGATTTTCGGCGAATCAACGATATTTCGCAATTTGATGCCTATCCTATGCCCCGCATTGATGATCTTTTAGATCGCTTGGGGCAGGCAAAATATCTGACCACCCTAGATTTAAGTAAGGGATATTGGCAAATCCCATTGACACGCGATTCAATCCCAAAACGGCGTTTAGTACGCCGATTGGATTATTCCAATTCCAGCGAATGCCGTTTGGCTTACATGGGGCAGCTGCCACATGTCAGCGCTTGGTGGATCAAGTGTTAAGGCCCCACCACGAATACGCTCTAGCGTATATGGATGATGTGGTGATATATAGTACAACCTGGGCACAACATATTGCTAGGGTGGAAGCGGTACTCAGAGCACTGCGGAGGGCTGGCCTAACGCTCAATCCAAAGAAATGTTTATTTGCCACTGAGGAGGCCAAATATTTGGGCCATATGGTAGGAAGAGGTCTTGCAAAACCATTGGCCAGTAAAATAGAGAGCGTGAGGGATTTCCCCAGACCCGTGACTAAGAAGCAGGTACAAAGCTTCCTAGGATTACTCAGCTATTATCATCGATTTATTCCTTGGTTTACAGAAGAGAGTATTCTCTTTACAGAAATGCTAAAAAAGAACACGCCTAACCATGTAAAATGGACCCCTGAGGCTGAGGTGGCGTTTGTGGCCCTAAAAGAGAAACTCTGCAGTACCCCAGTGTTACGTGGAATAGATTTCAGTTTGCCATTCATAGTCCAAACTGATGCGTTAGAAACAGGGTTGGGGGCGGTGATGTCCCAAGAATTCAAGGGTGTGGAACATCCCGTGGCCTACCTCAGTAGGAAACTCACAAAGGCAGAAAGGAATTATGCCACAATCGAGAGAGAATGCCTGGCAATAAAATGGGCCATTGAAGCTTTACGTTTCTACCTCACAGGGAGGAAATTTATTCTGATAACGGACCACGCGCTGCTAAAATGGCTCAATCAGATGAGAAACAATAATGCGCAGCTGACCAGGTGGCATCTCGCATTGCAATCCTTTAATTTTGTTGTGCAGCACAGAGCAGGGAGACTGCACAGGAATGCAGATGCACTCTCAAGGATTACGTGCTGTCCGCCTGAAATTGCGGCAGCCCGTAATATTTTAAGGGGGGAATCTGTCACAAAGTAGGTTTAACAGAGCCCATGGAAATAGGAAAAGATGCAGGCAGTGAAACTGATTCTGACATTTCAGAGGAGCACATGTCAGGATGTTGCTATAGGCAACCCAAACAAATCAGGTCACGAGCTAGAAAAACACGCCCAAGCAGCAGAAAGGCTGAGGGATCAGTAACTGATGAAAGCCAGCTGGGAGTGGGTGGAGCTGACACATACACAGATAAACTCAATGCACATGGAGTTAGAGAGAGAAGCAGAACAGAACCCGGAAGGAACACGGGAACAGGTAGCCGTGAGTGTTCAGAGAGCCAAGGACGTGCTGGGAGAAGCTCAGGTTGGAATGAAGCCGATGGAAGAGCTGTAAAAGCTAATAGTTTTATTCCAAGGGAGAGAGTGAGAACCCAGGTGCCTGTGGTGGAAGGCAGAGCACAGAAGCATCAGAACTCAGCAGAAGTTATCTAAAAGGTAACGGAGAGTTCAATTGGGAAGCTAGTTGGAGGAAGCCTGAGGAAACTATTTACCCAAGTAATTGGCACAGGAAAAGTAAAGCTTTTGTACCTGAAGATAATCTTGTATCTGGGAGAAGGACAAAAGGCAGGAGCCGTGGAAAGCTTCCACTTGATGTTACTCCGGTGTCTGCAGCAGCAGAGAGAAGCCCGAGTCAGAGACTGCCAAGAGGTAAACCAATTGTAGCTAATAGAGGGAAAGGTGAATGTTGTAATTTCCCCTATGGTCCTCAGCATTTGAGAGGCTCCCAAATTAAGTACTCCAGTGAATGTGGTAGTAGCCTGTCACACATTCTCACAGAGAGAGAAAGAGAATCTCTGAATAACAAAGAGAGACTGTTTAATAATGTGCCGAACTGTGCAAGAGAAGAATTGTTAAAGGCAGAAGAAGAGGATATGCAGTGTGAGGTACAGGGGGACACAACGTGTAATGAATACATGGACTGTACGCTTACAATTTCTGATAATATATCTTCTTTGTGGTGAACAAGTTGTGATACTTGCCAAGCCTTAAAGCTACAAAGAAAAGTGTTTTTGTGTGCTGAAAAGGGCTGTTTAACTACTTTTGTTTGCATGTTAAAAGCTGAAGATAAGCATTTTTCTGTTCCCATTTTGTTTCTTTGTTTGTGCCCAAAGTGGGGCTGTTTACCTTTTTGTTTTGACCACTGAAAGAATCCTCCCGGAAGGGGAATAAAACCTGTTTAAGCCTTACCTTGTTTCCACAACTTATTCTTTTGACTGGCCTAAGAAAAACTACATATCCCAGAGTGCCAAGCAAGGTCTCTGGGCTGGTTAAACACAAGGCCTCGGCTTAATACCCCGCCTTAGCTTGAAGGGACAAGCAACGGCGTGACATAGTACATTCATTCACTACAATACTATAAAATAATTTAAGATGGTACAGACACTTGAATTCAAGCCAATACTGATCTGATAACCAGTGCAAGTCATATAACACCAGGGAGATATGCTCATATTTCCATGTCTCAGCTAGCAACTGCTTTTTGTGCCACTTGTAAGTGTTTCAGTGCATAATCAGGTAGGCCCATATAATGAGACAGGGCTAGCTTTTGAACCACCTCCTGAAATCACTTGTCTCCTAAAACGGTCTCATACAATGGACCAGACACAGCTTAAAAAAGACAGACTGAGCCACATTAACTAGCTGACTATTAAAAGACAAGAATAAGTTCACAACTACACCTAAATAGGTAACAATATCCTTAACAGGGATAATATGGCCTTCCAAAAAAAAAAGAGTAGATAGAAAGAGTTCACTCTTGTCTTTACAAACCAGCATCACCTCAGTTATTTTAAAGTTAATGACCAATCCATGATCTTTCAGCCAAAACTCTATTTTCAGAAAAGGGGAAGTAAGCACATCAGAGGTTGCAAAGCACTCAAAAATGAGAATATTGTCAGCATAAAAATTGAATTCTAATTCCAATATACTCAGTAAGGCACACAGAGAGGCCAACTAGATACAAAGTTGCTGCCAAGGCTGAACCTTGTGCCATGATTTCTGTAGGTTTACCCCACTTTTTTATAAAGACACACAGGCGCCTATGTGTTTCTATATATAGTAATATAGTAACATAGTATATGATGGCAGATAAAGACCAGTATGGTCCATCTAGTCTGCCCAGCAAAGCAGCAAGAATAGGTGCACCTGCTGCTCCGTGCAGATCACCCCTCCCCATGCCTTTGTTTAGGGATGTATCCACCACTCCGTGTAGGTCACCCCTATTTGTTGAGATATAAGAGATAGTTATCTTAATTTGATTTTATCCTGTTGCTATAAAGAGATCCACTGTGTCTGTCCCATGCCATTTTGAATTCTGTCATTGTATTTTCCCCCACCACTTCCATCGGCAGGGCATTCTAAGCATCCACCACCCTTTCAGTGACATTGCCTTTCATTTTACCCCCTTGCAGCTTCATGTTATGCCCTCTAGTTTTACAGCTTCCCTGTCTTTGCAAGAGGTTTGTTTGTTCATTAATACTCTAAATATTGAAAGGTCTCAATCATATCTCCCCTGTCCTCCTCTCCTCCAGAATGTACATATTTAGGTTTTCAAGTCTCTTCTCATACATCTTCTGACGCAGGATCCAAATCATTTTGGTCGCCTTCCTCTGAATCATTTCCAGTCTTTTTATATTCTTTGCAAAATATGGTCTCCAAAACTGAACACAATATAATAAATGAGGCCTCACCAGCGACTTGTACAAGGCACTATATTCCACTGCTTTGACCCGGTGAAAAGCGGGATATAAATGCAGCTAAATGAATAAATAAATAGTACCTCTTTCTTTCTACTGATAATTCCTCTCTGTATGCAACCCAGCATCCTACTGGCTTTTGTCACTGCCTTGTCACATTGTTTCACCACCTTGAGATCCTCAGAAACAATCACACCGAGGTCCTTCTCCTGGTCCATGCACACCAACCTCTTGCCCCCTATTGCATATGATTCTTTTGGATTTCTGCTTCCCAAGGGCATGACACTGCACTTCTTTACTTTAAATCTTAACTGTCAAATATTAAACCATTCTTCCAACTTTTGTAGATCTTTCCTCATGTTATCCACTCCCTCAGGGCAGTCTACTCTGTTGCAAATTTTCATGTCACCTGCAAAAAGACAGACTTTCCCATTCAGTCTTTCAGGAATATCACTCACAAATACATCGAACAGTACTGGTCCCAGGACCGAACCCTGGGGCCCACCACTAATTACCTTCCTTTCATCCAAATGGGTTCCATTTACCATCACCTTCTGTCATCTGTCAGTCAATCAATTTTTGATCCAGTTCACCACCATCCGCAAGCTGTTTACTTTACTGATAAGCCTCCTATGAGGAATAGTATCAAAGGCTTTGCTGAAATCTAGCTAGATCACATCCATCGCGTGCGCTTGATCTACTTCTCTGGTCATCCAGTCAAAGAACTCAATCAAATTTGTTTGGCAAGATCATCCTTTGGTAAAACCATGTTGCCTCAGATCATGCAACCTGTTGATTTTGAGAAAGTTATTGGCCTGTAGTTTGCCACTTCTTCCCTATTACCATTTTTGTGAAGAAGTACTGTCAGCCCAGTCCTGTGGAACTTGTCATGTCTTCAAGGATCTATTAAAAATATTCTTTATCAGCCCTGCAAGAACCTCTCTGAACTCTTTCAGTATCCTGGGATGGGGGCCATCCGGTCCCAAGGCCTTGTCCACTTGTCCAGTTTTGCAAGCTGTTATATAACATCATCTTCTGTGAATGGTGTGACATCTACTCCATTCCCATTTGTATATTTGTCATTCACAGGTGGTTCTTCTCCAGGATTTTCTTTAGTTAAAACAGAACTGAAATATTTATTTAGTATTTTCGCTTTTTCAATGTCACTTTCCACAAATTCGTTCCCAGCACTTTTGAGTCCTTCAATTCCACCTCTGATTTTCCTCCTCTCCCAAATATACCTGAAAAAGGTTTTGTCACTACACTTCACATCATTAGCCATCTTTTCTTCTGCCTTTGATTTTGCTATCCTTATTTCCCTTTTTGTCTCTTTTAGTTTTATCCTGTATCATTTTCTGTGTTCCTCTGTTTGCAAACTTCAGAATTTTGTGAAAACTGTATTTTTTATCTTTATTTGTGCAGCCAATTCTTTGGAGAACCATATAGGTTTCCTTTTCCTGTTGTTTGTATTTACTTTCCTTACATATGTATCTGTTGCCCCTTTTATTGCCACCCTTAGTTTAGCCCATTGCAATTCCACTTCCCTTATCCCCTCCCACCCCGCCAACTCCTCCTTCAGGTACTTGGCCATTTTACTGAAGTCAGTGTTTTTGAAGTTTAGGACTTTGAGCTTGCTGTGATTGGACTCCACCTTGGTTTTTATCTTAAACCACACCATGTGAAGATTGCCGCTGCTCACATGGGCACCCACCCAGATATTTGACACACTTTCTTTGTTGGTGAGTACTAAATCCAGCATTGAGCTTCCCTGGTCAGTTCCATCACCATTTGTCTAAGTAACACATCTTGGAAGGTTAGGTTACATATAGAGACTACCTGCCCCTTCAAGCTAGGCCACCAGTTATAAAATTACCCCCTAAGAATATAATTTTGTAACTATCCATATTATCAAAAAGTATACACATACCTTTGCTTTGAAACAAACTGCATATACAGTTATATCTGCTCATTAGTATGCATAGTATGAGTCTTCAAAGGTTTGCAATCATCAGACGTGCAATACAGTTTTCACTCTGCACCCTCCATCTGGAACTTACTTCGTGAGCTCTTAAGATCCCCGGAAACAGTACCTGAGATACTAAAAGGGCTCAAAACATATCTTTTTGTTGAATACTTTAGGACGGATGCAAATGAATAGCTCATATTATATCAAATGGTATAGTAGCTGGATAAGACTCTGCTATGTATGATAACACTATCTTGGTTTAACCAAGTTAATAGTACCCCACCCTGTAGTAGTACTAGTAGTTCCATGTAAGAATTACACTTTTAAGTTCATGTTAACTGTTAAATGTAAACTGCTTTGACTTAAGATAAAGTGATATATAAAATGTGTTAAATAAATAAATGTGTGTAAGTGCAAACCTCTCCTCACCCCAACTATGCCTCTGCTCACTGTATTTAAAGCTATGTACAAATGGGCTACTTTACAAAAGCCATTTTCCACAGGTATAGTACTGCTGTACCAGTGGAAATGGCCTGAACAAGCACACTAAGCCTAGTGCCTTGTCTTTGAAAATGTTTCCAGAAGCATTTAGCACAGTTGGCTTTATTTTTCTAACACTAGATACTGATATAGGCCCTAAAACTATCCTGCTTTTTATAATGTGCATCAGATCTTGGTATTCACTGATTTGAAAATCGATTCCAGTGCATGCAGCTAGGATTGCACAAATGTCCAGATGTTCACATGCACATCCCTTAAGGGGCAATCTCTAACTAATGACAGATGCACAAATAAACAACAGCTTGATTTTCCCAAGCAAGATTAATGTACTGTGCAAAGAATTACAGAATAATTCATATTGTGTTATGATTTTTCCTACTGCCTATTAAAGCGCTACAGTTGAACAATCTGTTCAGCAGATTTGCTGAAATTGTGTTATGCAGTAGTAATATACATAACAAGTCACATGGTAGGCCTCATTTACAAACCCTACATTAATGGACATTCAATAACTCAAGCTCCATTGTTCTCAGTAGGGTCTATTTACTAACCTTGCTCTTAACTCAAATTAATGCATGTTACCTGGTTAGCAGGCATTGGTAAATGAAGTTCAATGGGAATTATTTTATCAGCCCTATTGGCTTTTTCAATGTGGGTACATGCAATTCCGTGCTCAACATGCCAATCTCTGCACATCTCCATTGGGGGCATAAGAGGGGTGTTTCCAGGTATGGCTGGGACAGTGTGTGCATCTGCATGTCTATGATGTATTTCACATAAGCCAGAGAAGTGCATGGTGGACTTTTTAAATGTGCCAATCTATACCTGTTATGAATCATGTCTTTAGGGGCTGCTTGTAGAGGTGATGACTAGAGGAGCTTAGCTTGTGAATTATTGGCATGACTGGCATCTGTATGCACATAGGTGTCTCTTCATATGCCAATTGTTCCTTTTCAATACATCCTCTGCCCTTCTCAGACCTGTTCTCCTTGGTCACCTGAAGATAGTTGAGGAGGTGGGATATAAAATACTGCTGCTACTCTTAGCTCCTGCTTACTGAGTGCCCTGCAGGACAACATTTAGTAGGCAAGTAATCCCCAGCCTGTAAATCTGTTGTGGCAAGAGCAGGTCTAGTGTAAATTTCATCGCTGACATCTGGACTAGTCAGAATGCTACACATGCTTGCTGATCCTACTGAGGAAGGAGTAAGATGCAGATCCAGCAGGTGAGCAATAGCAAGAGGGTACCGAGGGGTTGTGCTGTACAGCCAGGTAATGAATGGCAACCATGCGTAGAGTCACACCTTAGCAGAAATAAGGACAATGCTGCAGGGCTGGTACATAGGGCACAAACAGAGCACCTTGCATCCAGGTTTCTTTGTAAAGTTTGTAAGGCAAACTTGGGCAAGCAGTGAAGGAGAGGACTTTTGTGGGATCACATGCTTTGTGCACTTGCTGCACCCGGTTGTCAGAGACTTCCTGAGCATGTGCAGCAAGACAAGCTGCAGCCCTGTCCTAATGGAAATAATCAAGAAGTTTGGAAAAACAGCTGGGTATTTTCACCAGCGCAAGAAGAGTGGGCATGAGCTGCCTGAGGAACAGGAGAAAACAGGGACACCTGCAGACCAGCTGCAGCAGGATATCGCCACAAAGTGGAATTCCACTCATGAAGCAACAGGTGACGCTTCTGACAGTGGCTTCTGGTATTCATCCTGCCACTATATGTACTCTTTCCCCCTCTTCCGCTGCTCCTGGGTGATTTGTAACACTCTTAATGGCTTGTAGTTCTGTTACAGATGCCTGCCACTGAGTTTCAATCAGGTTTGATTGAAAATAAATGGCAAACGCAACTGCTGCATTGCAAAATAGCTTCCCCCTTAGACTTTAGTGGGACGACTGGGACAAATACATGAATGGTTCAGTTCCTGAAGACTAGCGGAACAGGTATATTCTAATGAACAAAAATGAGCCTAAACATCATGGATAAGCACATGCTTAATATCTATCTATCTATTTATATGTGTGTAGATAGATAGAAGCACACTTGCACCTAATGATCCAAGGGGCATGTACTGTATAAATCTCTAGAACAAGATATCTTTATAAGGATCTTTATTCTGAGCATGTTAAGGCTATGGATCAAAGGATATCCCTGTAGGGTACTCCTCTGCTTCTAAGGAGGAATCGGTCAAAATAAAATCCAGAGTGGAGTGGAGGAGTGGCCTAGTGGTTGGGGCAAGGTACTTCAGACTGGAAGGTCAGGGGTTCAAATCCCACTAGAGGACAGCAACCTTGGGCCGGAAGGACTGGGGTTTCTAGTCCCACAGGTGCTCCTTGTGGTCTTGGGCAAGCCACTTAACCCTCCATAGCCCATGTTCCCTGTAAAATAGTTATCTCCAAGTTATAATACCCTGTTCAATGTAATTTCAGTTTGTTCAATGTAAACCACACTGATGCAGAATAGCTTGGTATATAAGAGAATGTAAATAAATAAATCCCATAATTTGCTAGAGTACTCTGCGAGATTCCTGAATAAGGGAGTGAAGGAGGTAAGCAATTACCAGGGTGAAGGAGAATTCATGGAGTGCACTCTGGTCATTCAGAAAAGCTAAGGGGTTTTTAGTCAACAAGTACAAAGGTGCAAGGTAGGAGGAGGATGAGAAGTGGCCAAGAAAAGACGCACCCAGAAGGATGGCATGAACCACCCAAAACAGCAGGGGGGAGGGGGGAAGGGAAAATGACAGCAAAGAGGCAATCCATGAGCAGCAGCAGCAGAGAGGCAAAAGGAAAGGAGATCTTTTTATTTTTCATATAGTTCATTTTTTAATTTCCCTTTTCCCTTTAATTTCCCCTGTATGTGAGCCTAAATGGACCTATTAGAAATATGATGGCAAACCACCGAGCAGTTGTGCAGGCAGGAGGGGATTTGTGAACTGCTGCAATACAGCTCTAGTTGAGTTCTCAAGAGCGGACTGGCTGGCAACAAAGGAACGAGCATTGACAGAAATAGCAGGATGGTGAAATGGGCACCAACAACAAAAAGAGATGTTCTTCTTTGTCATTCCTTTCTGTTTCTTTGGGTTCTGCCTTATATTTTCTTTGCATTTTTCTTTAAACTTTTGGCATAGGGGTTTGAAAGGTAGCCACTGGAAATGTGTGCCATACCAGAGGGACTGCAGTGTAGACACTGAAGGCAGAGAGTGTGAGAAACTGCTCCTCAGTATAGTTCTACACTCCTTCCTTCTCCCAATTGCATGAAAATGAAAGGAAACCAAGCAAGGGGAAATTTGTCTTCAGAAACATGAGCTTTTTCACCAACTCCTGTGCTAGCCATTAACATTGGAGAGCCATGATATTCCCTCTCATAGAAATCTGTGTTCACAGGGCACATTGACTGAAGGGCAGAACAGGAAATACTGTGCAATCTTACCCTGGGACAAGCACTGTGGAACCTATGTACCTTTTTGGGAACCTGACAAGTACTTGTGACCTGGATTGGCCACTGTTGGAAACAGAATACTGGGCTAGTTGGACCTTGATCTGACCCCGTATGGCATTTCTTATGTTCATATGTCATGTTCTTAGGCTGCCGACTTGTGTGCCCAGTAAACCAAGGGATCTGAGTGCATGGCTTCAATGGGTTATACATCGTAGCATGTTATTGAAATCCATGTAGGAGTCTGACTTGTGATAAGCGGATCTCTGCAGCTTAGCTTTGTAAATAGCACTTTGGTCACCCAAGATTGTCCCTGGCTGGGACTCTTCTGCCAAGGGGCATGTAAAGCCAGTGGGGAAGTGGTAGGTAACAGGTTGATACTACTTGCTGCATCACCCCTTCTACATGACCACTGCCACTGATCCCATGCCTCTAGTGCTTCCTTTCTTCCAACTCAGTCACTAGCTTTTCCTTCAAGTAAGTCAGTGAGATGCACTGCTGAGCAATAGTTCCTTTCATCCGTGGGTTATAGAGTTGTTGTTGTTAAGTGCCATTGAGTCGGAGTCGACTCATGACGACCCTCTGGATAGCTATCCTAAATTGTGTTCGGTCTTGAGTCAGGCGGCTCATTGTTGACAGACTGGTACCCGTAGCTGCTGTTATTCTATCGATCCATCTCATTGCTGGCCTTCCTCTTTTGCGTTGACCTTCTATCTTGCCAAGCATGATGTCTTTCTCTAATGATCTCTCTCTTTGCATGATGTGTCCAAAGTATGAAAATCGAAGTCTTGTCATCTGAGCTTCTAAAGCTTAGGTTTGATATCCTCTAGTACCGACTGGTTTGTTCTTCGGACAGTCCATGGTATACACAGTATTCGCCACCAGCACCATAATTCAAAGGCATCAATTTTCTTCCTGTCTATCTTTTTCACTCTCCAACTTTCGCATCCATATGATGTTATTGAAAATACCATGGCTTGAACAATGTGAATCTTTGTATGGAGAGAGACATCTCTGCTCTTGAGAATCTTATCTAGGTCTTTCATAGCCATTCTGCCAAGAGCAATGCATCGTCTGATTTCTTGACTGCTTGTTGCTTCTTTATTGATAGTTGATCCAAGTAGGTTAAAGTTGTTCACAATTTCAATTTCTTCTCCTTCAATGATGAACCTGTTGATTATGCCAGTTGTCATGATCTTTGTCATCTTTACATTAAGGTACAGGCCCATTTTGAGACTATGTTCTTTGATTGTGAGAAGCAAATGTTTCAGATCATCTTCACTTTCAGCCAGTATAGCGAAGGTTGTTGATGAGTCTTCCACCAATCTTCACACCTCTGTTGTCTTCATACAATCCTGCTTCTCTGATGATTTGTTCTGCATATAAATTAAACAGGTAGGGGGAAAGTATGCAGCCTTGTCTTACACCTTTGCTTATTTTAAACCATTCTGTTTCTCCTTGTTCCGTTCGAACTGTTGCTTCTTGATCAATGCACAGATTGTGCAAGAGTACGATCAGGTGTTCTGGTATACCCATGCTTCTTAATGTGGCCCAGAGTTTCTCATGGTTTACACAGTCAAAAGCCTTGCTATAGTCGATAAAGCACAAATAGATATCCTTTTGGTATTCTTTAGTCTTTTCAAGGATCCATCTCACATCCGCAATGATGTCTCTCATTCCTCGCCCTTTCCTGAACCCTGCTTGCACTTCAGGTAGTTCTTGTTCCAGGTATGGTTGTAGTCTCTTTTGAATAATCTTCAGTAGAATCTTGCTGGCATGTGGGATCAGAGCGATTGTGCAATAATTTCCACAGTCAGTTGGATCACCTTTCTTTAGTATTGGTATAAACACAGATCTTTTCCAGTCAGTTGACCATGATGTTGTCTTCCATATTTCTTGGCAGAGCCTTGTAAGTATGGTAACAGCTGCATCAGATTGCTGCAATACTTCTATAGGAATGTCATCAATGCCTGGTGCTTTGTTCTTTGATAAGGCTTTCAATGCTGCTTCAACTTCTTCATCACCAATGGTTCCCGATCATAAGGTATAGGTTGAAACGGCTGTTGGTCCACATGATCTTTATCATATAAAAACTCTGTATATTCCTTCCACCTTTTCTTGATCTTCTCAGCATCATTCAACATAGAACCTTGAGCATCTTGTAACATTTCAATTTGAGGCTGGAACTTTTTCTTTAACTCTCGTAGCTTTAGGAAAGCCAATCTTGTTCTTCCTCTAATAGTTTCTGCTTCTATTTCCTTGCATGCATCGTTGTAGTACTTTTCCTTGTCCTGTCTTGCTGCACGTTTTAAATCTCTGTTGAGTTCTGTTATTGTCTTTCTTTCTCCTCTGGCTTTAACTTCTCTGCGTTTCTGGGCAATTTTCTGAGTTTATTCCATCATTCATTTTGGCCGTTTTTGCTTTTTCACCTTTTTTAGAGACTTCTCGCTTTCTTCCAACACAACTTTCTTGATGTCATTCCATAACTCTTCTGGAGCTCTGTCATTTGTATCTAAAGCAGCAAATCGATTTTGCAGGCAGTCTTTAAATTCCAGTGGTATATTCTCAAGGTCATATTTTGCTGCATTCATGAGTGGTTTGCTCTTTTTCAAATTTAGCTTGAGTTTGCATACTAGTAGTTGATGATATGTACCACAGTCAGCTCCAGGTTTTGTCTTTGTTGATGTTATAGAACTTTTCCATCGTTGACTTCCACAGATGTAGTCAATTTGATTTTTATACAATCCATTGGGTGAAGTCCATGTGTACAGTCACCGCTTGTGTTGATGTAAGAAGGTGTTTGAGATGAATAGATTGTTGATCTTGCAGAATTCTATCAGTCTTTCTCCAGCTTCATATCTGTTGCCAAGTCCATATTTTCCAACTACTTTGCCTTCTTCTTTGTTGCCAATGTTTGCGTTCCAGTCACCCATAACTATCAGGATATCCTGTTTGCATGTTCTGTCAATTTCAGCTTGTACTTTTTCATAGAACTCTTCAATTTAATACTCTTCTGCAGCTGTTGTTGGGGCATATACTTGAATTATAGTTGTGTTGATAGGCATTCCTCGTAGACAAATAGACATTAAGCGTTCGTTGACTGCATTGTATTTCATTACAGTTCTTGTAAGTTTCTTCTTTATTATAAATGCAGCACCATTTCTTCTTTGTCTTTCATTTCCAGCATAGTAGACCATGTGATCATCTGATGCAAAGTTCCCGATGCCAGTCCATTTAAGTTCGCTGACACCCAACAGATCAAGTTGTACACGTTCCATTTCATTCTTGACCACCTCCAACTTCCCTTGGTTCATGCTTTGTATGTTCCATGTTCCAATGCGTAAGACATCTTTACAGCTTCTGACTCTGGTTATAGAGACCATCTAGCATATTCCTTTCCATGCAAAAAATTCCTCCATTACCAAAATTATTGCTGTGAATCCCTGTTACCACTGAAAACCCTCTAAATTTGCTGCAAAATATTCATTACTGGGATGAGAAGGCTCAGGATAGCCCATGTGGATCTCATTTCCTCCATGGAATCCTTGTAGAGTTTTAGGACTTCCATCACCTGTATGTTTTTTACCCAGTCTTGGTGACTCTTGCAGATCTTGTTCTTTGATGTCATCTGATGCAGAGCTACCCATTGTTCCATTAATCTCTCCAGAATGTCATAAGTGGGATGCCACCTGAGGCCACCTAGTCCCACAGGTGCTCCTTGTGGTCTTGGGCAAGCCACTTAATCCTCCATTGCCCATGTTCCCTGTAAAATAGTTATCTCCAAGTTATAACGCCCTTTTCAATGTAATTTCACTTTGTTCAATGTAAACCGCCTTGATATCATGAAAGGCGGTATATAAGAAATGTTAAATAAATAAATAAATAAGATAAACATCCTGCTTGAGCAGGTGTACAGGTGCCCATGTTGTTTCTTGTTTCTCATATAGATCATGCCCACTTTTCACACTCTGACTATTTTTCAGCACTTCTCGATCAGCTACTTCATGACAGATATGCCACTTGTCTTGCTCCCAAGTCCTAGGAGCCAGGTGCAGCAAGTATTTAAATCACCCTATCCTCGGAAAACCCTCCTCCTTCACTGCCTTCATCACGTTCGTTTCACTGTCTGTTAGAAAGAATCCTGGGAGCATGGTGCTCTGCTTGACTCTCTGTACTAGTCCTACAGCATTACTCTTATTTCTGCTAAGATATCAATCCATGTAAGGCAGTCATCCATACAGTCCACTGATTTGCTCCTCCTGTTGCTCCCCTGTTAGACCTATAATCTGTTCCTGCTTCATCCAGCTACCATGAGTATACTGTCAGATAGACATGTGTAGTGTTCTGACCAGTCCAGATGTCATGCTGAAGAGTTCACTAATATCGGTCTCTGATTTTGCCAGGCTTTTTGGCATTTTGTGACACAACTGATTATAGAGGCTGGGAATCACATGCCTACTAAAAGTTATCCTCAAAGGCAACTGTAAGCAGGAGCTAAGAGAAACAGCAGCTTTTTAAATTGTACCTTCTCAACCATGTTCAGGGGATAGTCATTCAGGGTTATCATTTCCCCGATGTACACTGTCACCACCCTCAATCCTGCCTTCTGTCTGCCTTGTGACAGTGCTGTTGAACAAGACATCTCTTTCTTGGTGGCTTGCTTCGATATGTGTCAGGCCTTTTGACTGGTGGAAGAGGCTAGGGGTTCTGCTTGGGAAAGGGATTTCATTTTTCTTGTACTTTTCCCATCACTGTTTTTCCATTCCTAGATGGAATTTCTAGCCTAATATGAGTGCCCTCCTCTGTACTGAGCTTGAAAGGGTACCGTTTTTGTAAATGATGTTCCATGCCACTGTTTATAAGATTACCCATTATTTTCTCACTATTAATGTGCTGCCTAAAGTAACTGCATTCCGTATACCATAGGTCCTGGAGCACTTTAAAATGCTTCCACACCTGTGAGGTTTTATGAGACTTTCCCTTTATTTTATTGAGGGGAGGGGGGGCTGCTGGACTTGTGGCTGGGAACAGAGGAGAGGATGAAAGGCCAGTGTCATCATTCCTTCTCTCTATTGTCCCTTCTACGTGTGTAGTACTCTTGGTCATGACAATATCAGCATGAGTTTCTACCTCCTTACCAGGTAGCACACTAACAACAATCTCTTCAATGCCCTCTTCAGCCAGTACAATTTCAATATCTGATGATTCAGATGTAAATCTCATTCATGCAAATACTTCAGAGTCTGTCAAAGCCATCTCCACTCACTTTTCAGCAAGAAATATGATGCACCTACTGCTCTGCTGGGTTGCCTTCACCTGTTGCTTCTCTTGTGTCCTACACTGTGTCAAGCTCCCTTTGTGCCTCTGTGGGGATGACACAATACATCTGCTCTTTAATTGTCACCCTGGAAGCTGAGGCTCTTCATAATATCCTCATAAAGACATCTCTCTTTAGCGTCATCATGGTCTAGAGCAGGCATGTCCAACAGGTAGATCGCGGAGGGGTCAGAGGTAGATCGCCATTCCCACTTGGCTCCATCTCTCCAGCAGCTCGCCCCGTCGTTAGGAGAGAGCTCATGCTGGCAGGTCATCTTTCCGTCGCTGCTGATCCTTTGCCTGTCTTTTTTCTCTCCCTTCCGGAATCTTGCCTGCAGGTGTATTGGGGGCGCTTGTTGATTTCGTGCCAATAGTTTGCCACAGGCCCAGCGTCATACCTGGTCTCCTGCCTCTCAGAATCACCTATTCCTGCCCCCGCCCCAACACCCCTTAGAAGTATGTTATATATCGGGCGCTAGGACACCACCAAACAGCACGCTGCTACGCAGACAACAGCAAACAGTACAAAGGACGTAGCCAGGTATAAGTTCTCACCAAAGCTTTATTGTTCCATATATGAAAAGGGGAGAGACCTGACCCGACACAGGCCGTGTTTCGATAAAATCTTCCTCAGGGGTCAGCTCACCTTATGCTAAAAACACATTATAAATAAAATTAAAAAATCAAATGAACACTTAAAACCAAATAAAACTAATTAAACACATAAGACATCATAAGGAACGCAATAAAAAAAGTAATAAATTATTAAATTATTAAATGATAAAACAAGTAAATGATTCTGAAACTAATACACACTCAAATACGTTAAAAATCATGAATGGAAACTCAAACATGAAAAAAATGTGAAATAAAAAATATATATATATATAGTTAAAAAGCATCGGCGGCATCGGAGGCGGAGCGCGTCGTCGTCGTCTTCGTCGTCGGGGTCATCGGACACTTCTTCGGTGGCCTCCACGGTCGGGCCGAGGACAGGTGAGGGGGTGGGGTCCTCGGTTGTGCGGTGCGCGGAATTGTGGGAGAGCGTTCCGCGCAAGTTGAGGCGGCAGATCGTGAAGCGGCGTTACATTGATATTTTCCGGCTATTAGAGGGGAGGAAACGCTCGGGGGAGAGTCGCAAAAAACGCAAGGAGGATGAGAAGGCGGGGAGGGTGCGGAAGGTGTCCTGGAACACCTTGAATTGGACCCGGGCCTTCTTGCGTTTGGTGAGCGTTTGGGGGCACGCGGACCCGAGTCGCTATGGGGAGCTGTTGGCTTATGCCGACGCTATCTTGGCGGCGTCCCAGGCGCACGAGGGGTGGGCCTGGCTTAATTACGATGAGGAGTTTCGCGACATGATGGAGGAGAATCGGCAACTGTCGTGGGGAATGAAGGATATTAACCTTTGGCTCACGCAAATGTCGGCCAAGAAGGGTGGAACGGGGGGGGGGGTGCAGGTTCGGTTAGGGCGGTAGGCACTGCAGCACCGGCGGGCTTTCGGACCTTTCGGCCAGCGGGCCCGGGGCCCGAGACGAGCAAACCGGGAGCGAGCGGTCCCGGCGGAGATCTGTACTGGCACTTCAATAAAACATCCTGCCCATTCCCGGACTGTAAGTTTCGGCACGCCTGTTTGCTTTGCGGTGCCGGTCACTCGGCCCTCAAATGCAGCCGTCGGGCGGTGCAGGGGGCGCCGGCCACGAGTAAGTGACGGGATAGCGGGGGGCTGGCGCCTACCCCCATTAGGATTCAGGCGTTGCAGCCTTGGCTGGAGCTGTATGCGGCTAACAGGCATGGCAAGGCGGGGACTATGTTGTGGGCAGGGTTTTCTGAGGGCTTTCGTATCCCTTTTCAGGGGGAGGTCCGGGAGTTGGAGGCAGGGAATGCTAGCTCGGTGATGCGGTTGGCTGATGTGGCCCTTGCGAAGATCGCGGCGGAGTGTGCGCTGGGCAGAGTCGCCGGGCCGTTCGAATGGCCACCCTTTTCGCCGTTTATTGTTTTGCCGCTGGGGGTTATCCCGAAGAAGGAGCCAGGCTGTTATCGGCTGATACATAATCTGTCTTGCCCCCTTGGGGCCTCGGTGAACGACCATATCCCACGGGAACTTTGCTCGGTGTGCTATGCGTCCTTCGACGAGGCTTTGGAGCTGGTGCGCCAATGTGGAAAGGGGGCTTTGTTAGCGAAAGTGGACATTGAATCTGCCTTTCGGCTCTTGCTGGTTCACCCGTCCGCTTTTCCCTTGCTGGGATTTCGTTTCGATGATCAGTATTATTACGACAAGTGCATGCCCATGGGTTGCGCGATCTCGTGTGCTTACTTCGAGGCCTTCAGCTCTTTCTTGCACTGGGTGGTGGTGCGGAGGTCGGGGCGCCGTTCTATAGTGCATTATCTTGATGATTTTTTGTTCGTCGGGCCAGCCCAGTCCGCCGTGTGTGGGTCCTTACTGGGGCTTTTCCTGGGCCTGGCGGCGGAGTTCGGTATCCCTTTGGCAGAGGGTAAGACGGTGGGACCGGTGACGTGTATTTCCTTCTTGGGGATCGATATCGACTCGGTTGAGTTCGTGGTCCGTCTACCTACGGAGAAAGTTGAGCGGCTGTGGCTCTTGGTGGCGGCGGTGGGCTCCGCTGCTAAGGTGACGTTAACGGAGCTTCAGAGGTTGGTCGGCCACTTGAATTTTGCGTGTCGCGTCATTGCAATGGGGAGGCCGTTTGCGCGGAGGTTGTCCTTGGCGATGGCCGGGGTGCGCTGTGGGCACCATCGCATCCGAGTGACGACGGGAATGCAGGCCGACCTGCGGGTATGGGACGTGTTTCTGGCAGAGTATAACGGCTGCTCGGTGTTACAGTCCATGGAACTATCCAACCGGGATTTGGAATTGTTTTCAGATGCAGCAGGTTGTTCGGGTGTGGGCTTGTACTGCCAGGGCTCGTGGTGTGCGGCGCCGTGGCCGGCATCTTGGTCCACGAGTGGGTTGACGCGTAATGTGACGTTCCTGGAGTTGTTCCCGATTGTGGTGGCCTTCTGGGTATGGCCGGGAAGGTTACGGGATAAGCGGGTAGTTTTCTGGTGTGACAATGCTGCGGTGGTGCAGGTCATTAATCGCCATTCGCCCAAGTGTCCGCGGGTGGCTGCGTTGATGCGAGTGTTTGTGCTGGCCTGTCTTCGTCTCAATGTCACAGCTCGGGCGCGTCATGTGCCGGGTGCCCAGAATGTTATTGCTGATGCTTTGTCTCGTTTCCAGTGGGAGCGGTTTCGGGAGCTGGCCCCGGGGGCGGACGAGACCGCGGCGGTGGTGCCGGAGCACCTTTGGCGGATTGGGACACCGGAATGATCTCATTGTTGCGGTCCTCCTTGGCTCCAGGTACGTGGAAGGCTTATCAGCGTGGGTACGCGAGGGTTCGAGAGTTTCTATGGGGAAAGGGATGGAGGGGTGGTAGAGTAGGGGACATCCTGGCGGGTTCTTTCGTAGCGTGGGCGAAGGGGTGTGGTTGGTCCCGAGCGGCGGCGCGGGCCGCCTTGGCCGGGTTCTCCTTTTTCAGCAGGGCGGCGGGCTGGGGCAGTCCAGGTGCATCGTATGTGGTGAAACGGCTATTGGCCGGGTGGGCACGAGCGCAGCCCTCGGTCCCAGATTGGCGCCGTCCCGTGTCGCATGAGTTGCTGCTGCGTATTTGGGTTGTTCTGCCCGAGGTAGCGGCTACCCCGTTTGAGGCTGTTCTTTTCCGGGCTTTGTTTGTCACGGCTTTTTTTGGGGCCTTCCGGGTTAGCGAGCTAGTCCCTCAGTCGGGTGGACGGGGTGGGCGGGGGGGGGTTGCTGGTTCAGCACGTGGACCTTCAGGAGATGCGCGTGCGTATATTTCTGGCTCATTCGAAGACCGACCCGCAGGGGCGGGTTCGGTGGGTGCTTTTGCGGGCAATTCCGGGTCTGGGATCCTGTCCGGTTCAGAACTTGGCAGCTTATAGGCGTCAGCGTCCGGGGCAGGCCGGTTGTTTCTTCTGCCATGCGGACGGGACGGCAGTCACCCAGTTTCAATTCACGGCAGTTTTCCGCCTGGCCTTGCGGCGCCTGGGCTTGGATGAGCGCGGTTATGCGTCTCATTCCTTCCGGATAGGTGCGGCGACGAGCGCTGCGGCCGCTGGCCTGGGAGGTGAGGTAATTCAACGGATCGGGCATTGGCGGTCCGGAGCCTATGCGGGCTATGTGCGCCTTGACCAGTTGTGAGCTGCTTTGGGGGGGTGGGTGTGGGGGGGGTACTAATGCTGTGTTTCTTTTTCAGGTGTACTGCAGAGCGGGCCAACAGGAAGTGCTGCACGGGGCCCGCCGGGCGTCTGGTGGATTCTTGGACATTCGTTCGTCTACTGGGCGGAGCGCAGAGCCTCTACTCGTCCGCTGGGTCCGCACCTGGGCTTGGTTTCCTGCAATTTCCGGTTGGTGTGGCTCGGTGAGCGGGGCATGCGTTGGTGGCAGCTACTTCCAGTGGTTCGGGAGCACACGGAGCGGCGGCAGCGTCCGGTTGGACTCCTGGTACATCTTGGTGGGAACGATCTTTCCAGTTGGATGTGCCGGCAGCTCATTCGGGCAGTGCAGCGGGACTTTCGGGCGCTGCAGGAGCAGTGGCCAGACGTAGCGATCGTGTGGTCGGACATCATCCCACGGTCAGCCTGCTTGCCTCAGCGACGGTGGTCGAAAGGGCTCGCTAAGGTCAACAGGCAGATTGGCCGTTGGGTGCAGCAGGCCGGGGGATGGCAAGTCAGGCACCCTTGGGCGGACCCCCAGTGCTCTGGACTGTACCGTACCGACGGGGTGCACTTGTCCCCGGTCGGACAGGACTTATTGCTTAATGATTGGCAGGAAGCACTGGAAATGATTGGTCGCAGCTTTATGGGGGGGGCGGTGTGAGGATAGTGAATACCTCGCACCGGTGGCGGGGTACAGAGCCAGCGCTCGCAGGAGCGGCGCGGGCTTGAACTGGTTTACGAGCAGTGGGGGCGAAGTGCTCCTCGGGGTGGGGCGAGACAGCCCGGTTGGGGGTCTCGGCCCGGTAGCAGGGGGGGGGGTGGGAGCCGGCCTTTGCTTCTAGCATGGCGAGGCAGGCGGTGGGGTTTGGGGGGGAGGAGGATGCTCCGCCTTGCTACTAAGATGGCGGGTGGGGGGGCATCCTCCGGCAAAGGGGTGCGGGGTTGGGTTATGTTCAAGTGTTTTATATTCAGGCCCGTGTTGGGTCGGTTGTTTACAGGTTGTAAATAAAGCTGCGACCAAAAGTTTATACCAAAATACAGTTGTTGGTGAATTTGTTGGGGGGGGGAACATTATTGGGGGGGGTTAAGTCTGGGGAAGGAGGCGAGGAGGGCTTCCGGGTTACCAGAGTTACTGTAAAGGGACAAAAAGAAAACAAATTGAAAAAAATTTTAAAAAAAAAGAGAAAGCTGTCCAAAAAGATTATTCATCTTCAAACTATTAAAATTGAATTGTGCTCTAAAATTGCCATCATTTCCTAGTGTTATCGCGATTTATAAACTATGTACTCTTGTAAAGAGATATATAACCACTAAGGCACCATATATTATATGGGACGGATCTATGGAAGCATTGTCTGCCTTTAATTTATGGATTAATGGTTTAGATCATAATTTACGTTTTCAAATTACATATGACCCGGTGCAAATTCCATACTTAGATTTACTCATTCAGAAAGAAGGTAAGGGTCTTATTACTAAATTGTATAGAAAGCCGACTGACAGAAATCAGTTGCTTCATTATCAAAGCTTTCATAACCCCGCCTTGAAGAATAATTTACCTGTTGGACAATTTCTTAGAGTCAGGAGGAATTGTACTACAGATGGTGAGTTTGAAATACAAGCTAGAGACCTTAAAGAACGTTTTGAGGCACGTCAGTATCCTCGGCAATACATCAATAAGGCTTACTTCAGAGCATGTAACTATAATCGTGATAAGGCAAAAGAATCAGAAGAAAATAAGAATAATGAAGACAGCAAAATAGTTTGTCCACTATTATATTCATTACAATCCCAACAGATTGTTAATATTCTTAAAAAAGAATGGCATCTGATTCAAGCGGTACCAGGGTTTCAGCACACTCAGATCATGGTAGCACATAAACGTAACCCTAACTTACGCAATTTGTTGGTTCCCTCCGCCTTTACCGAAAAAAAACCCCTTTCAGTCCACAAGGGACAATACCAATGCGGTCATTGTTCCGTGTGTTTAAATGTTTTACCTGTAAGGAAGGCTTTTGTACATCCAGCAACACAGCAGTCTATTCATATTGCTGATTTTTCTAATTGTGACACCACACATGTCTTTTACATTATACAATGTCCATGTAGTCTCCTATATGTAGGTAAAACTAAAAGAAGCATCCGCGTATGAATAGTCGAACACAAGAGCTGTATTAAAAGACAGTTAATGGATAAACCGTAGGTACAGCATTGGGTAGATAATGCACATAAAGTGCCAGATCTTAAGTTTTTTGTTATCAAAAAAGTGAGATTAAACTGGAGAGGGGGAAACATAGAGAGAACTATGCTTCAGATAGAACAAAAGTACATTTTTCTCCTTAATACCCTCACACCACATGGTTTATTTATTTATTTATTAACAATTCTTATATACCGCACTATTAGACATCAGCGCGGTTTACATTGAACAGAAAACATCCGACAGTTTACACATGTCTGGTCGTTACATTTAACAGGAAGTACAACTTGGCGAAATAGGGGAAACTAAATACAATGCAGGGTTATCTGATGAAGGATATCCTGGTTAACTATATACAACAGTGGTACAATAGTATATGGAACAACTTGTTATTTACATTGTGAAGTTGGTCTGTTGCGGGGTTTGAATGCAGAACGTGATTTCTCTGTTTTTTTATAGAGATCCCCTTTGGTGAATAGTTTTTTACATTTGGGTCGCCTTTCAGTCCATTTTCATTTATAGTATGTTATTTATTGAATCTTTTATAGTTAAATATATATTTTTTATCTTAATTTATGTTTTATTGATACATTTTTATTGGGTCCACGTTTGTATTCATCTTTATGTATTTATTCGGTTATCCATTTATTTATTCATTTTAATTGGCTATTTATTCATCGATAGACTACATAATTTTTGTTTATTGTAGGTGCATGGTTAGGTGCATAATATACATTTTTTGGTGTCTCATTGCTGTAATTTCTAATAGATTGCATAGGATTGTTTGTCCACAGTTTTTTCGAGTCTGTTCCCCTTTATTCATGCATACAGCCCCTCTTATGGCCCCTTGGGGGTGTTTTATTCATTTTTTGCCCCGTTTATTATTTTTTGTTAGCTGGTGGTTTGACGTGTGCACACTAATTTTTAGATAATATGTCAATATCTAGTGTCTTCACTATGCTTTCACCTTTCGTGGTTGGTTAACAATGTATTCACTTAAGTATTTTCTTTTTACTCACAAGGGAAAATTTTTTAATTACTACGGAGCCGCAGCGCCAATTTTATATTATTAGTGTTTCAAAGATGTGAGATGTCCCCCCTTCTTCTTAGTTGGAGTTTTTTTATGTTTGTTTCATTTACATATTTAATTAGAGAGCTTAGTTCGTGTTTTTAGTCTACACGCATGCGCTAGCGTTTTTTTGATTTAGCATGGTGCCGCCGAGCGATTGATGCCGGTTTTAAAGCTCTCGAATCAAGCAGCATTTTTTAGGATGTAAGTGGACATCACTATTTGCGAGGTTTGCATTTTTAAGGCACATTAAAAGGTTTTTCTTTATACCATATTCATATATCATTTTAGCCTATGTGGTTTCCGTCGTGTTTTGGAGTAACAGGTTTTGTGTCCGCGAAGGGCTTAGACCATGATCTTTAGTAAAGATCCTGTATACGTGGGTTTCACATTATAGAAACATTTGCTAGAGTATGAGTTTGGTCATTCTTAGAACAGTATGCACGCTGACAACTTTGGCTATTATATGGTTGTGGGTTTTCTGTACAAGATACACGTATGTTTTAAATGCTCCTTCACGAGGTTTCCGACGGTTCCACATGAGCGAAGTTTGTTTTGATTATGGACATTTCTTTGAAACTTCTTCAGTTTTTATAAATCATGACGGTTCCAATTATGTTTATGGTGCCTTAGTGGTTATATATTTCTTTACAAGAGTACCTAGTTTATAAATCGCGATAACACTAGGAAATGATGGCAATTTTAGAGCACAATTCAATTTTAATAGTTTGAAGATGAATAATCTTTTTGGACAGCTTTCTCTTTTTTAAAAAAAAATTTTCAATTTGTTTTCTTTTTGTCCCTTTACAGTTTTACAAGTGTGGTTTCTATCCTAATGCACACAATATATGCATTGGTATACCCCTCATATAGGGGATCAGGTAAAATCAATTCACTCCTGCTCCTTTTACCATCCTCCCCCTCCATGAGTTTCTCCTGATCCATCTGTTATTTATTGTTTTATTATTATTGTTATTATATAACCTTTATTGGTTTATAGTGATGATTTTAAATGTCTTTATAGATTTTATTTATTTGTCTTGTTTCACATTATGATTAATATACATTGTTTTTCTTGTTTGTCACCAAGATTTCACACTCATCATGTACAATTCACTTTTTACAGGGAGCTTTTTAACTATATATATATATTTTTTTTTTATTTCACATTTTTTTCATGTTTGAGTTTCCATTCATGATTTTTAACATATTTGAGTGTGTATTAGTTTCAGAATCATTTGCTTGTTTTATCATTTAATAATTTAATTATTTATTACTTTTTCTATCGCGTTGCTTATGATGTCTTATGTGTTTAATTAGTTTTATTTGGTTTTAAGTGTTCATTTGATTTTTTAATTTTATTTATAATGTGTTTTTAGCATAAGGTGAGCCGACCCCTGAGGAAGATTTTATCGAAACACGGCCTGTGTCGGGTCAGGTCTCTCCCCTTTTCATATATGCAACAATAAAGCTTTGGTGAGAACTTATACCTGGCTACGTCCTTTGTACTGTTTGCTATATATCGGGCGCTATCCATTCGCCCGGGCTTTACCTGAATACTCTTACCGTATTAGTTGTGTCGTTTGCTGGTCGTTGGTCGCTTTATAGTTCACTTTCATTAAATGTTTTCGGGCAGACACAACAAAGTGTCAAGAATTTGGTGATTCTGGCGGGCTTTTCCAATTTTGTTCTAACTTGCCTATGCCTTGCCTTCAAATTGGTTCAAACCACTGTGACTTTTGCTTGCCTCTGCAATTTTATTTTGCCTAGCCTTTGCATTGATTCTACACTGCAATTTTATTTCGCCTTGCCTTTGCGTTGATTCTATACTGTGTGCAGAATTTATTAAATCGTGTGTTGTGGTATTTGAACTTGTTTGGCGGTATTTGATTTTATCTGGTTTGCTGGACAGGTGTTTGAGTTTTTTTGATGATTGTTTGGTGGTATTTGATTATAATCAAATAATTATTGGTGCCAGTATGATGAATTCTTATTTTTACTTTTAGAACTGCATGTGTGGTTTTGGCACCTCCAGTCCTTGTATTGCACATCATCCAGAGGTCTTCTGTTCCTGTTGATCTTTAATGCTTTGGGACAGTGACAGTTTTGGACCATATTCAGCCAGTGTTTATACTAACTTAGCAGATTTGGTCTTCTTACATCCAGCCACCCCAGTATAATGAAGATGAGTGTTCCAAAGAAGAGCAAAACCTACCACTTTCATGATGAATGGGAAATGGACTACTTCTTCATCATGGGAGAAAGACAAGTGTTGTTGTCTAATTTGTAACGCCCCAGTATCCTTGCCCAAAAAAGGTAATCTGGAACATCATTATAAGGCTCTGCATAGCAATAAGTTTGATGCTGATTTTCCACCCAAAAGTGAAATTCGTAAACTGAAGCTCAAAGAACTTAAATCGAAATTGGCTACTCAGCAACAGTTGATGGCCAAGCCAAGGTCATATTCGGTCAATGCAACCATAGCATCCTTCAAGGTCAGCAACCTAATCGCAAAGACATGCAAACCTTTCGCTGAAGGGAAATTTGTAAAAGATTGTTTTCTTGAAGCAGCTGACAATCTTTTTGAAGGATTTAAAAATAAGAAAGAGATCATAGCTGCTATTCAAAATGTACAATTGTCAAGAAACACCGTTGTGCAGTGAATAGAAAAGATGTGTGGAGACACAACTGAACAATTGTTGGAGGATGTTTCAAATTGTGTTGCTTTCTCACTACAACTGGATGAATCTACAGACATAAGAGACATAGCCCAGTTACTAGTCTTTATCCAGATGATTTTTGAAGACTTCAGTGTTAAAGAAGAACTACTTGGAATGATTTCTTTAAATGAGAGAACTACTGGTCAGGAAATATTCAGTTCTTTCCATTCTTTTGTGTCAAAGTGTAATCTTCCATTGCATAGATTTGTTTCCATCACTACTGATGGAGCAAGAGCAATGACAGGTGAGGTTAACGGTTTCATAGCCCTCTGTAGACAGCATGACGACTTCCCAGATTTCCTTTCTTACCACTGCATCATTCACCAGCAAGTTTTGGCAAGCAAGAGACTCAGTACAAAGACTGTCATGGATATCACTTTCAAAATTGTAAATTCAGTTTGTGGAAGATCACTTATTTATTTTATTTGTGATTTCTTCTATACCGCACTATTTATCATCAGCGCGGTTTACATATAACCAAAGTTGTACAATGTATAACCTGGAATGCAGCCTCCACACTGACTGGCCACGCGGAGGCTGCTCACTCAGCACCCCCCCCTCTCGCTCCCCAACATCCGCGGCAACAATTGGCTCCCGTGCGGCCGCGACCGATGGGAGCCAATCAATTTGAAAGACGCCCGGGCCCCGCGCGCGCGCCCCGCCCAGGCCGCGCACAGGGTCCCCGCGCCGGGCCGCACGCCGGGTTAATGTCGGCCACCGGGACCCTGCCCGCGGCCTCGGGAAACATGGAGAACGGGATGAACTATATACGCTATGTACAAATTAGAATCATAGTCGGCATGTTTGTCTTTAGAACAGGTTGACGTGGGGATACTCGTAGTTAAATGCAGTAATTATGGCAAGTGGTACGTTATTCTGAGGGAGTCGCAATGGCTCAGGATAGGAGGGTTAGGTGATGTTATCAGTAATGGAGAAGTATTATAAGAAGAGATAGTGTTTGATTGCCTTCCTGAACTGGGGGAGGTTGGTTATGGCGCGGATATCTGCTTTTCAATCTTACTCTTGATGAAGGGGCAGCGGAAATTATTTTGCACACAGATGTAAGGTGGTTAAGTAGGCACACATTTCTGGAAAGATTTTGTGATTTCCTGAATGAAATAAGAAGTTTTTTGAAGGAGAGGGGAGATGACCAAGCAGAGTTGGAAGATGAGGAGTGGTTATGTGATCTGGCATTTCTCGCTGACTTTACAGGCGAACTAAGTGATATGAACCTTGAACTACAACGTAAAAACAAATGCATTGGCGAGATGATGAGTACAGTTTCATCCTACAAGAGCAAATTTGAGCTAATGATGACTGACCTTGCAAACAACACTTTTGATAATTTTCCTAATACGCAGGACCATCTGGGACAATATCCAAATTTTGTTTTTCAGAATGAGAAGTATGTGACAGAAATCTGTTCTGCTATCCAGGAATTCGAAAATAGATTCTGTGACTTCCAAAAAATTGGAACAGTTGTGGAGTACTTGTGTAGATGTGGACATTAAAGAAACTGCAGCTGCTATCAGTAAAAATTACTCATTGAACAAGCCATCTCTTGAAACAAAATATTAACCCTTAAAATGACATTTTTTCTCAAGACCCGTGCTGAGCAAGAATTGTTTTGGAAGCTAGTGCCTAGAGACAAATTTCCCAACTTGAGAAGATGCAGTGAAGCTGTACACTCCTGTTTTGGTTCAATTTATTTGTGTGAATCTGCATTTTTCCATCTGAAAATGACAAAGAGTACACAATGTTCCAACATGACAGATGAACATCTCCAGGATTCCATGAGAATGGCCCTCACGCAATATTCACCCAACTTCAAAAAGCTGGTGGATGAAATGCAGGCTCAGACGTCTCACTAATGAGCAAGAGCGAAATATTAAAGATTGTGCAAAATCAGCCTGGATCAATACTCCACTTAAATTTAACACAAATTACTCAATAAAAGTTAAAGAAAGCTATTAAGACAGTTAAAGAAAGTTATTACTCAATAAAACTTTAAGAAAAAAATGTACTTTCCATTTTCCCTCGCAGTTCTTACTGGATCTTCGTCTCTCTGTTTTGTTTTTGCTTAATTTGCTTAACAGCAGATCACATTCAAGTAAATGACAGAAGGTTCATTAAAAATGGGGGGGGGGAGAATCCTCCAACTTTATTGGGTTAAAATTTAATTTGAAACTACTTTGAAACTTAATTTTCATGGTGGTAGATCACCGGCACTTTTGGCTGGAAAAAGTAGATCACGACCTGTTTGAAGTTGGACATGCCTGGTCTAGAGGAACCCATAAGCATACCCTGAGAAAGATCTGTCTCTTTCTGCACATTACTGCCAGTAATTATATCCCTTCTTTCCTTGTATGACCATCTAATTCTCCAAATGTGCCCTTACCAAGCATTATGACATGCTCCTGGGGACAGAGAACTTTATTGATTTATTTATTTATTAAATCTTATATGTCGCATATCCAACATTGCTCTCAGTGGTGTACAAAACTAACAGCACAATAAAAGCACAAAGCATAGAAAGTACAACAAAGCAGAATGCCCTCTTTTAGTACCCTATGCCAACCAGAAGACACATAAGGTCTCTCATGCCAAGTGTGCTGCCTCAGATATTGTGCCTGGGTTCATCCGTCTCGCCTAGTTATCCTGCCCATTCACACTCTTCAAAGGAATGGGGAGAGGAGGGATGTGTTTGCCTAGCTAATTCTCTTATTGGACTGGATTTCCAGCTCTTTGGAGTAGGCATGGCTTGTATTTTAACACCCTGTGCTAACCAGCAGACCTCAGTGGTTCCAAAATACTGTTACTCCATGTGTGCTGCCTGAGGTGCTATGCCCGGGGACACCTACCCAGCCTGTGGTAAGCCATGAGCTGACCATTTACTGTGGCTGCCCACTTATACTCTTCAAAGCACTAGAGAGAGGGGGACTATGTTTGCCCAGCTAATGCTCCCATTGGACTGGATTCCCAGCTCATTAGGAGACAGCCTGTCTTTTAGCACCCTCTCCACTCAGCAGGCCTGTGCTACCTTGCAGTATCACTACCCTAGATGTGCTGCCTCAGATACTTGCCCCATGTTCACCCGCCCAGTCGGGGGTGGGTACGGCATTGCCCAGTTACCCTGCCTCCCTACTCAACCCTCTCCGATGGACTGAAGAAGGGAGAAGCATTTGCCCAGCTAATGTTCCTATTGTATTAGATTCACAGCTTCTCAGAGAAGGGACTAGCTTTATTTTCGTTTTTATTAATTTTTTAGCTTTATTTAACTGTATTCTATGAATATGGGATGGAATAGATGGATACAGCAAGGTGAGGTGCTCTCCAGTGCTCACAGCTTCCTTTACAGAAAACAGATGAAAAAGATTATTGCAAAAAATTATTTCACAGTATCTTCTCATTGTGCAGCGGAATAGATAGATTAGATACAGTGACCTGTCCTTCCCTTTTGCCTCTTTGTCTGTATTGTATAAATCACATACCTTCAATCACTGCTTAAGACAGTGAAAGCAATTTCTAACTCAGCAGACTGAGCTGAAAGATTCCAAATTACACCTGAAAAGTGATAAGTATGTTGTCAATATGAACAAAAACATATTTTGAAATGACTGTATACAAATGCTGGGAGGCTAAAACATAAGACGGGAGTGTTAACATATATAGCATTGAATGAAGAGGTAGATATAATTTCTATCTCGGAGACTTGGTGGAAGGAGCATAATCAATGGAACATTGTGATACCAGGGTACAAATTATATCACAATGATAGAGTAGATCAAATTGGTGGAAGGGTGACACTATGAGGCTAATTCCAAAACATGTACATCTGGCCCATGGACATGTCCAAATCAAAACTGAGCGCGTTTTCACCCTAATTATGCAGCGATTGGTATAGACACACCCGCGGTTTCCAGAATCATGGACATAGGTGTCTCTGGTGCTGCACGAGCAAACCACTATGTAAAAACAAGGGCTGCGCTGTTATAACAAGTCACGGGTATGCACAGAAATGATTTGGACATCCCCGCATATATTGAAAAGATGGATGTTTCCGATCCTTTCCGTCTCCACCATATACCCGTGGACATATCCGATGGCCACACCTCCTCTGTTAAAACATGCATCTCGTAAGCTGCTCCTCTCACTGATAGTGTTGCGCTGATGCAAACTACACATAAATAATGATGATACATAAAGGTTGATGCAAACTAGACTAGATATACTAGTCTGTTGCATGCCCAGAATAGTCAAGGCAATCTCAATGCAGTCAAAGACATAATAACAGCAAGTAGAAAGTGATATGTTTGTCATGACATAACTTGCATGAAATCATACATGGCAGTAGAAGAAATCTTGTTATTCTTTCATTGGTCATCTCTAAAAACAGTCTTTACAATGTTAAGTATGGACTCTTACCAACCTCACAAAAATCTCATTCAACTTTGCAATTCCCCAAAGGATGCATTGCATTGCTGAGTGAAATAACAATGCTCTCCAAATGACTATGTCTGTTTGGCTATGGCATCTGTTTTCCACATATCTGGGTACTGGCATTTCACACAGCAGCTCCCTACATGTGGCTTCACCTGCCCCACAGAATGTCCACTCTCTGTCCTGGCTTATGTTGGTCTGTATACATTTGCTATCTATGGGACAATCCTATCTGCCTTCCCACATGTGTGGCATTGCTCCCTGGTCAGGCCTGTGTGGGCATGGAGGGGGAGATCCTTGTGCCAGCATACCGAGCAGCCAGCCTCCAGATATATCACCACTCTTGCAGTTCTCATAGATCATGGACTGGGTAAAGATGTAGGTCTCATGAAACAATCTGGGGAATGTTGGCATAATATCAGTCATGTCTCCCAGTGCCTGGCATGCTGCCAACAATATATGATCTTATTAGAGTACCTTATAAAACATATTTCAGAAAACAAATCACAAAAGATTCTCCATAGCTAAATGTCAAAACATATCCCTTTCAATAATAAGAGACCCTCAGAATAAGAGCATTCAGCGGTGCAAATAGCACTAATGCATGCTCGAAAGCACCATCATCGGTCTCTATAAATGTGTATATTATTAGTGACCAATGACGGTGCTTTTGGGCATGTTTTAGTGCTGTTTGCACTGTTGAATGCTCTTATTCTGAGGGTCTCTTATTATAGAAAGGTATATGTTTTGACATTTAGCTGTAGAGAATTTTTGTGATTTTTTTCTGCCCTATTTCACTGGCACCTGGTAACGCTGTGGTCATCTGTATGGCCAGACATTCATGTTCCCCCTGCATTGCAGATGAGCATACCAGATCCTTCCATGTAACCCTCAAACCCCCTCCCCCCCCCACACACACACACATACACTTTCACTTTCAGTCAACAAAAACATACTTCTGCCAAAAACATGTCCTGAACCTATAAATAACAGATGGAATAATAAAATAGCATGGAGTCCAAGGACTAAAGATATGATCCCTGTTTCTCACCCAAATAAGAATCCTTTCCATACTCACTCAAATACTGTTCCTACATCAACAGTCCCATTTTTCAGGACACAGGAATTGTTAGGGTCCCCTAAATTAGCTCCTTTCACACAAACAGCAAATGTCAGCATGACCAGAATAATCACTATTGCTCTTCTTAATATTTCTTTCAGAGTAGTTATCAATGCCTCTTTAGCTTACAAGATTCCCACATCTCTGATTTCTGTTCTTTATAAATGCATCTTGTGGTGTTTTTCCATACTGCAGTATACCAGCAGAATATTTTCTAAGTATTGGCCTTATTCCATGTCTCTGGCAGGTATAACGGTCATGTCTGCGGAGACCTCCCAAAGCGTACACAGGCCTTTCCTGAATATGCTTTATACACCTCTGCAGCAAATCACGTGACCATTCTACCCCTCTTGGTGTTATGTACTAGAATGTACTTGTAGATGTTTTGGGCAGATAAATATCCTTGGCACGCATACAACCCTTTATTCAGTTTCTGGAATGACCTTCTATGTGTTAAAAAGGGCATTGAGTCAAATACAATAAATGTTTTGCAGGAAATAAAATGCACTGTAGAATCATTATGGATAGTAATTCCAGGTGAGAAGGGGAAGTGCATAGTATGGGAATGGAAAACCATCTGCTTGGCCAGGATGAATAGAGAGATGATGAAATGCTAATAGACATTAGGAAAGCTAACAAAATTAGCAACAAAGTAATAATGGATGATTTCAAATTACCCCAGTAATTGGGTGAATGTCACTTCAGAACATGCTAGGCAGGTAACGTTTCTAGCTGAAATAAATGACTGCTTCATGGAACAGCTTGGTTCAGGAAATGACATGAGGGGAAGCTATTTTTGATTTAATTAATAGTAGAACACAGGATTTGGTATGAAATGAAGGCATTGGTACTTCTTGGCAATAGTGATCATAGCATGACAAAATTTGATTTAATAAATAGAAACATAGAAACATAGAAATATGACGACAGAAAAAGACCACATGGCCTATCTAGTCTGTCCTTCCATAACAACTACAACAGTCCCCTTTATACCTTTAGAGATCCTCTGTATTTGTCCCATGCTTTTTTTAGTTCAGTTACTGTCCTCATCTCTACCACCTCCACTGGGAGACTATTACACGGATCCACTACTCTTTCCATAAAGAAATATTTCCGCATATCACTCCTGAATCTATCTCCCTTCACCTTCATCCCATGTCCCCTCGTAGCAGAACTTGCTTTCAATTGAAAGAGGCTCTCTCCCTGAACATTTATGCCACAGAGGTATTTAAACATCTCAATCATATCACCTCTATCCCGCCTTTCCTCTAAGGTGTACATATTAAGATCCTTCAGTCTGTCCTCATATGCTTTATAATGAAGACCACTAATCATTTTAGTAGCCACCCTCTGCACCGACTCCATCCTGTTCACATCCTTTTGAAGGTGCGGTCTCCAGAATTGCACACTATACTCCAAATGAGGTCACACCAAAGACTTATACAGAGGCATTATCACTTCCTTTTTTCTGCTAGTCATTCCTCTCCGTATGCACCCAAGCATCCTTCTAGATTTTGCCGTCACCTTTTCTACCTGTTTAGCTACTTTAAGATCATCAGACACAACCACACCTAGGTCCCGCTCTTCTTTAGTGGACAAAAGTACTTCACCCCCTATACTATATTGCTCCCTTGGATTGCTGCAGCCCAAATGCATGACCCTACATTTTTTAACATTAAATCCCAGCTGCCAAATTCTAGACCATTCTTCAAGCTTAGCTAGATCCCTCCTCATGTTATCTACCCCTTCCTGGGTGTCTACTCTATTGCAGATTTTGGTATCATCCGCAAAGAGGCAAACCTTACCTGAAAGCCCTTCCTCTATATCACTAACAAAGATGTTAAAAAGCATCGGACCAAGGACAGATCCCTGGGGCAGATCCCTGGGGCACACCACTGATAACAAATGGAGAGAGAACAGCAAGGAAATCTACTGTGCTACTTTTTAACTTTCAAAAGGAATACTGTAAGGAAAATGGTTAAGAGAAAACTAAAATGGGCAGCTGTAAAGTTTAAGTTTACATAAGGTTTGGACACTGTTTAAAAATACCATCTTGGAAGCCCATACCAGATGTATTCCATACTTTAAAAAAGGGGGAATGGAGGCCAAATGATGCCAACATAGTTTAAAGGTGAGAAGAGAGAGGCTGTTATAGCTAAATATATATATATATATATATATATATATATATATTTCAAAAAATGAAAAAAAAAGATATGAATGAAAAAAAAAACAGTGAAAAGCATAAGCACTGGTAAGCTAGATGCAAAGCATTGATAAGGCAGGCAGAGAAAGATTTGCAAGGAAGCTTGCTGTGGAAGCAAAAACTCATAACATTTTTTTCAGGTACACTCAAGCAAAAACCTGTGAGGGAGTCAGATGGACTATTAGATGATGAAGGAGTAAATGAGGCATTGGGAGAGGATAAGGACATAGAAAAGAGACTAATGGCCCAATGCAGAGTTGCCATCCTGGCCCAATTCCCCCTCCGGCTCTCCCCACAGCTCTCCCAGCAGGATGGGGAGAGCTGATGGGGGGCAGGGTGGGGCTTGGGCAGCCCAGAAGGATGTACAGGACTGATCCAGGTCACGATCCCATATGTCCTGCCAGCTCAATGGTGGAATAAGCAGCACTGATACGGTGAATGGGCCCAAAGTTCCCTGCCCGGGGCTTGGGTCGAGAGCAAGCAGGTCTCTGCTGCCTGATCCAGGCCCCGGCTGGATAGCCTTGGGTTGGGCAGTGGGGAATTGCGGGGCCGAACTGTGGCAGCTAGACGACCCATGGGGAAGACATCCCCACAGGCAGGCAGGAGCACACTGGGCTGCCCTCAGGCCCAATTCTGTGTATGTGGAAATGTTTTGTTCCCGCGGTCCAGAATCAGGTCCTAACGGGCCCATCTACATTGAGGATGTCTGAATGGCCTGCATGTACCCCTCTGGGAATTAGGTTCCATTTGAATGTTTTGCTTTGGTCCGTACTGAAGAAAAAGTAAAGGAAATATAGATGCCAGAAATAATGTTTAAAGGTAATGAATCAAAAGATTTAAAACAAACTTCAGTGAAATTTGAAGATGTAATAAGGCAATCTAACAAAGTAAAGACCAGCAAATCACATGAGCTTGATGGTATATAATCCAAGGTGCTGGAAGAACTCAAAAATTTAATTGCAGATCTACTATTATAATTTGTAAACTAACATTTAGGCTGAACCTTATAGTCAAAACAGGCAAATATCAGATAGGTGGAACCCATAAACTCTTTAACTGGGGGTCGAAAAAACATTTTTAGTAACCAGTCTCGGTCAACATCTAGTGCCAGAGTGACCAACAGAATAGCAGTCACCCCAGAATCAGATCCTGACTGCTCCGAAAAATCAGTCAGGTCCAGGCTATCGGAGGATAGGGCTGGAGATGAACTTAAAACCTAATGCCGCCCCCCACTCACCCTCAACCAGCCTAACCTTAGCAGCAAGTAAATAATATTCACGAGAAACTGGTGGAATAGATTCAGAAGGAATCTTCAAAACATTAATCAAGAATTTCTTAAAAAGTTCCATAGGGGAAATAGATGGAACTTTAGGAAAATTCAACACCCTTAAGTTTCTGCTTCTAGACATCTTCTCCAGAGCTTTGGCTTTGCACTGCAAATTTTCAGAATCATGCATAACAGCAGTTACTGAGTCCTGGATACAGTCCACCCTCTGCTTCAATGTAGAAACTTTCATAGGCAGATCACTCAAAAGTTGTTCATGTGATTCAGCCTTGTGCCCAAAACTAGTAAACTGGCTGGAAATAGCCTGTAATTGTTCAGACAATGACAGTTCAAGTTAGAAAAGTGCCTCCCATACAGTCTCAAGTGAAAAACCCTCAGGTCTCACCAACACCACCTGATGCTCCAACACTAAAATCTGCTCACCCACTACACCAGATTGCTGCACCGAAAGAGTCTGCAAAAACTGTACTCCCGACGGTGGATCCAGCTGGCCACCATCAGCCCCACCTCCCCAGCAACTCTGGTTCTGACCTCGGTTGCCTGGGAAACCCTTTCGGTGCAGAGAGGCTGCTCACCACATGAGGAAGGGCACACCACATTCTCCAGCGGCGCTCCACTCACGGCTGCCTCCACGATCTTAGAGGCCGGATGAGCTGGGTGAGATCGGCACTCCAGACTCAAGAAAACCTCAGGCCCAGGGCTATGTGGGAGTCCTTCCACCCCCACATCTGCCAATGAACTGCCTGAAGTTTTTGCTCCTCCACGTGGCACCAGGAACACGTCCATCAGCCCAGTACTCCCAGGGGGCTCCAGCCGTAGCAGCGCCTTCCGTTTCCAAGCAATATGAGGCATAAGGAAAGATGTCATGCACTGCCACCATCTTCCTTCTCTATCTCTGCCACCATCTTCCTTCTCTATCTCTGCTTTGATTTGTCATTATTTCCTTTCTCTCCATCGTATTTGAGCTGTCTATCCATTTCTCTCACCTGCATCTCTCACTATCCTACTTTTCACATTACTTATATCCAGACTTGATTATTGCAATGTCATTTTGCTAGGTCTTCCACAATCCCAACTCTGCAGTCTACAACTAAGTCAGAACACTGCTGCCCACATAATTGCTCATTCTTCCCGGTTCAAATACATTACTTCACTGTTGATCCACCTCCATCGGCTCCCTCTCAAATACCACCCTCAGTACAAACTCTTGACCTTAGTCCATAAAGCATTGCACATCAATATACCCACCTACCTCTCCGATGTTCTACATTTCCATGCCCCTCATCGTGTTCTTTGTGATATACACCTCAATCATCTCTATTTACCATCTGCATCCCAGGCACGGCTTGAATCCACCCTCTCCTCTGCTCTCTACTTCCTAGGCCCCGCCCTTTGGAACTCACTATCCCCTACCCTGCATCTAGAGTCCTCTTTCCTACAGTTTAAGGCTAAACTTAAGACACATCTCTTTCAGCAGGCTTTTGATCTCCCTCCTCCAATCTTGTAATTCTTCTCCTTCCCTTCTGATGTTCTCGATAGGTTTGTGCGTGGCATTCCTTTTAATTTTCCAATTTTCTATTTTGAATTTATTGTTTTTACTGTTGTAAACCACCCTGCTACCTGGTTAAGGAGTGGTATATCAAGTTTTAAATAAATATAAACATAAGAACAACAGTAATGTATATAACAAAAAAAATGTTGCACTGGCAGGATAATGAGGGCATATCTATATTTATTCATTTGTGGGGACATCCATCCCCTCTATTCATGGACCTCCCCGCCGGTATCTAACTTCCCCGCCTGTTGTACAGGGAAGTTAGACCGGGGCGGGGAGGAGGCAGAGTTAGAGTGGGTGATTCTAATGTCGGCCCTGTATGTCCAGGGCTGGCAACTTGTACGGGGACGTTATTCCACCTCCGAGGTAGAATAACTTCCTTGGATGTAGAAGAATGGTGGGCCCAGGATGCATATGGGGCAGGGGGGCTGAGGACATTCCCCCACAGCCCGACCCTGGCCATAGGTGGCCGGATCGGGGGTCGAGCTGCAGGGCATTAGCTGCAGAAGCCAGCGGCCGGGATTGCGGCTTTTAAATGGAGCTGTGGTGCCAATGCAGCTCCATTTAAAAGCCCTGACTGAGTTAGTCTGGCTTGTCCTGTATGTGCAGGCCAGGTTGAATTGCAGTCCTGGCCTGCACATACAGGACTGTTCGCAATTCTGATCCTGTAGGACTAGGCGTATCCTGCGGGATCAGAATCGCGACACCCTCTTTACATCTAGTTCAGACCAATGTACAGAGGGCTTCGATGTCTGGGACGGAATCGAGCTATTGGTATTTAGCATACACCTTTCCATTAGTAGTGTAAGGCAAGCTATAATTAGATACTGTTAAGTATTTTCCTGTCCCCAGAGGACTTACAATCTAACAGGTCGATGCAGAAAACTAGCGTGGCCTCTCAGCACAGAAAACGTCATATTTAAGCACACTTTAAACATGTTTAAGCTAATGTCAAATGCAGAAAAGTGACGGACTTGCACATAGAGAGCAACAAAAAAACTAGCGTACAATTAACACCAAGAGTATTTAAATGTAGGCAAATGAGCTGCATATACTAAGCTGGTATGCAAATAATGGATGTGCCCGATACAGAGACAGACGTGGAGGATTTCATAACCAACTTTAGTGCCAATATCTCTATGCCTGGGTCTGAGGTGGTTTAAACCTCTAGCACATGCTCCAGACTGTATTTGATGGCATTGGGTGCTTTCCCTGATGCCTGGATCATTTTCCATTCAGATGATCCAGTTATCAGGTAAAGCCCCCAATGCCATCAAAATATGGAATTTTGCAATCTTTCAAGGTTTTAAGAGATGATGATGAATGGTGCATGTTTTCACTCACTTCTGTTTGTCGAAATAGTGGGCTAGTGAATCGAAGGTGATGCAGAGCAGTTGGGAGTGCTTTTTGAAAAAACACCTGAAGAAACGCTATGTCCGGTGAAACGCATAGGCGCTGAAGAGTGGCGTTGGGGTCGTTTCCTGAACAGATAAGCACTTATAATTATTCAATTCTGCTTGTGTATGAGGCATGATTAATTACAAGTAGCCAACTGAGTGAAGTTTTTATAAAAAAAACTATATAAAAAGAAGTATAAAAAGAAGATTATGAAAGAAGTGGAAAAGTGAAAGAAAGAATTACTTTTGAAGCAACAACAAAGGTCGTTGATACAAAAGGGTGCATGTAGGTTAGGAATGCTTAATCCTACTCCCGAGCCCCACTCTGGTCTGAGACCTTGTTGCTTATATACATCAGATTCTCATAGTTGTTTATTAGAGCAATTTTTATAGTTTGTTATCAAAATATGGAAAGCAAATCCCTGGTGGCCCAGCGGCCCCGATCCCCTCACCTGACAGTATTTTGATGGCATCGGGAGTGATTGCGGCATCGGGTAAAGCCCCCGATGCCATCAAAATACTGTCAGGGGCCAGTGTCCCATCATAAAGTGATTCCCTGGTGGCTTAGTGGCCCACTCCCCCATCTGACAGTATTTTGATGGCATTAGGGACGATTGTGGCATTGGAAAAACTCCCTGATGCCATCAAAATACTGTTGGAGCTAGTGCCCTGACAGAAAGTGACTCCCTAATGGTCTAGTGGCCCCTGAACCCCCTACCCAACTCAAAAAATATATTAACCTGGTGGTCTAGCGGCCCCTGAAACCCCCACCCTACTTTAAAAAAAAATTACCTAGTGGTCTAGTGGCCCCTGAACCCCCCACCTCCCATCCAACTTAAAAAAAAATGTACCTGGTGGCTTGCAAAAATGCAATGTGTGCCTTTGAGTCAGTCCTGACTCCTGGTGACCCAGAAGCTCCTGGGGTTTCTTGGCAGTGTCACTGGAAGTAGATTGCCAGGCCTTTCTTCTGAGGCAATAAAGGGTTAAGTGACTTGCCCAAGGCCACAAGGAGTGCTAGTGGGACTGGTTACTTGGCTACCAAGCCAGTGATCTAACCACTAGGCTACTCCTCCATGCCACCTAGTGGCTTAGTGACCCCTAAACCCCTCCCTCATATCTTTCAAAATGGGAGTGCTGCCTATGTGCTCCCCCTTTCGGTATGCCATCTTGAAAAATGGTGGCATCTGGCTCTATGTTGTGTATCCTGGGATGCACCGGGTGGGGTCAGACTGCCATATAAAACATATCCTACCTTATATGGCAATCTGACCTTGCTCAATGCATCTCAGGATGTACCATGAGGGGCCAGGAGCTGCCATTTTTCAAGATGGAGGACTGAGAGCGGGAGCGTGCAGGCAGCACTCCTGCTTTGAAAGTTACTGGGTGGGGGGGGGGGGTGGATTCAAGGGCCACTAGACCACCAGGTTAATTTTTTTTTAAGAATGTTACCAAAGCAGTATACCATCTATGTCCTCTGCTGGAGGCTTCCGACTTCCGCATCATATTCCAGGAACTTATCCTTCCCCACTTTCCTTATGCAAATATCATTCTCCATGGCCTGCCAGGATACGCACGTCATCCTCTGCAAAAGGCCATGAACACCATGACCCAAACCCTGTATGGAGCCTCCGGATTTGAACATGTCACGCCCATCCTAAGGCAATTGGCTCTCAATAGCGAGCCACCTAAATTACAAAACTCTATTGATGACATTTAAAGTACTACATAACCGCTCTGCAGTCTCTGTCATGGAAATCATACAATGGACACTAAACAACAAAATGAGAAGGACAAACATGACAAACACACTCACCACCCCTTCAGCAAAAAGAAAGAATTCCCAAGCTGCTAAGAACTGAGCTTTCTCATTATACGCTCCAACACTTTGGAACACTATCTTTGCCCCGATCTGATCCATCTCTGACCTGTCATCCTTCAGGAAAGCAATAAGGACTCATTTGTCAAAATTATATTATGAAAATACAACAATACTCTGTACTACAACCAGAAAGTGTCCTGCAGTCTTTTACTGACTTGTTATTATATATAAACAAAAAAATATTTTCTAAAGTGGCAAGAGAGGTCTCAGAAGAAACGGGCAGCCAATGATTGGCCATGTATAGTCAAATGAATGAACTGCCCCTCACACATCAACGACCCTCTATGGAAAGCCACTTATTATTTGAATTTTTGTAAAGGTGAAACGCATCATTCCAGTGCGCTCTATAGCGTCGGGAAAGGAATGCCAGAAGCTGGACATTTATAAGTTAAGCACCTATTTTTCTACTAAAAAAATTCAAATAATAAGTGGCTTTCCATAGAGGGTCGTTGATGTGTGAGGGGCAGTTCATACATTTGACTATACATGGCCAATCATTGGCTGCCCATTTCTTCTGAGACCTCTCTTGCCACTTTAGAAAACATTTTTTGTTTATATATAATAGCAAGTCAGTAAAAGACTGCAGGACACTTTCTGGTTGTAGTACAGAGTATTGTTGTATTTTTAGTATTATTGCTCTGGAAAAAGAGACCGAGATCTAATCTTGTGAAACACAAAAATTATATTATGACCATATACCATGGCTATGATAAAGACTTTGCCTGCTGCCAGCCCTAGCTCCAACCACCACAACTGCTTACGGACCACATTCCAGCTTGTAACTTAGTTCTCTCTGTTGCTACCCAGGTTTACGCCCCTGTTCAATGTAATATGCTTATTGTTTATTGTGCAATGTTAGATGTTTATTTTATGTTCTATGATGCCTGTTCAATGTAAAACATTTATTCTATTCTGTGTAAATCATGCTGATTTTGAAATAGTGCACTATATAAAATCAAATAAATAAATAAAGTCAGGTAGGGGGGTTCAGGTGCTGCTTGACCACCGGGTTAATTATTTTTTAAAGTTGTATGGGAGGTTCAGGGGCCATTAGGCCACCAGGGAATCACTTTCTGTCAGGGCCGATGACGCGATCACCCCCGATGCCATCAAAATACTGTCAAGGTCAAAATGCAAATTAGCCATGCAGTGCCCATTTCTCTGGGAGAGCAGGCCAAACTAGCGCTGACTTCTTGTGTGCATGTGTTTGGCTTTCTCTCCCAGTTTAACGCTGACATTTTGCGGCAAGTTTAACAGGTGGCTCATTTGCATTCTAGCCCATTTCTGCATGCCTGCGCTGAAGTCATGCGCTATCGGTACACTGAAAACAGGCATAAAAAGGTGGTAGAACATAACTTCAGCGTCTGCTTTCTGCATCGGCCTGTAAGGTTGTACCTGAGGCACTGGAGGGTTTAGTGATTTGCCCAAGGCCACAAGGAATACCAGTGGGATTTGAACCCTGGTCTCTTTGGTTACTAGGCTACTCCCCCACTCCACTATATGACACAATATATCCACTTGACAATGTAAATAATTGTTAAAATATCTTCACAGATTGGATGAATCTGGACGAGCTTAAATTAAATGTTAAGAAATTTGAGGTCTTGTAGAAAGCAGATTGGATGTCTGAAACAATATTAACGACATTGTTCTCTCATTGATATCACAAGTACAAAGTTGTGTTTTTGTTTGTCTATAGAAGCTAATATCTCAACAGTTACTTACACTGCCCATTATAAACTCTGCTTGGTACATCTATTGATGCTTCTTATCTCTGGAAAACACTTGTTATTGATTGTTCAAGTGTTGGCCTTAAGTGGGCTAAATTATTACAGTGCCTTATGTCTTGGCCTACCAAATCAGTCATTTAGTAGCTTCTAATCATACTGAGTCCTGCTGCTTGCTTGTTTTTAAAGTTCCTGTTTTGCATGACCTCCTTTGATTGCCTGTGTTATTTCATTTGTGCTTTGTATTTATTTTGCTACATAATAAAGTATCATATGATCTTAATCCCTACTGATGAACCTTCTCAGACCTTGCAATCTTCTGCTGATTATCTTCTCAGTGTAGTTTACCTATAGAATTTTAATCTATCTAAAACATGCCCCATGTATTCTAATATAGCTTTTGCTGCTTAAATCGTGTTCTGCTCTTATGATCTTTATCAATCATTTCCTGCCCTGCTTATTAGCATGATGTAACATGGCCTATGATGTATGTTTATTTTCAAAGAGCAAACACACAACAAGCAAGTGGAGTGTGGAGGTCACAGGTGCTTTAATTAAAAAAAAAAACCTATGCATTTTGGCAACAGTCTTCTTCAGAGGATACACATCAAGGGCACACTGTGGGAGGTAAATCACCGAATCATTAAGACCTGCAGAAAACAGGGTTAAAGGAAGACCTAAGAAGAGAGGACGCCATGTACACACACCAAGGTGGGTGGGGTAGGGATAGTGAATAGTGGAGAAGGGGTCAGGGAGATAGATGAGTTTTAATATTCTGAGAAAAGTAGGGTTTTAGGAGTTTACAAATGATTTTGTGGTCACAACTTTCACAGAGTAGATATCAATAATAAAGCCAGTAAAACTCTGTAATATAATTAGACAGACTGGTATGTTCACTCATAGACTAGAAACCTCTATGGATCGAGTGTTTATACACCAACATTCTATAATGGTAGCTAACGTGGTCTCAGTATTTGTTGACAGGACAGAAATGCTTCTAATTCACTGTCACGGACTTCACATCAACGACCACTCTATCATAGTAACCAATTTTCAAATGTGTTACTTAAAAAATTCTCTCTCCATTTGCATGAAACAGTCCAAAAAATTATTCTAATTTTGCTTAGCTTATGGTGACCGGACTTCAACTTCGGTCCACTAACACAAATGTTAGATTTGCTTCCCAAGCTCTCGCCACTTGTTGTTCCCTTAGCTTATGGTGACCGGACTTCAACTTCGGGTTTTAGGAGTTTACAAAATGCTTGTAGGTAAGTAGTGCATGTTGCCTCCAGCCACCTGGCCATGTGGGCAGTTTGTTCAAAGTTCACCAAAAAGTCATCAGGTTCATCTTCGCCCGTCATTTTATGTAGTGCTTGCACTGGAGGGCGGAGTAGCGGTGTCTGTAGGGCTTGAGTCAACTGAGCCAGGGAATGCTTCTGTAACTTCCTTTGCACCTGAACAACGTTCTCTATCTGCTGCTGCTGCCCTTCCAGCAGGGTGGGTTGAAACTGCTGCTGACATTGTTATTGCTGTTGCTGTTGAAACTGTTGTCGCTCCTGATACTGTTGTTGTTGCTACTGTTGATGTTGCTGTTGATACTGATGTTGTTGTTGCTACCCTTCTGCAAGAAGCTGGTGGAGCCTCTCCATTCTGGCTTGTCACTTGTTCTCTTGCAAAACAAACAAGCACAGCAGGGTTAACTTCACCCTAGCTGGAGAGCTTGAAGGAAAGTCTAGGTAGTATAGGACAGGCAGGGTTTTGTTTGGTCACTAGAGGCTGCTAAAAGTCTGTTGGAGTTGGGACACAGCAGTTAACTCAGCAGTGTTCCAACTCCAACAGACTAACAGACTTTTAGCAGCCTCTAGTGACCAAACGAAACCCTGCCTGTCCTGTACTACCTAGACTTCCTTCAAGCTCTCCAGCTAGGGTGAAGTTAACCCTCTTAGGCCATACAAACAACAACAAAAAAATCTTCCCTGCTGCTGAGAGGCATAACCCTGGAGGTACATATGGTTAGAGGAAATCCCCAAGCTGTCACCACTTGTGGTATAGAGGGGCATGCAGTGTCAAGGGGCTTTTAAAATATCAGTGAAATCAGTTCAGCTTGTTACCTTCACAAGGCTGGCTCTCAGTGCCCTTCCCCGACCCATACTTTAAAGCTTAGAATTAAGTTCAGCACAAAGTCCAGTCAGCCACTTGGGCTTCAGTGTCTATACATATGGTTCCCACCTCCTGAATCGCCTACCTTACAGCCAGACTCCTCTCCCAGCCCTGCTTGGAAGAAGCTTTCTGTCTCCACAGGCCTCTCCTCTCCCTTGTGCACACAATTGGCTTCTTAATCCCTCTATCTGAGTCATGCTCTCCCAGCCCTGAGTTCTGAGCTTTAGCCTATTTTAAGGTGGACTGCTGGTAATCCCGTTGGAGAGGGACAGATAGCTTCTCATATAACCCATTACAGTTACTTTGGCTACGTTCCAATCTTCAGGTATGATAGGCGATTTTCATGATGTTATCCCTGTAGTCCCACCTACAGCCTGCAGCATCCCTGTTGCCATGGAGGAGAGAGGTCATGTGACAGGAGAGCATCACCCTGGTGTAGCAGGAAGTGATCCTGTAGCTAGGACCTGTCCTCCAGGTGATGTAAAACCCTCTTGCACCGAGGAAGTTTCTCCAGGGCCATGTGCCCATGAGGGAAGGGTTAGGACAGCTGTTATAGTTGGTGATTTGATCATTAGGCATGTAGATAGCTGGATGGCTGGTAGATGTGAGGATCGCCTAGAAACATGCCTGCCTGGTGTGAAGGTAGCAGACCTCATGCACCACCTAGGCAATTTGTTACTGGAGGATGTAGTAAAAGCTGTTTGTTTAGCTGGGTTTAAAAAAGGTTTGGACAAGTTCCTGGAGGAAAGGTCCATAAACCATTATTAAAAGGGACCCAGGATATCACTGACTTTATACAAGCATTGTGGAACCTGTGTCTTTTGGGGAAACTGCTAGGTACTTATGATCTAGATTGGCCACTGTTGGAAACAGGATACTGAGCTTGATGGACCTTGGTCTGACCCAGTATGGCATATCTTATGTTCTTAATATGTAACTCCTGTCGTTTCTCATTTGTATGCTTTTGGTTTCCTTTTATATTGTTTCCTTGGTATTGTGTATCCTTCTCCTCTATTTTTGGGGACTAGTGGGCATATTCAACAGGATCTCTTTGCTTTATTTTAATCTGTTTTGGATTTTTCCTTTTGTATTATTCTTGGATATTGCTCTTTTCTGGCAAGATTAATTCTTGTATATTTGTTATAAATTGCATAAATAAATTTAAAAAAAATCAAAGCAAAGATGTGTGACTGAAAGGAGAGTGATGAGTCAAGAATGACTTCTAGATAATAAAGTGTATCAGCCAGGGGCATAGGACCAGAAGGAAGGGAAGGAACAATGGAAGGAGGGGAACCATTGGCAGGAAACCAAATAGCAGCAGTCTTAGCAGGATTGAGATGGAGAAACCTTTGAGTGAGCCAGACTGAAACTGCAGAAAGGCAGGCATTCAGGGGAAGCAGATCTGGGAAAGAAGGAATAGTGTGAAAGGGAAGGATGATGTTGTCTACATAATAATATGCAGAGATACCGTGCTGTTGGATGAGAAGAGTGAGAGGAATCAAAAATATGTTAAAGAGAAGAGGGGCAGGAACAGAGCCCTGCAGGACACCGCAGAGTAAAGGAAGGGCAGTGGATGAAACATTATATTAAAACAGATTTAAAAAATCAGTGATTCAAATTGGCAATGGAAACACTAGGATCAAACTTCAAATGCAGCAAATCTGATAGCATCAGCAAATGCTTGAAAGTTAAACCCAGATGGACATATGGTAGCAGCTAGTGGGCAAAAATAAATGTTGAAAAGATTTAAGTCAAAATGGAACCCTGAGGGACTTCACATTCACTCAGCCATTACTATCATCCTATCACTTGGGCAGACACCTAGGAAGTAGAGATCTATGAAGAGCCACACATGCAGTTTCCACCTGCAATCATTCCCTATCAGCTAATGACACAGGTAGGTGATAGAACATCCTGCCAGAATCCAGTCTCCTGTGCATTGTGACCGAGGATGAGGACCAGGGAGGTGCCTGCACATGCCAGAATCCTCAATCAGGAGCCTCAAGATGAGCCACAAAGACAGCCAGCACCAAAACAAATCTCAGACCGAGGAAGAAGGGGATCTGGAGGTCAGGAGTGAACAGGGAAGAAAAAAGAGGAGAGAAGAAAACAGCGACTTCCAAGTCCGTCTTTGAGAAAGTGGGAAAGAACTACTTGGGACAGAAAAAGAGACAACTTCAAGTGTGGAAGAGCTCTTTGAGGCTCAGGACTTGAAAGAAGATAAAACAGACAGTTTCAAGGGTGACTTTACACTACCGAGGAAGGGGTACTGGCTGGGGCTTGCTACTTAAAAGAAAACAAAAAGGATTGATTAAAATAAGCATAGAAGGGAACAAAAAGAAGGGTCTGTCCGTAAACATAGTAACACAGTAACATAGTAAATGACGGCAGATAAAGACCAGTATGGGCCATCTAGTCTGCCCAGTAAGATGGCAAGAGTAGGTGCACCTGCTGCTCCATGCAGGCCACCCCTCCCCATGTCTTTGTTTTAGGGGTGAACCCACCGCTCCGTGTAGGACACCACTGTTTATTGAGAAATTAGATAGTTAAGTTTATTTTGATTTTATCCTGTTGCTGTAAAGTGATCCACTGTGTCTGTCCCATGCCATTTTGAATTATGTCACTGTATTTGCCCCCACCACTTCCATTGGGAGGGCATTCCAAGCATCCAGTGAAAAAGTATTTCCTGACATTGCCTTTGAATTTACCCCCTTGCAGCTTCATGTTATGCCCTCTAGTTTTACAGCTTCCCCATCTTTGGAAGAGGTTTGTTTGTTCATTATTTCTCTTTAAGTATTTAAAGGTCTGAATCATATCTCCCCTATCCCTCCTCTCCTCCAGAGTGTACTGTCATACAGCAGGGGCTGATGAAAGCAAAAATGCAGGAGAAGAAACTGTTTTTCATGAAGGAAAAGATGTGCACAAGATGCAATATCCGCACAGAACAGCTAGAGGGAGCAGGTGTGCACTCACAGAGCCTGAGTGGACACACTTAGCTAATCGAGAGCACCTGACAGTCAGCCCGGAAAGCTCAAACACAGGCAGAGCAGTGCTTGCAGGACTGGAAACTAGAAAGGGCAGAGCAGTGCTTGCAGGTGTGGAGCTGAAGGTAAAGCTGAAGGTTTACGAGAGAGAAGCACCACAAGCAAGGACCAAGCAGAAAGAAGCACTTGGAAAACTAGTGCTGGGCAAAGGAACAATCACCTTTGGAGGCAAAGCAGAGTGAAAGAAAGAAGCCTGCTTGTACCGGAGGAACCTGGGGCTAAACCGAAAGGTAACAGAAGCTTTCAGAGAGGAGACTGGCACAGGGATTGTGTTCCTGAAGAACTGCAGGAAGGAGGAAATCTCAGTTCTATATGCTGCTGGAAGCCAAGGTATGCTGACTCTGTTTCTATGAAGAAAACCTTACCTTATAAAAAGCCTTTTGAAAGTAATACTAAACCTGTGAGAAAGGAAAGCAAAGCTACCTCTCATAAGCCAAGTAGCCAACGGCCGAGGGTAGGCCATGCTCATTGGCAAACACTAGAGGAACTCTTTAAACATCCAGAGAACAGGACTAGGGCCTGGCCAGAAATTATAGCCAGTGAAACCACTGATACAGACAGAGATAATTCTGAGTCGATGCAAGAGGAACTTGTAGAGCCAAGCCTTTTATCTCAGGAAGAGATGGACTGTTCTTTGTGTATTTCAGGCAGTGCAGAGTCACTGTTAAACCTGTGAATGATATATGTTATCTTCAGAATGTTATTCATTTGCTAAATGGAAGAAGAGTGCTGAAACATTTGCTTTACTCTGGAAAGCTTAACTAAGCATTGTTACAACTGTGAAGCATAACAGTTTTTCCGTTAACCTGAGTTGATTTCATTCCTGAAGTTAAGGACTTTTTCTTTAGGTTGTAACCCAGCTGAATCTTATGTGTAAAGGGAAATAAATGCCTTGTTAACCCTCTACTCTTCATTTGCAATTTTTCTTAGTTAGGAGCTGAACTGCTAAGACCAGGTTACACCTGGCTCTTAAAAGACCCTCCTCTCATAATAAAATAATTTTTGTGTCCCACCTACCCTTACGACCACTGGCCACCAGGGCGGTGCACGACAGTACATATTTAGGTCTTCAAGTCTCTTCTCATAAGGCTTCTGATGCAGGCTCCAAATCATTTTAGTCGCCTTCCTCTGAACCATTTCCAGTCTTTTAAAATCCTTTGCAAGATATGGTCTCCAAAACTGAAAACAGTATTCCAAGTGAGGCCTCACCAGTGACTTATACAGTGGCATTAGTACCTCTTCCTTTCTGCTGGTAATTCCTCTTTGTATGCAACCCAACATCCTCCTGGCTTTTGCCACTGCCTTGTTGCACTGTTTTGTCACCTTGCGATCCTCAGAAGTAATCACACCAAGGTCCTTCTCCTGGTCCGTGCACACCAACCTCTCGCCCCCTATCATGTACATTTCCCTTGGATTTCTGCTTCCCAAGTGCATGGCGCTGCTATTCTTCGCATTAAATCTTAACTGCCAAGCATTAGACCATTCTTCCAGCTTTTGTAGATCTTTCCTCATGTTATCCACTCCCTCAGGGGAGTCCACTCTGTTGCAAATGTTCATGTCATCTGCAAAAAGACAGACTTTTCCATTCAGTCCTTCAGCAATATCACTCACAAATACATTGAGCAGTGCCGGGCCCAGGACTGAACCCTGGGACACCCCACTAATCACCCTCCTTTCATCTGAGTGAGCTCCATTTACCATCACCTTCTGTCGTCTGTCAGTCAACCAATTTCTGATCCAGTTCACCACCTTGGGACCCTTCCCCAAACTACTGAGTTTATTGATAAGCCTCCTATGAGGAACAGTATCAAAGGCTTTTCTGAAATCCAGGTAGATGACATCCATCGCATGCCCCTAATGTAGTTCTCTGGTCACCCAGTCAAAGAACTCAATCAGATTTGTTTGGAAAGATCGTCCTTTGGTAAAACCATGTTGCCTCGGATCATGCAACCTGTTGGTTTTGAGAAAGCCCACTATTCGCTCTTTCAGAAGCGCCTCCATTACTTTTCCTGCCACCTCAGTAAGGCTCACGGGCCTGTAGTTTGTCACTTATTCCCTGTCACCACTTTTGTGAAGAGGTACCACATCTGCCCTTCTCCAGTCCTGAGGAACGTCTCCTGTTTCCAAGGATCTCTTGAAAATATCCTTTAATGGCCCTGCAAGAACTTCTCTGAGCTCTTTCAATATCCTGGGATGTAGCCCATCCGGTCCCATGGCCTTGTACATTTTCAGTTTTGCAAGTTGTTCTAACACATCATTTTCTGTGAATGGTGTGGTATCTACTTCATTCCCATTTTTATATTTGGGAGTCACAGATGGTCCTTCTCCAGGATTTTCCTTAGTAAAAACAGAGCAGAAGTATTTGTTTTGTCTTGATTAGATTGTAAGCTCTGATGAGCAGGGACTGTCTCTTACATGTTTGTACAGCGCCTCATACGACTGGTAGCACTATAAAAATGCTCAGTAATAGTAGTAGTAGTAGTTTAGCAATTTCGCTTTTTCAATGTCTCTTTCCACGAATCCATTCCCAGCACTTCTGAGTCCTGCAGTTCCATCTCTGATTTTCCTCCTCTCCCGAATATACCATAAGAACAAGCAATAGAAGATGCAAAGGGAAACAACCAAGGGAGAATGGCCATGGCTGAGACTCTCAATGTTCCTTAACTAGGTACTTAATAAAGTGGTTTTTCTCCCTTGGTTGTTTCCCTTTACAAAAAGGAAGCACATTCAAGAGAGGAGAGTGTTCTGCCTCTCTTAGTGCTGCCGCTGTATTTGTCTTCATTTAAACTAGGTTGTTGAAAGTTTTGGTAGGCTTGCCTTTCTCCTCCTTTCTGCCACACTAGGGAGTGTCTCTCTGGGATGGTGGGGGGAGGAGGTCAGACAAGTCAGAGAGAGACTAGAAAAAAATGTGCCTTAACAAGCACTAGTGGAAGGTGTGTGATTTGTACAAAACAGCAAGTGGCAAAGGGAAGGACAAGTTACAGTTGGGGCTGGCTTCAGAGTTGGTTCGAGGTGTTTGCATCCTAGGCAAACCTTAAGTCTTATTTCCCCCCTTGGCTTTCAGAATCTATTGTTTAACTTTGAATGCCCTTTTCTTCCCTCCTCCCTAGAAGCTACCGTCCTATATGGCTGCCTAGTTTTCCTGATGGTTGAGCCCACCCTGAAAACAATGAGGACTCCCTAGTTATTTGTCTCCTGCTCTACAAAGTAGAATGAATCCATATACATCTGTTTGTTTGCACATGCTCACACAAACAAATGCATATGGCCAAACAGATGACTGGAGTCTCCCCCATTGGTGCTATCACTTTGGAAAAATGCACCTAAAAAATGAAAAAGTGATACAACTTGAACTGATTTTCTTTTTTAAGAAATACCTTCAAACCTTTGCTGGCTTTAATCCCAGAAACCATAGCCAAACAATGTTAATTAGAGAACAGATGGAAGTACAACATTTGGGACTGTGAGTGTAAGACTGAATTAAAAATAATCCTTTGGACTAATGAGGTCGATGAGGTGATCAAAGCAAATCTAGAGTGATGGGTATAGGTCTGGAAAAATTGTCACTAGCAGTTCATTTTGGTATTGCTCTTTCACTATTAAAAAAACAACTAAATTAAGCTATTTCACATAGCTTTAGGTATATTTTAAATTATAGCAATCAGAGTTTGTGTGATTTTTGTTATCAGTTCTACATTGTAGATGAAAATGCAAGTACAGTCACACTTATCTATCTTGCTGTAAAATTGCAACTGATCACCCAAGCTACAATACATTGGTTTAAATTTAGTTTGGTTTAAACAGAAAATTCAGAATCTTGATATGCCATCTGTTGTATGGGGGCAACAATTATTTTTACAATGCACATTTAAAAAAGAAAAGAGGGATAGGTAGGGCAACTAAGAGTCCGAGACAGACCATGGAATATGCTCATGGAAGGCCTGATAAAAAAAAAGGTAAGTCTTAAGGGAGGCCTTGAAACATAGGTGAGAAGGCTCAGATCTCAGGGCTGGGGGCAAGGCATTCCAGAAAAGATGGGCATAATAGCTAAACATAGATAGGTCATAGAACATAACAGAAGGGGAAGGGAGGATCACAAAAATTAGGCTTGATGTCTGTTCCTTATTTCAACGAACAGTTTCTCATTTAGCACTGAAAGGTACTGTTTTGTTTTATTTTTTAAAGTTAAACACAGTTTGATCATTATTTTCACCTTCTGGGCTTACTGTAAGGTAGGCAAGCCACTAACTACAGTGCACATACAGCATATTTTGCAAGCCTCTAGAAAGCAATTTTCTTCTTACCTGTTGACTGGACAACAAATTGCACTCTGATGGGTATTATAATTACCATGAAGCCAAAAGTTCACCCTTTGCTCCTATAGATGGTAGGAGGGAGGCTGAGTACTATGGGCCAGAGAGCAGCCAGGCCTGTAAAGGCATCTCCCATTCTCCAAAACTGACATCTTTCACTCAGTCTCTAGCTCAAAAAAGACAGAAAGGCAGGCAAATGCCAAAACACCATGAAGAATGGGAAAAGTGCATGATAATACTTTGAAAGTTCATTACAATATATGCAAATGAGACATTTCAATTTTGCACAGTGAAGTGTTTGATGTGAAACAGCACACAGCTAGAGAAAGTCACATTTGCAAAATCTCAATGAGGGGCTAAAATCAAGCCATATCCAAGTTTTTAATTAATGAAAGTTCATCAGAAGCCAATAAGGTACTATTTTCATCATCTCACTGTTGAATCAGTTAAATGAAAAATGGCATATACAAGCAATTAAGTCGCAAACTCTCTCTTCATTTAAGTGGCTCTCTCTAGTAATAAAGTAGCTGTTATTTTACAATATAGCTACACCCTGGGTTATGACTTGTATAGTGATGGTCTCCCCTAGACTTCTGAGAAGAACTGTCTCTAAATTAATTATTCAAACAGTTTGTTTGACCCTTTTATCTTTGAGCCAGTGAAAAAAAAACGAAGTAAACCAACTTAATATTTCAGGAACCAGGTTTGTTGTAAGAAAGCTGCATATGAAATGTCAACCAAAGCCAAATACAACCATATCTGTACAAAATGGGCCGGTTTCATTAATACTTTGCCTATGAGACAGTAAACTATGAATAATGTATTTTACCTTGTATTTGCTGGAACCAAAGCTTAGTATAATTTAAATCACCAGTGAGCTAAATATTACCCTTGAGGGATATATTACCCTTGAGGGAGTGGAGGAGTGGCCTAGTGGTTGGGGCAAGGTACTTCAGGCCGGAAGGTCAGGGGTTCAAATCCCACTAGAGGACAGCAACCTTGGGCCAGAAGGACTGAGGTTTCTAGTCCCACAGGTGCTCCTTGTGGTCTTGGGCAAGCCACTTAACCCTCCATAGCCCATGTTCCCTGTAAAATAGTTATCTCCAAGTTATAATGCCCTGTTCAATGTAATTTCAGTTTGTTCAATGTAAACCGCACTGATGCAGAATAGCACGGTATATAAGAGAATGTAAATAAATAAAATAAATAAATAAATATTATTTATTCTAATGAGTGGCCTCAGTTGTATACAGAAATTGATGAATACATGTAACCCCAGGTCCCTGAAAGCAGTTGCAATAATACACAGTTCTACCCAATTTTCTCCAGCATATCTTTTATTGGGTCAAGAATCTTTATTGCCCATGAAACAATTATTTTCAGAAGAGGAAAATCCTGTACCTGAGTTGCTAGAAGAATGGTTAGATAGTCATCAACAAAAATTATAGTTGGCATAAAATATGGCAATAGAAGCTTTCAGAAAAGTTGGTCTGAAGAACAAGTCCCTGTACGATCTGAGAGCTTGTGGTTCTCCATTTTCTGTGGGGGAATTGTGCTGTGCTGGTTCAGAAACAGGAGTCCATAAAAGGCATAAGTTACAGGATGTATGGGAAAAGGAACTATATAAAGTTATCAAAGTCCTTGATTTCATGGGGAATGTGTAGAAGCTGCAAAATAAGGCTGGGTTAATTAAAATTTTGCACATGAATCAGTTAAGGTCCATCTCATGGGTGGTGAGGGAAGTGGAAGATTCAGATAATGACTCACAAGGTCAATGTGATGAAAAAATTAACTTTCTAAAAGAGTGTGATATTCCTGTTAGAGATACTACTGTTGTTTCACCATCTTCTAAAGAAACATGGTGTATTTTCTCTACTGGAGGACAGTTGAATTCAGAAAGTATAGGTGAAAATGTTTGCATTGAGGCATTCTGATTGTGAAGGTGTCACTGAAAGGAATAACCAAACTTCCACAAGAACAAAAGAAAACTGCCTAACTATTTGAGGAAAGATTTTGAACTAAGTTAGGAAAAGTTTAAATAGGGATTGAGACGTGAAGGATGTATGAGGGTGGGAAGTGAATGCAATTGTTTTAGGTGGTGTTAAAAATGTTTGAGTGAAATGTCAGGGGTGACATTTAAAAAAGAGATATAAATGTAACCCAGAGTTAGAAAATATATAAATAAATTAGTTAAAAAAAAATTATACCTGGTGCCAATGGGGCTGCCGATGACAGTCGTGAGGCTCTGTTTTTTGTTGTTGTTGTTGTTTGCTGCTGCTCTGGTGGCAGAGTCAGCAGCAGCAGTGTTTAAAGAAAAAAAAAAACACTCCAGGGAGACTGCACAAGGCCACAGGTGGGCAGCCTTCATGAGCTGTGTCTTTGTAGCTGTCACTGGGTTCTGCTCTGCTGGCCTCAGGGTTGCCAGAGGAGAGTCTGCTAGATGGATCAGGTGCAGCCATGAATCACGGATGTCCCCATTCCCGACATTTGGGGTCATGACAGCATTGAGGAGTGCTGTGATTATTGTGGCTACCCCCAATAGTGGCCCATGGTGCTGTGGCTGCTCCTGGGTGCCTGAGCTCTGTGGAGATCACAGGGCGGCATCCAGGAGGACATGGCACCTTTGGGGAGGGGAGGGACAGGAGCACCTGGTAGACATCGGAACATTAGGGCTCTTCCAGGCAACTGCAATATTGTTAGAGCCTGTCTGAGGCCTATTCTTATGGGGCAGAATCAGCCTTAAAGAGGTCATGGACCCTTTTTCTGGCCAGATTTGATTGCAGCAACTGGGGGCTTTTAGGGCATCGAGGTGGTGCCGGGACTGCACCACAATTTGCGGCCTTTATTTAAAAAGGAGGTGGTGACTTTTTGAAGCTCTGGGTGGGCACCTGAGCCTCAGCTTTAATTAAAAACAGCAGGAAACAGGTTGGGAAGCTTTGAGAAGCCAATATTGATGATAAAACTTAAGTTTTTAATACCGGGAATTATCTGTATGTAGGACACACGGTAACAGGTGACTTAGGTATGGAGGGATCTCCCTAAAGAGCCTTTAGTAAGCTCTGCTATAGGCAGGAAGGAGAAGCTTAGTGATACAGATGTGTAACAACTATAATTAGTGTCTTTAGATTTAATGTCACAGTATAGATAATTTATTTCTTTCTCTTTCTGGGTTTTTTATACTCTTTTATCTGGGAATCAAAGCAGTTTACATATAACAAGATAACAAACTGTGTTACATTGAACAATTAGAAGCCAATTCCAACAGGGGGCGCGTCCAGGCCATCCAGACGTCCAAAAAGTGGATGGGCCCAAATTGTACCCAATTCTGCAATTGTGGGAGCTAGACATTCCCATGAATGCAAAATCGGGAACTTAGATGACCCATCGTGCCCCTGATTCCACCTCGGGAGATGTCCTCTCTTAAGTCTGATTCCACCTCGGGAGATGTCCTCTCTTAAGCCCGGCCAGCCCGCTCTATGGTCCTGCTGGTGTGCCAGTGCCATGGCGTTCAATCACCATTGCACCAGGATGTCCAGCAGGAGCGTTGAAAGCCCAACACAAATATAAAAGTCTTTTCCCCACTGCCCAACCCTCGGCAGTGTCTGCAAGGGCTGGGATCGGGTGGAGGGGCCTCACCTGCTCCTTGGCTTTCCACAGCCAGACATACTGGACCCTGATCAGAATAGGCCCTCTATGTCCGGGTTCTGCAGCTCGCCCATTCTCCACCTCCGTCCCGCTCCTTCCAACACTCCCTGCACAATGGCTCTGTGTGTGCAGGGAACCCCAGCACCAGAATATGGGAGGATAGGAGGTGTGGGGGAGTAGGAGGGCTTTATGGTAGGGACAATTGGCTGCGGTGGGGGTCGCAATCCTTAGAGAATAGCTAAAACAGTGACTAGAGCTGTTAGGAGGGAAATTGCAATACATTTAAGGGCTAAATCTTAATTTGGAGAGTGTTTGGTATTATTTACTCCAAGCTGCTGTGGAAGAACACTCTCTGAGTGTAGAATGTTGGTGCTGGGTAGAGTAACAACAGTTGAGGCTGGCATGAAATTTGGTGTGGACATGTGTGAATTGGTGGGTATCTGTGAGAGTAAAGAGATTGTTGAAAGGACACATTGGATTACTTGGGAAAGTGGTTAAGAAGTGATTAGTATTTAAATCAAGGCAGAAGAAATAAACTGTGTTTGAGTTTTGAGGTATTTAAGCTTCTGACAAGGTGCTGTGAGAGAAGCACTGATCCTATACATGGGAGAATAGTTTAAACATATTTGCTGCAATTTCAGACTTTGAAACTATTTAAGAGAAAGCCTGATAAGGATAAATAATAAAAATCCTATTCTGGGAGAGAACTGAGATAGAGTGAGAGAGAGTGACTGTGGCTGGTGAGATGTTTTGTTCTGTAGCCCTGTTAAAGTACCTTTGTCTCACCTTTAAAGAGAATTTCTTGCAACATTTGATTTAAAAACCTGAAGTTGCTGCAGGATCTTTGAGAAAGAGTTGAGAGCTGTTGGCATTTTAAAAATTCTCAGTTGTGCTGCTGTATGAAAGCTTGAAAGGAAGAATAATCTTAAGAATCCCTAAAGAGATTGGGATATTCTCAGCAGTGAATTGAAAGTGTGGCTGACTTTAAATAAGTTTTGTTATCAGTGTCAGTAAAAGTTGGTTCTGTGTGTTGTGCAGGCTGCATCATAGAATCCTGACACAGTGACAGTTTCCTGAGAGCATCTGAAAATAAAACCAGAAACTAGATTCAAGATTTTAACTTGAGATTTCTGTTTCACAGTCATTTTAAAGGCTGCAGACTTCTAAAGTTTGAAGCTTAATGTTTTGCTGTGTGTGTGAGAAGCTTTGCTTTATATTTGTGTGGGTAGTGTATGGTACTTAAAACCCCAGTATCACCTTATGAATTAATCTACTCCATAATTCTACCTTAATACTATACTTCTGGAAAAACACCCTAAAAGTAAGGAGAAAAGACCTTAGTATTCCTGCTCTCCCTCTACGCGGTAGTCAATGCTTGCCTGAAGGGGAACCACTCTGGAATACTATCACGGATCTAAAAAATCCTCCTTCTCCCCAAATTTTAATTACTCATATATTTTTTTATGTTACCAGAATCACAACAATTAAAGTTTCATAGTCAAAAAAAGCTGATACGCTGCTTGCCAGCTCAATACATCAAAGTATAGGAAATCCACGCCAGCTCAGTACTCCAAGGTCTACAGCGTTCTCATTGACTCAACAGAAAAAAGCAAACCTAAAAGCCAGAACCCAAACTTTTAAAATGGTTTCAATCTGTTACTTATCTTATGGAGTGTCTTCCAGAATAATATAATTATTTTCACAAACGCCCTACGAAGATCTCCATTTCACGAACAAGTCGCTTCATTGGGATCTTAACTTTACCACTCCAAACTGTTTATCTCTCTGGCGATAGCTTTTGATGTCAATGCTCAATTTAAATACCTTTCTGAATCAGTCAAAGGGGCAGAGAGGAGAAATGATGTAACCATTTCCTTTAAACTCACAGGAGAACTCCCCAATCGATAGCAGAGTTTCATCCATCGGGTTCAACAGTCTTAAGATCAAAATCCATCGCTGTTCATGCTGCAACAGGATCAGTCCATGATCCCCATCCCAAATATTCTTGGAGATATGATCAATAACATAACAGTGAAAATAAAAATAAAAATCATGCTATAATGCTTGCACCATAGGGGAGTTCTTCTTCTTCTTAAGCAAACAATGCTTATGTTCTGACAGCCGTATCTTTAGTTGACATATGGTCTTTCCAATATAAAATTTATTGCATGGACACCTTAAAGCATGCACTACATGATCAGTGAAACAGTTGGTTATATGCAATAGTTTGATCTTATGGGCTCCAGTTTCCACTATCTCACAATCTTCTATTAATACGCAAAACTGGCAGTGACCACAAGAACGGTGGCCAAGTGTTGCATAGGCACTCTCCCAACATACAGCTGGACATAAAGAGTCTCTCAAATTCTTACCACTCTGGTAGGACACCATGAAGAAAAGTGTACTTGAAGAATAGGCCATCTCCTTTTTATACTCATAGCAATCTTTGAAGATAATGCAGAATGTGGTAAAACAGGTCACACTCAAATCGGTTTCTGATCCTGACTGCTGCCGAAAATTAGGATCTAGCAGCCACTATCGATGGTTATATGTAGCACGTTTATGTGCTGAATTGACAACCCCTACTGGATACCCTCGTTACAAATTTATTATAGAAAGATTGTACTTGTAAACAAAATTCAAGTAATGTAGAGCATATTCTTAGAAATTGCAAAATTTGAGAGTAAGGTAAACTGTTTCTTAACGCAACTGGGTGATAACAGCCATAATCCATTAACCTCAAAAAAACGGAAGCAATGTTCGTTACAAGAACACCCGTGACCGAGGACACTTTTCCAACAACAATCTCAATCAACAATACATCTATACCTGTTAAAAAAGAGGTAAAATACCTGGGTGTAATAATAGATCATACTCTGACCATGCTACCGCACATAAAGCAGACAGTAAGAAACATATTTCATAAACTCAAAACCATACAACATCTAAGGCCCCTCCTTGACACACATAACTTTAGATCGGTTGTTAATACACTCATCACACCCCATTTTGATTATTGCAACAGTCTCCTAATTGGCCTACCACAAAAAAACACATACCTATTACAAAGAGCCCAGAACACCTGTGCAAAAGTAATTACTAAAGCTCGTCTAACAGACCATGTGACCCCTATACTCCTAGAACTACATTGGCTCCCTATAAACAGCTGAATCAGATACAAAATTCTCCTAACAACTTTCAAGCTCCTAAATGACATCGCCCCCTCACACCTATCAACACTACTACAGACCCCATCCGAATCAAGAGCTCGCAGACAAAACGCAGCCCACTCACTTGATATGCCAAAAACATTCACGAAGACTAAAAAATCCTCAAGTGCCAGAGCCTTCACGTTCACTGCCCCCATGCTCTGGAATGATCTCCCATTAGGCCTCCGTATCATAAAAGACCTCTCCCAATTTCAGAAGGAACTCAAAACCTACCTATTCTCCGAACATTTCCAAATCCCCTACCCCCCCAAGTCCTGTCCCACAGCATCCACAGACACACAAACTCAAAACTCCCAAAACCACAATTAGCTAACCCCACATAGTCCTCCCACACACACACAAAAAACTTATGATAAAAAAATGGAAATAAATTCCACCACTTACGCATGACCTATGAGTATTCTGTAACACATTGTATATAACCACTTGTAAATAACCTATGTAAATAGTTTGGACAGTTTATCGCATTTATTATTATTTGTAAAAAGTTAGAAAGTTTCTGTTCAATGTAAATGTATACCGAAGTATACATAATTTGTTAACTTGTTCCATGTAAACCGCCCTTGATCTCTGGAAGGGGCGGTGTAGAAGAAATAGATAAATAAATAAATAAATAAATAAATAATCCAGCAAAGTGTTGTGACCCACTGATTTTGAATATACGGAGGTCTAAAAGACTTTTAAAGGCTTAATAACTTGCACATCTAGTGCATCTTGAACTGGATGGCAGAGTTACATTGATTAAAACAAAAAACAATGATCCAACAGTTCTTTAGAGCCAGTCCATAACAAAATAATATCATCTATATAGTGATGCCAGCCATATATATATGGATGAAAAGAAGAGGTATAGATCCACGTCTCTTCAAAATTCTGCTTATATAAATTAGCCAATGATGTTGCAAAGGTAGCTGGTGCAAAGGTACAACATTGGTATACTTCCAAAGTTTTGTGCACTGTCGTGACCCTCGCCTGGGCCAAAGGCTTACAGGCAAAGGGCTGCCAATGTTTGTCCTTAAATAAAGAGTTGATATCCTTGTCTCCAGCAGGGAACTCTGGGACTTGTAGTTGATTCTTTTACTCAAGACAAAGTAGTGTGAGACCGTTGGTTTTTAAGGCAAAACAAGAATTTTTATTTAGGTTCCCATAAGCACTAAAGTTCAACGCAGACATAAGGATTATTCTCCAAGTAAATAATAACAGGAAACATATGCAACTGGAACTGAAGAAACTGAAAGAACCTTTAAACATGTGCAGCTGTTTTTATCAAAAACATTTCAGCAAGTAAATCACAGCTTCCTTTGTTCATCCAGCACAGCTAAATTTCTTCATTTATCATGTGCTGCTTTGGTTATCAAACTCTAGGTTAAGCAAGGGTTCTTTACCTTAGAAGAAGTTCTTGGCATTCACATGGCTAGGTAAAACCCTGCTTCTCAAAAAGCTTCTTCTGTTAACACTTTTTATCACCAACTTTCAAACTTCCTTCTTACACAAAGAACAGTCCCTAGGAGACTCCTCAGTAACAGAATCCTGCCCAAAAGAGTCAATTTGCATTTCTTCCTGTGCTACGAAATGCTTGTCTGTCTCTGGGTTTTCATTAACTCCTTCAAGCTTACTGTTCTGTAGGAACTTCTGAATTTCATTCCACAGCTGCTCTCCCTGATATGGAATATTTGTACCTTGAGAGTGGGGCTTCTTCCCTTGGATCAATTGCCTCAATGCTTCAATTGTGTTCAACTCTGGTTCTCTGCCCTTGGCTGGGTTCTGGTCACTTCCAGTTGTAACCGTATTCACCCACCTTCTGGCAGCTTGAATTCTCTGAGCTGGTTCACAAACACTCTGCACTGCAATCTGATCCTTGTTGTCAGCAACTCTCCCAGCCACCCATCTGCTGGTTTCTGAATTAAGAGTACCTCTCTTAAAAGGACTGCTTCCTCTGTTGCTGCTTCCTTTCTTGCTGGAGCCGTTCTCCAACTCGAAGTCAAACTTCCCATTTCTCCTTTTTCTCTCCTCTGAACAGGGCTTATAAAGCTGTATCCTAACTAACACTCCCCTTTCTCTGCACAGGTGATTATCATTACCCTCCAAGCCTGCACTTACATTAGAGCTTGGGTGTGGCTTGGCTTCAGCAACTGTTTCTTTCCTTTGCCTGCAGTCTGAACCCTGTGAATACCTTGCCTGTCTCTCACCTTAAAGGCATATTCACTGTTTTCTTGTGTTTCCATCAGCTCAACACAGCTCTCATCATCACAGTACCTATACTTCCAAAGGTACACAAAACTTAATGTAATCCACCTGGAAGACCTTTTTTCTCTAGTAATGGGTCTCTTCTGGAATGTGTTGGATGCTATTTGGATGAATTTTTGAGGTATGAAGTCCAATGATAAAATCGTATATTAAAGATATCAGTCATTTCCTTCAAGTTTTTCAGACTACTGAGGACGTTCAGTCTATACAATGGTTACAATTTCTACATTGGGAATCACCACCCAGGAAAAAGATTTAGGTGTCATCGTGGATCATACATTGAAATCCTATGCCCAGTTTGCAGCAGTGGCCAAGATAGCAAATAGAATGCTAGGAACATAAGGAAAGAAATGGAGAATAAACCAAGGATGTTATAATGCCTCTGTATTGTTCCATGTTGTGACTGCACCTTCAATATTGTGTGCAGTTCTGGTCATCATATCTTAAAAAGGATATAGCAGAATTAGATAAAGTACAGAGAAGAGCCACCAAAATGGTAAAGGGGATGGAAGGATACTCCTATGAGGAAAGACTTAAAAGGTAGGACTCTTCAACTTGGAAAAGAGACAACTGAGGGGAGATATGATAGAGTTCTATAAATTAATAAATGGAGTGGAACAGGTAAAAATAGATTGGTTGTTTACGCCATCAAAAAGTAGAAAGACTAGGGGACATGCAATGAAGGTACAATGTAACCCATTCAAGATTAATAAGAGAAAATATTTTTTCTCTCAACGCGTAATCAAACTCTGGAATTCGTTACCGGAGTATGTAGTAAATGCTATTAGTGTAGCTGCATTTAAAAAATGTTGGACACATTTCTGGAGGAAAGTTCCATACACCATTATTAAAGAGGACCTGGGAAATCCACTGCTTACCCCAGGACAAGCATCGTGGAACCTGTATACCTTTTTGGGAACCTGACAGGTATTTGTGACCTGGATTGGCCACTGTTGGAAGCAGGATAATGGGCTTGGTGGACCTTGATCTGATCCAGTATGCATTTCTTATGTTCTCATGTTTTTATGAGGGGATAAACCACTCCATCTACGGCACATACACAAGGAAGTTAGGACAAGAAAAGGGAAGATTCTGCACAATGGCAAAAGTATTTCAAAAAGTCTAATAAAACAGGAAAGACCTTAGAGATACAATGAAATACAGCTAAAACAAAGGGAGAAGGGGGCAGTTTACGTTAGTAGGAAGGCAAGAAACAAGTAGCAGAAGATGGCAGAAAAGCTGAATAGAATTAGAAAAAAGCAGCTAGGAAACACAGTAACTAAGGCTACATTAAAAAATATGAAAAGAAGCTCTGGAATGAAGGGAGCATAGAATGAAGGTGAGAGAAGGTAGCCTCAGGAGTAATCTAAGAAAGTATTTATTTATGAAAATGATAGTAGATGTGTGGCATAAACTCCTAACAGAGGTCATGGAGACAAGGATTTTATCTGAATTCAAGAAAGCATGAGAAAAGTACCTAAGCCATTTAAAATCCCCCCTTACATTTTACTGTCTCTTTCACCTTTTAAAACCCCTTCCCCAAATTATTTTATTGATCTGGTTGTAAGATATATTCCAATATGTCAGAAAATTGCAGGCTGTTAACATATTCATTGCTCTGAGTTCTTAGGATGATGTGGCAATTCAGAAAATAAATTTCATTTTCTTTTGATTTCATAATTTATAACCTGCTTATTACAGAAGTATTAAGTGGCTTACACCATAAAAACATACATTATCAAAATACAGACAGCATTCAGGGCTGGCCCATACATTAAGCAAGACTAGGCAGCTGCCAAGATCAGCAGCTTCTGGGATCAGCAAAGAAGAGCAACATTCAAAACAAAACCATAGAGTCTGATAACCACAGAAACTCATAGAGCATCAGTACATTTTTTACATTCAGGGAGAATGGGAACACACACATATTTATTTATTTATTTATTTATTTATTTAACTGTATTTATATCCCGCTTTTCACCGGGTCAAAGCGGCATTACATACAAGGGAGGGGAAATTAAGTATAAGGGTGGGGCCATCACCAGGGAGGCAACATTGATGATTTCGACATGAGACAGACTTTGGACATGGACAGTTTAGTGCAGTTTTTGATCAGAGGTTCATGGTGGGTGAGATCAGGGGTTAGTGCACTTTTTGGTGGGAGTTGTTTTAAAGTATTCTTGGAATAGGATGTTTTTTAGCTGTTTTCTGAATGACATATACAACAAAGTTTAACATTTAAAAGTATTGGGCCCAATATTGAAAGGTATTTACAAGGTTTACAGACCTGTAAAGCATGAAAATGCCTCTTAGAGGAATAGTCAGTGGCACTAACACAGTGCTGCTGAATATCCACGATTATCTCACATAGCATCAGGGCATATCGTGGGCGTCCCAGAGGTGGCACCAGTTAGCACCCGTGGGTAAAAGATAGGTGCAGAAAAAGCTGGCCTATCTTTACCTGTGGGAGCTAATCGGGCATTGGCTCAGTATTGCTGCTTCCCAGTTAGCTTCTGCAGGCTTGTGCACTATGTGGCGACACCAGATATTCAATGCTAGGGCCACATAGACCCCCGCATTGAATATCTGGGGTTAAAGTTAGGCAGTGATTGCTATGTGCCGTAGTAGCGCATAGCTGTCTCAGAAGAATATCGGGCCTATTAGTTACAAGTACACACTTTCATAGGATTGCCAATGAAAGGATGGTGTTCAGATTAACATGACTGCTGATTTTAATTATCAAAATCTTGGCGGGAGAGCATAAGGCTCAAGGTTAGCCTTGCACCAGCTCTGGAGATGGCTTTGACAGCCTTAGAATACATGAAATAAAACTAAATCTAACATAAATATGCACCATCACTAAAAAGCCTTATTGAAGAAGGGGTTATATATATACCTTGTAATTTTTTGAATAGCTTTGGTGGATAAAATGGCATGCTGAGAATTAGGGAATCCCATGGTTTAAATCCTGCGGACACTTCTTGTAACTATGGGCAGTGTCTTCACAATCCACTGCCTCTAGTACAAGCCTTGATTGTAACTCTCTGGATAAGGGACCTAGCTACTGTTCTGAAAAGTAATTTACCTTGACTTGGGGTTAGAGATGAAATACAAATTCAAAACCTGCCCCATCCAATTTACCCATCTCTGAAGTTTGCAATTCAAACTTGAGTTGTCTACAGCAAGACCACCAAGTCTTCTTCAATCTCTCCAGGGCCAAGTCTCACAATTATTCTTCCTCCTGGCAAGAGAAGAGATACCATTGCTGTCAAAGTTATACTAAGTTTTTCTTCAACCAGTTTTCTGTGCTGCCTTATCCTTTAATCAAAGTGGTTTACATTATGCAATTACTACAAACATTACTGGATTTATTCCCTTGTCTCCAAAAGGCTCACAGTCTATGTGTGCCTGAGGCAATGGAGGGCTAAGTGGCTTGCCCAAGGCCACATGGAGTGCCTATGGGACTAGAAACCTCAGTCCCTCTGACCTGAGATTGCTGTCCCTTGGTGGGACTTGAACCTCCAGCCCTCCAGCCTGAAGTACCGTATCCTAAACACTAGGCCAGCCCTCCCTCCATAAGGTCAGCCAGCATGATTTTGAGTGTGTTTTAAGAGACAACAGGAGTTAAGCACCTCTCCTGTCTGTATGAGGGATTGGCACTGATATGGGTTTCTGGAGATTCTAGGTACTTTGTGGCTGGGCTAGAGGAGAGATTAGAGGTAGGGAGTTTGGGTTCAGTCTATCATGTTCTGCTCTGATAGTATACTTAGACATGGTTTCACAGAATTTCTGGCAGAAGAACATGACAAAAATAATTTTGGGAGAAAAGCTCTACAGCAGGACTTCACCCATATGTATTTTTGATCATTTCCCTAAGACATTCTTAGTCCTCTGTTGTTCTGTTTGTCTATCTTAGCAAATTGTAAGGGACTGACTTTTATGTGTATTTGCACAGTTCTGTGTATGTCATATAGTGCTATATAAATAATAGTAATAGTAATATTACTAATTAATAGATTCCACAAGGCAAAACATTCAGATCACATTTAACATAGGGCTTCAGACCAGACAAACTTTGGGCCAATCAGGAAACAGGAAGGAAAATCTCCTGTAATACAGAAATACATACTAGAGTTGCTGCATAGGAGACTTGTTGGCTTAGTGGCAAGATACTTGCCTTGTACCCTCAAAGACATTGGTTTGTGACCAGGGTCTGACTGCAAATAAAAGTCAGTTGTTATTTGCCTAAAACCTCTAGTAACCTTTCAGCTGTGTTTTTCATTTGTAAAGCAGCCATAACTACTTTAATTTTAAAAAAAATTGTGCTGAAATGAACATTTATGAAAAAAAAAAAAATGAAAATAACTTGTAAATGAAATATGAACCAAAACAATTTTTTTTTGCCTACACACCGCTAATATATAGTACTGAATGAAGGGGGAGATATAATCGGTATCTCAGTGACTTGATGAAAGGAGGATAACCACTGTGATACTAGGGTACAAATGATATCACAATGATAGAGTAGATCGGGCATGTCCAATTTCGAACAGGTCGTGATCTACTTTTTCCGGCCAAAAGTGCCGGTGATCTACCACCATGAAAATTAATTTTCAAATTAGTTTCAAATTAAATTTTAACCCAATAAAGTTGGAGGATTTCCTCCTCCCATTTTTAACGAACCTTCTGTCATTTACTTGGATGTGATCAGCTGTTAAGCAAATTAACATAAAACAAAACAGAGAGACAAAGATTCAGTAAGAACTGCGAGGGGAAATGGAAAGTACATTTTTTCTTAAAGTTTTATTGAGTAATAACTTTCTTTAACTGTCTTAATAACTTTCTTTAACTTTTATGAAGTAATTTGTGTTAAATTTAGGTGGAGTATTGATCCAGGCTGATCTTGCACAATCTTTAATATTTCGCTCTTGCTCATTAGTGAGACGTCTGAGCCTGCATTTCATCCACCAGCTTTTTGAAGATGGGTGAATATTGCATGAGGGCCAGTCTCAGGGAATCCTGGAGATGTTCATCTACCGTGTTGGAATGTTCTGTACTCTTTGTCATTTTCAGATGAGAAAATGCAGATTCACATGAATAAGTTGAACCGAAACAGGAGTGTACAGCTTCACTGCATCTTCTCATGTTGGGAAACTTGTCTCTAGGCAATAGCTTCCAAAGCGATTCATGCTCAGCACGGGTCTTGAGCAAAATGCCAATTTTAAGGGTTAATATTTTGTTTTCAAGAGATGGCTTGTTCAATGAGTAATTTTTACTGATAGCAGCTGCAGTTTCTTTAACGTCCACAACTACTTTGAATGGGTATGACAAGTACTCCACAACTGTTCCAATATTTGGAAGTCACAGAATCTATTTTCAAATTCTTGGATAACAGAACAAATTTCTGTCACATACTTCTCATTCTGAAAAACAAAATTTGGATATTGTCCCAGATGGTCCTGCATATTAGGAAAATGATCAAAAGTGTTGTTTGCAATGTCAGTCATCATTAGCTCAAATTTGCTCTTGTAGGATGAAACTGTACTCATCATCTAGCCAATGCATTTGTTTTTGCCTTGTAGTTCAAGGTTCATATCACTTAGTTTGCCTGTAAAGTCAGCGAGAAATGCCAGATCACATAACCACTCCTCATCTTCCAACTCTGCTTGGTCATCTCCCCTCTCCTTCAAAAAACTTCTTATTTTATTTAGTAAATCACAAAATCCTTGCAGAAATTTGTGCCTACTTAGCCACCTTACATCTGTGTGCAAAATGATTTCCACTGCCCCTCCATCAAGAGTAAGACTGAAAAGCCAACTTTGAAGTGATCTTCCACAAACTGAATTTATAATTTTGAAAGTGATGTCCATGACAGTCTTTGTATTGAGTCTCTTGCTTGCCAAAACTTGCTGGTGAATGATGCAGTGGTAAGAAAGGAAATCTGGGAAGTCGTCATGCTGTCTACAGAGGTCTATGAAACTGTTAACCTCACCTGTCATTGCTCTTGCTCCATCAGTAGTGATGGAAACAAGTCTATGCAATGGAAGATTACACTTTGTCACAAAAGATTGGAAAGAACTGAATATTTCCTAACCGGTAGTTCTCCCTTTTAAAGAAATCATTCCAAGTAGTTCTTCTTTAACACTGAAGTCTTCAAAAACCATCCGGATAAAGACTAGTAACTGGGCTATGTCTCTTATGTCTGTATATTCATCCAGTTGGAGTGAGAAAGCAACACAATTTGAAACATCCTCCAATAATTGTTCAGTTCTGTCTCCACATATCTTTTCTATTCGCTGCACAACAGTGTTTCTTGACAATTGTACATCTTGAATAGCAGCTGTGATCTCTTTCTTATTTTTTTTTTTTTAAATTCTTTATTTTCGTTTTATAACAACAAAGGAAAAGGAAGACATACAGCGAAAAGACAAATACATAACGTGTAATACATACACCAAAGTAAACCCCTACCACCCCCCTCCCCCCTGCTTCTTCTCTAGAAAACTAAGCATTCCCGAAGCGGGCGTGTACTTACATTATTGTGTTACAAAACCTAACGGTGATCTAAAACATGATGAGTGCACATTATACAGACATGTTGGAGCAATGAGCAGATTGTACATAATCATTAAGCATCTGCCATTTAGACAAGCAAGAGTGAGTTTGGACATGGGGAATAGCTCTCCGAGGTATCTGCTCATATTTACTATATAAGCAGACGAGGTTCCACCATTCATTGACAGTAAGTCGAGAGCTATCCTTCCAATTCCTCGTGATTAAGCATATGGCTATACCCAGCATGAAATCAAGGAGAAAGCGACCCTTCTTAGGAAGAGAGGGGACCTCCGCCACAGAGCGGAGTCCCACGACCTTCCAAGAGAGAGGTTCATGAAAGTGTAAGATAAATTGAATACGACCCCAGACCCGCCCCCAATAGACCTGCAGTTGAGGACATTCATAAATAACATGAGCGAAGGTTCCCACAGCAGTATGGCAAGACCAACACAGGTCCCTAGCATTTGGGTTCCATTTGGCTATTTTTTCTGGGGTATAAAAGCATCTGTGTGCAAAGAAGAAGAGAGTTTGGGTAACAGAGGCAGACCGGGAAACCCGCACTACTTTACTCCAAAAAACGCTCCATTGCACAGGGGTTAAAGTGGTTTGCAGTTCGCGCTCCCAGGCTTGTTGGGCTCTAAAAGTGTCCGTGTCTGTACCCTGACAAATTATTTTATAAAAGTTAGAGGCTACCCCATGTGTACTACTAATGGAGTGAACTATCTCTAATAGCCCATCCTCAGTAGGGGCAGAGGGCGGCATGATTCGAGCACTTTTGAGGCAGTGTTGAAGCTGCATCAATTGAAAGTAGTGGTTTGCTGGTAACGCAAATTCCTTTTCTAAAGCAGAAAAGGTTTTCCAACGAGCTGCAGAGAAAAGCTGTTGGGGTGTCCAGATCCCCCTGGAGTACCAGGGTTTCCAGGCTATTGTTCTATTTAGGACTTGAATTCTGGGGTTATTCCATAGCGGGAGTCCGTCCTGAGGACATACATTCGGGCCCAGTGATAGAATGAGAGTGTTAAAGGCCGCAAGAGTATCGACAATCATTGGTGGATGGCGGGTGTCTACTTGATAGGACATACCGGGGAGATGGGTCAACGGAATTGGGCTACTAAGCTCCTCTTCTATGTCAAGCCAAACTGGTCTGCTGTCTGTTGAGGCATCTAGCCATCGGGCACCTTGCTTAAGTAGAAAGGCTTGATGATATCTAAGAAAATCAGGAAATCTGGTACCCCCTCGTTCCTTTGCAGACTGCAGTTTATGTTTAGCTATCCTTGGTGGCTTGCCCTGCCAGAGATAACGGACGAGAAGGCCCTCAATATCTTTATAAGTATGTAACGGAAGTAAGCATGGCAGCATTTCTAAAATGTAGTTCACTTTGGGGACTATCATCATTTTCACAGTTTCTAAGCGGCCCCACCATGTGAGAGATAAGGGAGACCAACGATTTGTGAGTTCACGGACTTTGGAGACTACCTCTTTGGCATTAAAACTGATAGTGTCTTCTAAAGGAGAACAGTAATGGACCCCAAGATACTTCACCATGCGGGATTGCCAAAGGAAGGGAAAGGCCTGCATGTCAGCCTCATGTACCCAGCGGTTCAGTGGGAATGCTACAGATTTGGTCCAGTTAATTTTATAGCCCGATAATTGTGAGTATCCGTCAATCAGATCCAAGACAGCTGGAACCGAATCGAGGGATACGAAGAGCATAAGGTCATCTGCATATGCAGAGAGTTTAATCTCCCTATGACTAAAGGGGACACCTCGAATACGTGCAGACTGTCTAATAAGGAGGGCTAGGGGTTCAAGAGCGAGATCAAAAAGCATTGGTGATAGGGGGCAACCTTGACGCGTGCCTCTTTGGAGGTTAAATGGCTGAGATTTGATGGCGTTTACACAAATACTGGCGACGGGTTGAGTATACATGACTTGGAGATATCGGAGGAAGCCCTCTCCAAAGCCATACCATCGGAGAACTGCAAATAAGAAGGGCCATTCTAGACAATCAAAGGCTTTTTCGGCATCCAGGGAAAGACCCACCCATGGATGGTCGAGATTGGCAGCACTAGATAGCACATGGCACAAGGTCCGAGCATTGTCAGCAGTTGATCTGCCGGGTATAAAACCGCATTGGTCGGGGTGAATTAGGGTAGCCATCATGTCAGATAGCCGGGTGGCCAAGATCGTTGCGAAGATCTTATAGTCGGCATTAAGTAGGGAGATTGGACGGTAGTTGGCGGTCAGTAGCGGGTCTCTGCCTTCTTTCTCAAATACAACCACATTAGCTGCAGAAAAGGATCCCAAAGAGGATGTATCTACCGCAAGGGCAGTAAAATAGAGTTTTAAATAGGGAACTAAATCTGCACTGAACGTTCTGTAGAATTCGGTCGGGAGACCATCGGGCCCTGCGGCACGGCCCGAGGCTGTTCGTTTTAGGGCAGATTGGATCTCTGAAGTAGAGAAGGGTTCATCCATCGCATCCCTATCATCTTCAGAGAGGGTCGGCCGCTGAATGCCAGAAAGCAATCGCTCGAATGTTTCTGACGAGAACTCACATTCAGATTGATATAGGCGGGTATAGAAATCCCGAAAGAGCTCTACAATGTCGGAGTCTGTGGTCACTATGCCCCCTCCCTGTGGAGCTCGAAGGGCCGCAACGCGTTTGGCTTCTTTTTGACCTTTCAAGGCATTGGCTAAGAGTCGACCGGCTCGGTTATTTTCACGATAATATGTCCCTCGCTGAAGCTCAATACTCTTAGAAGCTGCAGTTGAGAGGATTGAATTATATTGAAAACGGAGATGCTGTAATCGAATTAATACACATGGGTCAGTGCGTGAAGTTAGAACTCGTTCGCCTGCTTTTATTTGTTGGTCTAGTATGAGCAGCTGCTGTTTACGTTGTTTCCGCAGGCGGATTTGATAGCTAGTGATCGTTGCCCGAATGGCCGCTTTGAAGCCCTCCCACCAAGCCCAATTCGCAGTATCTTGGGGTAGATTAAAATGGAAGTAATCCTGTATGGCTGCTCGAATTTCTGACTGGAACTCTGGCTGAGTTAACAGGGCTCTATCAAAGAACCAGGCTCCCGAGTTTCCCTGGGGTGCAGTAGTGTGTAATTGAAAGGAAATGGCAGCATGATCTGAAATATGTTGGGAGTGAATCTTTGCAGTGTCCACCTGAGGAACTAACAGTTTTGAGATTAGAAAGAAGTCTATGCGAGACTGAGATTTATGAGGGGAGGAGAAGAAGGTGAAGTCAAGCTCATTGGGGTGTAGTAACCTCCATAGATCAACTAAAGCAAGATCCTTGATCAGGGAGGTAAGCGTGGCGTGACTCTTGGGGGGACCACTCGTCCTAGGCGGCTGTTTGTCAATCAGGGGATCAAGGACTAGATTGAAATCCCCCCCAATGATCAATGAAGTATTAGCAGAAGCCTGCGCAACCTGAGCAATGGTAGCGAAAAAGGCAGGGTCATCAACATTAGGAGCGTAAAGGCATATACATGTAACTTCAAGGCTACCTATCTTGAGGTGAACTCTAGACCATCTACCTTCTGTATCTGAGCTAGTCGCAATAACAGTAGCATGCAAAGATTTCCTAACCAGTATGGCAACCCCACATTTCTTAGAAACGGCTGGGGAATAGGCGGCCACCATGTAAGGTTTAATATTGAGTTTAAGAGTTTCCTTCGAATTTAAATGCGTTTCTTGGAGAAAAATCAGATCCGCTGCTTCCTGACTGAGGTAGCTTAGGATTTTCTTCCGTTTTATCGGATTATTGATGCCTTTTACGTTCAATGAGAAAATCTTACATGGTGCCATCAATCGGTAATAGACATTTTAGGTAAGGGCGCTTGATAACATATAACATAAGCAGAATCTGTACAACAATGTCATAATCACCGAGTATTCTGGCTAATACACCCCATATTGAAAAGTATGTACCAACGTATCTTAGAGAAGAAGCAAAACCCCCAAAGAATATGGCGACCATATGTCTGCGGGAGGAGGCCCTAGAGAGGAAATAGAAAGACATGTAAAAAAAAGAAAAGAAACAGCAGAGTCCATAATAACACTGTCTCTGATACTCATCGAGGCTACTGTGGGTAGATGGAGTCGGGTCACAGATACCATCAAGAGTAAGGCAACAGGCCGCCCACGCCAGACTCTTTGCTAGGCTGTGGCAGATCCAATATGGCAGGTACAGCGGATATGAGGAGACTTGCAGGAATATTCTGGAAGTCAGCGCATCAAGTCGGCTTCTTTAGAATCCAAAAACTCCGCTAGTAGATCAGGGTCCTCAAATGTTCTTGTCTGATTGTGAAGCGTGACTCGGAGCTTGGCCGGGTACATCAGGCCATAGCGTGCTTGTAGTTGTTGAAGCCTCGGCCGGAATTCCAGAAAGCGCTTTCGGCGGTCGACCGTGGGTTTAGCCAAGTCGGGATAGAAGGAGATCTTGTGGCTCTCAAACTCCATATGGCCCTTTGCCCGAGAGGCACTTAGAATTTGCTCCACGTGTTGATATCTCAATAGTCGAAAAATGATAGGCCGCGGGGTCTTCCTGTTGAGCGTTATGCTTGTGGGTACACGATGAGCGCGATCAATCTCCAAATCTTTGGTAAAGGTGATTTGGAGCAGGGAAGGGAGGATTTTGCATAAAAACTCTTTCATGTCTCCCGATTCCGCTCCCTCCGGTATGCCCACGAGTCGTATGTTGTTGCGGCGCGCTCTATTATTGCCATCTTCCACCTCTTTCTGCAAAGCCCGCACCTGTCGTTCAACTTTGTCGAGTTTGGACAACCGGGCCGCATGGGAGTCCAATGTGCTCTCCATTTTGTCCTGATGCGAAGAAAGCCCTTCTAGCTTGCTTTGCAGCACACCAAAATCTTCCCGCAGCGCTCGGAGTGCTTCACCCGTTTGCCTGCACAAGGTTTTTGACCCCTCTAATCTCTACGAGGATTTCCTGCTGCATTTCGGGGCCCTCGCACAAGGCCGGCCCCTTCTGCGGGGACGGAGGTTCAGTTTTGGAACGTTTGCCGTGAGAAGCCGCTGGAGATCCAAATTCCAGGCGCGTTGGTTTGGTCCCCGCCATCTCACCAATGTGCCCCGGCAAGATCAGAGTAGAAGTTCCAAGTATGTGAGGTGTTAATTCAGGATTCTGAGTAGGCCTCTCGGGAGCCTCAGCGTTATGCGACCATCCCGCTGGACATCAGGCTCCGCCCCCCCTCTTTCTTATTTTTAAATCCTTGAAAAAGATTGTCAGCTGCTTCAAGAAAACAATCTTTTACAAATTCCCCTTCAGAGAAAGGTTTGCATTTCTTTGCGATCAGGTTGCTGACCTTGAAGGATGCTATGGCTGTATTGACCGAATGTGACCTTGGCTTCGCCATCAACTGTTGCTGAGTAGCCAATTTCCATTTAAGTTCTTTGAGCTGCAGTTTACGAATTTCACTTTTGGGTGGAAAATCAGCATCAAACTTATTGCTATGCAGAGCCTTCAAATACCACCACACACAATTTAATAAATTCTGCACACAGTGTAGAATCAACGCAAAGGCAAGGCAAAATAAAATTCAGTGTAGAATCAACGCAAAGGCTAGGCAAAATAAAATTGCAGAGGCAAACAAAAATCACAGTGGTTTGAACCTATTCGAAGGCAAGGCATAGGCAAGTTAGAACAAAATTGGAAAAGCCCGTCAAAATCACCAAATTTTTGACACTTTGTTATGTCTGCCCAAAAATGTTTAATGAAAGCAAGGGCCGTACTGAGACTGAAATGTGTGACTTGCACATTGGGCGTGCGCCCCCTCCCGCACCCCCCATTTAAACACTTTATGGGGTGTGGGAGAGGGGCATGCACCCAATCTGCAAGTCGCCGGCATGTTAAGCAGGTCTGGTCCCTCCCGGAGAGACTAGACCTGCTTAATGTGCCAGCGCAAAGACTTAAGGGGTGAATTTTGTCTCTCTGCTTCTGCCTGCCGCTGAAAAAGTGGCGGCGGCAGGCAACGGCAGAGAGCTGCAATGTGCCCTTTAAGTTTTTGCGCCCTGTGCAGCCGCACTGCTCGCACAGTGCTCGGTACGGTCCTGATGGAAGTGAACTATAAAGCAACCAATGACCAGCACATGACACAACTAATACGGTAAGTGTATTCAGGTAAAACCCGGGCGAATGGATTTTGCCCAGTATATAACACACTTCTAAAGGGTGTTGGGGCGGGGGCAGGATTGGGTGATTCTGAGAGGCAGGAGACCAGGTCTCGTCGCGGCGTGTGGGCAGCGGCCCCCTGGGGTACCCACAAACTATTAGCACAAAAACAACAAGCGCCCCCAATACACCCGCAGGCAAGATTGCTGCAGGCAGGGAAAAAAGACAGGCAAAGGATCAGCAGCAGCGGCAAGCCCTCGGCAGATGACCTGCTGGCACGAGTTCTCTCCTAGCAACGGGGCGAGCCGTTGGAGAGATGGAGCCAAGTGGGGCTGGCAGTCTACCTCTGACCACTCCGCGATCCACAGATAGATCACAATCTACTTGTTGGACATGCCTGGAGTAGATAAAACTGGTGGAGGGTGACGTTATATGTCAAAGAGGGCATCAAGTTACACAGTCTAAAAGTTTTGCAGTAAACAACATGTACTGTAGAATCATTATGGATATAAATTCCATGTGGAATTTTGGATTTTTTAGTGTTGACTTTGGAATAAAAATGAAATGAAACAAAAAAGGAATTGCTGATATTTCCTGTGTCATTTCAAATGAATACACATCCCTAATTATAAATGACCTGGAAAGGGCAACAAGTGTAGTTTATCACATTTGCAAATGACACAAAGTTATTCAAAGTTGTTGAATCACAAGAGGATTGTGTAAAATTGCAAGAGGACTTGAGAAATTGGGAGACTGAGTATCCAAATGGCAGATGATATTTAATGCAGACAAGTGCAAAGTTATGGAAACTATATATACATAATGCATGTTTCCATATTAGGACCCAGGAAAAGGATCTAGGTATCATCGTGGATAATACGCTGCCCAGTGTGCAGTGGCAGCCAAGAAAGCTAACATTATACTAGTAATTATAAGGAAAGGAATGGAGAATAAAAAAAAGTAGATCATAATGCCTCTGTATAATTCTATAGTACAACTGCACCTTGGGTATTGTATAAAATTCTGGTTGCCGCACCTAAAAAAAGATATAGTGGAATTGGAAAAGGTACAGAGAAGGATGATCAAACTGATAAACAGGATGGAATGATACCCCCATGAGGAAAGGTTTAAACATTTAGGGCCCGATTCTCTTCCAGACGTAGATCCCCTCTGTGCATCTGATCTGAACCAGACGCATAGAGGAGATCGTGATTCTGATCCCGCAGGGCACGCCAAGCCCGTGGGATCAGAATCGCAAACAGTCCTGCATGTGCAGACTGGGATTGCAATTCTGTCCAGCCTGCACGTGCAGGACTGCGCCCGGCTAACTCAGTCAAGGCTCTTCAATGGAGCTGTGGTGCCATGGTGTCATGTTGCCACGGCAATGCGGCTCCATTGAAGAGCCGCAATGCCATCCATCAGAGAATAAAGTTAATTCACCACAACCTGACCCCCAATCTGGCCTCCTAAGGCCAGGGTCGGGCTGCGGAGAATGTCCTCGGGCCCTCCCCCTGCCCCATCCACCCCCCAGCAGCAAAAAACCCCAAAAACGTCCAGGGAAGTTATTTCACCTCGGAGGTGGAATAACTTCCCCGGACATTTTGCTGGTCCTGGAAGTACAGGACTGACATTAGAATCATCCAGGGCTGGCAATCGCCCACTGCCCGTCCAGACTCTACCCCAGGGTTGTCCATTCCCCAGCCCCATCTAACTTCCCCGCACAACTCCCTTAGGGATCTTCAGCATGGAGAAGAGATGACTGAGGAAGATATGATAGAGGTCTATAAAATAACAAGTGGAGTAGAATGAGTAAATATGAATTTGTTGTTTATTCCTTCAAAAGTATAAAGACTAAAGGATATGCAATGCAGCAACAAAGTAGTACATTTAAAAGTAATAGAAAAAAAAATTCACTCAATGTGTAATTAAGCTCTGGAATTCATTGCCAGAGGATGTAGTAAAAGCTGTTTGTGTAGCTGGGTTTAAAAGAAGTTTGGATGATGTTCCTGGAGGAAAAGTCCATAAACCAATATTAAAATGGACTGGTGGAAATCCTGAGATGAATAGCATGGAATCTGTCTACTTTCTAGGGTTGGCCACGTCTGGAAACAGGATACTGAGTTTGGTCTGACCCAGTATGGATAATCTTATGGTTTTTATTCACATACGGTCTGATTCTGACGCGCACGTACATCCCTTTTGTACATCTGGTCTGAACCGGATGTACAAAGGGGAACGTGATTCTTATACCTGGGGCACATCTATCCCCGTGGGATCAGAATTGCGATTAGGCCTGCACGTACAGGCACTGCCTGGATAGCTCAGTCAAGCCAGCCACCCGAAACTAAAGATTATTCCCCGCAGCCCAACCCCCGATCTGGCCTCCTAAGGCCAGGGTCCGGCTGTGGGGAATAAACCCTGGCCCTCCCCCCCAGCCCTTTCCACACTCCGGGCCATGAAAAAAAAACTTGTCCAAGGAAATTATTCCTCCTTAGAGATGGAATAACTTCCCCGACCATTTCGCTGGCCTTGGACGTCCACTGCCCGCCCACTCTCCACCCCAGGATTGCCTCTTCCCCGCCCCAACTAACTTCCCTGCACAACCAGCAGAGAAGTTAGTCGGGGGGGGGGGGGCTAAAATCCTGCTATTCGAGGTTCAGAATGACCCCCATAACTTTTGCCCCCATGTTTCCCTTAGAAACCTTCTATATTTACCTCTTCCTATATACATTCTCTTTGGCCAGAGATGTGGAAGGTATGTTATCACAGGGTATCTAGGTTACGAGATCTAGTAGGCTCATACTTTGTTGCTATGTTATTAGGATATGTAAGTATCTGTGTGTCTTTATAAAATGCTAGCGAAGAAGTAGAAGTCATTCCTCAACTGCAAGTGTAAATTTTTGCAAGTAAAGTTTAAAGAATGCAAATTGATTAAAGTATTTTATAATTAATATGTATACTTGCAAATTCCATCCATGTTATGCCCAGACTTAAAAAGTGCATGCATTCTTGATAAAGAATACACATTTAAAGCAGTTAATATTTGATGAAGCAAATTTTCCAGGCAAAATTTCTGTGTTGGTCATAAGTAAATTTGTAAAGTAATTAATGCTGTTAACTCTGAAATGAACTGTATGAATTATTTTGAACATCAACCCCATCATGGTTTTACTACCCTTTTATTGCAGTGAAGAAAGCATAGCTCTTAAAAGGTTGTCTAATGTAACCATTACATCCATTAAAATAAAAGTGTCAAGTGCAACTTGCTTTTTTACTCCTCTTTTTACAGAAGATGCTATAAATGTGACCTTCCAAAAAGAGCAAGAAACATACCTTGTTTTAGTTTTCAGCTATCTGGCAGGTTCAATAGCTTGTCTGTACATGAAAAATTAGATGTTTAACTATAACTCAAGCAGAAAACCTCCAGCAAATGTTTAGAATGAGGCAATGCTCTGCCCTCCTATCTTTTTTGTCTGAGCTGACAGAGCAGTATCAGAGTGAAGGAATACCCTAGTGGTTTGTGCACTGGCTTGGTAACCATGAGACCTCAGTTGAATTTCCACTAACCCTCCTTGTATCCTTGGGCAAGTCACTTAAACTTCCATGGTCTGGTAATCTACTTTTGGTCACACTGCCAAGAAAACACAGGAGCTGCTGCCTTAGCATTGAGTAGAAAGCACATGGTGCATTTGACTGAATAGCATCTCCCTCAGGAAACTGCTTCACCTCTCTGAGCTTCTGGTTAATGTGCAGGAGACCATATCTTCTGTTCACCAATCCGTATCACTTGGTTGAGAACAGATGTCTCCTATAGTAAACACATGTTTTTGTTTGCAATCTTCATTTGGCACTTTTATTATTTTTATTCATTTGGGTTCTAAAGATTAAAATGGAAATTTCTTATTTAAAGAAATGAGTCATAGGTTTTTTTTTTGTTTTTTTTTTTCATTTTTTAATACTGAATAACTTGGTAATATCAAGGCAATGCCAGAAAAGAGAAAAGGAGAGAGATCAGGTTTTTATATTCAGAAAAGTATCCCTGATGCTCTTAATGGGAGGGAAATGCAGCATAACTAATATGCACCCCATTGCTTTCTTTGTCCCCTACATTGGGCGGAGTTGAGGTAAATAGTGGGGAGGAGGAGTCCAAAAGTTGGGGCTGGGTGCTTTTAACCTTTACAAGCCTAAGGCAAAAAAACATTTGTGTGACCCACTAGGGTCTATGGAACAGGCACTGTAGACTTGGAGAGGACTCATCTGATCCAATGAAGAGCTAATTGAGGCACTGACAGCCACACTAATATTTTCTTCCAAATTTTAAAACAAATGGAGAGGGGGGTGGGAAGACACATGAAGCCATCACAGTGAACCAGTTTACTCTATATACTGTACAAGGACAGAAGAAAGAAGAAGTTCCAGGTTTGATGAGGACAGATGGCTTAGTTGGGTGCCTCATATGGCTGCCAGACTTCTTCCATTGCTACTGCTCCCAATGGACAATGAGTTACATAGTGCACAGTGAAAAGTCCCTCATTTCATTCAGCCTGAAGATAAAAGTCAGAGATTGGAAGGACTCAAAGCAAGATGCTTTGGAGGAGGAAAAGAAGGAGGTGGGCCACAGTCCTTTATGTTTACATACTCTTTGCCTTGCTGTATCTAAGCACAGAAAGAAGAGATCTGAGCTTGACTGTTTTATTTTTCTCAGAAGGCATTTTTGCTTTCCTTTAGCAAATTCTGCCTTGCAATACTAGAGGCTTCAAAGAGCAGTGCCTTAGCATTTTGAGGCAATGCTGAGTTAGTGGCAGAAGTTACTGTATCAAAATGAATTCCCCTGCAGAACCATAATATACAGTATAACAATATTTTCTCCAAAAATCTTTTTTTGTGTATTGTTGTGACTGCAACTGTGAGGTTGGTAGAACACAGGACACATTACTGCACCATATCTGTTCCATTCCATTGTCCATAGAAGAGTCAACTAAGAACTATGTGAAAGAGGTCATGGGAAGTTGGTAAGGAGATGAGTGAGAGAAGGATGGTGATTACAGGGCATAGATATGTGGTAATGGTGAGTAAGCAAAAGCCAGAAGAGAATAAGAGGCTAGCTAAGGAGTGAGATGGGAAATGGAATAACTGGGAAGACAGGCTGGGCTGGAGGTTAGAGGAGTAGAAGGAAAGTTGATGTGAAAAGTCAAAAAAGGACTGAGGATGAATGGGTGAAATTTGAGTGGATAAAAAAGGAGTAAAGAAAGAAAGAGCAAAAGGGAAAAGCAATATGTTAGAGACAGATGTAGAAAAATAATGGAAAAAAATAGGCAAAGAGAGAAGAAAGGACAAATGGACAGCAGAGGTAGAAGCCAAAGACAGCAGAAGAGAAAGAATGGGACAATTGTGATTGAAAATAAAATGCCCAAACAACAAAAGGCAGAAAAAAGCTATTTTATTTTGAATTTATTAACTGGAATATGTCTACTCTGGGAAATGTGCATCGTTGACGTCTTTGTGTTTTGTTCAGTACAAGAGGAAATTGATTTATAGTTCTATTTCTCCAGTATTGTTGTACAATCCAAGTTTGACTTTTGGGGTTCCCAGTTTAATTGTTATCTTCATATTTCTAAACTGTGATCCCTTGTTCTGTATTTGGTAATGATTTGCCTATGTTTTGAATGTGTGACCGAGTTTCAGTATTATTTTTTTTAAATTTAGCATTTATTAGAGTTTGCCAAAATACAACATAAATATATACAGCTCCCAAAAATATCAAACATACTAAAAGGAAAAGGGAATGTTATAACACCATATCAAAAACAAAAAGAAAACAAGAAAAAAAAGTCCCTAAATACAATAACCGGGTAGTCATACCCGGCGCTCCCCGTCTGCTTCTCGCACACCCCTTTTATCTAGTTCCCTCCCCTTCACAGACCCTTCCGCCCTCCCCCCCCCCCCCCCACTCCCTCTTACCATTCCCAAATACAACAGACAACCATTATTGGGTAACCAACTGGTCGCAGCTTTATTTGCCAAATTAACATTTATCACATGCAAAAACAGCTTAATCAAGAAGAATCAAAACAGCCACCCCCACCCCCTCAAATGGAGCGATGTGCCACGAGCCGTATTATTAGCAAAGTGACCTCGCCTCCACACCGGCCGCGTTCCCCTCCACCGGCCAAATTTCTAAAGCCCCTGTCCGACTTCGCCATTTCACTAGCAAAAGTCTACCTGGGGTTGTCCGGGCTGTGGGCACCCAGCCCATGCCCCAATTGGCCTAAGGCTCTGGACCCCGGACACCTCCGGGATCCTGCCGCACCCCCCCCCCCACCAAGCTGCAACAACCCTAAACATCCAAACCCCCCACTTCCCCTAAGGGTGGGCGGGTGGGTCGCCACACAGCCGGCTCCCTTTGCATGTGCTCAGCTGCCCCTCCACCAGCCGAGCACATGCACGGGCCTCTTTCGATTGGCTCCCAAGCACACGATCGCGTGCCGAAAGCCAATCATTTTAAAGGACGCACCGGCGTCCGCTTCGCAACAAGCCCTCTCCACCCCCTTTCCCCTGCTTAATTCGAGAGCGCGCAGGGTCCCGCGTCAGGCCGAGCACCCGGTTAATGCCGGTCGCTGGGACCCTTCCAGCGCCCTTTATCTAACCAGGTAGTCATACCCGGCGCTCCCCGTCTGCTTCTCGCACACACCTTTTATCTAGTTCCCCCCCTTTCACAGACCCTTCCGCCGCCCGCCCCCCACTCCCTCTTACCATTCTCAAATACAACAGACAACCATTATTGGGTAACCAACTGGTCGCAGCTTTATTTGCCAAATTAACATTTATCACATGCAAAAACAGCTTAATCAAGAAGAATCAAAACAGCCACCCCACCCCCTCAAACGAAGCGATGTGCCACCAGCCGTATTATTAGCAAAGTGACCTCGCCTCCACACCGGCCGCGTTCCCCTTCGCCGGCCAAATTTCTAAAGCCCCTGTCCGACTTCGCCATATCACTAGCAAAAGTCTACCTGGGGTTGTCCGGGCCGTGGGCACCCTGCCCACGCCCCAAATGGCCTAAGGCTCCGGACCCCAGAAACCTCCGGGATCCCGCCACTGGCTCAGGCCATCCGAACCACCCGAGCCGCCTCCCCTATTCCCAAGCCACGACCTAGTCCTGCCACCCTGCACCACACACTCCAAAACCTCTTGCCAATCATTCAGTAGGAGGTCGGCGCCCACAGGCAACAGATGCACTCCATCCGTCCTATACAAACCACCACACCCCACCTCCGCCCATGCATGCATAACCTGAAAACCACCATGTTCACATACCCATCGCCCGATCTGTCTGTTGATTTTTGTCAACCCCCGAGACCACCGGCGCTGCCCCCAGCACGCTGGCCGAGGGACAATATCAGACCAGATTAACACCACCCCGTCAAACATCCTCAACACCAAAGCCAAATCCCTCTTAGCTGCTCTGATCAGTTGTTTGCAAGTCCAGGCTACCAAGTCATTCCCCCCTAAATGTAACAGGATAATCTCCGGCTGTATTTGTACGCGCTAATGGTGTCGGAGCAAAGGCAGCAGCTGAGTCCATCGCAGCCCACGCTCACCCAGCCATGATATCGACACCACCGCTGGATCCAGCCCGAGATTTCGCCCGACTGGCCGCACTGCTGCTCGCTCGCCAGCCCAGAACACGAAGGAATGCCCCAACAGCCAACACTTCCAAACATCCTGTCCCCCATCTGCAAAAGACAAATTTTATTACACCTCCTCATGTATAAGCAATCATTTTACCCGCACATAACCCTGGAAGGCATTAGATCGCCATCTGCCTATCCGCTGTATCTGCCCCACAGACAACCCCGCCTCTTCCACACTGGTCACCACCCCAATTCAAAAGGAATGAGTCGCAAACCGGGAAGGGTTCTCCCCTATAAACCGCAGGACCATCCGCAAGACCGCAACTACTTGAAACCGCGTCAGCACCCGCGTGTCACGGTGGATGAAAAACCCACCTTCCAACTCCAGCCGAATGCCCAGGTAAGCCGCAATCAGCGCCACTGGACATGTCAACCCCTTTATCTCCCGCAACACCACCCACTGTCCCCTACCACGCTGATCCTTTTTGGATCATACCAAAAACACTCGCAACTGCCTATTACTCACTTGTACGTGTTGCCGTTGCAAACAACTACCCGCTCCCACCTTAATCGAGGCCGCCACCAATTCGCACACCCTGAAGGCCCCAAAGAAAGCCAGGCTGAACACTGCCCGAAAAAGTACTGCCTCAAAGTGCGACTCTGTCACCTGCGGCAAGGCCTCGCACAGCTTCAAAAGCAACTGATGCGTGATCGGAAGATGCCGATCAGGTGGGGTTGGGCACAAACGTTCCCAACCCTGTAATAACCTTCTCGCCAGGAACCCGCCACACGCAGATCCCCAACCCACCGCCCTTGCAAAAAACGCGAAACCGACCAACTGGATATGCACCATTGATCTGGTGACCCCTTGCTTCTTCGCACGGACAACATATTGCCCGAGTAAGTGATCAGATACTGCCCTGCCTTTCCATCCCCGGGACAACAAAAACTGAGACACTCTATGCCCACCTTGCCGATAAGCTTCCCATGTCCGTTCTGCCACCGAACTGCGCAGGAGACTCCTCATGTCAGCCGGCCAACCGTACACAACTTCCACGGGACCAGGTACCCGACCCTGTCCGCTTCTGGCGCCAATCTCCGAAAGCGCTCCATCTGCAAACGGGAAAGAGCATCAGCAATTCCATTAGTATGACCCGGTATATGCCTCGCCCTCAACCTGACATTCAAGCGCAGACATGTCAAAACTATGACCTGCATCAACGAAGCTACCTGGAGGTAACGTGGGGAGTAATTATTCACTATACTCACCACTGCCTCGTTGTCACACCACCATTTCACCTGACGATTCCGTAAACGGTCTGGCCACAACTCTAATGCAACTAACATAGGGAACAACTCCAGAAAGGTAATATTACTCACTAGCCCTTCTGCATGCCAGGCCTGTGGCCATCTGTCAGCACACCATGCTCCCGCAAAGTAAATGCCCAAGCCTACCCCTCCTGCGGCATCCGAATAAAGCTGCAAGTCATCACTGGAAATCTCTGCCTCCATCCAAACTGAAATACCATTAAAGCCTCGCAAAAACCTGTCCCACACCCGTAAATCCTCCCGCATAGCCCTAGTCACTCGTATGCGGTGATGATGCTTACACAACCCCCGCCGTTGCAGCCGCCAACCTCCATAGAAATACTCTCCCCATTGGGAGAACCCTACATGAAAAGTTCAGCGACCCTAGCAATGCCTGCAGTTCCTTCAAGGTCAACTTCGTAGAAGCCATGGCATTAGCTACCAAAACCCGCAACTTGTCAACCTTATCGTCCGGTAGCCGCGCTATCATTCCATCGGAATCCAGCTCAATCCCTAGAAATGTAAGCCTGGTCACTGGGCCCACTGTCTTACTCTCAGTCAAAGGGACGCCTAACTCCCCCGCCATCTCCATAAACCCTACCAGGAGCTCCCCGCAACCAGTCGACTGCGCCGCCCCAATGAACAGAAAATCGTCTAAATAATGCACCACCTCCGTCCGCCCTACCCTTTGCACCACCATCCAGTGCAAGAAGGAACTAAACTTCTCAAAATACGCACACGCGACTGCACAACCCATCGGCATGCACTTATCAAAATAGAACCCTCCTTCAAATTGGAAGCCTAGCAAATGAAACGATGAAGGATGTACCGGTAGCAAACGAAATGCTGACTCGATATCCACTTTCGCCATCAATGTCCCACGACCCGCATTCCTAAGTAAATCCACCGCTCCATCAAAAGAGGCATACTTAACTGTACACCAGTCGCGCGGTATGCTATCATTAAACGATGCCCCTATAGGGCTCGACGAATTGTGTATTAAACGAAATTTGCCAGGCTCTTTTTTGGGTATTATCCCCAATGGAGATGACACAAAGTGCGTAAAAGGCAGCTGCTGAAATGGGCCCGTTATTCTACCTAAACGCAACTCAACCACCAACTTTTCCCGTGCTATCGTCGCCCACCGACGACAAGTTCCGTGTCGACGAACCTGAAACAACACCACGAACTGGGATAACAAAACCAAACTGAAAACCTAACTGCAAAACCGCCCTATCTCTCTTCCTCGGGTATTGTCCCATCCACTCCCGTAACACCTCCACCCTTATGGGGGACGGGGCTCTACCAAATCCCCCCTCACTACTTGGCTGACGCACTCAGTAGGGCCCCCCTCCTTTCTTAACACATTTTTCCACTGAATGTGCCCCCCCCCCGCAGCTCGAGCAAGCATGCTCGAACTTACAGTCCAGGAAGGGGCAAACGGACTTATTATACCACCAACACACGTCCGCACCTCCACTTCCCGCTGGCTTAACCTGCAACATGGGACCCCCCCCGAAAGGAATGGTTCACCACCACCGTGGACCCCGACCCACCCTTTCCCCCACTCACCTGACCGGACCCCGCCCTGGCCGACATCTGCGTCAGCCAAAGATTGATATCCTGCATTCCCCACGTCAATCCCTTAGTCCCCTCCATCTTGTCCCGAAACCTTTTGTCATAGTTAAGCCACGCCCATCCCTCATGAGATTGCGAGGCTTCCAGAATTGAATCCACATAAGTGAGTAAGACACCATACTGGTCCAGGCGATGATGGCCCCAAACACTCGCCAACCGCAAAAAAGCCCTAACCCAATTCACTACCGACCAAGAAACTTTCCTGATCCGCCCCGCCTTTTCATCCTCTTTCCGCTTTTTCCGACTCTCTCCCGAGCGTTTCCTCCCCTCAAGCAAACGGAAAATATCTATATATTTCCTCTTTCTTATTTTACGCCGTAACTTCCTTGGGATGCCCTCCCATAACTCCGACAAGATTTCTGAAGTAGAAGTACCGCCGACAGAGATGTCCGTCACCCCTTCACGCCCATGAGACCCTACCATCACGCCCTCTTCGCTCGATGACGATGCAGACAAGCCCGACAACGATGAGGAAGAGGATTCCGAACTATGCCGTTGACGACAGACGTGTTTCCTTTTTTTGCTGACCTTTCCAGAGCGTTCCCTCCTCGTACCACCACCTTTTTGTCCCACCCCTCCTCCATCCTTGACTCACCTGCTTCCGCTCCCAATGCCACCTGTGGCATGGACTGGCTCCACCTGTTCTGCTGCAGATTCTCACTCCGCTGCTGCGTGCTGTCATCTTGCAACACCTCCCGCTCTTCCTGCACTGTCCCGGGTCCTGCCTCCCTTGATGCCATCCGCAACGGCTCCGCAGTACTAGGCATGAATCCAGGCGATGCTACCAATGGGACCTGTGAAGAGAAAAAAGGAAAAACAGGAGAAGAACACCCCGGGGCCCATGCTGGTTGCCACGCTCCTACCCATGCTGCTCTCAAAGATCCTTGCCCCCCGCTCGCCCATTACTTGGCAGGGGTCTGATAACCAGCCATCCCAAACCCCATGGGTACTGACACCCCAACTCCCGAAGTCAAGGGGCCCCCCTATCACTGCCACCAGGCCCATACCCCAGCAGGTCGCTTCCACTCCAGGCTCCGGTCGCCCCAAAGTTACGACCAGCCCCCATCCCCCACCCCGGTTCAACCATAACCCCTCCTACTCGGCACAGCTGTCCCCACTACAGAGGAGGTTTAATGACTAACCCCTCCCCTGCCCTCCGCCAACTCCCCAGCCACTCCTCTCCCGGAAGGTGACCAAGCCCCGCGACTCCTAACTGCAGTGCCTCTCCTGCCTCCACCTGGAGCAGCATGCTGTCCCCGGGCAGGACATCTAGTCGCCCCTCCATCTCATTGAACTAATGGGGGCTCCCCTGCCATCCGCACACCCACCCCTCGACCGTGGTCCGCCCCTGACCCTTTTTACCACCTCCCCTCTTATCCCCACCCCCCCCTCTACTTCCCCTACCTCCCCTCACTGGAGGCCATTTAGGTGCCATATCCTTCAGAACCCTAGCTCTCTCGCCCTTCCTCAGCTACCTGTTTGCCTTTGTTTTTTTTTTGTTTTTTTTTAATATAACTTCTTATATAGATTTTTCTTTTAGGAGTCCTCAATCTTGGCTTCTTCCTTCTTCCTCTTCTCTGCCTTCTCTTTCTTTACAGTTGTGTATGGGCCCAACCCCACCCCCTAGCCAATCACCAACAAATATTACTCTTCCAGACCCCAGCACCCCACTCGCCTGCTCAGGAAGCCTGCGTGCACAAGCCGACCCGCCAACTTTCCCGACTCAGGAAGTCTCGCTCCGTGGGCCCCCGTTCAGACCAAACTGCTGCAACCGCCGTTGAATTGTCTCCCGCTCGCAGTCTCCTGTCTGCCACACAGCCAGCTCCCTTTGCATGTGCTCAGCCGCCCCTCCACCAGCCGAGCACATGCACGGGCCTCTTCCGATTGGCTCCCAAGTGCATGATCGCGTGCCGAGAGCCAATCATTTTAAAGGACGCGCCGGCATCCACCTCGCAACCAGCCCTCTCCATCCCCTTTTCCCCCGCTTAATTCGAGAGCGCGCAGGATCCCGCGCTGGGCCGAGCACCCGGTTAACGCCGGTCGCCGGGACCCTGCCCGCGCCCTTTATCTTCTCTGATACTTTTCAAGAATAATCAAAGGAAAAATATAATAAGAGTAGGAGAAATACCAAGACCTTCCCCTCCAACTTTAGACTATCTTACGTAAAAGACTTGCTTTAGTAACAGCTGGTCCCGAGTCAATTGAACCTTTGCCCTGAACGAGGATAAAGGAATCCATAGGACCCTGGGCAGAAACCTAAGCTCCAGAAATATTGTCCTTCAGTTTTTCCTTCCTCTTCCCAACTCTGAAAAGCAGTACCTAGGACATGCACTTTCCCCTGCTCCAATTCTACCTTTTCATGCTCCTCAGGTAGCTCTGAAGGGGCTTCAAAGGGGATTGCTCCCCTTTGGTCATGCCCCTTTGGTCACCTGACCACGGGCTGCGCACCACAGCAAAGAATGAAAGAAATAGCCATGGAACTGGAAGTGACATCAGCAGCATATTTCTGGGTCCCCCAAGTTGCAGTATCCAGCAGGTACCAGTCTACAGGGTTCTTCCAAGCTCCTTTCTATGTGGTCCTTTGATGGTAGAAAGATCTTGCATTCCCCAGTTCACTGCAGCTAAAAATGAAATAAATAGCTGCGGGACCAGAAGTGATGTTAGCGGCATATTTCCAGGCTCCTTGAGGTGCAGACTCCAACAAGTACTAGTCCACAGGGTTCCCTTAAGCTCCTTTCTACTTGGCCCTTTGATGGTAGAAAGATCTTGCGTTCCCCGGTTCACTCACTGCTGCTAAAAATGAAAGAAATAGTCATGGGACAGGAAATAACATCAGTGGTGTACTTCTGAGTTCCCTGAGGTGCAGAGTCCAGCAGATACCAGTCCACAGGGCTCCTTCAAGATGCTTTCCACTTCGCCTTTTGATGATAGAAAGATCTTGTGTTCCTCCTGAGCTGTAGTATTCTGTTAGTGTAGATTCTATGTAGACGTCCCACTTCTTATCTTTTCCTAGCAGATGTACGTATAGGTTTAATATTTGAAGTGCTACCTTTTGATAAATAGGGTTTGATGCTGTGTGAGTTCTAGTAGTGCTGCTATGATATGGCGGGTTCTAGATGAGCAAAGTTTTATATTATTATTTATTTGTTTATTTTCTATACCACTTTGTCTATAAGTCAAAGCAGTTTACAGGGAACAATTTTCATGCAGTTTACATGGAATAGATACAATAAATCATTTTTAACAATAACTGATAATTACATAGAACCATTTCTAACAATAACTGGATTAATAAGGATATATAGAAATGTTGACCAAGAACAATACTGTTTAGTTTCATAATCATGCGAAGTCAGAGTGGGAAGAACCTGTTGAGTACAGCTATACATTGGTTTGATGTGTGGGAAGTTTGGTTCCTGTTCAAAGTGTTCTTTGTGGAATGTTGTTAGGTCAGATATACTTCTTATTCTTTCAGGGAGAGAATTCTACAGGTTGGGTGTGTAGAGCGAGAACGCTCTCTTGCAGGTGGTCTGGTTGCTCTCGTATAAACTCTGAAGGCAAGGTTAATGTGTTTAGTGTGCAGCATCTTCTGGTTCTGTTGCTTGGAGCAGGCTGTATGATTGATTCTAAGTAAGTTGAAGATAGATTGTGTATGATTTTGAAGATATTTAGCAGGACCTTGTATTTCATTCCACTTAGAATTGGGAGCCAATTAGTATCAGGGTTATGTACTCCGATTTTGGAGCTCCATAGATAAGTCGGGCAGCTGTGTGTTGTGCCGTTTGTAATTGGTGTAGGGTGTTTTGGCATACCCTGGTATATGCTGTTGCTGAAGTTGAAGTGTGGGAAGATGATTGCCTGTAGTACAGTTCGGAAGTCTTGTGGTGATAGAAGTGGTCGTAGGTGCTGTAGTGGTCTTGCTGATGTGAGTAGTATAGTTTAATTGTTGATCTATGGTTATTCCAAAGTATCATACCTCACATTCAGTGTTGCATCCTTGACCTTTAGTATGTTTTTTCATAGTTTATGGTTAGCCTGTGTCTTGATAGTCAATGCGCCATTTCGTTGAAGCACTTAACTACTTTGGTGTGGTTAGAGTATGATGAAACAAATAGCAGGTACATCATGATGTCATCAGCGTAAATGTGGTAGTATACCTTGTGCTTTTGAAGTATTCTGCAGATTGGTTGGAGGTATATGTTAAATTGTAAGGATGATAAGAGATGTGATCAAAACGTATTATGTAGCTATATAACAATATGTCGCACCATGATGCAATTAAGCATGCAGTGACCTAGTTATGTGCTCTACATGTACAGAGTATAGCATGGCTGAAGCACACCTGCACTTTGTTAATAACATGATCTTTGTATCATATAAAAGCAGTTTATCAAATTTACGATGAGTGAAAAAATTGAACAGCAAATTTGCATTAAGTTCTGCCCGAAACTTGGAGATTCATGCAAAGAGACTTATGACAAGTTATAGCAAGTTTATGGTGATGGATGCCTGAGTCATACTCGAGTTTATGACTGTTACAAAACATTTCCAAGAGAGCTTCCAAAGTGTTGACAGTGACAAACATTCTGAAAGGCCATCTACGAGCAGGAATGAAGACAAAGTTGAAGTAGTGCATACCACAATAAGCTCAAATCATCAATTGACTATCAGGGAGCTTGCTGAGGACATGGACATCAGTTTCAGGTCAGTACAGTCCATTCTTACTGTTGATTTGGGGATGAGATGTGTGTCTGCAAAACTTGTACTGAAACTCTTGTCCCCAGACCAAAAAGATGATTGACTGTCTGTAGTCAGGGAGTTGTTGGAATGCATTGAAAATGGCTCAGATTTCATCAAAAAGATTATTATTGGTGATGAATCATAGGTTTCTATTATGACCCACAAGCTCAGGCTCAATCCTCACAATGGAAGACTCCAAACTCTCTCAGAATGTCTGTCAGGTGAAGAGCAATATCAAGGTCATGCTCACCGTTTTCTTTAACTACCAAGGTGTTGTTCATCATGAGTATTCTCCAAACAGCCAAACCATCAATAAGGAGTACTACGACCAAGCTCTGACTCGTTTGAGAGATGCAGTTCATTGTAAGAGGCCAGAGTTGCACAGGAATGGTGAATGGTTGCTTCATCACAATAACACCCCAGCACATGCATCACATCTTGTCCAGCATTTCTTGGTCAAACACGAAATTGAGCAAGTCCATCAGCTTCCATACTCACCTGACCTCACACTCTGTAACTTTTTTTCTTGTTTCCAAAATTGAAATTGCCACTGAAAGGAAGGAGATTAGACGACTTGGAGATCATTAAAAAATTTAAAAGTTTGTTCTCTGTAAATGCATATCTGATATTCTGAGATGCATAAATGTTACCTGTAAACCGCACTAAAGAGCGCGGTATATAAAAGCAATAAATAAATAAATAAAAAATCATTAAGCAAAATTCTACACAGCAGCTTCACAGAATAACAAAAGTGGCATTTTAAAATTGTTTCCAGCAGTGACAGGAAGGCTGGAAGAAGTGTGTTTTAACGAGAGGGGTCTACTTTGAAGGAAAATAAGTACAATAAATGTCAGTGTTATACTTCTTGTGTTATTGTGCAAGTCTTCATACATTTTGATCGCACCTCATAGTGCTGAACCTTGTGGAACTCCTTTTTGTAATGTATATGGTTTGGATTTATTTGATCCTATGTTCACATGGAGGGTCATTCTAAAAGGTTAGTCATGGTTTGGATGTCTGCCGACATGCACGTGGATGTCAAAATCATGGACACATCTCCATAACCATTCCACAAATGCTGTTCACAGATATCTCCAGTACGGTGATGTTCAAGTAGGCACTGGGGTGTGGCAGAGGAATGTCTGGGGAGGGGCAATGAACATACACAACCCCTTCAATCCCAGAAGCAGCAGAGATGTCTGCAGGCATGTGCATGTTTATTCCAGCTCCAGAGAGTGTAGAGAAGAAGGAAAATTAAGTGACTAGCTTGAGATTACAAAGTCCCACACAGGGAATTGAACATTGGCTACACAGTTTTTTAAGTCACTACTCTAACCATTATGCTATTAAACATCTTGGTGGATTCAAAAGCGGCCACAATGTCCAGAAATATAAGTATGATCCTTGCTTTTGTTTCTCGATAACTTTTATGAGTTTGTACATTAGGGATGTTAGTAGTGTTTCCACCCCATGATGTGGTCTGAATCCATGCTGTTGTTGGTCAAGTGGGGCAAATTTATCAATGTGCTCTTGGAGCTGCTGTTGCACTACTTTTTCTAGCATTTTTTGCTGTGAAGGGTAGGCTGGATATAGGCCTGTATTAATTTGGATTTGCTTTATCTAGTGTATGATTTTTTAAAACTGGACGTATCAAGGCCATCTTAAGATCCATGGACATGAACCCTTGTGATAATGATAATTGTACTATTTTAAGAAGTATGGGAGAGAGCTCGACTCTAGTTATTTTTGCCCAGCTTACTGGGCAAGGGTAGTACTTACTAATGTACCTGGCAGTGGCACTGGATAGTAGTAATGTAGAAATATGGTAGCCTTTCTTTATCCTTACTGTACATTCAAATGAGATTCAGACACTCATTGAGAGGCATGTTTACTAAAAGTTAAATGTGCATTCACAAATGTTATCGTGTGCTAAGTGAAACAGCACCCATTAATTTTTAGGGTGCAGTAGCACTTAATGCATATTAATGTTTAGTAAACATGCACTTAAGTCATTGCTGGGACAAAAAATAAACTTGTGAAGGAGTCCTTTGAAAGCCACCTAAAAGTTTAGATACAGTTACAGTTTATTGAACTTACTACTGAAGATCTCAAGGTGGCAAAACAGTGCGACAAGGCGGTGGCAAAAGCCAGGAGGATGTTGGGCTGCATACGAAGAGGAATTACCAGCAGAAAGGAAGAGGTACTTATACCACTGTACAAGTCGCTGGTGAGGCCTCACTTGGAATACTGTGTTCAGTTTTGGAGACCATATCTTGCAAAGGATGTAAAAAGACTGGAAACTGTTCAGAGGAAGGTGACCAAAATGATTTGGAGCCTGCGTCAGAACTCAGAAGCCTTATGAGAAAAGACTTGAAGACCTAAACATGTACACTTTGGAGGAGAGGCGGGACAGAGGAGATATGATTCAAACCTTTAAATACTTAAAGAGAAATAATAAACAAACAAACCTCTTCCAAAGACGGAGAAGCTGCAAAACTAGAGGGCATAACATGAAGCTACAAGGTGGTAAATTGAAAGGCAATGTCAGGAAATACTTTTTCACTGAAAGGGTGGTGGATGCTTGGAATGCTCTCCCGATGGAACTGGTGGGGACAAATATGGTGACAGAGTTCAAAATGGCATAGGACAGACACAGTGGATCCCTTTACAGCAACAAGAAAATATCAAAATAATCTGAACCATTTAATTCTTAACAAATAGGGGTGTCCTACATGGAGTGGTGGGATCACCCCTAAACAAAGACATGGGGAAGGGGGGCCTGCACAGAGCGGCAGGTGTACCTACTCTTGACACCATACTGGGCAGACTAGATGGACCATTCTGGTCTTTATCTGCTGTCATTTACTATGTTTACATCTCTAATCATAATCGTACCTTAGCGGTTTACAATAAATAAAATCATAGTAACAAAAGACACACAGCTGCAGCCACCACAAATGAGGACTAGAGGATGTAAGGGAAAGGGAAATGAGGACCTAAGTTACAGAGTTGTTAAAGCAATCTAGGACCACAAATGGAAGGGAGCAAGGGAGGGTAAGAAAAGATTATGGTGAGGGTAAGGGTAAGGGAAACCTGAAGTGCGGAGAAAGCAAATGGCCCGAATTAAGTTGAGGATATGAACTAATTAAGACGCTGGAGTGGGAAATGCCTGGAAGAAGAGATGAGCCTTAAGCGGGTGTAGGAAAGCTCACAACACAAAGGGAAGGGCAGGGAGTTCAACAAAGCAAGGGCCACAACCCAAAAAGTGGAAGAATGGGCAGCTGTGGAATGAACCTCACGAGGGCCAGGAACCACCAGCAGATTTGGTGAGGCAGAGCAAAGAGCACGAGAGGTGCATACAATGTAAGGAGAGAAGACAGAAAAGAGGGCAGTCAGAATAGAACACATGGAAGGTAAGCACCGGAAGCTTGTAGGTAACCCTAAAAGTGAAAGGCATCCAATGTGCTGAGTGAAGAAGTGGGGTGACATGATCAAAACAATGAGCACCATAAGGTTGTTTAACAGCTGTACTGTGAACCAGTTGAAGACGTGAAAGCTGAGAATGGGGAAGACCAGAGAAAAGAAAATTGTCTTAATCTAAATGAGTGACCTCAAGAGAAAGGATCAGAAGACAAGCAGAGGAGAGGTCCAAGTACTTATGAATGGAACAAATCTGTCGGAGCAAGAAAAAATGATGCTGAGCAATACTGGTGATATGGGGAAAAAAAGAAAGAGTAATTAAAAGTGATCCGAAGGATTTTGACAGTGTCACCCAAAGCAATATCCGAGCCATTGATGGAGGGAAGGACAGGCAGAGACGGAGGGATAGCATGCGAGAAGATAATGGCAACAGTTTTAGATTAAGCTTCAAACCATTGGCTGACAGCCAGTTGGCAACTTGGGTGAGCACAACAGAAACCTGAAAGATAGCAGTACAAGAGCAAGCAGGCAGGCAAAAGAAGAGCTGAAGACCATCAGCATAAGTGAAAAGGCCAGAGGGACAAGAAAAACATTGAAAAGAATAGGCCTTAAGACTGACCCCTGGGGGACACCACAGTGCAGAGGAAGAGGTGTAGAATGTTGCACCATCCAAGAAATCCTGAACGTGCGATCATACAGGTAGGAGTGAGGAGTAGCCTAGTGGTTGGGGCAAGGTACTTCAGACCGGAAGGTCGGTGGTTCAAATCCCACTAGAGGACAGCAACCTCGGGCCAGAAGGACTGGGGTTTCTAGTCCCACAGGTGCTCCTTGTGGTCTTGGGCAAGCCACTTAACCCTCCATTGCCCATGCTCCCTGTAAAATAGTTATCTCCAAGTTATAATACCCTGTTCAATGTCATTTCAGTTTGTTCAATGTAAACCGCACTGATGCAGAATAGCACAGTATATAAGAGAATGTAAATAAATAAATAATAAATACTGCAATGCAGGACCGGAAACCCCAAGAGAGTGTAGCTGAAAGAGAAGGAAAGAGTGGTTCACCAAGTCAAAACCAACCATAAGATCAAGAGAACAAAAAGAACCTCACAGTGAGAATCCAGAGTAGAGTGAAGGAAGTCAGAAATTGCTACAAGGGAGTGCTCAGTAGAAAGCTTGGGGTGGAAACCCATTGGGTGGGGTGCGGAACAGCAGTCTGCAGTAAAAAGGTGGGCAGCATATAAATTTTAAAAATGGCCCCACATCATCCTTGGGCCACCCATTTGGACATCACTGTGCTGTATCCCTGGAACAGCCTGCCTAAGGAGGAGCACCATGCTTCTGTTCTGGCTGTATTCTAGGCCTATCTAAAAACTAACCTCTTGTGTTTGCTTTTAAATCTCTGGCTCTTCATGATAATAGCCTTCTAAAGTTTAAGCATGTTTACTGCAATGTATTTTTAGAAATGTTATAACTGTCTTTTCTGTGACTGTACGCTCCAAAGATCAGGGTCTTTCTCTTATGTGTTGGTGTACAGAGCTGCATACAGTTAATAATGATACAGAAAGGATAACTAGAAATGATAGATGGAAGGTGCAAAACCATTGAATGATGCTTCTGAGGAGGACAACTGGAGAGAAATTTCTGGGTTTTCCCAGTGAGTCATTTTTATGAGTTCATCTGAGTTCAGATGTCTCCTAAATGGGTATAAGGTTAGTGTTGGCTGTCAGGGCTTTAGCAGTAAGATTGTTCACTTTGAAGCCTGCTAAAAGGCTGTTAAAATTATGATCAAAAGAAGGATAACAGGTCTGGGAGATGTCTTTGCATAAGTAGAAGAGTGAGGGCATAATGCAGTAGATTTGTGTCTGTGTTCAAATACATTCACAAAAAAGAGAGTTCATGGGAAGGTATTTGGATAGGAAAGAAATGTTTTTGTACAGGATAAGAAGAGTATATGCATTTGCTTATTAATATGTCAGATCCTGAGACAACGCAAGCTTGTGCCAATTATAAATACTTCCCAACAATGTGGAGGCATAACCACATTCTTCAAGCAGTGGGCTAGAAGCAGAGCAACCAGGGTTTAAGTCCCACGGTGGCTCCTTGTGATCTTGGACAAGTCACTTAACTCTCTATTGCCTCAGGTGCAAACTTATATTGTAAACTTTCTGAGAACAGGAAGATACTTACCATACCTGAATGTAACTCAACTTGAACTTCTGAGAAAAGGCATGCGTGAAATCCTTCCTCCCACCCCCCAAAAAATAATGTTGTTCTTTGTAAGTGGGACAGAATTGCCAATAAAATACCTCTTATAAAATTGCTCCACAGGTACAAGTACACACAATGATGCGAGCATGTGCACTTTTATGTGACTTGAGTATAGGCATGTTCAAGAGTGGGTTTTAGGGAGTGGAAATGGATTCACGGTTTACATGCATTGTGTATAAGGTGCATTACATGCTCTTACTGTATATGTGTGTACATTTATACCTTCTGCCAAGCATGTGGGTCCTCTGCAGGATTTATGCTAGTATTTTATAAAGACACATAGACACCTTTATAAAATAGGCCCAAAATAAATGCCCACTTAGCCTCCTCATCTAGGCAATCTGTTATAAAATGACCGTACATGAGCAGCAGATTTTCTTATAAATAAGAAAGTATTATTTTGCAGTAAGTTCTGAGCAATGAATTATGATTGTGGTGTTAGACTATTTGGATATGTGAAAATAAGGGTCAACAAAATCAAATTGTAGGTGATTACTCTAGAAAACTAGTTCAATAATAAGGTATTGTCTATTTTTGTAATGTTTCTTCTCATTATTTAAATCAGTTCTAAATTATTGCAGACTCAAACCAATAAGGATTTTTTTTCTGTTTTTTAACACTAAAGAACATAAGGTGATCTTAGAAAACTTGAGGCATGGTGAAGAGATTGGTGATTAAAGAACATAAGGGAGGCCATTTAAGAAGCATCTAGATATCTAATGACATCCAGGGCCGGCCCGTCCATTGAGCGAGAATGTTTTTTGCACAGGGCCCCGCGTTTCAGGGGGCCCCGCGCAAAAAACATTCTTTTTGAAAAGTAAAATTGAAAAAAAAAAAAAAAACCTGTCTGCTGTCGCGGTCGGGGCCGCCGCGGCAGAATCGAGCGTGCCGCGGGGCCCCCCTGTGCACGGCAGAGCCTGCCCTCCTTGTAGCAGCTCTCTCTTTGGAGCTGAAGTCAGACGCGCCGGCTTGCAGAGCGCGAGGGAAGAGTTTCTCCCTCGCTGCTCTGTTAAGCCCGCGGGGGCTGATGGGAAGTTCCCATCAGCCCCCGCGGGCTTGCAGAGCAGCGAGGGAGAAACTCTTCCCTCGCGCTCTGCTCTGCAAGCCGGCGCGTCTGACTTTTCAGCTCCAAAGAGAGAGCTGCTACAAGGAGGGCAGGCTCTGCCGTGCACAGGGGGGCCCCGCGGCACGCTCGATTCTGCCGCGGCGGCCCCGACCGCGGCAGCAGACAGGTTTTCTTTTCTTTTAATTTTCGCTGGGCTGGGCTGGGCTGGGCTGGGGGGGGGGTTTAGGAGTGTTGATGGGCTGGGCTGGGCTGGGGGGGGTTAGGAGTGTTGATGGGCTGGGGGGGTTAGGAGTGGTGATGGGCTTGGGGGGGTTAGGAGTGGTGATGGGCTGGGGGGTAGGAGTGGAGATGGGCTTGGGGGGGTTTAGGAGTGTTGATGGGCTATGGGGGAGCTAAATCTGTATATGGGCTGATGGGATTAGGACTGAAAGTGGGTTGATGGGGGGTTAGGACTGGTAATGGGCTATGGGGGGGCTTAAACTAAAAATTGGGTGATGGGGGATTAGGACTGGAAATGGGCTGGTGGGATTAGGACTGGGAGTGGGCTGATGGGGAGGTTAGGACTGGTAATGGGTTGGGGGGGGTTGCTAGGACTGGAAATGGGCTGAGTGGAAGGGGGCTTGAACTGCAAATAGCTGATGGGGAGGGGGGCTTGGAATGGGCTCTTAGGGGAAGGAGCTAGGACAGGAAATGGGCTGATGGAGGGGCTAGGATAGGACTGGGAATTGGGTGTTGGGGGAGCTAAGATTGGAAATGGGCTGTGGTGGGGGCTTGGATTGAAATGGACTCATGGAGGGGCTAGAACTGGAAGTAGGTTCATGGGGGGCTTGGATTAGAAATGGGCTGAGTGGAGGGGAGCTAGGATTTAACATGGGCTGATGGTGGGGCTAGGAAAGGACTAGAAATGGGCTGATGGGAGGCTGGTATTGGAAATGAGCTGATGAAGGGACTCGGATAGGACTGGAAATGGATGGGGGAGCTAGGACTGGAAATGGGCTGATGTGGGGACTAGAAGGGAGCGGATACTGGGTGGGGCTGCAACTAAAAGGGAGCTGATGTTGGGGGAGATTAGAAGGGGATGGGGCTGGGAGAGTGAAATGGAGAGGGGAAGAATATTTTGTGTGGGAGGGAAGAAAAATCTACAATTGGCCGGGTATTGGGAGACTAAGGGGCTTGTTTACAAAGCCGCGGTAGTGGTTCGCGATCGCAGCCGCGGCCCCATTGAAATCAATGGGGCCGCGGCTCCGATTATGATCGCAAACCGCTACCGCGGCTTTGTAAACAAGCCCCTAAGTGGGGATTGAGGATGGAGGGGTAAAATTTGAGTGGATGAAATAGGAATGAGGAAAGAGCAAAAGGAGAAAGATTATTATGTTAAAGCAGATGTAGAGAGAGAATGGAAAAAAACTAGAGGAGAGAAGAAAGGACAAATGGACAGCAGACGATGGAGAGTTAGCAGAAGACACAAATAAACCAGAAGAAAGTGACTGGAACAATTGCAACTGAAAAAAAAATGCACAAAAGGTACAAAGGTATCTCTTTATTTTGAATTTATTAACTGGAATATGTCAGCTCTGGGAAATGTGCATCATTAATGTCGGTGCTTTGTTTAGTACAAGAGGAAATTAATTTATAGTTTTATTTCAACATTGTTGTACATTCCAAGTTTGGCTTTTAGGGTTCCCAGTTTAATTATTGTCTTCCTGTTTTTAAATTGTGATTCCTTGTTTGGTGATGGTCTATGTTCTGCATGTGTAACTGAGCTGAGGTATTCTGTTTATGTAATTCCTATTTGACATTGCCACTTGTTCTCTTTCCCCAGTAGGTCATGTATTGTTATTCTCTGAAATGTATTGGTTTAATATTTGCAGTGTTGCCTTTTGATAGGTAGGGTATGGTGCTTTATGAGTCTTGGTAGTGCTGTTAGGATACGGTGGGTTTGCTATGGGTTCTAAATGGGCAGTGTTTGTAGTAGTTCCTAATGTGCCTGGCGGTTGGCACTGGATTATAGTAATGTAGAAATCTTTGTCTTTCTTTCTTTATCCATACACTCATGAAGAGGCATGTTTACTAAAAGTTAGTGTATGGTAACATTATGCAAATATTTATGCAAATGAGGCCCCTTATGCAAATGAGGCCCCGCACCGAGTCTCCGCACATGGCCCCGCACCCCCCTTGGGCCGCCCCTGATGACATCATTTACACATCTTGATTGCATAAATGTTTAAATAACATTTTTAGAAAGCTCCTGTTTGGATGTGTATACTCATTGGGATGCAGAGATTTAAAGGAAAGAGTTTGGCAGTGCCATAGATATAGATATATACTTCCCATTTTACAATGAGAAGACACATCTACATTTTAAAAAAAAAACCCTTTCAGCTTTTGCATCAGCCCTGAGGCATGAACAAGAACCAGCTCTCAGTTTAGACTTTGGAAGTCACTAATGTAGGGCAGGTGCCAAGGCCAACAGCATCCTCCCCCCCCTCCCTCCCCCACTGACCCTCCTGAACTAATCAGGCTCCTGTAGGAACAACAGCACAGTCTCTTCCTATTGAATTGTATTGCATGACCCAAAGAAAAAGCCCGAGAAAGCAAGGATTTTGCGATGCCACCATGAAATTAAGCTTCATTGAGCAGGGATGAACACTATTGGGATAGCAGCAGCCTGCAGCAGTCACTGTTCTCTCGTTTTGGGAAACACTGGCTACCATAAGCAGAAAAAAAGCTGAATAATCAGTGGCACTATCTGGATTCTGGCAGTTTTTGGCCACTAGTTAGCTCACACCTTTCCAGTAGCAGTTCAAGGAAGCTTAAATAGGTATTTTCTTGTCCCCAGAGGGCTTACAATCTAAGGTTGTGCCCTATGGCAGCAGAGGGTGAAGTGACCTGCCAAGGCAAAAAGGTATGCCAGTGGGATTTGAACTCTGCTCTTTTTAGCTTCTGGCTGCTGCCCTAACACTAGGCTGTGCCTCCACTATCTGGATAAGCTGTCTGGAAACACTTAGGACAGCTTTCAACCTGTCCAAAATGATCCAGATAGTTATGCAGATAGCATCAATAAAAACTGCAGCTATCCATTAAATCATGTCTTCACCCAACTCTACCCCTGGACTACCCCAGCACTAGCCAGATAGTGCCCCAGTGGTCTGTAATGATATGCAGCACCTGCTACCTGGATACATGTTTTTAAATATCAGGCCCCGTTTCTTTGTTTGAGCTTTGATATTGAAGGAATGCAGACCCGAGGAACTGGCTCAGTGGTCTCGAGAGAAACCTACTGTAATAGCAAGGGACAAGGGCTCAGGCTAGCTGGATATAATTCTTGCTTGTTTCTGTCTGTCACCTGCTGTTCTGCCCAATATCCAGTTGTCAAAAGGACGACTGTTGATTTGTTATTATATCCCAGTAAGCTCTGAAATATCCAATTTGGGACATTTTACATTCCTTTCATATATATATTCCACTGATAAGGAGAACAAGAATATTAGAAAGGACACTCAAAGGAACAAGGGGCCATCCAGATCAATCAACTGAAAATGCATGCATGTCGTCAGGGCCGATGCAAGGATGAGGAGCCCTAAGTGAACCTCATTCCTAACACACACACCCCCTAACTCCATCCCCTGCCTCCATTACTGCCACTGCCGCCCCTCTCCAAGACGGGCAGCAATAGTTTCAAAATGGCACCACAGCGCTTATCTTCACCTCTGATGCTGCACTGCCGTTCATGTTTCCACACCCTCCAATTCCACTTTCTTGCATGGAATCGGAGGGAGGGGAGAAGCATGAACAGCATCGCAGCACCGGAGGTGAAGGTAACTCGAGTGTTACACTGCCATTTTAAAAGTACTTCCACCACTGCACATCCCAGAAAAGGAGGGACAGCAGCAGCAATGAGCACCCTCAGACCATTGACGCTCTAGGTGACTGCCTAGTTCACCTAACGGTAGTACCAGGCCTGCCTATCACCTGTCTGCTGTCTGACTCTCAACCTTAACTTTTCTCTCTCGGTGTGCTAAGTGTTAAGAAAGTTTTCTCTCCCAACCCCGTGAACCCCCTGGCTCTTATCTGGGTGTCTCCCAGGCAGGGCTGGCCCTAGAGTTGGTCCAAAGTGTTGGAGCCCTAGGTGAACCTTAAGCTTTATACCCCTCTGGCTGTCAAAATCTATTATTTAGCTTTGAATGGCCTGCTTTTCCTGCCCTCCAGAGATTTCTGCCCTAGGTGGTCGCCTAGTTTGCCTAGTGGTTGAGCCAGACCTGCTCCCAGGTATCTAGCAATGGAACAGAAGCAATCCCAAGTCACTCCTGCTCTGTTGAGAAACCTAGATCAAAATGAAAACTCTGATCCCTCGAGGTAGTACTGTGAGATTGCCACTTGGAGTCAGAGCTGTTATTTTGATCCTAGATGCCTGAGAGGGCAGAAACAATCCCCCCCCCCCCCCCCTAGAACCAGGGAGCAACCCCAGTAAAAAAAGGGGGGTCCAGAGGATGGAGTATGGGATTTTCCTTGGTCTAGAGGGGTTAGGGAAATATGGCTTTTGTTTGGGGATGGTCCAGAGGGAGTGTAATGGATGTCCAGGAGGTCTGGGGGAGTATGGTGGCTGTTTCGTGGAAGATCTGTGTAAGGGGGAACATGGTAGATGGGTGATTCTAGGAAAGGGAGTAACTTGATCTTACCACTGCTCCTTTTAATAGATAGCGGGCCCAATCTAAGGCTCACCTTCTAGTTGCTGCAGCCAGGAATCCCTTTTGTTCCTGACTGCACCAACAGAAAAATATGTGAAAGAGATGATCTCTTTTTTTTTCAGTATCTTTGATTCTAAAATAACTGTTCTCACTGGAAATGCCTGCAAATGGATTCTACATGTCCTTCTAGATATTTTGCCAAAGGTTACATGTTTTGCCCAGCTTCTTATAAAAATACAGCTTGAATTGAACATCGTCTGATCTGAATGCCTCAAGCCTCCCTCAGCATCTTATGCAAAATGAGGCTTAAATATGCCATTATTGGCCAAATCAAAGGTCCATCAAACCCAGAATTCTGCCTCAGATAGTGGCCAGTCTATTGCACATTGTGGGTGCCATGCAAGACAGTCTGCTCAGAGAAATGATAAAGGTACCCATGCAAGAAGGGGTGACAATGGATCTAGTACTCAAAAATGTCTTGCAAAGTAATACAACTTTTTTCAGATACAGTACTGTATGTTGTAGAGAGAAGGAAGGCCAGAAGTGGAATTATAAGAAAGAAAGACACTGAGGACTGTTGTGCGCTGTGTGACGAGGAAAAAGTGGAAAAGCTGAACAAATGTGTCTGTTCTGTGTTCATGGAAGAAAATCCTGGAAAGGGACCATAGATGACTGACAACAATACATAAGGAAATGGAGTAGATGCTGTATGGCATCATTCATGGAAGAAAGTGTCTATTAACAACTTGAAAAACTAAAGAGGGAAAAGCCATGGGGCTGGACGAGATATATCTCAGGATACTGAGGGATCTCTGAGAGATTCTGGTGGGTTCTCTTAAGGATGTGTTTAATTGAGCATTAGAGATTTCTCAGGGCTAATGTGGTCCCTCTTCACAAAAGTGGCAGCAGAAAAAGTGGGAAACTAGAATCCGATTAGCCTTACCTTGGTAGTTGGAAAAATAACAGAGACCCTACTAAAAGAATGGATTATGATCTTTCTATAATCCAATGGGCTGCAAGACCTTAGGCAGCATGGTTTTACCAAAGGCAGATCATGCCAGATTAATCCAATTGATTTCTTTGACTGGGTGACTAAAGAACTTGATCAAGGGCATGCACTGGACATAGTCTACTTGAATTTCAGCAAACCCTGTGATATTATTCCTCATAAAGAATAATAGACTACCAGGACACACAATGACATGGAATATGGACGAGCGCTCCATATGGTATAGGTTATGGTACAGGTTAAGGTTACCCACATTTAATGTTATCTTTTTGAGTTAACAATAGAGTTAACAAAATAGTTTGTTTTGCCATATTGTAAAAACCCCTAAGTTATAATGTTCTTTATATAACTAGGGGCTTGTTTACAAAGCCGCGGTAGTGGTTCGCGATCGCGATCGCAGCCGCGGCTCCATTGAAATCAATGGGGCCGCGGCTCCGATTACGATCGCAAACCGCTACCGCGGCTTTGTAAACAAGCCCCTAAGTTGCAATATCATATCATTCTCTGTAAAAACTGAATTGTAATGTAAACCACCTTGATTCAAAGTTAAAGAGGTCTATAGATCCTGTTAAATAAGTAAATATATAAATAGGAGGCTAATGAAAAAAACTGAGCAGCTTGAAACTAGGACCAAAGTTTGTGAACTTGATTAGAAGCTAGTTGATTGAAAGCAGAGGGTGTGGAAAATGGAATTTACTCAGAAGAAAGAAAGATGAGTAATGGAGTGCCTTAAAATTTTGTTCTGGGATCAGTTCTGTTCAACATCTTTGTAAAAGACAATGCCAAAGGATTAGAAGGAAAAGTTTGCCTTTTTGAGCATTTCACGAAGATTTGCAAAAAAGAGTGGATGCCCCAGAGGGAGTTAATGGGACACAGAGGGAGCAAAACCCTCGCAGCAGCAGGCGGAGACACAAGTAGCAAGAGGTGAAAGGAGGTCATAGGTGCTTTTATTAATAAAAGACTCCTATGTGTTTCGGCACAAGCCTTCTTCGGGGGGTATGCATAAATGGCACCCTGTGAGAGGATAGTCTTGAAAAAGACACCAGTCATATCGAGGCTCAAGGGTCTATGGTTGCAACGTTGAATCTTTTAAGGAACACTTATAGTACTGGAGACGGCAACAAAAAGCCTGGCAAAAGTAACTACATGATCTACAAAAATTAGAAGAATAGTCTAATGCTTGGCAGTTACGATTTAATGCAAAGAAGTGCAAAGTGATGCACTTGGAGTACAGAAATCTAAAATAGCAATATGCGATAGGGGTGAAAGGATGATATGCATGGACCAAGAGAGAGAGCCCAGGGTGATAGTGTCTAAAGACCTCAAGGTTGCAAAACAATGTGACATAAGTGGTGACCAAAGCCAGAAGGATGCTAGGTTTCATAGAGGACATAACCAGCCAAAAGGAGGTGGTGATAAAGCCACTGGGTAAGCCATTGCTGAGGCCTCGCCTGTAGTATTTTATTCCATTTTGGAGGCCATATCTCAATAAGGATACAAGAAGACTTAAAGCTGTTCATAGAGAGCAAATAAAATAGCATGGGGTTTGAGCTAGAAGCCATGTGAAAAAAGACTTGACCAGAATAGGTATACTCTAGAGCAGTGGTTCTCAACCTTTTTTGTACCGTGACCCCTTTTACCATTGGTCAACTTGTGGTGACCCCCAATGATAAAATCAAATATGTCTCTCTTCCTTTACCGCTAACGCATTGTCGCTGTAATCATTTGTTGAATTATTAATATATTATAGGCCTTTGCAATATGTTTTTATTTATAAAATTTACTTATTTAAACCACAATTAATCACAAGTAACAATATTTGATTTCAAAATTATGAAGATTTTGTAGTCAAATCACTAATATGAAATAAAATTATTTTTTCTACCTTTATTGTCTGACCAATTTATTCTCTGATCATGCTGGTCCTGATCTGAGGCTTCTGCTTTCCTGTCTTCTCTTAGCTCTCTTTCTATGGTCTATGGTCCATCTGCCATTTCTTATTTCTTATTTCTTCTTTCGTTTTCTTCACTTCTTTCCATCAGCCTATTTCCAGTCCCAGTAACCATCCCCAGTATCAGCCCCTTTCCAGTCCTCACTCTCAGTACCTTCCGATGTCAACTTTCATTCCCATGACTGCCACTGGTGTCCATTCCCTTCCAGTCCTTCTCCTTCCCCATTGAGCAGTCCCTTCTAGTACAAATACCATGGCAGCTCTCAGATCCACTCTCTTCCAGTTCCATTCTCCCATCCCCTCGTATCAGCCCATTTGTAGCCTTAGCCCCCAGTATTCTTCCAGGGCCAGCAGCTCTATCCTCCCCTCCCCACAATCAGCCCATTCCCAGTTGAAGCCCCCCAATCAGCTCGCTTCCAGTGCTAGTCCCCCCTCAACCCTATTACCAGTGCTAGCCTCCCCTAATCAGCCCAATACCAGTCCTAACTCCCCCCACCAGCTCATTGCCAGTGATAGCCTCCCCTAATCAGCTCAATTCCAGTGCTAGTCCCTCCTCAACCCCATTACCAGTGCTAGGCTCCCCTAATCAGCCCATTTCCAGTCCTAAGCTCCCAGATCAGCTCATTTCCAGTGCTAGCCCCCCATCAGTCCATTACCAGTCCTACCCCCCTATCAGCACATTACCAGTTCCAACCCCCCCTTGATCAGTTCATTCCCAGTCCTAGCCTCCCCTAATCAACCCATTACCAGTCCTAGCCCCCTCATCTGCCCATTATAATCCTAACCCGCACTGTCTCTCCCCTCTGTCCAGCATTTATTGCCCGTCTGTACAGTATGTCCCCCTGTCTCTTCCCTTTGTCCATGTCAGCCCCCCTCCCTCCCTCCCTCCATCCATCCATGTCAGCCCCCCTCTGTCCATGTCAGCCCCTCTCCCTCCATCCCTCCATCAATGTCAGCCACCCCTCCCTCCCTCTCTCCATGTCAGCCTTCCCCTCCCTCCCTCCATCCATGTCAGTTCCCCTCTCTCCATGCCAGCCCTCCCTCCATGTCAGCCCCCCTGTCCATGTCAGCCTCCCCTGTCCATGTCAGCCCTCCCTCCCTCCATGTCAGCCCCCCTCTGTCCATGTCAGCTCCCTCCATCCATGTCAGCCCTCCCCTCCCTCCCTCCATTCATGTCAGCCCCCCCTCTCCATGTCAGCCCTCCCCTCCCTCCTCCATTCATGTCAGACCCCTCCCTCCATCCCTCCATCCATCCCTCCATTTCAGCCCCGTTGCAGGTTCCCTGCCCCCTCCTCCCCTCTCCCTGTCTGTCTGCTGCTGCCCTGCTGTTCTTCTACAGCCATGGCTCCCTGTCTCTTAGGAAACCGCGGCTATACCTGTAAAACTGTTGTGGAGCCTTCCTGCCTCTTGACGGGCTCCATGCAGCATTGTCCCGCCTCCAAAGGAAGTGGTAAACAACTTCCTTTAGAGGCAGGACAATGCTGCACGGAGCCCGTTAAGAGACAGGAAGGCCCCACAATGGTTTTACTGGCACATCTGTGGTTCTCTAAGAGGCAGGGAGCCGCAACTGCATTAGAAGGGACTGTGAGGCAGTGAGTTTGCCGCTGCCGAGAAGCAGACTCGGCAGTAGCAGCAACTTGGGTGTTTTTTTTTTAACGGCGGAGTGAGGTGAGGCGAGGCGACACCCGCTAAATCCTGTGGCGACCCCCGTGGGGGTCGCAACCCAAAGGTTGAGAACCGCTGCTCTAAAGGAAAGGAGGGATAGGGGGAAAATGATACAGATATTTAAATACTTGTAACAAGTAACATGGTCGATGCTACCTTTTTTGCTGCTTTGTGTGAATGATTACTGTGATGCCCCATATCTGACCCCGCTGTTACTGCCATCTCCATACTCACAAGCTTCTATTTTGTCCTAACATTGAAAATTCTGAGAAGGTAGCTATGTTAGTCTGGAGTAGCAAAAAGGAGAAAGGTAAAACCTTTAACACTAACCAATTTATTGAGGTATGAATTTTTAAGGGTGAGAAAACTCATGCCTCAATAAATTGGTTAGTCTGTAAGGTGTTTGTATGGGTGAGGATATAATGCAGCATGTCATCAATAATTCTGGGATCTGTCTTAACTTTATTGATAAAATATGTACCTTCCTATACATCTGGTTGGTTCAAAAAAGAAATGTGCCTGAGTGGGAAGATCATTTAAGCTTTGATATTCTTCTTCCATTCCTTGGGAAAAGCCCCTCATTTCCTTTCCCTGTGTAATGACCCAGTGCCATTATAGATAAAATTAGTTTTGAAAGTATCTATGCAGTCTGCTTCTGGGCTGCACCACTCATTTTCTTAAATAAAGTAGTTTGGCCGCCATGTTAGTCCACTTGAATGCATATTCATATACATATTGGCATTCTTTTCATTTTCCTGCTCAAGTTTCTTTATTGTATTTTTATTGTAAATTGCTTTGCTGCACCCACATCAAGCGGTTTATCAAATCATAAATAAATGAAATGAAGTGAAATACCAGCTAGTGCAATAAAAAGACAACACCTTATGTGTCTACTTTACCTTTAGAGGTATGTTTACTAAACCATCTTAAAGTCGCAGCGGTGGTATTATCACGTGATAAGTGACATTATAGCATGATTATCGTGTGATAATGTCACTTAGCACGTGATAACGCAGCGGCGGCATTAAGGCACTCTAATGCTGTGAAATACAGCTCTGAAGGGTGGAGTAAGGCTTCCCAGAGGGCGGAGAGAAGGGGTCAATGGGCGGAGAGTGGGAGGGGAGAGGCTCCAGGCACACTAACACTGTGAAATCTGGGTCTGAACACTAACGCCAGTGAAACCCTCGCGTTAAGGCACATTTGCAGGAAAGAGAAACCATTTCAGTCAGCAATGTACAGCAAAACCAGGGAAACCCAAAAACGTGATAGTAGTGATACATGTGCACAGAACAAAAAGGCAAAAAACACAGAAAATGACCTGAACCACATTTAAAATCCCAATAACCAAGCTGGCCAAAAGTGATATTAATGATAAACATAAAGCAACACCACTGACAAAGCTCAAAAAATAAGATATCATGTTTGGAAGGGTCTATTCTCTGTCCCCCTACAAAGTGAATGATCCCACATTGAAATAGTGCTGATCAGGGTTTAGTCACGTCTATATTGGGCAGGTTTGTTATGGAGTGCACATGTGCAGTAACAGCAGAGTGGGCACGTAGGAAAGGGCGACTGTACTGATGCTGTAAATGGGATATAGAGGGCTGCAGGTGGTACATGCTGTGTCCAGCTGGGGCACAGTGCATGTTAGGCAGATGCCTAGGTGGCAAATAGGGATGCTGAAACTGTAAAGCAGCAAGACATCAACAGACAAGGGTCCAACATGGGCATGAGTGTGTGTCCCACAGTGTCACAGGGGAGATTATCCAGCAGGTACTCCCAAGGGCACATAACATTGGCAGGCGGTGTGGGGGGGGGGGAGGAAGTGTGCATGTCCATGTAGGCACCCCTACCCGAGAACCCACACCATTGGCAGCTGCCTACTGGCATACTGGATGGCCTGGGATTGGGCACCACCAGCATAATGGCATGGCAGCATGGTGGCGGAGGGGTGCTGGTGGCGGAGGGGGCAGTGGCATCTGCCCACAGCAGACCATGGCCTAGCCCCATTTAGGTGGGTGCCATGCACTGCAACAGACAGGGTCTGTCTGACAAACAGTCATGGTATCCCCAGGGAACGAACTGTCCCTGTGGCAACTGTGTGGTGCAGTACACACAGACAGTGTGCTCATGAACAGACGGTCACAAGTTCAAGTCCCATCTGTGGCTCCTGCCAACCCAGTCCCCATATTTTACCCAGTACTAAACCATGGTAATAAAGAGGGAACCTTACTGCAGATAAAATAAACATGCCTGAAATGCCTATATTTTACCCTACAGGACACAGACACCATAAACATGTGCAATCTCTAGAGCAGAGTTTCCCAACTGCAGTCCTGGAGGGCCAAACACCATTCAGGTTTCATGCTGTCCCTAATAAATATGCCTGTGCTGCATTAGTATGCGCCACCCCATTGTATGCAAATGCATCTCATGTATATTCATTAGGGACAGCATGAAAACCTGAACAGTGTTTGGCCCACCTGGACCGGAGTTGGGAACCTCTGCCCTAGAGCAGAGGCCAACAGGGGCATAAACACCAACACCCACAGGCTCCACTATCCAAAGCCTCATGGAGAGTCAGGCTGTTGGGCCCTGCATGCAGCAGCATCTCCCAATACTAGCACTTGCATACCTTAGCAATGCCGCCCTAAACCTGGGAATACATTACACATATATCAAAAGGTTGCTATGATTTAATGGCAGATAGAAATTCCTAACTTAAGCACAATTTGCTGATAGAGCTGCATCATAGCAACCTTTCTGATATCTGTGGAGTGTGTTTCAGTTTTGGTTTCTGACAGTGTTTACCACCCCGGGGAGTGACCCCAACAGTATTGCGTACCATAGCCATGCCTGCACTGTGCCCAGGACTGGTGTGGTGGCCAGGGCTGCCAAAAGCCTCTATATTTGCACAATGCTGGCATAGATGTGGAAGTGTGTGTCTGTCTATCCAGTGTGTTGAGGCTGCCTACACCTTACTGAGCCCACACTGCTTGCACTGTTTCCAGTGTTAGCCTGCCAATGTGCATAATGAGGAGCAAGGTACTGTGGGTATGGCCTGGGCAGGATACATCTGCACAGGGCATAGGGCAATTTCTGGGACATTGTAGTGCCCAGCAACCACCTGCAAGGACAGGGTGACCACAGCATGTCATGCTGGGGGGTCACTCTCACCCTGACTGAGCAGTGACCATAGCATAGCTAGGTTACCCCATAGTGCTATATAGCATATCTCTTAAGTGCTATTTATGGGTTCTCTTTTTTGGGGCTCAATCACTGACTTATCTGCTTGGTGTGTGTGCATCTTCTCCAGGGACATGCACTATGGATTAGCTAGCAGACTGCAGTTAATATGTGTATGGCTGGAACACCTAGCAGGGTGCAGCGACTGGAGACTCACTGTGCTCGCTGCTGGAGAATGTCAGGTAGTGGTGGACATTTCCAGGCTTACTGTCTGTCTGCCATTGCCTTATGGATGCATACAGATCTGCAGTGTGCCCTGTAGGGTGCCTGTTCCCCAGCAGGACTGGGGTTGATGGTCCCCTCTACTGCCACCATTGCAGGGATGTAGAATGGGGATCTGTTGGTGGGAAATCCTGTCCCCCACCCTGAGACCCAGAGGGCGGGTTGGGTGGTGCTACATAATGAACCTATGGGTCCAAACACCCACCTTTCACTTAAATCATGCGACCATGGAACCCACACAGGATATGCACTATTCTGGGAGCATCATAGTCCACAAGGGCTAAACGTGACTGGGAAATACAGATAGACACAGGTATATCCTAAGAGTGTCTGCAAGGACTACCTATCACACACTGGTGCTGATGGCTACCTGCAGCATAGCCTATCTCAGCTAAGCCAGGTGATGTGGACCTAATGCTGGGCACCCCACCTCGCCCTCAGGGTGAGCACAGGACCCACACAATGTCACGGTCTGTAGCTACTCTGTGCCAGTAACACACATGGTCAGTTCCCCCTACCAGGCCGACGTGCTGTGGGGGTCATACCTCATCTTGTGATCATCTGTAGACTGCTGATCTGCATGTGCAGTGCATCATGGATACGGGTGGATTAACCCTATCCTGGTAACCACAGCAGACAGTTTCTGTGGTGACCTGTAGTCTTTCTGTAGCCAGCCAGGGGCTTGTTAGTAGCTATAGAGATGTAGCCCACTTGTTACTTCACTGACTGTGGAGGCAGAGGTTATGGGTTTGATCCCACAGTGGTGTTATTTGATGGGGCTGTCTGAAGCATTTCCTTTTTTAATTTAAATTAGTACTGCCAGCAAAAACACCCTCACAGTGCTGTAACCTTAAGGTGCCTCATAAGGCGCCCTATAAGGCGCCTTATAAGGCGCCCTATAGGGAATATTATAAGGTGCCTTGGCAGACAGTGCACTTTATAATGTGCCCTCTGGAGTGCCTTATAGGGCACCTTATGCGGCACCTTAGGTTACGACACTGTGAGGGTGTGTTTGCTGGCAGCACTAATTTAAATTAAAAAAGAAAATGCCTCAGACAGCACTGATTTAAAGTAAAGGGTAATGTCTCAGACAGGTTTACTCACTAAGCCCACTGGGGGTTTGAACTCATGACCCCTGTTTCAGCAGTCAAAGTATTAACCATTGTGCTACACCTCTGCTGCTGTGTATGTAGGTCAGCGCGCCTAATTAAGGCTAATGCGTGTTAACGTGCCACAGCTCCCTCTATCGTGCGATAACGGACTTTATCGCGTCATAATCTGAAATGCTACCTTAAGACCGGAACGCCCACTACCTTATATGGCATTCGTCACAGTAAGACTGCAACTAACGCCGGTAACATTAAGATGGTTTAGTAAACATACTCCTTAGTTCTTTTTTTCTAGACAAATTGAGGCTGGGAAGGAGAGAGTGAAGAGTGGGCACACCACCTTCTGAGTTCAAGGAAATTCCATTCAAGAATTAAAATGAAGCTCTCTCTGTAAAGTAATTATGGGTACAATCACTGAGAAAAAAATCTCAGCAAGTGCACAAAATACACAGTTTGCAGGTTCTCTAATTACTGCTTTCAAATCAGGTCTTCCACAATTCACTCAGATACATTTTAGATACTCACTCTCTCTCCCTCTGAAGTTTGTCACACGGGTGCCTGGGTGAGAATGTTCACAGTCTTGGCAAAGGCATATATCAATATGATTTGCAAGGGATTGTGGGAAATGCAGTCCATTCACACCAGACACAGCCGCTCACAATAATTAGTTGTGCTTGAGTGTAAAGCCAATAAGATATTTATTTATGGGGTTATTTTCTCCCAACACAGATATGCTTGGTAGCACATAAATCAGGATACTTACTTTCAGTGTTATACTTAGAAAAACAAAATCAGGAAAACAACAGCTGAACTTGTCAGGCAATCAAATCAAAAGAATAAAGACCTGGTTGGTAACAAACTGGTCTTTTCTGTAGGCTCTAGCTAATATTTTCTTAGCAGTGCATCAAACAACAAGCAAAACCCACAAAGAAGGGAAAAACTGTTCTTTTCAGGTTAACTTCTTATATCTTCACATATAGACTCAGAAGTGATTTCCTCAGAGCTCACAAGCAATTAGGTAAGGCTCAATTGCTAGCAGTTACCCAGCTGAAACCCCTTAGCTGGCTTGCTTTCTACTGCGTGGCTCAAATCCTACTCAGGAGCTTTTCTGAGTAGATTAAAGAACAAGTTTGTATTTCTTTGTGATGGTTGTTGTACTTTGTAACAGTAAATTACCAAAGGAGTTTAGACAGAGAGCAATCCATGTATTCACAGCCTGTATCTATAACCTCTCCCCCTTCTTCAACAATCATGGGTTCAATATCATGGATTGGCACAGAGGAATTTCTCAATGGAGCACTCTCAGGAGAATACTTGTTTCCCTGCTGTCTTTCAAGGGTATAGCTAGGGCATAGATCAGTGTTCATACCTGAGCTTCCATTGCTGTTAGAGTTCCTCTCTAAATAGCCTGGCCAGTATGTAGTCCAGTTCTTATGTCCAGCCTTCCAATCCAGATCCCTGGACACTGGATCTCTCTTCACATACCTTCTGGCATGGGTCCTAGGGTCCCTTCCAAGTGCAGCCGTCTCCCTCACAGGTACCGTCTGGAGATTCCTAGCTCTGCAGCACCACTCCTCTAGTTTTCCCCAGTCCAATGGTGTATGCTGGTCTTTTGAATGTCTCCCAGTATACATACTGCTCTGGACTCCTTTAGACCTCCCAAATGCTTTTCTCTTCTTTCTTCCAAAGGGTTTCTTGCCCTCTCTGTCCGTCCGCTCTAGCTTCTGCTTCTGATGATCCTCCAGATGATGAAGCTGTCCAAGATGAGAATCTCCAAGAAACTGAGGCTGAGGATCTGTAGAATAAACTCTACCTTTATTCTGCCTAGATGAGTGCTCCACCCTAGCACAGCGCAGCTGTGCTGAATCAGGCCCTGCCCTTTGAGATGAGTGCTTGGGGATTACCTCATAGCCCTCCTGATTGAACACACGTTTCCCCACTTCAGCTCCTCTAATGGCTGTTGGAAACCTGGTGCATTCTGGGACTGGTAGTCTTTTATGGAAAAATTCTGTTTTCTTATTTCTACCAGAACTGACAGGTTGCTTGTTCAGAGTCACTTCACCTTTTCTATAGCTCCTTCCTGAGCTATGATAAGCTTCCTTATCACAAGTTCCATCATGTCCAGAACACCTGCTTCCCCTCCATCTCAAAAATCTGACAGAAAGGAGCTAATCAAACTCATTTTATCTTTTTTTTGTGAAGTAAAACATACGTCTACGGAAATTCCACTACCTTTGGGCAAAGGCTCTGAAGGAAGTTTCTGAAAGTGGCACACTCATAATAATAGGCAGTAAATAATACAGAATAACAGGACAGATAATCTCAGTTATTCACATGTTCTGTACTGCCCTTGTCCCATGAAGAATGTAGTGAGGCTTGTTGTCCTGCTGTCCGGTGCCTCTCAGAAAGCTTCACAGAGCAGCCTTTGCCACATCTCCTCTTGAAGGGTGTCCAAAGGACCCACTTCCTACTGATCTAAATACAGTGAGAGAGCCACGCCTCACTCAGTGCCATGGATCCCACTTCACCTTGCCTGGCCTTGCTTCCCCTTTTCTTTAATGGCCCCTAATTTGTTAATGCTATGAATCTGAAGAAGAAGAAAGCAGCATGGGCTTTGGAGTCCATACTCATGCTGCATGTCTGATGCATCCAGTATCTCAAAGTTGCTTTTTGTTCTGCCTCTCTGCTGTCCATTGCTTGCTGCCATTCATCCTACAGCTGGAACCAGCCAGGCTCTCTGTGACAACCATGCTTCCCTCCCATGATTGCTGCCCTGTGTGAGCGCACAGTTTGCACAGTAGGTCGCACCGGCCCTGACAAGTAAACAAACCTTTTGTAAAGATGGGGAAACCATAAAACTAGAGGATATGAAATGAAGATGAAAGGAGGAAAATTTAAAAGAAACATCTGGAAATCCTTTTTCATGGTAAGGGTGGTGAATGCCTGGAATTCCCTCCCACTGGAGGTGGTGGGGGTCAAAAACAGTGATGGAATTCAAAAAATCATGGGATAAGCACAGAAGACCACTATATAGGAAGAGGAGCATTCCTGTTCAAAACAAAATGTAAACGCCTTTCAGACTTCAATACAGCATAACAGGGAGGCAGTTATAACCAAAAGTAAGAAGCATAGAGAGGAGGTAACCTACAACGCAGACTAGATGAGCAATACCTATATGTTCCCATAAGGATAGGAAGAACTCCCAAAGCATCTACCAAATGGGACCCAACCCCCTCTGGCACAAAACGTTAATGAAAGCTGAGTAGCCATAAAGAACTGCAGCATCTGCTCACAGGGACCCATTCCCCACTGGAAAAGAAGTCATGGAGAGATAAAACAGAGGTGAAGTAACCACCAATGGCACAAGACATCAGGGAGAGTTGCCACAGCTGCAAAGAACTATAATGTATGCCGTCGGAGTTTGGCTATGGGGAAGTTCTCATGTGTTTGCCTCTAGGAGAAAAACTGGCAATAATTCAGGAGGCCATAAAAAAAAAAAAGGTTAGACACATGGATGGAAGAGGACTGAAGGAAGATTAAAGGGAGAGAAGGATAAAACTGAAAAGAAGGAGAAGCAGCAGAGTAAAAAGGGGAATGGGGAAGGAGACGAGCAGAAGAAGAGAAAGAGGAAAGGAGGCCCTTACATACATCCTCACCCCACCCCCTCGCCACACACACACACACACACACACACACACACCCTTCAACCTCATCCCTCATACACAACCATATATACCTCACTCCCACACTTCACACACACACATCCTTACCTCCACCCCTCACACAAATACACTCTTCATTCCCACCTCTCACATATCCCCACTCCTCCTACACACTCAAACACACTCACCCACCCACACATTTCTGCACTCTCAAGGTAGGCATGAATACCACTCGCACATACATCTATACAGTCCCCCCCCCCCTTCATGATCGGAACACAGCAACATTTATTTGCAAAGAAGGGGTTTCCCCCCAGAAATATTGATGGCTGTAATTCAGGACTACAGCATTCATCTGCAAGAATATTCTAATTTGTATTGCTACTGGAAAATTGGCATATACATGCAAGAAAAAGAGTATCCCAAGGAGAACTGTGATGACACTTGGCAAGCTAGGCTACATTGAGAAGAGGCAGCAGCCACTTTGGTTTAAACTGCCCCATAATACAAGCGCCTTTGCTGGAAAAAAAACAGAAAACTGGGAATATCAGGCACCTTCTGTCCAGGCCCCACTGTCATAAATGCCAAGACATACCTGGACTAGTAATCCAGAAAAGACTATTGCCATGGATTCTTACCGGGGCTCTATCAACCAAGCCTTGGTAGAGACAACTATGGAAAAATAAAAATGTATGGATTCTGGGGAGTCAAAATTAACTTTTTATGATTAGGGTTCCTCTCAAGAGGGTACGGAAAGCAGGCATCCCTGTGAGGCCTTCACTGATATCGACCACCCTGGGCTAAACTCAACAATGACTTATTTTGTTTGTAAAGAAATGTTTAATGGAAATTATGGACCTATTTAAAGGTTTTACTCAATTCTCACTGGATTCATAGTTTGCTGCTTGTAATAGTGCCCTTTCTACATACTTGATTTCATTTGAAACTGCAAATCCAACATGCTGAATACCAGTTGTGGAAGTCTTGCTGCTACTCTCTTCTCACTATCTGTAAAGCCTGGATTTTGGTTTATAAAAGAGAAGTGTGATAGCAAAAGAAGCTTACTTTTCTAAACATATTAACTCCTCTGCTAATTATCTGAAGAAGCTCTTAGTGGTGCTAAGCAGTTTTGCCCCTTCGATCGCACCTGCAAGTAGTTTATCTTTGTTTTTTTCAGTGGCTGATTCACTGTTCAAGGAATTTTTTGAGGATTCTTTGTTGGCTCCTTCCTCAGAAGTCTTGTTCTCTTCTAGGCTTATCTGAGATGACTTCCGATTTCAATGAATATCCAACCATGTGCTTCCTGGACAGGGTTCCTTCCCCTCCTACTTTGTTGTCAGTGAAGAAGGCATTGGTAGTGTTTCTCTTGATCCTCTTCATTCATATTTGATTGAGAAATTAGTTAAGGATCCATTTCTATATACTCTGATTATGTTGCAGATAGGAGTGTAGCCGAGGGTGAGCCTGGATAGGCCATGGCCCCTCCGCTTTAGCATCAGGTCTGTGGGCCTTAGGAGGAGGTCTTAAAGCCTTCTTTATTACGCTTTTAAGTATAGCTTGTTTTGGAATTATTGCCTGTTGTGTATTATCCATTTTGCTTGCCTGCTGTAAAAGAATGATGTTGCAGAGCACCAAAACCATGTACATTGTATCTAGGGAACAGTATCAGAAGCTGCCTCTTGATGATCCCTCTCTGTCTCAAATGGTTCTTGTCCATTGCCCTTAGTGGGATTACTTTTCCTTCCCTCCACCAGAAAAGAAAAAGAAAAAGTGGGGACTGTGGGGATAATTTGGTTTAGGTCTAGATTTCAGGTCAGCCTCTTGCTTTCTGCAACTGCACCCCTGTCTGCTTGATCTGTACGCAGCTACATATGAATGGCACAAGAACAACACATGTGGGCTACAGAAGAGAAAATATGCGGCCTATTATAATAAAGCCTAAGGAGCCATACTTTGGACAGACGTGTCCTTGGATATAGGCCTAGGCCCAGACAAGAAATAGAGGCCAAGCTAGGAATTCACAAAACTAATGAGCAAACAAATTCTCTTAGCCCTGAAGATTACAGGTCCACCCAGTTAGCGGCAGTAAAACAGTCAACTGAGAGAACTGGAGGTGGTTAATATTTGCCTTTTTTTGTGCCCACCCATGTTAATCCTAGGCCCATTAAAAAATCAATCCTAGATATGCCATTAGTTGCAGGCTAACTAGACTCAGAGTTTTATGCAAGCAGGCAATAATCTTACCCCATCTTAAAAAGCCAAACCTTGAATCTTCTGTATTGTATTTTGAAACAACATCACACCTAACTTTCCTGTCCAAAAATTTTAGAAAAACTGGTTCTGCTTCAATTGATACCATTTATGGAGGAAATGTTACTGATGCATCCCAGACAGTCTGTTTTTAAATGGAAACACTGCTAAAACAAAGGATAGTGAAGTTTTCTAGAATCCAATGCATAAGATGTTACCAGTAGTGTGCCCAGGGATCAGTTTCTGATCTGGTTCTTTTTACCATTATTGTGACATTGCAGAAGAGCTGTTAGGTAAGGTTTGCCTCTTTGTGGATAATACCAAATTCTGTGATAGAGTAGATATCCTGGAATTTACAGCTGAGGGTTAATGCTAAAAAATTAAGAGTTATGTATTTGGGCTGCAAAACTAAAGGGAGTGGTGCAGTATAGGGCATACGATACCTCTGTCCACAAAAGAGCAAGGTCAGAGGCTAATGAGCTTAAGGAGGCTAAATAGGTAGAAAAGGTGATAGTGAAAACCAGAAGGATGGATAAGGAGAGGAATGACCAACAGGAAGAAGGAGGTGATAGTGCTTTGGTATAAAAGACCACATTTGGAGTATTGTGTGCAGTTCTGGAGATGAATGCATGGGACAAGCGCAGATGATCTCTAAGGGAGAGGAAGGGATTGAAGAGTTCATTTTTTCATATGGATGGGCAGAATGGATAGTCCATGTAGTCTTTATCAACTGTCATTTTTCTCTGTTTCCATGGAAAACAGATCACACCTCAGGAAACTGTTTCTGTTATTGAAAGATAGTAGCACCAGCTTCCAAATGTGAGTTCTAAATCTAGCCGGCCAACGTTTGACTAGCATGTTTTTAAAAAATCAACTGAAGAATAATATAAAAGTAACTAATGAAAATTAGTTGGTTATTTAATGAGAGTTGAAAACTGATCCTGAAAGAGCCCAAATGAACACAAGAAAGTCTGAGGCTGCAATTTCTGCATCTACAGTATTGTATCCAGGCAGAAGAAATTAACTTTTAGATCAGAGTGCTTTAAGATGTTGTATTTCATACCATCTGTAGGTAGTTTGAAGTTATGGGAAATCTGGAAACAACACACCATCTTTTCTCATCCCCTGTGCAACATATAGCATTTCCAGAGCAAATGGAAGCTGATATGAAAAGAGATAATGAATAAAAGAATGACTGGCTCAGAATCTTTTAATCCTTCTTGAATGTCATCAGTATTCTCAAATTCTGTTCAGAAGCACAACAATATTACAGCAATTTACACAATTTATGGTCTATGGCTAACGGCGTAAATTGCCATAAAGTTTGATAGATCATAAAGAGGCACTGGGGAAAGACTGTGTGCCAGGGAAAAAATAGCTCTGCTTCGATATTGTTGGCCCTAGCTGAAGGGAAAAAAGGTAATGTGTGACTGCTCTTTCATTTCAGTTTACATCTCTTCCAAAGACGAGATTTCATAACACTGAAGAAAGGAAATAGTAACCATTTGGACATCCTTTCAGGTTATTTCAAACACCTGATCATTCTTCTGGACTGTCCACTGTACTGAACATCACTATAGAGTGTCTACCTCACTTTATACTCAACTTTCATAATTAAAAATGGAAAAAAATGTGTTTATTTACCTCCCACAAAGATATAAAAGCATATGTTGTTTTTTTATTTTATTTTATTTTTATACTTTTACAATAAAAGAAGGAACAAAATATACAAATGTCATAATACATTCGTACATAATAAACAGTCCAAATCAACTGTGAGCCCCAAAATAACAGAATCACCCTGAGACAAAGTACTTAACCCCTTTTATCATATCCTGAGCAGCAAAGGAAATAAAATCCAAAAGAAAGAAACAAATTATAATATTTCAACCCTTACTCTGCAAGAAAATCTCCAAATTGGCTCTCTGTATATTTTTGTATATTGTAAACCACTCTGATCTTTTTGGAGAAGCGGTATATCAAATAAATAAACATAAACAAGGCTCAAAAAAGACATACCTCACTCCTTGATAAACCAAATTACATTTACAGGGAAACTTTAAATACAAAGAGGACCCCCAGAGCCAGGACCCGAGGTCGCAGCTCCAAGAATGCCTGCCTATGCTTCTGAGTGACCCGTGATATATCAGGAAAAATCTGTATACTCTTCCCAAAATATTTCACCTGTTTTTTTTGTTTTTTTTTTAAATAGAGCTTTAAGACCAAGTCTTTGTCTGACTCCAATGGAAAAGTCACCAAAAGAGTTGCTCTTGAGGAAATTTCCTCCAATGACGTCTCTAAATAAGCAGACAAATCAAGGCTTGGCCCACTTAGTTGATCCATCTCTTGCCCATCCAAGCAAACATCTTAAGTGTCCCCTTACACCCTTAGGCAAATAGTACATTTTGAAATTTTAATTGAATCAGGATCAGGGTACAATAGGATATCCTTAAGATATTTGGAGAACAAAATCCCAGAGGACAAGAATTGAGTACAAGAAAAATTCACAAACCTCAAATTTTTTGAACAAAAAGCATTCTCACAAAATTCACTCTGACGATGCAAAGCTAGAGAATCTTGTACTGAGGAGGCAAGGGCAGACTGGAATAATGAGGTCTGAGATTCAAGTTTAGAACATCGATTATCACATAAAGAAAATTTAACCTTATGCTCGTCAAGAGCAGCCACCACCTCCTCAGAGAAAGTAGAAATACGGTAAAGAGAAGATTGCAAACTCATATAATTCGGTCCGTTTCACCACTTCCCATATATCTTTAAGTGAAATATCTTGCAGAGGTTCAGGTTTCTCAGAAACGTCTAAGAAACTAACTGGTTTAGGTAACACAAATTTAGAGTCAGAGAGAGATTCCAAACGTAGGAAAGAATCCAGCAGGGGAATAGGTCCCAATGTTCCCCCACTCTTCTTATGTAGAGCAGGGAGAGCAGTAACAGAACTACTACTCAGGTTGGGAGGAGTAAAACCCAATGAGGTCGAGGAGGAGGAAGAGACAATACTCTCAGCTGGAGACTCCTGCCCGGTGGCGGAAGTTGCAGGAACTTTATCCATAACTCCAAATTGAGTGTCAAGAGGACCAACAACCTTAACAGCTTTCACCATCGGGGGAGTGAAAGCTTTCTTTTTAAGTTTCCCCATGCTGAGAGCAAGCAAATTCCTTACTCCTCCTTCGTGTTCCGAAGGGGCTCCAAAAGGACAGATCCTGCCCCTTTGGAGCACGCACCCACGGCCACGCTCCCGCAGTTGTGTCCCATGGTGGGGCTTGATGAAATAGCCTTTACAGCCACACATCACAGGCTAGTGCAAAGCAGCTGAGACTGGGGTCCAGATCAAGAGGTAAATGCAACAAACAGGAACAGAGCATTCACATTATCCCACACTAGGGCTGGATGAAATAGCCCTTACAGCCACACCTCACAGACTAGTGCAAAGCAGCTGAGACCGGGTTCCAAATCAAAAGGTAAATGCAGAAAACAGGAACAGAGCACTATAAAAGCATATGTTTAACAGCTAAAATATTATTAAAACAGTGCCTCCAAACACCAATTCCAAATGTTGTGTAGTTCATGATATTATATTTTCTTTCTATGCATTGGTTAAGAACATAAGAAATTCCATACTGGGTCAGACCAAGGTCCATGAAGCCCAGTATCCTCTTTCCAGCAGTGGCCAATCCAGGTCACAAGTACTTCGCAGGTTCCCAAAAAGACACACAGGTTCCATAATGCTTGTATTGAGGCAAGAAGTGAATTTCCCGGGTTCTCTTAATGGTTTATGGACCTTTCCTCCAAGAACTTGCCCAAACCTTTTTTTAAACCCAACTACAATAACAGCTTTTACTACATCCTCCAGTAGCAAATTCCAGAGTTTGATTATGCATTGAGTGAAAAAATATTTTCTCTTAGAAGTCTTAAATGAATTACACTGTAGCTTCATTGCATGTCCCCTAGACTTTCTACTTTTTGATGGCGTAAACAATCAATCTCCCCTCAGATATCTCTTTTAGAGAATGAAGAGCCCTAACCTTTTAAGTCTCTCCTTATAGGGGTCTCCTTCCATTCATTTTACCATTTTGGTGGCTCTTCTCTGTACTTTTTCTAATTCCACTATATCCTTTTTAAGTTATGGTGACCAGAATTTCACACAATATTCAAGATGAAGTCACACCATGGAATGTTACAGAGGCATTATAATATCTTTTGTTTTATTCTCTATTCCTTTCTTAATGATTCCTAGCATTTTATTTAGTTTTTTGGCTGCCACTGCACACTGGGCAGAGGGTTTCAACATAGCATCCATGATGACACTTAAATCTTTTTCAGAATAGTGGTTTCTAAGGTGGTACCTTGCATTGTGTAACCATAGTTTGGGTTGTTCTTTCCTAGGTGCATAACTTTGCACTTGTCCACACTTTTATCTGCCATCTGAATGTCCAGTCTTCAAATTTATCAAGGTCCTCTTGCAACGTTTCACAATCCTCTTGGGTTTTAACAACTTTGAATAATATTGTGTCATCTGCAAATTTGATCATCTCACTCGCTATTCCCATTTCAAGGTCATTTATGGATATGATAAAAAGCAGCGGATCCAGCACAAATTTCTGGGGTAGTCCACTATTTATCTTTCTCCATTGGGAAAATTGGCCATTTAGCCCTACCCTCTGCTTTCTTTTAACCAGGTCCTGATCCACAATATTACACTGCCTCCCATCCCATGATTTTTTAATTTCATCAAGAATCTCTCATGAGGGACCTTGTCAAAGGTTTTCTGAAAAGCCAGATACACTATATCAACTGACTCACTTTGTCTACCTGTTTAATCATACCTTCAAAAAATATATAGCAAATTAGTAAGACAAGACCTTCCTTGGCTAAAACTATGTTGGATTTCTCCCATTAAACCATGATTATCTACATGTTCAGTAATTTTGTTCTTTATAATGGTTTCTACCATTTTTCCCGGTACTGACATCAGGCTTATGAGTCTTTAGTTTCCTTGATCACTCCTGGAACACTTTTTAAAAATTGGTGCTACATTGGCCATTCGCCAGTCTTCAGGTACTATAGCTGATTTTAATGATAGTTCACAGATTACTAATACATCTTCCCAGTTGATTGATATTTCTTTCAATTCTTCCATTGTATCACCTTTAAATAGCATTTCAATCATGCATAATTTCCCTACATCTTCTTCAATAAAGACCGAAGCAAAGAATTAATTCATTCTCTCTGCTATGGCCCTGTCCTCTCTTAGTACCCCTTTTAACCCTCTATCATCTAATGGTCCAACTGAATCTATCACTGTTTCTTGTACTTGAAAACGTTTTAATTATGTGTTTTTGCTTCCACGGCAAGCCTCTTCCTTTGAATGACTGCTTTTAACTTACCTGAGTAACTATTACGGTACAATGGCATCCTTTGGGCATGGTAAGGACAGCCCCATAGTCTAAGGAGGTTATTCTGTGCTACGAATAGCTGTGATGATCTTCTATTACGTGCCCTTTCTCCTTCATGGCAACAAGGAAGCTGCAAGACTGGAGGTGGGGCTTCAGTACATGTCTGTCCAGGTTTCGTTTATATACCTCTCTGTCTTCCTTATGTCCTCCAAGTCTGCTATTCTAGTCTCCAGAAATTGGACTCATTCCCTGAGAGCAAAGAGTTCCTTGCATCTAGTGCACACGTAAGACCCCTCACCAACTGGGAAAGAAATCATACATTTGACACTTAATGCAAAAGACTGGAAAGCCTTCATCTCACTGCTAGACCACTGTCTAAATCTTAGTTTTAAGGTTTTGTTTAGATATTTAACACTAGAAGCCCCAAAAGGAATTTTACCTATAAACCCCAAAGTGCGTCAATTGACGCATTATCACGACGACTGCGTTTAGCATGAAATGCAGATGTGAATTAATGTGAAGTTACTTATTTGTTAAATACGTGCAGTATGTGACATCATTACATGACATCATTATGTGTTTATTGTTTGTAATGTCGGAGTAAAACTGTAAACAGTGATTGAAATGTGCCACCTAGTGGGAACATGAATTTATACCTAGAAGCCCCAAAGTACGTCAATTGATGCATCCAAGACAATTGAGTGCATCAACTGACATACTTTGGGGCTTCTAGGTATAAATTCATTTTCCCGCTAGGTGATGCATCTGTCATTAATTTTCAATGCACTTTATTTGAACATCTTGACCTTGCTAACAAAGTCATGGAACATGACTGACATGGTTCTAGCAGTGGCGCTGGTATACAACTTCGAAGATTCATTTGCATCAATTGAGGCACTTTGGGGCTTCTAGTGTTAAGTTGTTTACTTACTTAATTTTGCTGGGGATACTTATACTAATACAACTACACCTATTAGGCCCGATTCTGTCCCGGATGTCGATCCCCTCTGTATGTCTGGTCTGAACCAGACGTACAGAGGGCATCATGATTCTGATCCCATTGGGGCACATCTAGCCCCACAGGATCAGAATCATGAACAGTCCTGCACTTGCAGGACGGGACTGCAATTCAGTCTAACCTGCATGTGCAGGACTGTTCCCGGCTAACTCAGTCAAGGCTCCTCGATGGAGCTGCAATGCCATGGTGTCATGCTGCCATGGCACCACGGCTCCATTAAAGAGCCGCGAAGCCAGCCACCACACAATAAAGTAAATTCCCTGCTATGTCCTACAGCCCCCCCCTGCCCCATCCGCACCTCGGCATTTAAACAATGTCACGACCAGGGAAGTTATTCCACCTTGGAGGTGGAATAACTTCCCCGCACATGTTGTCAGCCCTGGGCATACAGGGCCGACATCAGAATCGGTCCTGTACATCCAGGGCTGGTGACCGCCCAGACTCTGCCCCCGAGCCTCCCCTTCCCCACACAACCAGCGGGGGAAGTTAGTCGCTCTCAAGTGAAGGCATGAATAGAGGGGATGGATGTCCCATTGAGCTGTCCTTTCCCACTATTCATGGCACAGAATTACCCCCCAATACATTTAATGAACTTTGTTTACCTCAAGATTAATTAATCTCAGGCCCTTAATTAATCTATTCCTGATGAAGATAACTAGCTGCACTTGATAGTGAATATGACACCTATTTCCCTTTAGTAGTTTTAAGAGCCTATAAAGCTAAGATTAATCCTGGGGTGGGTGGGAGGGAAAGAAGACTTAATAAAAGCTGGCTTGTTACACAGTGCCCTGACCTATGCTTCTAAGGTAATGTCTTACCAATTTCTTGGGTGATTCACACAGCCCTTAGTTTGATATAGGGGGCCTTTCAAATTGCCCCTTTGATCTCTCACTTGACTTTAACACCTATTTAAAACAACTTCAGCAATCTTTTTTCTCCTAACTGGAAAGTCCTTTGTAAAGGTCGCTAGAAATAAATTTCTTTCTTTCTACTAAGAGACTATTTATTCTACTTGTATGCTAAGCTATACTCTGATTTGCTTTAAATAAAAGCTCTCTAGAAACACATTTCTTTCTTTCTACTCAGATTTCTTATTCTACTTTGTATGCTAAGCTATATTCTGATTTGATTTAAATAAAAAGCTCTCTATCAATACATTTATTTCAGTGACAATTTATTCTATTTCACTTTTTATGCTAAACTATACTTTGATCTGATTTAAATGAAAAACTCTCTGGTGGTACTAAGACCTGACTGACTCAGCAAAAACACTGAATTCTAAAATACACAGATTTATCAGTCTTAACCTAAAGAATTCCCTTTTCCTCAAGATTTAGAGTACTTTCCAGAAGATAAAGACTTACAAGCCCAGATCTTTTTTCCAGCTGTAGCAGTTTCTTTTGGTAGTTCTTCAAGGTTGAGCTTTAACCCAAAGAATTCCCTTTTTGTACATACATTCAGATCAAAATTGATATAGAAATGAATAAGCATTTTGCTACTTTTTAAAACTGGAGTTCAGGGTGTATATTTGTTAGAAACATCATCTTCCAATCTTATGAAAGAGAAGATAAGCATAGGTGTTTATTTTAGAGTTAAAACAAACCTGTGGCTGTTTATTCATGAAATGGCTAAAGTTGCATGTTCAGAAAAGGGAAGTGATCTTAGTAGGATTAAAACTCATATGTTCAGCCAAAGAACTCAGTTGCCAAAAATACATGCATAGACTTTCAAAAGCATTTACATGGTTGGTGGCAGAACCTACCACAAAAGTGGTATATAAATTATTTCTTGATCAAAGTTATCTGTCAGAAAAGGGAGCATAATTTGGGGTGTCCTGGGAGTAGTGCCACTTATACATCTAAGGGGCATAGTTACTAACATTCATTAAGGGAATAACCATGATATTTGTCCTTTAAAGCATGTTAAAGGGCAAAATTATGAGTTTTTTATTGTAATGCACGTTATCTTACCCCAAGGTGAGTTGCTTAATAATGTTGTGTAAAGCATGCTAAATATTTCATTATTATGCAAATTTGAATAATGTAGCTTGCATTGAACAGAACAAGCTGTGTTATTTCTGGAAAACTAATTCCATCTCAGAGCTGACATTATTAACCGAGGGAGCGCGGACTCACCGCTCCTCATTACCCTCCCAACTCTAACCTTCATTTTCCCTTTTCCGGTCCCCGCTCCACCCCCCACCCCCATCCTCTTATCCCAATGGGGCAGAAAGACACAACGACAATCAAAGTTTTTGATACCAAACTGGTCGCAGCTTTATTAACTTTTAATGCATGAACATAGCATCGCATAACATAACCCAGCGGACTAATCCATCACCAGCCATATCACTAGCAAGGTGATGGCGCCTCCACTTTTTCTCTTCTTCCCCCCCCCCCTCCTTAGCCCCCGGCTTCGCCTTGTTATTAGCAAAAGCCCAGCCAGGGGGTTGTCCGGGTCAGGGGTACCAACCCCGGTCCCAAGCTTATCCTAAGCAACCGGACCCCGGAAACCTCCAGGATCCCAAATCCCCCACCAACTGCGACACCCCTATCCATTTACTTAACATAACAAACCCAACCTAACAGAGGGAGGGTGGGTGGGACACCGCTCACTGATTCCGCATCGGATCGCTCAAGGACCTTGAGCACAACTGCGCTCCTGCTTCTTCTGTCCCTCGACTCATTGGCTCCCCATGCTCACGTGGGACGGGAGCCAATGAGTTCAAATGACGCCCGTCTCCTCTCCTCCAACTAACCCCCCCCTTTGCCTAAACTCATCGCGCACCGCTCCGCCCGGTTAACAGCGGCCGGCTTGGACTCAGCCACGCGGCCTTAACTAACTGAGGGAGCGCGGACTCACCGCTCCTCATTACCCCCCCCAACTCTAACCTTCATTTTCCCTTTTCCGGTCCCAGCTCCACCCCCCACCCCCATCCTCTTATCCCAATGGGGCAGAAAGACACAACGACAATCAAAGTTTTGGATACCAAACTGGTCGCAGCTTTATTAACTTTTAATGCATGAACATAACATCGCATAACATAACCCAGCGGACTAATCCATCACCAGCCATATCACTAGCAAGGTGATGGCACCTCCGCTTTTTCTCTTCTTCCCCCCCCCCCCTTAGCCCCCGGCTTCGCCATGTTATTAGCAAAAGCCCAGCCAGGGGGTTGTCCGGGTCTGGGGTACCAACCCCCGTCCCAAACTTATCCTAAGCAACCGGACCCCGGAAACCTCTGGGATCCCGCCACCAGCGCAGACGTCCTGATCGTCACTGCGCCACCCCCCCCAACCAAAAGCTGCGACCAGCGATCATCCTGCAGGGCCACCCACTCCAGAGCCTCCTGCCAATCATTCAATAATAAATCCAACCCCACTGGGGATAAATTCACCCCATCACGCCCGTACAAACCCACACAGCTCACGTCTACCCAGGAATGCAAGACTTGGTACCCCCCCATGCTCACAAATCCAACGGGCGATCTGCCGGTTTATCTTTGCAAGGCCCCGCGACCAACGCCGCTGGTCCCTGCAACTCGGCCGTGGGATAATGTCTGACCACATTATTATGAGGCCTGGAAATAAGAGTAAAACCTCCCCCAAGTCCTTTTGCACCGCTCTTTTCAACTGCTTGCAAGTCCATGCCGATAAGTCATTGCCCCCCTGATGAAGTAGGATCAAGCCCGGTGGACTCCGACGTCTTGCCTGATGCCGCAGCAAAGGGAGCAACTGCGTCCACCACAGATCCCGCTCACCCAGCTAAGAAACGGTCATCACCGCAGGATCCAGGCCCAAATTCGACCCGAACGGCCGCACAGCTGCTCACCGCCCCGCCCAATACACAAAAGAGTGGCCGATCAGCCAGCAACTATGCGGACTCCACTCTTGGTCTGCAAAAGAAACAAATCATTAGTCACCTGCCTACCCCATACCACCCCCCCTCCCCGTCACAAACGGATATATCCGAGAAAGGCCTTAGACCGCCATCTGCCAATGCGCTGCACATCCTGACCCGATAAACCAGCTGCCACCGCACTGGTTGCTGTGCCTATGCGGAAGGAATGCACAGCAAAAATAAATGGCTCCTCCCCCAACCGCTGCAGGGCCATGCGTAATACCGCTGTTACCTGAAACCTTGTCACTTCGTTATTATCGGCATGGACAAACAGCAACCCACTGCCCGCAGGGCGGCAACGCAGATATTCCCGCAAAGCCGCTACTGGACAAGTCACCCCACCACTCACCTCCCGTAGCACCACCCACAGACCCCACCCCTGCTGATCAGTCTAGGACCGGGCCAACAAGATCCGCAAGTTCCCCCCTTCGAGCCGCACATGCCGCCACAGCAACGCTCCCACCCCCTTCGACCCCTGCGCATTAGGAACTAACTCCCCAATATGAAAAGCCCCAAAGAAGGCTAAACAAAATATTGCCTTGAACAGTACCCCTTCAAAACTGGATGATGCCACGTCTGGTAATACAGCGCATATCCGCACCAGCAAGTCGTGCGTGATAGGCCGTCGATGGTCATCTAGTCTCGGCTCCCTTCTCTCCCACCCCTGCAACAACCTCTTAGTTAAAAACCCGGTCCTTTCATGAACCCAGCCCACCGCCTTTGCAGAAAACATAAATCCCGCCAGATGAGACGGCACCGCCGCCTTGGATATTCCGCTCTGTTTAGCAGCGACAACGTACTGAGCCAGCATCCAATCGGAAACCGCATCCAGCTGCCATCCGTTCACCTTGCAGAACTCTTCAATCTTGCTACAGTCGCGATGATAAGCCACCCACGTCGTGTGCGCTAATGAGCTCTGCAGCAGACTCAACATCCCACCAGGCCAACTTGCCACAATCACCCTGGGACCCTGCATCCAGCTGCGGCTGCTCCTGGCGCCAGCATGCGAAAACGCTCCCACTGAAAACGAGAGAGCATCAGCCACCTCATTGATGCATCCCGGGATATGTCGCGCTCTGATCACTACATTCAAATGTATGCATGCCAATACTACTTCCCGCATAAGTTCAGCCACATCCTTGCACCTTGGTGTATAATGATTAATAACGCTAACCATGGAGGCATTATCGCACCACCACAAGACCTGCCTATTATTCAAGTGGTCAGCCCACAACTCCAAAGCAACCAATATGGGAAATAGTTCCAAAAATGCCACGTTCTTCACCAAACCTACTTCCCACCACTCTTGCGGCCAACCCTCAGCACACCAAGCCCCGGCAAAATAAATGCCCAGACCCATTCCACCTGCCGCATCCGTGTACAACTGCAAATCGGCCGAAGAAATCTCTTCCCTGATCAAGACCGAGGTCCCATTAAATTCCCTCAAGAATATATCCCAGATCCGTAAATCCTCTCTCATCGCTCCTGACACCCGAATGCGATGATGCGGTTGCTTGACTCCTGCCGTCACTCTTGCCAAACGCCGCATGAAGACCCTACCCATCGGAATGATCCTGCACACAAAATTCAAAGCACCCAGCAACGCCTGTAACTCCCTCAAGGTCAACTTACTAGACACCCTTGCGTTGGCCACCAACACACGCAACCGTACCACTTTCTCACGCAGCAGCCGAACTACCATTTCTGATGAATCCAACTCTATCCCCAAGAAGGTCAACTGCCTTGTGGGACCCTCCATCTTCCCCTCTGCTAGAGGGACACCCAACTCCTTCGCCAAGTCCACAAACCCATTGACCAGAGATTGGCACTCCTCAGACTGATCGGTCCCCACAAACAAAAAATCATCCAAATAATGGACCACATTAGCACAACCGACCTCTTCCACTAACGCCCAATGCAAAAATGTGCTAAACTTTTCAAAATATGCACATGACACCGAACAACCCATCGGCATGCACTTATCAAGATAAAATTTATCCTCAAACCGAAAACCCAACAAGGGGAAACTATCAGGATGCACTGGCAGTAGTCTAAATGCTGACTCAATATCAACCTTCGCCATCCAAGCATGGCTCCCTGCCCGCCTCACCAGTTCTACCGCCCTATCAAAGGAGGCATAACGCACAGCACACTTATCCCGCGGTATTTGATCATTGACTGAAGCTCCCTTAGGAAAGGACAGGTTATGAATTAGTCAAAACTTTCCCGCTTCTTTTTTAGGAATAATACCTAAGGGGGAAACCACCAAATTCGGGAACGGCTTCTCGGAGAAGGGGCCTGCCACACGACCTAGCTCAACTTCTACCGACCAACTTTTCCCTCACAATTTTTGCCAACCGTCGGACCGAAGGCGCATTGCTCGACAACCGTCCCAACACTTGGCCACTAACCGGGATGACAAAACCCTCCCAAAACCCGTTGTCTAAAATTAACTTGTCTCCCCGCCTCGGATAACCGGATAACCGAGCCCGCAACTCCCGAAACTTAATTGGGGTAGGAGCCAAACTGCATAACTCCTTACTTAGACAAGGGGCCTCCAGGAGGAGTGGAGACCTTCTTGCCGCACTTTGCTGCTGAGTGTCCCCCCCCCCCACAACTGGAGCATGCGTGCCAAAACTTGCAGAGGGGCACAAAGCTTTATTAAATCTCCAGCACACGTCCCCCGATCCCCCCATCCCCCCTTTCTGCTGCAACCCCACTCCTGTAGTCCGAAAGGAACGACCCCTGCCTACTTGAGCAGTGCCCCCCACTTTTCCGCCACCTAGTCCCCCCACAACCCCTTTTGCCAACATCTGCGTGAGCCATAAGTTAATGTCCTGGGAACCCCAAGACAACAAATGATTCTCCTCCATCTTATCTCTAAACCGCTCATCGTAGTTCAACCACGACCATCCCTCATGCATTTGCGCCGCCTCTAATATAGCATCCGCGTATGCCAGCAGCATTCCGTGCTGTTCAGGGTGATAATGCCCCCAGATGCTTGCTAAACGCAAAAAAGATTGGGTCCAGTTCACAATATTCATGGAAACCTTTTTCACTCTACCCGCCTTTTCATCCTCCTTCCTCTTTCTCCTACTATCCCTCAAACGCCTCCGCCCTTCCAATAAATGGAAAATATCAATATATCGGCGTTTTCGAATCTTGCGGCGTAATTTTTTGGGGACCCCCTCCCACAATTCCGTATAAGCCACCAAGGAAGGGGCTCCTCCCGCTTGCTGTCCCGTCACTCTGCTACCGCCTCCTATCACTGACCCAGAGTCCCCTCCACTCGAGGAGGAGGACGATGACCAACTGGACAATGACGAGGATGAATCCGAACCATGATGCCGCCTCCCTCCATGCTTCTGTTTCCTACGGCCTTTTCCTTTCCTTTTTGATGACCCCCTCTTTTCCTTAACTGCCTCACCTCGAGCACCGGGAAAATCACCATTGTCCGCATGTCCTGCCACTTCCACCTGCACTCCAGCCGCCGCCACGCTGTTCCCCTCCACGAGCTGCTGCTGCTCAATAGGTCGCAAGCTCGGGCCTTCTCCTCGAGCCGAATAAGCTTCTGGCTGACCTTCCTCCCGGGAGCCTTCTCTTGGCGCCGCAACGCAGGCACCTTTCCCGGTCATCTGCGGAGACAAAGAAGGAAAAACAAGGGGGGAACCACTGCAGGCCAAGCTGGCCACCATGCCCCCAGCCACTCAGCCCCTGATGAACCCTGCCCCCCCGTACCCAATGATCCCAAGCGTTTGCGCTCCCTCCAGGCCATGCCCATCGCTGCTCCCCCCACCCCACACAGAGCATGCCAGGCCCTAGCCCAACCCCGCTGTCATAAACATTACCCGCGAGACTCCAAGACTCACTTCTTCCCGGGCCCAGGGGAATCCTTTCGCCCCTAGGAACCCCCCACTCTCCTGCATCAGCTGCCGGACCCCCCCAACCACCCCTCTGTGCACCCAACTCCTCTCCTCTCTGTCCCCCCCCCCGCTGCCGTGCCCGCGAGCGAGACCCCCTTGAAAGTTCCCTCATGCTACTCTCCTCCGTAGTTTCTGCAAGACCCCCCCCCACCCCTTGCATGGAAGGAAACCCCCTTCGCGCCAAAGACACTCCCCTTGAGCCTCTGCCAATCCTTCCTGCCCTCACCTCTCTCCCCCGTACCCCCAAACCATGCCTTTCTTGTCCCCCCCCCCCCGTTCCCGCCAACCTCTTCCCCCTCACCCATAGTTCCCCTCACCATTTGTCTCAACCGCCCCCCAGCTAATGCCCCTGCCCTCCCTTGGACTTTGCCTTGCTGTTTCTTCTTAGCCGGCATGGCCCCCCTGCCCACTGGGAACTTCGTTTGCGCTTTTTCTTTTTATATTTTAATGGATTATTGACATTCACCTGGCAGACGCAGCCGCAAGCCACTTTGCACTTGCCTGCCTTCCCTGCGGACCCGCTCCAAAAATGCCGACACACTCCTGCTCCTCACGCGCCAGCCATGCTCTTCAGGCTCCTCCGGACCTGCAGCTCAGCTCCTCCATGATCCCTAAAACCGCAGTGCTGCCCGCAGACCAAATCGCCGCCACCAACCAGCCAAACCAATGCCAAACGAAGACAGCACCACATCGCTCGCTGACTCCGCACCGGATCGCTCAAGGCCCTCGAGCACAACTGCGCTCCCGCTTCTTCTGTCCCTCGACTCATTGGCTCCCCGTGCTCACGTGGGACGGGAGCCAATGAGTTCAAATGACGCCCGACGTCTCCTCTCCTCCAACTAACCCCCCCTTTGCCTAAACTCATCGCGCGCCGCACCGCCCGGTTAACAGCGGCCGGCTTGGACTCAGCCACGCGGCCTTAACTTATCCACACAGGGCCACCATCTATGGCTCGATGCTCCTGACCACCATCTCCAAGATGCTAGTGCCGGTGGCTCCTTATCAAATTACTCTCAAAAAAGCTAATTTAATAAATTTCCATGGAGTGAACACACATTAATGTGCATGTTGAGGCCTATTTGATAAAATGAAATAAGAGAGTACTTTACGTTTTAAAATAGGCACATAAGTGGTGTAAAAATGCACGCAAACTATGTGCGAGTACTTACGCTCTATATAAATACCTGCACCTAGATTTTCAAAGCACGTGCGTAAGTTAAAGTATTTATAATTTATAATTTATCGTTTATTAGGATTTGATAGACCACCCTTGGCAGAACGCTTTGCAATATAAAATGATTTTATAACTTACTCCATGTGCATAAATTTGCGATCTGTTTTTACTCTATCCAAACTCTGCCCCTGTGCAAGCCACAATGAAAGTATGCATGATAACACTTTTCATGTTAGTCTGTAAGAGTCCATTTGTAACTTCAACTTGTAGCATGAACTGACTCAACGCCCTAGAATGCTTAGTTTGTTTATAAGTCACCTGTGTGGAACAGTGTCAAAGGCTTTACTGAAATCTAAGTACATTCCTAACAGGGGCAATACCTTTCAAGCAAAGATACCTAAGCACCACGAACTGAACAATGGCTGGGAAATATCATATCTCTAAAGCTGTTGCCCTTGTTACAGCTTCTGCCTATGTCCAGACAGAGGTCCCAATGCCAGTTGAAGGACCAGTTCTATGTGCAAGGTGCCTGCATGCTGAAGCTCTCAGGAAACAAGTGGAGGAACTCAGAGAGGAGGTGTCAAGGCTGAGGAGCATTCAAGAGAGTGAGAAGTACATTGATGAGATGCTTCTTGCAACATCCAAGCTCTCCAGCAGAGGAGAAGATGGGTGCCTACAGAATGACAAAGGTTGGTACACAAGTCACCAGGGCCTGAAGAATCACCAATACAACTTCTCCAGCTCTTGAAATGAAGAACCATTATGCAGCCCCGGAAGTGGAGGAGGTGAAATCATCCCTGGAAAGGGAAGAACCAGAGCTCAAGTATCCCAAAGTTGCAGAATCAGTGACCACAAGGAAGAGAAGGGTAGTGGTGGTTGGTGACTCTCTTCTGAGGGATACTGAGGCATCCATCTGCCAACCAGACTTGAGCTCCAGAGAGGTATGCTGTCTACCAGGTGCCAAAACCCAAGATGTTACGGAGAGTTTGCCGGGACTCATCAAGCACACTGACATTTGCGCAATGTTGCTAATCCATGTTGGCACAAATGATACTGCCAGGTATCCCTCTGAGCATATCAAAAGTGACTTCATGGCTCTGGGACAGAGGGTTAAGCAGATAAGTGCACAGGTGGTGTTCTCTTCAATCCTCCATGTTGAGGGTAAAGGCAAAGGCAGAGAAGCTTGCATCCTGGAGATGAATGCATGGCTGCATGGATGGTGTTATCAAGAGCGATTTGGTTTCCTGGACTTTGTGATGCTGTTCCAAGGGTTGCAGAGCAGAGGCGGTGTCCATCTACCCAAGAAAGGTCAGCGGATCTTCAGTAGCACACTGACTAATCTACTGAAGGGCTTTAAACTAGATTTGTTGGGGATGGGTGAAAAAAGTCCCCAGGTAAGTGAAAGCCCCCAGATAAGTGAAATATCAAATACCTTTATGGAAATGGGTAAAAGGGGCAACATATGGAAAGCGGTGTGTATAAATGCCCGTAGCATGGGAAATAAGATCCCAGATGTGGCTGACTTGGATTTAGTGGTAGTTACAGAAACATGGTTCACAGAAAACCATGACTGGGATGTAACTATATCAGGCTATACTTTTGGGAGGAGGAGTGGCACTATATGTAAAAAATAATATTAAAGCTTTGGAATTACAGAGATGGATGGAGAGTTAATTGAAGACATACGCAACATTGCTAGGAATGGGGAAGTGCTACTGATAGGGGATTTCAATATGCCAGATGTTGATTGGCACATTCCTGCTGCAGTATCATCTAGAAATAAGGAGATCCTGGATTTTCTACAGGGAGAACTATTCAGGCAATTGATAACAGACCCCACACATGAATGGGCCATACTGGACTTGGTGCTTACCAATGGTGAATGTGTTTCTGATGTTATAGTGGGAGATAATTTTGCATCCACTGACCACCAGATGGTGTGGTTCAGTATTAAGACTAGGGCTGAAAGAATCCATTCAAAAGCAAGGGTCTTAGACTTTAGGAAAAATAACTTTGTCAAGATGGGCCAATACCTCAAGGAGTCGTTAGCGGGATAGGGATAGCTGGGGGGGATGTAGAGAAACAGTGGGCAAAACTGAAAGGTGATATTTTAAGGGAAACCAACATTTTTGTTAAAATGGTAAATAAAGGTAAAAGGAAAAGGAGACCGCTATGGTTTTCGAAAGAAGTTGCTGAAAAGGTGAAGAAAAAGAGGGAGGCCTTCATGAAATACAAGGGATCACAGAGAGAGTAAGACAGGCATCTATATTTGGAAAAACTTAGAGAAGCTAGCAAAGTACTTAGGAAAGCAAAGATTCAAAAAGAGGAGGAAATAGCCAATGCAATAAAATGGGGGGATAAGACATTTTTCAGATATGTCAGTGAGAAGAGGAAGGGCAAAAGTGGTATTGTCAGACTCAAGGGTGAAGGGGAGGAATATGTAGAAGCTGATGAGGATAAAGCGGAATTGCCTAACACAGATAAAGAACCAGGAACAGGACCTCAGAAAACACCACAAACAGGAACAGAAGCGAGGGGCATCTTGAAGAATTTTCAGAAGACTTTGTTCATGAGAAACTAGCTAAACTTAAAGTAAACAAAGCGATAGGACCGGATGGGATACACCCTAGAATACTGAGGGAACTTGGGGATGTTCTAGCAGCTCCACTGACTGACCTTTTCAATGCCTCGTTGGAGTCAGGAGTGGTGCCAAAAGACTGGAGAGAGGCTCATGTGATCCCTTTACACAAAAGCGGAAGTAAGAATGTGTTTGAAAACTACAGGCCGGTTAGTATAACTTCAGTGGTGAGTAAATTATTGGAAACGCTGCTGAAAGAGAAAATAGTGAGGTTTCTGGAATCCAGCGGATTACAGGATCCGAGGCAGCATGGATTCACCAGAGGCAGGTCTTGTCAGACAAATCTGATTGATTTCTTTGAATGGGTGACCAGGGAGTTGGACCGAGGGAAAGCCCTAGATGTGGTGTATTTAGATTTCAGTAAAGCCATTGACACTGTTCCTCACAGGCGACTTATAAACAAACTGAGCACTCTAGGGGTGGACCTAAAGTTACTGCTTGGGTTAGAAATTGGTTGAGTGGGAGGCGACAAATGGTACAGGTAAATGGAGCTCCCTCTGAGGAGAAGGAAGTTACCAGTGATGTGCCCCAGGGATCTGTCCTTGGTCCGATTCTTTTTAACATCTTTGTTAGTGATATTGCAGCAGGGCTGTCAGGTAAGGTTTGCCTCTTTGCAGATGATACCAAAATCTGCAATAGAGTAGACACCCAGGAAGATGTAGATAACATAAGGAGGGATCTAGCTAAGCTTGAAGAATGGTCTAGAATTTGGCAGCTTGGATTTAATGTTAAAAAATGTAAGGTCATGCATTTGGGCTGCAGCAATCCAAGGGAGCAATATAGTATAGAAGGTGAAGTACTTTTGTCCACTAAAGAAGAGCGGGACCTCGGTGTGGTTGTGTCTGATGATCTTAAAATAGCTAAACAGTTAGAAAAGGCAACGGTAAAAGCTAGAAGGATGCTTGGGTACATAGGGAGAGGAATGGCTAACAGAAGAAAGGAGGTGATAGTGCTTCTGTATAAGTCTTTGGTGTGACCTCATTTGGAGTATTGTGTGCAATTTTGGAGACCGCAGCTTCAAAAGGATATAAACAGGCTGGAATCAGTACAGAGGGTGGCTTCTAAAATAGTTAGTGGTCTTCATTATAAAGAATATGAGGACAGACTTAAGGATCTTAATATGTACAGTACACCTTAGAGGAAAGGCGGAATAGAGGTGATATGACTGAGACATTTAAATACCTCTGGCATAAATGCACAGGGGGAGAGCCTCTTTCGATTGAAAGCAAGTTCTTCTATGAGGGGACATGGGATGAGGGTGAAAGGGGATAAATTCAGGAGCGATATGCAGAAATATTTTTTTACAGAAAGGGAGGTGGATCCAAGGAATACTCTCCCAGTGGAGGTGGTAGAAATTAAGACAGTATCTGAATTCAAAAAAGCATGGGATAAGCACCGAGGATCTCTAAAGGAAAAAAGGAGACTGTTGTAGTTATTGATATGGAAGGACAGACTAGATAGGCCATGTGGTCTTTTTCTGTCGGCATTTTTCTAAGTTTCTATGTTACACCACATCTAGGGCTCTCCCTCAGTCCAACTTCCTGGTCACCAAGTCCAAGAAATCAATCTGATTTGTCTGAAAAGACCTGCCTCTGGTAAATCCATGCTGCCTCGGATCCTGAAAACCATTGGACTCCAGAAACCTCACTATTCTTTCTTTTAGTAGCTTTTCCAGTAATTTACTAAAAACAGAGGTTAGACTAACTGGCCTTTAGTTCTCAATGTCCTCCCTTCGCCCACTTTTGTGTAAAGGGACCACATGTGCCTTTCTGCAGTCCTCTGGCAACACTCCCAAATTCAAAGAAGGATTGAAAAGGTCAGACAGTGGAGCTTGCAGAATATCCCCATGTTCCATCAGTATTCTTGGGTGTATCCGATCCGGACTCATTGCTTTGTCTAATTTTAGTTTAGCTAGTTCCTCACGAACACAATCTTCTGAAGATTGTTTGAGATCCCTGTCACTTTTGTTCCTATTTGTGGGTGTTTTCTGAGGTCCTGCTCCTAGTCCTTCATCTTGAACACAGAACAGAAATATTTATTAAGCAATTCCGCTTTATCCTCATCAGTTTCTACATATTCCTCCCCTTCAACCTTGAGTCTGACAATACCAATTTTGCCCTTTCTCCTCTCACTAAGATATCTGAAAAAATGTCTTATCCCCCCATTTTATTGCATTGGCTATTTCCTCCTCTTTTTGAATCTTTGCTTTCCTGACTAGCATTAGCTATTTCCTGAATAGCATTGGCTATTTCTTCTTCTTTTTGTATCTTTACTTTCCTGGCTACTTTGCTAACTTCTCTAAGTTTTTCCAAATATAGATGCCTGACTTCCTCTCTCTATGATCTCTTGTATTTCATGAAGGCCTCCTTCTGTTTCTTCATCTTTTAACTACTTCTTTTGAGAACCATAGCAGCCTCCTTTTCCTCTTACATTTATTTACCTTTTTATCAAAAAGGTTTGTTGCCCTTAAAATATCTCCTTTCAGTTTTGCCCACTGTTTTTCTACATCCCCCAGCTGTTCCCAGCCTGCTAATGACTCTTTGAGATGTTGTCCCATCTTGGCAAAGTTAGTTTTCCTAAAGTCTAAGACTGAACTATACCATCTGGTGATCACTGATCTCCCTCTATGACATCAGAAACACTTTCGCCATTGGTGAGCACTAAGTGCAGTATGGCCCATCATGTGCGGGTTCTGTTACCAGTTGCCTGAATAGTTCTCCCTCTAGAGAATCCAGGATTTCCTTTCTTCTAGATGACACTGCAACAGGGATGTGCCATTCCACCTCTCCTTCTTCCTACCCTGTCCTTCCTGAATAAAGTATAGCCCAATATAATTACATCCCAGTCATGGTTTTCTGTGAACCATATCTCGGTAACCACCATTAAATGCAAGTCAGCCTCTGGGTCAGTGTCACAACAGGACATGCTAGGGAGATAAAGTTCCTAGATGAAATAAATGACTGCTTCTTGGAGCAGCTGGTTCATGAACCGACCAGAGGGGAAGCAATATTAGACCTAGTCCTTAGTGGAACACCAGATGTAGTGCAAGAGATAAGGGTGTTGGGGCCACTTGGCAATAGTGATCATAGCATGATCGCCTTTGATTTAATTAGTGGAGGAGGGATAGTAAGGAAATCCACAGTATACTACCCTTTAACTTTCGAAAGGGAGACTATGATAGAATGAGGAAAACAGTTAAGAAAAAACTAAAAGGAGCAGTTGCAAAGGTTAAAGACGTACATCAAGCTTGGGTGTTGTTGAAAAATACTATCTTGGAAGCCCAGACCAGCTGTATTCCACACTTTAAGAAAAGTGGAAGGAAGTCCAAAAAATTGCCAGCATGGTTTAAAGCTGAGGTCAGAGAGGCTGTTGTTGCCAAAAAAGCATCTTTCAAGAAAGTGTAAAAAGAGCAAAATGATGAAACCTGGAAACAGCACAAGCACTGGCAAGTCAAATGCAAGGCATTGATAAGGCAGGCAAAGAGAGAATTTGAGAAGAAACTTGCTGCGGAAGCAAAAACGCGAAATAAAGACCTTTTCAAGTACATTCGTAGCAAAAAACCCGTGAGAGAGTCAGTTGGTCCATTAGATGATAAAGGGGTTAAAGGAGCACTAAGAGGCGACAAGGCGATAGCGGAGAGACTGAATGAATTCTTTGCTTCGGTCTTTACTGAGGAAGATGTAGGGATGTTACCCACGACTGAAGTGGTATTTAAAGGTGTGGAAGAATTGAAGGAAATATCGATACATCGGGAAGATGTCCTACAACTATTAGATAAACTGAAGAGTAGCAAATCACCTGGGCCGGATGGTATACATCCAAGGGTGTTGAAAGAACTGAAATTTGAGATTGCAGACCTGCTATCAGTAATCTGTGAACTATCATTAAAATCATCTCTAATACCTGAGGATTGGAGGATCGCCAATGTAACACCAATTTTTAAAAAGGGTTCGAGGGGTGATCCGGGAAACTACAGACCGGTGAGCCTGACATCAGTACCGGGGAAAAATGGTAGAAACCATCATAAAGAATAAATTACTCAGCATATAGATAGTCATGACCTAATGGGAGACAGCCAACATGGCTTTAGACAAGGAAGATCTTGTCTTACTAATCTGTTATGTTTTTTTGAAGGAGTGAATAAACAGGTGGACAAAGGTGAGTCGGTTGATATTGTGTATCTGGACTTTCAGAAAGCCTTTGACAAGGTCCCTCATGAGAGACTTTTGGCAAAACTAAAGAGTCATGGGATAGGAGGCAGTGTACTACTGTGGATCAGGAACTGGTTAAAAGATAGAAAGCAGAGGGTAGGGCTAAATGGCCAATTTTCCCAATGGAGAAAGGTGAATAGTGGTGTACCCCAGGGATCTGTGCAGGGTCCGCTGCTTTTTGACATATTCATAAATGACCTGGAAAGTGGAATAACGAGTGAGGTTATCAAATTTGCTGATGACACAAAACTATTTAAAGTTGTTAAAACCCAGGAGGATTGTGGAAAATTGCAAGAGGATCTTGATAAATTGGAAGACTGGGCATCAAAATGGCAGATGAAATTTAATGTGGAGAAGTGCAAGGTTATGCACCTAGGGAAGAACAACCCAAACTATGGTTACACGATGCAAGGTTCCACATTAGGAACCACCACCCAAGAAAAAGATTTAGGCGTCCTTGTGGATACCATGTTAAAACCCTCGGCCCAGTGTGCAGCGGCGGCCAAGAGAGCAAATAGAATGCTAGGTATGATAAGGAAAGGAATGGAAAATAAAACAAAAGATATTATAATGCCTCTATATCGTTCCATGGTGAGACTGCACCTTGAATATTGTGTGCAATTCTGGTCGCCATATCTTAAAAAGGATATAGCAATTTTAGAAAAGGTTCAGAGAAGAGCCACCAAAATGGTAAAGGGGATGGAAGGCTACTCCTATGAAGAAAGGCTAAAAAGGTTGGGGCTCTTTAACCTGGAAAAGAGACGGCTGAGGGGAGATATGATAGAAGTCTATAAATTAATGAACGGAGTGGAACGGGTAAACGTAGATCGATTGTTTACCTTATCAGAATATAGAAAGACTAGGGGACATGCAATGAAGCTACAGGGTAAACTATTTAAGACTAATAAAAGAAAATATTTTTTCACTCAACGTGTAATCAAACTCTGGAATTTGTTACCGGAGGATGTAGTAAAGGCTGTTAGTGTAGCTGGGTTTAAAAAAGGTTTGGACAAGTTCCTGGAGGAAAGGTCCATAAACCATTATTAAGAAGGGACCCAGGATATCAATGCTTGAACCAATACAAGCATTGTGGAACCTGTGTCCCTTGGGGAAACTGCTAGGTACGTATGACCTAGATTGGCCACTGTTGGAAACAGAATACTGGGCTTGATGGACCTTGGTCTGACCCAGTATGGCATATCTTATGTTCTTATGTTCTCTTCCATTAAGCCTCAACATCTGGGATGTTATAATCCCATGCTATGAGCATTTACTCTATACACATCACTTTCCAGATGTTGCGTTTTTACTCTTTTCTACAGAAGTATTTAATGGTTCACTTACCTGGGGCCTTTCTTCACTTACCTGGGGGCTTTCTTCACCCAACCCCACTGAGTCTAGTTTAAAGCCCTCCTCAGTAGGTTAGCCAGTCTGCGGCTGAAGACACTTCAACCTTTCTTGAACAGATGGATGCCATCTCTGCTCTGCAGCCCTTGGAACATCATCACATGGTCAAAGAAACCAAAATGCTGTCGATGGCACTATCCATGCAACCATGCATTCATCTCCAGGATGCGAGCTTCTCTGCCTTGGCCTTTACCCTCCAGGGAGGATTGAAGAGAACACCACCTATGCACCTACTGTACCTGCTTCACCCTCTGTCCCAGAGCCATAAAGTCACTTTTGAAACACTCAGAGGGATACCTAGCAGTATTATTTGTGCCTACATGGATGAACAACATTGGATAACAGTCAGAAGGCTTGATGAGTCTCGGCAAACTCTCCGTAACATCTCAAATTTTGGCACCTGGCAGACAGCACACCTCTCTGGACATCAAGCCTCAGTACCCCTCAGAAGAGAGTCACCAACCACTACTATCCTTCGCTTATTTGTGGTGACTGATTCTGCATCTTTGGGGTGCTCATGCTCTAGATTCCATCTCCTCCACTTCCAGGGCTGCATACTAGTTCTTCAATTCAAAGGCTGGAGGATTAGGAGTGTTGATATTGCAGGCTGTGGTTTCTCATGTCCAACCTTCTTCATTCTGTAGTCTCCCATCTTCACATCTGTTGGAGAGCTTGGATTTTTCAAGAGGCATCTCATCAATGTACTTCTCACTGTCTTGAATGCTTCTCAGATTTGCCACCTCTTCTCTGAGCTCCTCCACTTATTTCCTGAGAGCCTCAGCATGCAGGCATCCTGCGCTAAGAACCAATCCTTCAACTGGCATTGGGCAGAGGCAAAAGCTGTAATGGGGGCAACAGCTTTAGCAATATGATTTTTCCCAGCTATTGTTTTGTTGATAGAACTTTGGTACCTTGCTTGCAATGGAGTCCATCAGATGGGAACTTTCTGCAAAACACATTTTTTACTGCTGAAAATAATACAATTGCACTTAAAAATGTTCTGAAATGTAGAGATTCAATTTTCCACAATTTTTACTGTTGGCTGTATGTTTTCTGCACAATTCACTTGCTCTCTGCCAGATGTTTTCTGCAAAAGCTGTAAAATACAATCCAGAAACAGTTTTACTCTGCTGCTTGCAGCTTTTCCTTAATACCACTTGCAATTTTGTCTCTTTAGCCAAAAGTCCCCAAATTATATTCAGTGTCCCTTTTAAGTGTCAGTTTAATGCCAATCAAATGTTTGCATTCAGAACATTTAGATTATGTCTCCTTTCAATCATTTACTGTTCAAATGCAGGAATCTTTCCTGAAAGCACCTGCATTAGTATATCCCCTTGAATAAGTGACAGGTACCAATAGTGAAAAAGCAAACTGCTGAGGAGCTATCAGAATTTTTGTAATAAAGAGGCAAACCACAATTACCTTTTTAATTAAAAGACCAGGTAGGGGTGTGGGGAGAGGGGACATGCCCCTCATAATTGTTCCACTGCCAATTTCCACTGAGGGAAAGGTGCGAGGGGCATGTTTGAAGCAATATAATCGTCCCATTAAAAGATAATAGGCCCATTACTGCACAGTGATATGACAAGAAAGATGTAATGAATCTGGCCTTAGAATGGAAAGGAAATTACCATGAGTTTCACCAATCCATGGTACTATGTTTATGTTTATGTTTATGTTTATTTAAAACTTTATATACCACCCGTCACAGGGTATCAGAGCGGTTTACAATCATAAAATCATTAAAGGCTGCAGAAAGGAAAGAGAATGCCAATTTAGAAGTTTCCAAGAGGGGGAAAGGAAACAGAACAGAAAAGTAAAAAAACGACAAGACAACCAATAAAAAAAGTTAATTACAATACTCGTTAAGGGGGAAGGTAGTAGGAGGTGAGGGAGGGAGAAGGTTGAAAGCCATACAAAAAAGTTGAGTTTTTAAGTGGGTTTTAAAGGATTTGAAAGAAGAATCCAATCGGAGGGCAAGGGGGAGTGAGTTCCAGAGGCGGGGCCCAAGAAAGTAAAAAGAGGAAGACCGTGTAGATTCTAGGTGGGCTTGGGACGGGGAAGGAAGGAAGGAACAAGCGGTTGGAGTGGACAGAACGGAGAGAACGGTGGGGAATGTGAAGGTGTATCAGATCAGCAAGGTACAAAGGAACACCAGTGTGAATAGTTCTGTGGACAAAGGTAAGAATTTTGAATTGTATGCGATATGAAACAGGGAGCCAATGGTGGTGCAGAAGGAGGGGGGTGACATGATCAAAGAGTGATGCATGTGAGAGGATACAGACAGCTGTATTCTGGAGACGTTGGATGCGGGACAGTTGAGATTGAGGGAGACCAGCTAAGCAAACGTTACAGTAGTCTAAGCGCGAGAGAACTAAGGAACAAAGAAGGGTAGCCAGAGAGGAGGAGGAGAGAAAAGGATGGACAGCACGGAGTTGCTTTAACACAAAAGAGAAACGTTGGACCAAGGATGAAATGTGACTCTTAAAGGTGAGGGCAGAATCAAGAGTAACACCTAAGTATCGAAGGGAGGAGACTAAGGGGATAGGAGAGGAAGAGAGAACCGGTACAAGAGGAGGAGAGGAGTGACCAACGGTGAACCAGATCGCTGCAGTTTTCTTGAGATTGACATGAAGGAAGTTGGAAGAAATCCAAGAAGCAACAGCGGAGAGACAGTTGTTGAGAGGGGTGATGTCTGGAGCCAAGGAATCAGTGTGACAGAGGAGAAAGATGTCATCAGCATAATAATGTGCAGAAACACCATACTGTTGAACCAGGAGAGTGAGGGGGCCAAAAAGACATTAAAGAGAACAGGAGAGAGGACAGAGCCTTGAAGAACCCCACACAAAAGGGAGGTGGAGGAGGAGGAAGCAACACTGGATAGGACATAGAAAGAACGACAAGACAAAAAAGAGTGGAACCACTTTAGGACCAGACCAGAGAGACCAGCATCTTGAAGTCGAAGTAGAAGGGTGTGATGATCAACAAGGTCAAAGGCAGCGGAAAGATCTAGTGAGACAGCAAGGGAGAGAGAATCGTGATCGTGGGCAGCATGCAGTTCATTGAGGAGTGAAAGAAGAACAGTTTCGGTGCTATGACCAGGATGGAAGCCAGATTGCCGGGGGTGAAGGGTAAGGGAAGCCTCAAGGTACGTGGAGAGCTGGAGGAAAACCAATTTCTCTAAGAGTTTGAAGAGGAAAGGAAGGTTAGAGATAGGGCGCCAATTTGAAGGGGAAGAGGGATCCAGGGAACCATTTTTCAGGATAGGACGGACCAAGGCATGTTTCCAGGAAGAGGAGAAGACACCAGAGGCAAGACTAGAGTTAAAAATAGAAAGGATGAAAGAGGACAAAGCGAGAGATGGTTCTAAAAGCCAATAGGAGGGGAGGGGATCAGAAAGACAGGTAGTTTTCCGTGAAGAAGAGAAGACCTTAGAGAGCATAGGAGATGTGATTGGGTCAAAAGTAGACCAATGATGAGAAAGAGGGGGGTAGAGGATAGGGGGGATGATGGTGAGAACAAAAAGGATGGTGAGGTTGGAGATGAGAGTACTGGGGAGAGAGAGGAGGGGCATGAAGAAAAAGAAAGACGAAGAGAGAGGACTTTAGAGGAGATATAGAACGCTAAAGTAGCGGGGTCAGGAGAGGGGAGGGAGAGAGAGGGAGTGGGCGATGACTGTAGGACTGAAAGGGAGCAAAGAACAGAATAAAGAGTATAAGAGGAATTAGCTGATGAAGAAATAAGCTTGGAATAATAATCTTGTTTAGCAGAATGAAGAAGAGAGCGATAGAGTTTGTGACAGTAGTGAAAATGTGAGAGAGTAGAAGAACAAGGGTGCTTACGCCAAGAGCGCTCAGCCCGACGGAGATATCGACGATGGAGATAGAGACCAGGGTGGTACCAAGAATGTTGAGTGGGGGCAGGAGAGGTGCGAAGAGGGCAGAGGGGGGCAAGGGTATCAAGAGCAGAGACAAGGGTTGTATGCCAGATATGCACCTGGGAATCAACAAAAAGAGAGTAAAAATCTGGGGAGAAAAAGGTATCAGAGGATGGGAACTGGAGAAGAGTGTTTGCAGTAATACGATGAGACTGGGAGGATGAAGCAGGACTAGGAGCGGAGGTGGGAGAACATGATGGGGTAGGCGATGGGGTAGCAAAGGAAAAAATGATACAGGAATGGTCAGACCAGGGAAGAGATAAGGCTGAAAGGGAAGACATTAGAAAAGGAGAAGGATCATGGGAAATAAGAAGGTATAGGGAATGGCCAGCGGCATGGGTGGGAAAGGAGACTAGTTGGTGAAGGGAGAGATCAGACAAGTGTGTTAGAAAATCAGAGTCACAGGGGGTGGATGGGGAGTCAGCATGAATGTTAAAATCTCCTAAAATTAGGAGGTGAGGATAAAGAAGGGAAATTTCAGTAATGGTGGCTAATAAGGAGTCCCAGGATTGGGCGGACAGGGAGGGGGGGCGTAGATGAGCAGAAAATAGAAAGAGGAGGAAGAGGAGGGGAAGGAGGGGTCTAAACGGAAGAGCAATGATTCAGGATAGTGTAAGACTGGCGACGAAAGTTCCTGGATAGAGAGGGAGGAGCGATGGAGAACAGCAACACCCCCGCCACTCCTACCCCAACGAGTGGTAGATAAGGCAGCAAAGCCCGGGGGCAGACAGCGGTTAAGGAGAGGCTCTTCTCCATCCCTCAACCATGTCTCTGTCAGGAAAAGGATATCAAGGGAATGCTGGGAAATGAGATCATGAATCAATATAGTTTTGGAGCGGATGGAGAGATAGTTCAGTAAAGCAAGTTGCAGTAACAAAAGGGATGGAGAAAGAGATGGAGCAGAAGGATGTGTGTGACAATAGGTTAGGTTTGCAAGGTTTCGTGCCTGACATCCGGGTAAAGGGGATAAGAGGGAAGAAGAAACGGGACGATGGCCCCAGTGCACTGGAATAGTAGCCATAGTAATAGAAAATAGAGGGGTAAACAGAGAGACAGGAAAAAATAAAAGGAGCAGTAGGGGTATTAACCAGGAGTGGGACTTACCTTTACTCATATACCAGAATGTCAGAGTGTTGAGGATACCAAATAGACACCGAGTGAGTAGAAGCGTGAGTGGTAGGGGCAATACCTGGGCCTGTGGTGGTCGCATGGGCTCAAAGGACTCGCCTCTGGACTCGCCCCAAGGAGCTCACCCAAGGAGCAGGACCTGCTCCTTGGGCTTGCTCCTTCAGTGCACGCCCGCGGCGCGCTCCTCCGCGGTGTGGAGGAACGCAGCAGCGATGTTTATATGGGTAAAATGGCCCTCAGGGAGGGAACACAGCTCTTCTGGGTGCAGAGACTGACAGGGTTAGCAGCCAATAGGAGGGAGACAAAGGCGGTACCTGGAGGGACGAGAGAGGGAAACAGAATGGTGCTCAATGAGGCAGCAGATGAATTACATGGTTTAGTGAATTCCATATTAAATTTTCCTGCAGTAAAAGAGCACATACATATGCTATTTCACAGTGGGATAGTAGAAATGTCTCCTAAATTCTAGCAACCTATACAAATCATGTAATCTGTAACATCATCGACAGAGCCTGATCCATTCCATCCATCCCCAATACTAATGTCACTGCCTGAGCCCCTAGTAGTAAACTCATGGTACCACCCCTAAGGTGGTGCTAACTTTCCATGAGAAATGCAGCTTGCAAACATTAGGGCAAGATGTGTTATTTCTAAAAAACGTTCATCATTATGCAAAATAAATATTTGCATGTCACACTGGTCGTTATTTGTAATGTAAAATGGGCCAGATTTTAGTACATTATGGTGAAATAATACACCTTAGGAACAAGTAATATGCATGATAGGGTTTGAATGTGTTTAGCTGTCTTTTGATGCAAGTGATTGCCATAAAGTGGCTCTATCAATATGATATCATTTAATTAGGATGCTACAATCAATATATAATACTCTGTATTGTAATATTGCATTGGGCTTGAAAGAAGGTGGAGGGAGTGGAAAGGAGTGGATGGAAGGTTACACATGGAACATGGCATTATTTTCTTGTTTAATTATACTGTATAAATTGCAGTTGATTTAGTCTGAATTGCATTTTGTTTTCTTCTTTGAGCAAATTAAATTTTGGGAAAGTAGGCTAAAATAAATCCAAATTTCCTTGAGCTGGCAGACTTGATAGCTGATCATACTTTGACTGGGTATACAAATGTCCATAAGACAAAAAGAAGTAAACCACACTGCAATATAGTACATGCATGGGAAAAAAGAAGCACTAAATATAAAAAACTTGTTAGGCTAATAAATGTTAAGACTAGCCATATAATTCAATCAATCAATAAATAAGGTTTATTATAAACTAGAAAAAACATAACTAATGCAACACTGTGTCTAAAAATGCATATTTATACATAAAAGATCAAAATTATATTTCAGATGTTAATAGAACATAAATTGCAGCCAGTGATCAAATAAAAACTCAACAAGAGTTATGATTTAGCAAATTGTCTCCATCAGGGAATAGAATCATACTGATAAATGAAAACAGTGGGAAAGAAAACATACATTTCTCAAAAGGTAGGACTTGGCAAGAAAAATACATGCAATGAAAAATGAAAACAAAATTACCTGTCAGTGGGGAGCACATGGGGCATCCAAAAACCACCAATGGGAGGGAGAGATGACACACTTATTCCATTACAAAGTAGAGGCATATAACAAATCAATGAATCAAAGCACTAAAATTCCAAAGTTCAATGAAATTATAAGCTTCAGCTTATAGATGTGGGCCAGATAAGGATCCGTGTGCTATGGTTATCAGTGGTGTGTGCGTTGTGTGATGGATAAAGTTGTATTTCATTGATTGGCAGAAGAGGGGGCGGTCCATTTGAGAGAATCCCTGGTGACGTGTCAGGGGTTGAGCTTTTAATGAGCACATGCACAGCGTTTTTTGCAATAGCCATGACCGAGTTGGTTGTATGAAAGCTGTTTGTGGTTTTGAGTTGCTATGTATTTTAAATATATGTTGAAGAAATTTTGATGATAGGAGGGTTTTAAGTTTGTTTGATTTAGGACATATAAATATAGAAATATTTATCTCATGCCTGTTTTCTCTCACAACATGCTTTTTACAGTTCTGGTGGAGCATTTCTTGAAGAAACGTTCAGCGAAACACCTTGGCAGCCTGTGTGTGGCACTGGTGTGCCTGCCTAACAACTATGTTGTTACTTCAAGATAAGTTTTGGCTTTTGATTCTTGCGAGCCTGTTTTGTTTTTAAGGGCAATTATTTACTTGATATGTTGTTATAGTATTGCAGCCAAGCCATGAGCTTTGTTCAGCCAAACCAAGCTATGCTTTGAGAGATTGCAGGTGTTCTAAATCACAGCTTGTTACAATTGAAAAAATGTGGTAGGAGTTTTTCAGAGCCACTGATGAGAGGTCTAGCTTTCAATGCATGAAGCTTGTGTTAATTCACCTCATTGGATTCTGAGGCTCTTTTCTCCTTCCATGTTTCCATGTGAAATTTTTAGCATAAGCACCTGATGTGATTTTGCATATACGGGTGGAGTGAATTTTCCAGATTTGCTATCTCTTCCGCTGACATCTCTTCCATCTGCCATATCCTTAACTTATTGCTTTCCACTGCAACTGTTCCTGCAGCATTCAAACATGCTGTGGCTACACCTCTCCTCAAAAAACTTTACTAGACCTTACCTGTCTTTCCAGTTATTGGCCCATCTCCCTCCTCCCCTTTGCTTCAAAACTACTTGAACCAGCGGTTTACCGCTACTGTGCTGAATTTCTTTCCTCTTCTGAATCCACTGCAATCTGGCTTTCGTCCTCTACATTCTACAGAAATGTCTCTTGCCAAAGACTCCAGTGACTTGTTCCTTGCAAAATCTAAGGGCCTTTACTCTATCCTCATCCTTCTTGACCTTTCTGCTGCTTTTGACACTTGACTACCACCTTCTTTTTTATACTCTGTCCTCACTTTTATTTAGGAGCTCTGTTCTGTCCAGATTTTCTCTTATATCTTCCATCACACTTTTAGTTTATGTTCTGGTGCATCCTCCGCTACTGCCATTCCACTTTCAGTTGATTACCTTAGGACTCTGTCTTTTGACCTCTCCTTTTAAATTTCTATACTCAGTCTTCCAACCTGCACTTATTTCCTCCTATGGTTTTCAGTACTGTCTTTAGGCTGATGACTCTCAGATCTACTTCTCTGTACCTGAAATCTCTTGAGGAATCCAAGCAGGCTTATCTAACATTGCTGCCTGGATGTCTCATCACCATCTGAAACTGAATATGGCAAAAGCTGAGCTCCTTATTTTCCCCCCTAAATTCACCTCCCCCTTCCTCCATTGTATGTTTCTGTGGATAACACTACACTCTTCCCTGTTTACTCAGCTCACAACCTTCGCCTGATTTTGCTTCTACTCTATCTTTTTTACACACATTCAAGAGATAGTCAAAACCTCTCACTTTGTTCTCTATAACAACATCAAAATGTGTCCCTTCTTTCTCAACACACTACTAAGACCCTTATTCATTCTCTAGTAACGTCTCGACTTGACTATTGCAACCTGCTCCTCACTGATCTCTCTCTGAATCATCTCTCTCCCCTTCAATATATTCAAAATCAGCCACACGGCTTATCTTCCACAAGTGTTGCTATGCCCATGTAACCAGTCTTTGCAAGTCACTTCACTTGCTCCCTATCCATTTCCACATTCAGAACTTCTCCTACTGACTTTTCGTTGGTGTTGTTAAGTGCCGTCGAGTCGGTGTCGACTCATGGCGACCCTCTGGATAGTTGTCCTAAATTGTGTTTGGTCTTCAGTCAGGCGGCTCATTTGTTGACAGACTGGTATCCGTAGCTGCTGTTATTATATCGATCCATCTCATTGCTGGCCTTCCTCTTTTGCATTGACCTTCTATCTTGCCAAGCATGATGTCTTTCTCAAATGATCTCTCTCTTCGCATGATATGTCCATAGTATGAAAGTTGAAAGTCATCTGAGCTTCTAAAGAAAGCTTAGGTTTGATCTCCTCTAATACTGACTGGTTTGTTCTTTGGGCAGTCCATGGTATATGCAGTATTCGCCGTCAGCACGATAATTCAAAGGCACCAATTTTCTTTCTGTCTATCTTTTTCACTGTCCAGCTTTCACATCCATATGATGCTATTGAAAATACCATTGCTTGAACAAGTCAAATCTTTGTATGGAGAGAGACATCTCTGCTCTTGAAAATATTGTCTAGGTCTTTCATAGCCATTCTGCCAAGAGTAATGCGTAGCCAGATTTCTTGACTGCTTGTTGCTTCTTTATTAATAGTTGATCCAAGTAGGTTAAAGTTGTCCACAATTTCAATTTTTTCTCCTTCAACGACGAACTTGTTGATTTTGCCAGTTGTCATGATCTTTGTCTTCTTTACATTAAGGTGCAGGCCCATTTTGAGACTATGTTCTTTGATCGTGAGAAGCAAATGTTTCAGATCATCTTCACTTTCAGCCAGTAATGTGGTATCATCAGCATAGCGAAGGTTGTTGTCTTCCACCAATCTTCACACCTCTGTTGCCTTCCTACAATTCTGCTTCTCTGATGATTTGTTCTGCATATAAATTAAACAGGTAGGGGGAAAGTATGCAGCTCTGTCTTACACCTTTGCTTCTTTTAAACCATTTTGGTTCTCCTTGTTCCATTCAAACTGATGCTTCTTGTTCAATGTATAGATTGTGCAAGAGAACGATCAGTTGTTCTGGTATACCCGTGCTTCTTAATGTGGCCCAGAGTTTCTCATGGTTTACACAGTCAAAAGCCTTGCTATAGTCGATAAAGCTCAAATAGATATCCTTTTGGTATTCTTTAGTCTTTTCAAGGATCCATCTCACATCTGCGATGATGTCTCTTGTTCCTCACCCTTTCCTGAACCCTGCTTGCACTTCAGGTAATTCTTATTCCAGGTATGTTTGTAGTCTCTGTTGAATAATCTTCAGTAGAATCTTGCTGGCATGTGGAATCAGAGCGATTGTGCGATAATTTCCACAGTCAGTTGGATCACCTTTCTTTAGTATTGGTATAAACACAGATCTTTTCCAGTCAGTTGGCCATGATGTTGTCTTCCAAATTTCTTGGCAGAGCCTTGTAAGTACAGTAACAGCTGCATCAGATTGCTGTAATGCTTCTATGTGAATGCCATCAATGCCTGGTGCTTTGTTCTTTGATAAGGCTTTCAATGCTGCTTCAACTTCTTCTTTCATCACCAATGGTTCCAGATCATAAGGCACAGTTTGAAATGGCTGTGGTCCACTTGATCTTTATCATATAAAAACTCTGTATATTCTTTCCACCTTTTCTTGATCTTTTCAGAATCATTCAACATAGAACCTTGAGCATCTTGTAACATTCCAATTCGAAGCTGGAATTTTTTCTTTAACTTCCGTAGCTTTAGGAAAGCCGATCTTGTTCTTCCTCTAACAGTTTCTGCTTCTATTTCCTTGCATGTGTCATTGTAATACTTTTCCTTGTCCTGTCTTGCTGCATTTTGGAAATCTCTGTTGAGTTCTGTGATTGTCTTTCTCCTCTAGCTTTAGCTTCTCTGTGGTTCTGGGCAATTTTCAGAGTTTCTTCCATCATCCATTTTGGCCGTTTTTGCTTTTTCACCTTTTATAGAGACTTCTCACTTTTTTACAACGCAACCTTCTTGATGTCATTCCATAATTCTTCTGGAGCTGTCATTTTTATCTAAAGCAGCAAATCTATTTTGCAGGCAGTCTTTAAATTCCAGTGGTATATTCTCAAGGTCATATTTTGCTGCATTCATGAGTGGTTTGTTTTTTTTCAACTTTAGCTTGAGTTTGCATACTAGTAGTTGATGATCTGTACCACAGTCAGCTCCAGGTTTTGTCTTTATTGATGTTATAGAGCTTTTCCATCATTGACTTCCATAGATGTAGCCAATTAGATTTTTGTACAATCCATTGTGTGAAATCCATGTGTACAGTCGCCGCTTGTGTTGCTGGAAGAAGGTGTTTGAGATGACTAGATCGTTGGTCTTGCAGAATTCTATCAGTCTTTCTCCAGCTTCATTTCTGTTGCCAAGTCCATATTTTTCAACCACTTTGCCTTCTTCTTTGTTGCCAACTTTTGCGTTCCAGTTACCCAAGACTATCAGGATATCCTGTTTGCATGATCTGTCAATTTCAGTTTGAACTTGTTCATAAAACTCTTCAATTTCATCCTCTTCTGCAGTTGTAGTTGGGACATATACTTGAATTATAGTTGTTTGATAGGCATTCCTCATAGATGAATAGAGATTAAGCGTTCACTGACTGCATTGTATTCCATTACAGTTCTTGCAAGTTTCTTCTTTATTTTAAATGCAACACCATTTCTTCTTTGTCTTTCATTTCCAGCATAGCAGACCATGGGATCATCTGATGCAAAGTGCTCGATGCCAGTCCATTTCAGTTCACTGACACCCAACAGATCAAGTTGTACACATTCCGTTTCCTTCTTGACCACCTCCAACTTCCCTTGGTTCATGCTTCGTATGTTCCATGTTCCAATATGTAAGGCATCTTTACAGCTTCTGACTCTCATTTCATGCACAACTACATCAGAAGTCAGATGTCCCAAGGGCTTTGTTCCAACCACATCATAAATGTTGGCTTTTCTCTGAAAAGTCTTCAGCTCTTCCCCAGTAGATAGTTGACTGCCTTCCGACCTGGGGGGTCTCATCTTCCAGCACTATAGTGCAATTTGTTTTGTTGTGACTATCCATTGGGTTTTCATGCTAAGATACAGAATTAGATTGCCGGGCCTTTCCTCTGTGCAGTTTAAGTTTAGTGTTGTTGCCGTTGTCACAGAAATGTGATCCTCTGCCGTCAACACTGTCCCATTCTGCTGCTGCCCAGATGGGTGGTTTGTCTTGGTCTGGCATAGTGAATTAATTCTTTAGCTCCTTACTACCTTTCCTCTCCTATCTCACTCTACACTCCTCCTCGGGAGCTCTGCTCCTCTGGAAGATCCCTTTTCTCTATGCCCTTCTCTGCCACTGCCAGCTTCAGACTTCGTTCATTCCATCTTGCTGCCCCATATGCCTGGAACAAACTACCTGAGGCAGTATGTCAGGCTCCTTCTCTAACCCTATTCAAATCCAGGCTAATCTTTGAGATTGCTTTTGGATCTTGCTGCCCCTGACTCTCTTGATAACTGCTTGCATATATCTTACAGTATCATACTCTAATCCCCAGTTCATCTTGATTAGATTGTAAACTCCTATGTGCTGGGGCTGTTGCTTACATCTACAGTATATGTACAGTGCTGTGTACATCTCGTAGCACTACACAAATAATAAGTAGTAGTAGTAACAGTAGAGTAACCCCCTTGATTTAATTTGAAAAGAGAATTTCTGGTATACTCATCTCCTGTTCTTAATTATCACTGAACCATGATTCAGTTACTGCAACAAAATTAATGTTTTTGTTCTTGGTCAGTGCATATGTTGAAATGACTATGAACTTTTGTATACCTAGCTTTTGTAACATGGTTTTCTCTGCTATTAGAAGTGTCTGTCTTTCATTTTTCATATACATTCTTGAATGTACACGTCTCTTTTTGCTCAGCTTCATTTCTTGACACTTCTGCATAGGAGTTGTGTTGACCACTGAAGTCGTGTCCTCCATATACAATCTGTCAATAAAATTATCTTCCTAGATTGTTTTAGGTCTAGCCATCTCTTCCCGTACTCCCTTAATTGCTCCCTTAGGGATTTCACCAGCTGGTGTTTCTTATACTGGACATTTTACATTAACTGATTCTAATTGACTGTAATGCACATTACGTACTCTTGAGCAATTGAGTGGAAGCATTCTGTGTAGGGTAATTATTGCCCTCTTTGGGGGTAATTTCATAAAAGGGTATTTATGTTAAAGTTCAAAAAGACACTTATTTTATGCTTGTTTAATACTGACAAGATAGGTGCCTATGTGCAGTTATAAAATAGACACCCAGAACCAGTCTCAGAAACACACAAATCTTTATGCACAAATTGATACTTGCTCTGAAGGAGGAGTAAATGTCTACTTGCACTGCATGCATGTACTCATATTTAAAAAAAATATAGATATGTATCACAACAGAACTCCACCCCTGCTCCACCCAAACTGCACTTCCATGTTTATGGATCACATGGATATAAGTAAGTATGAAACCTTCTTGTTGATACATGTACTTATATGTGCATATTCAGCCACATGGTTTTACAAGAGCTACTGTCCAGGTGTAAAACATGCTTTACACATAACAATGGTTTAATTACCACTGTAGAGGATAATTATATAAGGGGACACCTAGGGGTATGTTTACTAAACAGCGATAACGTTGCAGCGGGACAATTATCACATGATACATAACGTTATCGCGCGATAACATGCCGTTTCGCCAGACAACGTCCCTGGTGGCGCTGAGACACAGAAAAGGTGGAGTAAGGCTCTCCAGAGGGTGGAGAGAAGGGGTCAATGGGCGGGGGTGGGCGGGGAGAGGCTCCAGGCACACTATCACTGTGAAATGAAGGTCCGAAAAATAGCACGAGTTAAAACCTGGCTTTAGAGGCAAAAGTGAAGGAGAGAGAAACCATTTCAGTCAGCAATGTACAGCAAAAGCAGTGAGACCAAGAACAGTGATAGTAGTGATACATGTGCAGCAGCAGGAGATAGTGCCCAAGTACGAAAGGGCACTATGGTGTGGCTGCACATGGGGTACAGGGGGCTGCAGGCATGACATGCAGTGGGGCAGCTGGGGCAGAGGGCAGGCTAGGCAGATGCCTAGGTGACACATAGAAAAGCAGAAATGGAATATCAGCAACTGATCAAGGTCAAACATGCCCATGAGTGTGTGTGTCCCACAGTGTCCCAGGGAACAGTACCCAGCAAATACCCCAAAAGGCACAGAACATTGGCAGGTCGTGCTGGGGGGAAGCATGGATGTCTATGCAGGCACCCCTACCCCAGATTACACACCATAGGCAGCCGCCTACCGGCACACTGGATGACATGGGACTCTGCACCTCCAGCACCACTGGCATAAGGGCATGCTAGCATGGTGGCAGAGGGGTGCTGGTGGTGGAGGGGCAGTGGCATATGCCCACAGGAGACCAAGGCCAAGCCCTGTCTAGGTGGGTGCCGTGCACAGCAAAAGACGTCTGACCGTCTGACAAACAGTAATGGTATCACCAGGGAATGACCTGCATCTGTGGCAACAGTTTGGTGCAGTACACCCAGCCAGTGCATTCAGGGGCAGAAGGTCACAGGTTCAAGTCCCAGCTGTGGCTCCTGCAGACCATGTCTCTATATATTACCCAGTACTAAACCATGGTAATAAAGAAGGAACTCTTTTGCAGATAAAATAAACACGCCATAAACGTCTATATTCTACCCTACAAAGCACATTCACCATAGACATGTGCAGTCCCTAGAGCAGAGGTTCCCAGCTGCAGTCCCGGAGGGCCAAACACCATTCAGATTTCATGCTGCCCCTAAGAAATATGCTTGAGATGCATTTGTATGCACCGCCCCCATTGTATGCAAATGTATCTCCTGCATATTCATTAGGGACAGCATGAAAACCTGAATCGTGTTGGGCCCACCAGGACCGGAGTTGGGAACCTCTGCTCCAGAGCATCTGCAAGCTCCACTATCCAAAACCTCATGGAGAGTCAGGCTGTTGGGCCCTGCGTGGAGCAGCATCTACCAATACTGGAACCTGCAAATCTTAGCAATGCCGTCATAAACTTGGAAACACGTTCCACAAATATCAAAGGGTTGCCATGATTAATGTCAGATAACAAGTCCAAAATGAAACACAATTTGTTAACAGAGATCCATCAGAGCAACCTTTCTGATATCTGTGGAGTGTGTCTCAGTTTTTGTTTCTGACAGTGTTTACCACCCCGGAGAGTGACCCCAACATTATTGAATACCATAGCAATGCCTGCGCTGTGCTCAGGACTGGTATGGCGGCCAGGGCTGCCAACCACCTCTATATTTGCACAATGCTGAAATAGGTGTGGGAGTGTGTGTATGCCTATCCAGTGTTTTATGGCTGCCCACACCTTAATGAGCCCACAATGCTTGCACTGTTTCCAGTGTTAGCCAGCCTATGTACTGTTACATGTAAACCGCGCTGATGCTGAATAGCGCGGTATATAAGAAAAATAAATAAATAAATAAATAATGAGGAGCAAGGTACTGTGGGTATGGGCCGGACAGGGCAGCCTGGCAGGATGCATCTGCACAGGGCATAGGGCAATGGCTGGGACATTGTATTGGCTGACCACCACCTGCACGGACAGGGTGACCACAGCATGTCATGCTGGGGGATCACTCTCACCCTGACTGAGCAGTGACCATGGCATGTCTAGGTCCCTACATAGTGCTCTACAGTGTTTTTCTCAAGTGATATCTGGGAGTTCCCCTGACTGGGGCCCAATCACTGACATACCACCTCTGGGTACGCACAGTTTTACCAGGAACATGTACTAACTAGCAGACTGTTTGCAGTTAGTGTGTGTATGGCTGGAACACCTTGCAGGGTGCAACAGGTGAAGACTGACTGTGCTCTCTGCTGGTGAATGTCAGATGGTGGTGGGGGACATCTGAGCATTTCCAAGCCTACTGCCTGTCTGCCAGTGCCCTGTGTGATTACAAACAGAACTTCATTGACTATCCTGGAGGGTGCCCCTTCCCCTCCAGGAGTGGGGTTGCTGGTCCCACAGCCCTTCATCATGTCCCTCCACTGCTGCCATTGCAAAGATGTAGAGTATGGGTCTGTTGGTGGCAGATTCTGTCCCCACACCCTGGCCCCGAGAGGGCATGTTGGTAGGTGGTGCTCCCTAATCCGCATATGGGTCCAGACACGCCTCCCCACCCTATAGGGCACCTCAGGTGATGACAATGAGGTGAGGGTGTTTCTGCTGGCAGCACAGATTGTAGAGATGTGTCTGACTGTTACATGCAGCAAAAGAGATTGCCTCAGACAGCCTTATTAGATGAGACCTCTGAGGGATCAAACCCATGACATCTGGCTTGGTGGTCATTGTATTAACTAGTGGGCTACAGTTCTACAGTCTTACAGCACTGCCATGAAGTTAAGGTTACCATGCGTAAACAGCCAATGCGCCTTCTATCGGGTGATACACAGTGCATGCTACGTGGACGCCGGCACGCCCACCTCCCTATATGGCATTGCTCACATTATTGCTGGGAGGTTTGCCAGTAACATTAGGACGGTGTAGTACACAGACCCCATAGCAAATATCAGTGTGTCCACCAAAAATAAACCATCACCTCAGCTGGAAAACCTAAGGTACCCTGTAAAGTGCCTTAGCTGGGAGTCTACCCGATCCCGGTAAGCACAGCTGAAAGTTACTGGGTTGACCTGCAGTTGTTGTGTAGTCAGCCCGTGCTATGAGAAAAGGCATAGCATACTGGTTGATACAATGCCCTCAGAGTCACTGCTTATGGGTTTGAATCCCCAGTGCACCAACAGCAAGATGAGTGTTAGTAACAGTCAGACACATCTCTACAGTTACACAACCCTAAAACACCTTAACCTTTGTCCCATACCCTAAGGAGAGGCATGGTGTTGCGCCACTGAAAGCATGTCATAAGGCGCCGAAAGTTAAGGTGCACCAGATGCGGTCCAGGTCAAACGGGGTAAGGCATGCGATACTGTAAACTAAAGGCAGCTACCATGGCAGCTACCATGGCTGCCAATCGCCGTATTCATGCGGCCCCAGAGATAGTTCGCTGTGTGGTGTCCATGATATGTGCACGTGGTGTGCATGGCATAGTAGGGCACAGCATGGCATATGTGTGATACAGCGCATGTGCGGTGTACGTGCATGCATCATCAACACATGGGTATCCCCCAAAATGGTGATGCGATCCTGCAAGCCAGCATTTAGCCGCCTGACCTATGACAGCTGGCAGCATTAATCTGCACCAGGCAGCCGTGCCTCTTTCCAGGTGCCTCAAAACACCAGGATCTGGAACATGTCATGAGGGCGTGGGTGCGCATCACAAGGCGCTTCAACCGTGTAGCAGACTACCCACGTGAGGTAAGTATATGGGGACAGGTCACAAAATGGAAGGTGTGCTGCTGCTTTGACACATTACCAGCTCTGGACAATCCCCAGGAGACATCTGACTTGATCACAGAGGTCAAGTAGTCATCATGGTGCACTGGTAGTTGCTGCAGTTGGAGTATCACAGCCCTGCCCCATCCCCAGGAGGCATCAGATCTGATTACAGAGGTCCAGCAGTCATCCTGGTGGTGTGGTAGTTGCTGCTGTTTATGTGTGGAACATCACCCTTGGCACCGAAGGCTCCAAGACCTGCGTACTGAGGTGTATCAAACATCCTGGTGTCATGGTGGCTGCTGCAGTTGCAGTGTCACAGGTCTGCCCTATCTCCATGAGACAGTAGACCAGATTATGCAGGTCTATTCCACATCCTGGTGTTATGGTGGCTGCTGCTGTTGCAGGTTCCCAGCTGTGCTCTAACCCCAGGAGGCATCAGACCAGCTGACACAGGTCTATTCTACATCCTGGTGTTATGGTGGCTGCTGTTGTTGCAGGTTCCCACCTCTGCCCAACCCCAGGAGGCATAAGACCAGCTGACACAGGTCTATTCTACATCCTGGTGTTATGGTGATTGCTGTTGTTGCAGGTTCCCAGCTGTGCCCTAACCCCAGGAGGCCCCAGACCAGCTGACACAGATCTATTCTACACCCTGGTGTTATGGTGGTTGCTGTTGTTGCAGGTTCCCAGCTGTGCCCTAACCCCAGGAGTCCCCAGATCAGCTGACACAGGGCTATTCTACATCTTGGTTTTATGGTGGCTGTTGTTGTTGCAGGTTCCCAGCTCTGCCCAACCCCAGGAGGCATCAGACCAGCAGACACAGGGCTATTCTACATCCTGGTGTTATGGTAGGTGCTGCTGTGTATGTGTGGAACATCACTCTATCCCCAGGAGGCCCCCAGACCTGATGACAGAGGTGTAGTACACATCCTGGGGTCATGGTTGTTGCTGCAGTTGCCATCTCTCAGCTGTGGCCCACCCCCAGGGGGCCCCAGCCCACAACACAGAGGTCTATCAGTCACCCTGGTGTTATGGCTCCTGCTGCTGTTGCAGGCTCCCAGCTCCACCACATCCCTAGGAGGCAGCACACCAGATTCCAATGGTCCACCAAGCATCCCGGTGTAATGGTAGCTGATGTTGGTGCAGGTACCCAGCTCCCCCACACCCCAGGTGTCCGAGCCCGCACCACAGAGGCTGGATCAGTGTCCAAGTGTTATGGTGATGGCTCCTGTTGATGTGGGACGGGCTGCCCAACACTGAGGTGTGAGCTGGACTGCACTGAGGGTATGGAGTCACATCCCCTGGAGATCAGAATGGCAACGCCGCACATGCCATGTTGCTGTCATGTCATGCAAGGAGATGGCAAGAGACATGGCATGGGATGGCTGCAAGGAAGTGCACAGGGCACGTAGGTGTCACACCACACATGCCCAGCCTCATGCCCACACATGCAGGCGGTGGTGCCAACAGCTAGTATGGGACCCACTGCCCATAGCAGGAGCAGCCCCCATGGCACACATACATGTGTGCCATGTGGTTCACCATGGGCAGGGATACAGGACCCTAATGGTTGCAAACATTGCTTATCCCCCCCCGGTAGAGGACCTACGGAAGAAAGACAGAGAGATGCGGCTACACTGCCCTAGATACCTCTGCCGCATGCAGTGGGAGGCAATGGCTGGGGGTGATGGTGAGTGTCCCAACCTCTGCATTGTGCAACACCATGTCCCAGTGGCACGGCAGCCTGTGATGCCACATACAATGTGTCTGTGCCATAACAAATGTATGACACAGATGCTGGGGAGGGGACCTCGGCACCCACACAGAGGCTGCAGATGCTGGGGAGGGGACCTCGGCACCCACACCACCTGGTGGCAGCCCCCCATGGCCACTGGAATCACCGATGTGGAGGATGTACTTGCAGCAGTGGAGGCCGCCATGGATGTGGGGGAGGAATAGATGGAGGGTGGTGAGGGGTTGGAGGAGGGGGTGGCGGAGGGTGCCGGGGAGGTGGAGTGGGAGGGTGAGGAGGGTGAGGAGGAGGGTGGCGGGGAGAGTGAGGGGACCTGCCAGGGTGGGGGGGCCATGGAGGGTGGGGTGGGGAGCCTGTGCCTGAGGGCGGCCGCAGGTCACCACAGGACATTGGGGGCCCCTGCCATCTGCCTCATGTGCATGGTCAAGGTGTCAGACTGGGTGTGGGACCCCCACACATTGCCACTCACAGGGCCCACGCAGATGCCACCACCCAGACCACAGCCACATGGTAGGGATATGGTGGCAAATATGTGGGTCTCCTGTGTGTGGCAATGGGCACCATTATGCGGACCCTGAGCGACCATGGCCATGCCATCAGGCAGCTGACAGCTGCTGTGTAGGGTATGGCTGAGGTGAAGCTCCACCAGCATTATCATGGCATGTTCATGGCACATCCCCAGCCATACACCTACGGCGGGCCCCTGGGTATGTGAGGCACACGTGCACATGGCACACCTGCCCTGTGCTGTCCCGGGACCTGGGACCAGAACATGGGGTCCACTGGGAATTGTCTACATGTGACCCACAGTTGTGCCAAAAGATCTGTGACAACCTGCAGCCTTTGACTCTGTTAGCCACGAAATACTCCTAACACGCCTCAAGGAAAACGGCGTCCATGGTACAGCGCTAACCTGGTGTGCGTTGTACTTAGCAGACAGATGGCAGCATGTTCAAACCGGCTCCTCTACCTCCGAACCTTTCCCACAAGAGAAAGGCGTGCCACAGGGATCTTTGCTTTCAGCCCTACTGTTCAACATTTACATGCAGCCCATCTGCGACATCATCCGCTCCTTCAATATCAACTGCCTGGTCTATGCTGATGATGTTCTACCATATATGCCAATATCAACAGAGCATCCAGACCTCTCCCCACTATCAACCTGCTTTGATGCTGTCACAGACTGGCTACATGCTCAGAGACTTAGAATAAATTTCAACAAAACGGAGGTCCTATTTATCACCAGAAACCCAGATTTCACTCCGCCCACCTCACTGAAAGTATGGGATGCAGAGCTCCTTAGCAAGCCCAGGGTACGGTACCTAGGGGTCATGCTAGACCTACAGCTCAACATGAAAGCCCAGGTAAGCAACATGGTCAAGGCAGTCTACCACAAAATTTGGACACTCCACCACCTGCGTCAGCTACTCTAGCCAGAAGACTTCCGGACAGTCTGTCAAGCCCTAGTAATCCCACATTTTGACTATGCCAACGCAATACTACATGGACTCCCGAAGAGCACGCTGAGGCCTCTGCAGCTGGCAATGAATGCAACTGCCAGAGTCTTGCACAGAGCCTCCAGGAGAGAGCACATAACCCCCATATTGAAACATCTGCACTGGCTGCCAGTATACTGTAGACTCGCCTTCAAAGTTCTTTTGATGACCTACAAAGCCATCAACAAGTGTTCCTCCACCTCCCTCACAGACCTCATCCAGACCACCGCCCTCAACAGAGCTAGGAGACCAGCCGCCACCAATACTCTGATACTCCCAAAGGCGATTACGAAATGTTCACAGGCAACAAGAAACAGAGCCTTTGCACTGTATGCACCCACATGCTGGAATGTCCTGCCCCCGGCCATCCGTGCCATCACCGACCTGGTCCAGTTTAGGAAGTCACTGAAGCACTATCTTTTCCTCCAGCACTTCACTGACCCAGAGGTCTTCTCACAGCCTATCACACTCAGGAACCAGGTTGATATCCCCAAAGCATCCACTATGCCCACTTGCAGCCCCGCCCCATAGACTCCAATACCCCGGCAGGAACAACATATACCTACTCTAACCCACCAATCTGTATATAGCTAGGCCAACCTGTAAATAGTTATGAGCTGCCCACGTAGCCAGTGACAGCCGTTTTTTTGTCTGTACATAGTTACCCTATTAGCCTTGTTAGAAAACCCTGTTCATTGTAAGTCCAGTGTAGGTCCTGCCTGCACTGCACAAATTTGTCTTCTGTAAACCACGCTGATTTTAAAAAGTGCGGTATAAAAGAGACGTTAAATAAATAAATAAAATAAATAACCTGTACATAGTTGTGTCTGCAGCCATGTGTCCGTGCAGCTTGATGTCATGGTCCACCCAGTGGCTGCCTCTGTGCATATCATGATAGGCGATACATTTGGTTATTAGGATTAACGACCAGTGCGTGTGTGGCCCAGAATATAGGGTCGGTTCCCCATAGTTGGCCTGTTGATAGGTATTATGTGTATACTGCGTGATGTACATTGTTGGGCAACGATACAGTACTGTAGGTATGCTCCCACATATCATGGATGCACGCCAGGTCTCCTTCATAGGAATGTATGTCGCCTTGCAAATGTCCACATGTATGCATCAGTGATGGCTCCGTATCTGATGCAACACCCATTGTACCTGTTCACCAGAGTGCACCTTGCCGTCATTGAATGAGGTTGTCTGACAAGGTCACCGTCGGTGACAATGCCGTTCCAAGCTGCAGTGAGTGACGCTATCAGCTGACACTGTGACGATGGGTGCCCCCTGGATATTCTACACGCCACCATGTGACACAGGTTCGTGGCTGTATTCCGATCTGAGGACTGGCCAGGGCAGTTCATTGATGTGATGGTCTCCTGCAGTGTCCAGCTGATCATCTATCTGGAGCACTGGCAGGGTGCATTGTCAACTAGGAGGAGGAACTGTCCAGGAGCCAGCTGGTGTGCTGACAGCAACATGCACATATGATGTATGGTGATGTACAGGGCCCCGTTGAGCACCCCATCCCTGATGTGCGGACGTACAATGCCACTGGCAACAATGCAGCCCCAGATCGTGACTGGCAGAGGATGGCGCACACTGAGGTTGAGACACCCTGGCTGGAAAACCACCTCGGGGACCCCCCACACATATGTGTGGGCCCGCTTAACAAACAGGCCGACGGTGCATTAAGCGCTGAAGAGCAACGTATCCCACATCATAGTCGACCAGTCTGAGGGCCTCCACTCTCACACAATCCTGTTGCGCACTGGTATGTCAGTCAGCAGTGGCTCATTTGGTGCCTGCCACACCCTGAGACACAAACTGCTGGCACTGGTGACGGACTGCTGAGGGGCTGACACAAACCTCACTCCTGTCTGACCAGCCCCGATGTAGCTAAGGAGAGGTAAAACTGTGATCAGTCAGTAAAATGCGGTGAAGTGGGCAGTCGTGGCGTGATGCTGATGCATGTGGATGACCTGAACGGGGCTTGTCCATCACTGAACCCGTTTCCCACCTCATCTGTACAAATATAACAACAGCGCCCAGACTGCAGTCAATGTCTCTGGCTATCTGGCGGCGTGCAACCCCGTCCCCGCCCATGATGGGGCCACAGACACACTCCCTGAATGTCAGGGTCCGAGTCATCCTCATGCCCCATCCAGTAGGCATATGACAATCAAAGTGTCTGTGCATGAGTATAGCTGCATTGTTGCCCAGATATCTGCAATGTGATAGGTTGGTGCAACCTACCTCCTCATTGGCAGAAATGACATGTGCATATTGGATAATTGAGGACCAGTTTGGATGCACGATCCACATAAATAGCTGTGGCCATCTCCCAGTGTCTGCAAGGTAGTTAAATTGGACGCAGAGATGGCAAAGGTGGCAACACTAATAACCAAATGTATCCCCACTAACGTATGAGATGGATGTACATGCTGGGCTAATGCCAAATGTGAGTTAGTTTTAATGTTAACCCACCTGTGGGAGGGTGTTGTTCTGTTGTACCTTTTAATGTTTGCATGGTACCTACTGACACATATTTGTATTAAACATTGTGTAGGCAGCCAACTCTTGCAATGGTCATGTGTCCTCTGTACATACATACTGTAGCGGTAGGTGTGACACCTGTGTGCATGTCCCAGTGTGTATGTATGCCACATACATTTCCCCTGCCCCACAACAGGCTGTGTGGTGCGCCATGTGCGCTGCCGGATGTATCCCCTGATGACATTGTAATATAACCATGTGCTGCACCGTCCAGCAGACATGGACACATTCACATTGTCATGGATAGTCAGTCTGTAGCAGGGATGCACCACATGATATGATGGTGAGGAGGCGCGGATCTGGTACCCATGATGCAGCCTAGATGTGATGTATGCGGGGATCCACGTGTCTGACAGGGTGTTAGTCGGTGCAGCTCACTGAGATGGGGTCTGGTGGGGTGGAGGAGCAGCAGCTCACTAAATGTTCTGGAGGGGGGTAAACAACTGACAGCAGCTAGGTATATCTGTACGTCGTGTCTGTCCGCCAAGCATGTGCTGTTAGTATGCCACTGTGACCTGGTGTGTGTCTGACAGACGGGTCAACCATGTAGATAGCCTGATGTGATGATATGCGGTGACAGAGAGGAGATATACCCTACAATGTTAGTGAACAAGCAGACATATACAGCAGGTGGCAGGGGGAGGGAGGGTATAATCCCAGGCATATGTATGGCTGTTAACACATGACACGGTGCATGGCATACAGGGCATGTGTGGACCTCTCTGTCATGACTGCTGCTGGTACAGACACCCTGCAAGACTGTGACATGGTAGGGCACATATGACCATGGTAACCCCAATTGGGACAGCCCACTCATGGAACCCCCGACACAAACAATGGACATGTGCATATTGGTAACCAAAGGTAATGCATTATTTAATGTGGTGGTCAGTCCAACATACAATCACAGACCTAAGGCCTGTGTGACCACACACGCCCATGCCCCCGCCCCCTCCCATGACCCCCCACACCCCTTGCTGCTGCTGATGCTTCCTCTGGTGCCGCTGCTGGCTGCAGGATATGTCCCGCCACGGCCTCGAGGGCATCTGCCACCCAGCCTATTCCAGCTGCGATCTCCACAGCAGTCCCTCGCAGCTGCCGTGTCTCCAGGTTGTGCTCCCTGATGTCCCTGCAGAGCCTACACACCACCCGCGTGAGGGCCCGCACCGTTTGGCATTGGGCACGCTATACCTGCTGCTGGCCATGCATTTCAGCCCGTTGTGACTCCTCTCCCGGTCCCTATTAGGCATCCGCCTAGGGCCCTGAGGATCCAGTTGCCTTCTAGCACAATAACAGTCTGCAGTCGAGTAATTAAGGCAGAATAAGAATTGGGCTTTATTTCCCCTTCCCTACGGATTTCCTTTTATATAACAAAACCAGGAACAAAAACAGCTTCTTCAAAGAAAAATATGTTCTTTTCCTTTGGTACTTTTTTATAGAGCTTCTGCCCACTTGTTCAGCACAATGATTCAATATCATCAGAGAAACATAACGTACAGTCCATTGGTGTGGTTTCAAGGCTACAGCTATTATTTTCCCACTGCATTAGTTCACAATCCTCCAGGGTTGCAGGTGGGTTAAAATCCTCATAGCTGTTTACATTGTAAAACCTTCTCTGTGAGGCACTGGTTAGCTTATCAGGAAACTGTTCTATGCAAGCAGGGTTTTGAATACCTGGTACTGTGACAGTTTCACTCTGGCTTTCCTTTTCTCTCCAGTAATGAGGAATTACGTCATAAATCCCAGCATTTACTTTAGTTCTTAGGCCATGCCCTGGCCCTCCAGACAAAACAGAGTTCTTAGCTTTTTCTCTCTTAAAGCTAGGTTCCCACCTTCTCTCTGTTGTCCTGGCTCCTCTCTCTGGGCTATAGACAGCTCCTTCCTGGGACCTCCAGCTACCAGCAGTTTGAGCAATGCTATGGCCACGTTCCTGAGAAGATTTCCCCCGGCTGCTTCCTGCTACCGGGCCACACCTACTGCTTCCTTGATTCAGCAGGCTTCCTTCTGTGTGACGTCTGCTCTCAGGCTGGTTGCTCACTCCTCCCAGGTCGCTGCCCCCACTGGCTGTTCCTGGATTTACCCAGCAGCTTTTATCCTCCTGTCCTTTGCATGCTGCCTGTGCTTTCCTGGACAGGTGATCCTGATTAGCTTTTAACCTTCTTGCTACATCAGAACTAGTGTGTGGTAAACTTATTCTATTGCTCTTTTGCCTCCTGTGAGCTGAGTGTGTTTGCTGCCTATCAGACTCCAAGGTAAATTCTTCTTTTTCACCTATTATCATGGGCTGTACACTGGCTACTGTATCACACCGTATAGCTATCAGCTATAGCAAGTGCCTGTGGGTGGGGAACAGTGTGACCTGTGAGACATCTGTTGCCCACACCCCAACATGTATTACCTGCCCATTCCCCACCGTGCCACACCACCCACCCCAGACATGGCCAGAGGGGCATATGTATGTGTGGAGGCGATGCGTAGGTTGTGAACACGTAACCGTGCGCTGCACATGCGCAGACATGTACACCTCTTGCACATATGCAGCGCATGGTTCTGCTATGCCCTGTCACCTGTGGGACGTGTGCAGAACCAGGCGCCGCACATGCGCAGATACATACAGCACATGTGCATGTGCGGCACCTATTGCCACACACATCCCACAGGTGACATGGCATAGCAGAACCGTGCACCACACATGCGCAAGAGGTGTACATGTCTGCGCATGTGTGGCGCCAGGATCTGCATACGCACCCTATGCATCATCTCTGTGCATGCGCAATGCATGCACGCACGTGCAGATGGTAAAACATACTATAAATTAACGTAAACACCTGGTACAAGCTGAGGGGTTAGTGCAGGCGAGCGAGTTTGAAGGCGTGCGTTGTGATGGTGAAGCGAGCAGAGGGTCAGAGGCAGGTTAGGCATGGAGCGTGGCAGGGTTGGTGAGCGGTGGGGGAGGTAGGTGGCTGGGTTGGTGAGTTGTGGGGGAGGCAAGCAGCGGGCTTGGTGAGTGCTGGGGGAGGTGAGTGGCTGGTTTGGTGAGTAGTGGGGGAGGTAGGTGGCATGGTTGGTCGGTGGTTTGGAGGTAGGTAGCAGGGTTGGTGTGTGGTGGGGGAGGTGAGTGGCAAGGTTGGTCGGTGGTGGGTGTGGTGTGTGGCTGGTTGGTGAGTGATGGGAAGGTGAGCGACGGGGTTGGTGTGTGGTAGGGGGTGAGCAGCGGGGTTGGTGTGTGGTGGGGGAGTTGAACAACGGGGTTGGTGTGTAATGGGGGAGGTGAGTGGCAGGGTTAGCATGAGGTAGAGGAGGTGAGGGGGGTTTGGGTTTATAGTGTCCACTAAGGTGGGTTTTGTGGTTGCTGCATGTGCACTGGGAGATGTGTAGGGCTTGCGGTTGCCTGATGGGGGAGATGGTGTCCATGGGGCTGGGGCACAGGGCAGGGGTGTAATTCCGCTGCAACACCGACCTGCAGCTGTTGGGGCAGGCCAGGCAGGGACTGTGCCGGCACGGCACAGGAGGTGTGCCAAGTTGTAGGCTCTCCAGCCTTGCCTCTACAGGCCCAGGGCCTGGCTCCAGGACGTGCGTGAGGACCAGGTCATCTCCCTCTACCACCTGAGCACAGGGGCTATTAAGGAACTCTATGAGGATCTAAAACCTGACCTCGAGCCCCTGACTGGTCGGTCACATGCCATACCAGGTTTGGTCAAGCTCCTTGGTGCCCTACATTTCTTTGCCTCTGGCTGTTTCCAGTCATCTGTGGCCACAATGGGTGGCTTGAGCTGCCCCACTTTCTCACGCTGTCTCCACCAAGTACTGCGTGCCATGATCAACTGGGTTGGGAATTACATTGCATTTGCCAACACTAGGCAACAGTGGGGGACCCTGAACCAGGCCTTTGAGGTATTTGCTGGGTTACCACACGTGATGGGAGCTATTGATTGCACACATGTTGCCCTGGTCCTGCCCAGAGACAGGGAGGCAGTGTTCCGCAACCGCAAACACTACCACTCCCTGAATGTTCAGGTTGTATGTGATGCAGGTATGTGTATTCTGAATGTGGTCCGCGGTTTGCAGGGTCTACCATGACTCCTATATCCTGCATCACTCAGCACTGTACAGACAATTTGAGGCCGGTCAATTTGAGAACTGTATACTGCTGGGTGGGTATTTGTCATCTCTGACATGCACATCGTGTACCCCTGACTAGCCGTCTGCACATATGTCTGTCTTTGACATGTGTCCCGAGTTGTGTGTGTGTGTCATCTGTGTGTGTGAGAGCTGATGCAGGGGGGGGGATCACTCCAGGTCTTCTGTGCTGCGGTGCTGTGTGTTGGTAGCACACTGACTTTTGACGTTTCAGGCCATTTGACATTGTGTGTTTGGGTTGGCACAGTACAACACACATGTATGCTTCATGTTTATCAACAGTGTGGTGTTGTCTATGCCATCCTGCCTGCCTTGGTGGGGTACCTGTTCCTGTCGCACCATCTGTGTGTGGACAGTAGCATGACCGTCACATGCTTGCACATGTGTGCATCTCTGCCCCTGTACAGGGTGCATTGCATGTGTGTCTCTGATATGTTCAGGGCTGGCGCTGCTACCTTTCGGCATCTGGTGTCTGCCCATGTGTCTGCTGTGGTTCAGGATAATGTTGTTTGCACTCCTTCTATCTCCCCCGTGCTCTGTATCTCACACCTCCAAACACTGGCGCATAGTTGTTGTGTCCCATCAAGTGTTCCCCTATGTTTCTGTCTGACCTGTAAGTGCTGTTGGTTTGCACATACATTCATGTGTGCATGTGTGTGGATATCGGCTCCTGGTTTAACGTTCAACATTTCTTTCTACAGGTGACACAGGATATGGGTGTCGGCCCTGGTTGCTAACCCCTGTGCGTCTACCATGGACATGTGCAGAGATGAGGTACAATGAGGCCAATGCCTCCAGTCGCTCCGTCATCTAGTGCACCTTTGGTGTTTTGAAAAGTCACTTCAGGTGTCTGGATAGGACTGGCAGGGCCTTACAATACCAACCTGTGACAGTGGCAGAGATCATTATTGCCTGTTGCATCCTGCACAGCATTGCTCTCAGGCACAATATCAATGTCCAAATTAATGAGGATCTGGAAGACAATCCAACATGCCCTCCTGTACGTGCCTGTGGTGACACACGTGAGGGCGCAGTACTCAGGCGGCAGCTGATTGAGGAGTTATTCTCATGTGAGTACTGGATATTTTGGAAATAACATTTGGATAGATAGTTGTACTACTACTACTACTGAGCATTGGTATTGCACTACCAGTCATACGCAGCACTGCACTGACATTGCTGACACAATGCCTGGCCATCAGAGCTTACAATGTAGTCCAACCGCTAACACAGAAGGTGTGAGCAGGGGACAACAGCGGGTGGAGGTGATTAATGTAGTCAGGATTATTAGACGTAGGCAATGTGGTAAGCTGTCACACATGGTTTTGAGATGGTTGGAGAGGGTGGCTGCCTTGCAGCCACTGGTAGTTAGTTCCAGGCATTGGGTGCTATGAGGTGACAGGTGTGTGGTCCCGCATTAACAGTGGGGGAGCGGCCTATAGATAGGACCAGTTGCCTTGACGTGTGGGGATCACATTTGGGGGATGTGAGGGGATTGATTGGATTGTATGCTCTGATGAGCAGGGACTGTGTGTTACATGTTTCGGTATGGCGATGCATACAGGTGTTAGCACTATTTGCATGCTCAGTAGTAGTAGTATTTGTAGTACTTGAGTTATGCAAGTCAAGGTACAGGGCAACCACAGTGTGGCTGCATGTATAGATCAGCAGGTGCGCCTTGACCTGTCTGCATAGACAGATCGGGAGCCTGTGAGGTGTCCTGACAGGTGGAATATTATTGCCATGCTGAGGCTGCCAGTAGATTAGCCATGCAGCACAGTGTTGCATACACTGCGGCAGACAGATGATTTCGAGGCAGATCAGCAAGGTGTAGGTTACAGTGACCAGGATGGCAGGTGATGAAGGGGGGCATTAGCATTTTATTTGTGTGTTCTGGGGTGACAGCAAGAATCTTGCTGATGTTATCTAGAAGGACACCGCAGGCCTTAGCTACATGATGGGTATGTGTGGGGAAGAGGAGCGAGGGGTCATAGAGAACTGCTATCTTGCAGACCATGTCGACAGAAGGTGTACCAACCTATACACAGACACTGTAAAGGTTGGGGAGGGTTTAGGGGCGATGATCAGATGTCTGGTTTTGGCCATGCTCAATTCATGCAGTGGGGGAACCTTCAGCCAGCAATGTCAGGGAGCAAGCTGAGATCGGGGTGTGGATTGCCAAACATAGTTCAGGTGTGGAGAGATATCTTTGGGACAATCAGCGTACAGCTGCTACTGATAGCCAGGGGATGTGCCTGCTGCACCAGGGAACTGGGTATGGGGCCAGGGGAATGTAGCAGCCCCTGCATATATCCCTTTTGTACAGCAACTGGGAGCAAGTTAGCAGTGGAGGTGGACCCACAGGAACACACACTGAAGGTGCTATGGGAGACATATGGGGGAAGCAGGATTGCACCGAGATCTTTGGGCCGAGCACGTACAGGGTAGCAAGGTGACGGTTGTGGTCAACGGTCTCGAGGGCAGCAGAGAGGTCACATAGGGGATGGACAGACTACAGGCCCTTGTATTTGGCCAAGGACACGTCTGTGGTGAGTTTGGGTGGGGGCAATTAGGTACAGTGTCATGATGAACTGCCAGACTGTGACAGATCTAGGGGGTTATGAGAGCTGAGGACATGAAGGTGGTGTGTTTGTTGCACAGCTCCAACATGACATATGTATGTTTCCCTTATGTTTCTCAATCCACAGGGCATGCTTGGTGACGTTCCTGTTGCTATTGTGCAGTGGCAGTTGTGTGTACCTCATTCAACGTGCAGGGCACTGGGGTAGGTGGACATACAGGTAATTCATCTGTGTGGACAGTCAGGAGCAGCACATGTCAGAGGTTATCTGTCTAATGCACATATGTTGTGGATGACCTATTTAGCGTGCTCCACTGTACCCCATATGTTGATGTTGGCCACACAAATCCACATGTGTTTGTGCCCAGTTTGTCTTCTCCAGCACTGTCTCTGGGACACATCCAACAGAGCTGCGTGTGTCTACATGTCCTAGGTGTTCTGGTGGTGGGCCACACTTACACCCTTCCCTGACATTGTAGTATTGGCCAACAGCAGTGTATCATAGCATTTGCATGACCTTTAGCTCCGCTATTCTCCAATTGTGCACATACAGGCCATATGTTACTGGTAGCACACTCACATTTTCATATTGTGTGTGTGTGTGTGTGTGTGTTTGGAGGTGGCTCTGTTATGATACAGTGTGCATACAGGTGGCAAAAGCCAGAAAAAGCATGAATAGCAACATGTAAGCAAGTGTACACACAGATATAGATATATATGTCACAGCTGCCCCATAATGCCTGATATAGCAATGAAAGTGTCACCAATGTAACCCAAAACAAAGGCCAAATGCAAAATGAGGATATGGTAACAGGTACAAGAGGCACATGATCCCAGAGAAGGCCAAAAAAGGAACCTCACAGACATGCAGAGATACTGTATCACCATGCAGCAGGTCCCCTGCAATCGGTGGTGTGGATACATGAACCATATACAGAGCTCACGGTACATTGGATGCACAAATGAAGGACAAAATGGACAATCACACTGCCACACTGCAAATGTCATGGGCGAAGGTGAGTGGTGGAATGTCAGGGGATAAAGAGGACTATGCATACATGCAATGCTATGTTTGTAAATCAATGTACAGCAGCACATCTGTACAGTAACCAAACACAATGACCTGTATATGGAGTTTGAAAGAAAGGTCGAAGATGGGCCAGTACCCCACACAGAAGCCACTCTGCCACACACTCTGGTGTACCAACATATTCAGTCACATGCATATGCACCATGTACGTTGAACCATGACACAGTGTGCATACAGTTTGCATTATCATGTGGTGGGCGGGGTCTGCACACCTGTGGAGCAGTGGTGCGTGTGCTATCTCTACCTTACTGGTGTTGACCTTGTGCACAGTGTGCGCTGTCAGCAACACTTCCCTGGTGGCCAGTGGATGCCAGGGCAGGTGCGACACAAAAATATAAGGTTAAGATTGGAGAGTCTTCTAAAGGTCCAAATGGGAGTTGATCCTTGTATTTTCCTTTACTCCAATCTTCAATGAAACAATCAAGCTGAGTGGTGGGAATTAATAAGGCTTTTATTTCCCTTTTCACAGTGGTTCTAAATAGTGGGTTAGAACTTTAAAGCAAATGTCCTTAACTCAGGTAGCAAACAAACTGAGGGTTCAAAGCAAAAACTGTTATACGTCACAGGAATGGAGGTGTTCAAACAAATACCAAATGCTCTGCTGGCAATTCACCCAATCACAAGTCTGGCAGTGACTCTAAACTTTCAGAAATACAAAGTGTACAGTCCATCTCATGGTCAGATAAATCTCCTGCCAGTTCCACTTGCATTGGCTCGCTATCAGAAAGCTCTGATTCTATATCCCTGGTTTCTTGTAAAACACATTCAGGGGTTTTGTATATTTTCTGTAGCAGTTCCCAATGTCCTTGGCCTAGCCTAGGGCATCGGCCACGTGCTGTGTGAGGCTTTAAAGTACCCTCTTTCCTTAGAGGCTTTATAGCAGCTTTATCATAGCTTTTACCATTCACAACTTTCTTATTAGGCATACATTTCTCATATCTTGTATGGCAGCAATCCTCAAGTAACCGGCTTTCTTCCACTGCCTGCCTTTCCCAGGCAGCAGCTTGGTGAAATCCTTTTCTATGCAGGTTAGGCTTACCCTGTAGCCTTTGACTTCCTTCTCCTGGTGAAGGCCTGCCTCTGTACAAGCCCAGCTTCTGGCTTTCTGACTCAGTATGGCTTGGCTTCTCCAGCTGACTCTTGTTTGGCTTAGGGTTGCAGTTACAGCAGGGCTTTTGCCTCTGAGGGCAAACAGCTCTCGGTTTGGCTTGAGCTGACACCTCCTTAGGTCCTTCCTCAGCTCCTGAGAAATCACCTCTCCCTCCTGGGAATCCTCTAGCACTAGAGTAGTCAGGTTTCCACTTCCACCTCTCTCTCTTGGTGCTGCCAGTGATTCTCCCCTTGCTTCTGCTAGGGCTGCTGCTTCTGCTGCTGCTTCGTCTGTTGCCTGTGCTGCCTCTTCTCCTTTCTCCTTTCCAGTCTTCCACACTCCCCTTATGAAGCCCTCCTGCTTTTGAGGCTTGGAAGCTGGTTGGCATTTCCTCGTGACCAGCTGGGCGTGACTCTTCAGTCTCCCTGAAGACACTCTTGCTCCCTCTAGCTGGTTCCTGGGAATATTGCAAGTCTTTTTCTCTGTGAAAAACACCTTTTTTCTCTCAACTGGGCTCTCATCAGCCCTCGCTGCATGACACATCCCCCTTCTTTTTTTTTTTTTTTTTAAACTTTTATTTTCATTTTGCAACAAACAAAAGAAACAACACACCAAAAGAGACAAAACAAGTATACAATAAGGAAAAGTAAACCCATTACCCCCCACCCCGATGCTTCTTCTCTACCCGATTATATCAGCATGTGAGCGCTTCCAATTAACAGTGATTATACATCAAACGATCAAAAGAGTATCTACAATACAGCATGATCATGGGACAAAGATATATACAAAGTTAGACAGTCAAATGAGAGCATTTAGCAAAATGTACATAGTCATTGAGCAGCTTCCATTGAGACCAATGAGAAGGAGTCTGAACGGAGAAAGCGAACAGACGAGGTATTTGTTCATATTTACCGTGAAGACAGGCATGATTCCACCATTCATTGGGGCTCAAATGGGAGCTAAGTTTCCAGTATTACTTAATTAGGGAAATAGCAATGCTAAGCATAAAGTTCGAAAGGAGATAAGCCATTTTTGGGAGAGAGGGGATCCCCGCAACTGGGCGAAGTCCCACTATCCTCCAAGAAAGGGGCTCCTGAGAGTGCGAGATAGACTAAATACGACCCCAGACCCGACGCCAGTAATACTGTAGTGCGGGATATTCATGCATAACATGAGGCAATGAACCAATGGCCGCAGGACGTGTCCAGCAACCATTGCCCTGAGTAGTGTTCCATTTGTCTAATCTGTGAGAAGTGTAAAAACACCGGTGGGCTAGAAAGGAGAGGGTCTGAATGAGTGAGGCGGATCGGGAACCCGTGTCCCTCTACTCCTGATAAGGCTCTATTGCTCCGAGATCAAAGTCACAAGCAATTCTCTCTCCCATACTTTCTGCGCTATAGGGGTATCTCTAGGTATAGCATTACAGAAGGTTTAGTAAAATTGGATGCTACACCCGGTGAATTACCGAGAGATCGGAAAGTCTCCAATCAACCTTATATAGAGAATGCCGATGGCGGGAGTACTCTAGTGGATCAAAGGCGATGCTGAAGTTGCACTGACCAGAGTCGGGAGTCTAAAGATTGAATAAGAGTATTAAAGGCACCTAATGTGTCTAAAAGCATTGGTGGATAGTGGGAGTGTGAGGGGAGAGTCATACCAGGGAGAAAGGTAAGAGGAATCGGTTCGCAAAGGCCCGCTTCTGTATCTAGCCACACAGGTCTACTCGGTACTGGCTCTTCCAACCAACGAGCACCTTGTTTGAGAAGAAAAGATTGAGGGAACACTTGAGTAAAATCGCCACCAAGTATTAATGGAGCATTGGCAGAGGCCGAGGCCAACTGCGCAATACTTGCATAGTAAGCAGGGTTGTCCACATTCGGGGCATAATGCAAATACACGTGAATTCACTATCTCCAACCTCAAGGTGTACACGGGCCCATCTACCCTTCTTGTCAGCGCTAATATCAGGTACAGTAGCGTGCTAAGACTTCTTAACCAAAGTGGCTATCCCGTACCATTTGAAAACGGTGGGAGAATAGGCAGCTACCATGTGAGGCTTAGCATTGAGTTTCAGTGTTTCAGCAGAGTTTAAATGCGTTTCCTGAAGAAACACTAAATCAACATGCTCATGGCTAAGATAGCTAAGGATTTTCTTTCCTTTGAGTGGACCATTAATGCCTTTGACGGTGAATGATAAGATTTTACATAAGGCCATACAGAAAAGTTAAAAATTCTGAGCATGATAGCACACATAATTTCACTGTGTCCCTCAAACTGACTGTATCTGGCTGTACACATGACATAGGAAAAATAAACTAATATAATACAATGAAGCGCCCCACATTAACAAAGAAAACCGCAGTACGGTAGAGGAGAAGCAAAACCCCAAAATTACTGGCGACCATGTGTCTGCGGGGAGAAACCCCAGAGAAGGCCAAAATTGAAAAAACACATAACCTGTAGGACTGTGCGTGCTCCGAATCCGACCGAGGCACACATCATGAAGGGATAGGAGACCAAAAAACAAAAGTCATATAGAGAAAGAAAGAAAGTCCAGGCTATTTCTGTGCTTGGCTATGACCGCCGCATCGGGCCCTTCAAAATGGCGGATAGAGCCGGCAAATAAGAGTCCAAACTTTGGGATTAGCGCATCTGCTCTGCTTCTTTGGAGTCTAAAAATGTTGATAGTAGATCAGGATCTTCGAACGTCCTGGTTTGGTTATGGAGAGTCACTCGGAGCTTCGCTGGATACAACAGGCCAAAGCGAGCCTGTAGCTGTTGAAGTCGAGGGCGAAAAGCAAGGAGTTTCTTCCGACGGTCAACGGTAGGCTTTGCCAAATCAGGAAAGAAGGAGACCTTACGACCTTCAAATTCCAAATGATGATTCGCTCGGGCAGCATGTAAAATTTGTTCCACTTGTTGATATCGTAGCAAGCTAAAGACAATAGGCCGGGGGGTCGTGCGGTTGAGCGCCATGTGAGCAGGAACACGGTGTGCACGATCGATTTCCAGTTCTTTATGAAAGGTGATCTTCAGCAAGGAGGGAAGAGTTTTGAGCAAGAATTCTCTTATATCTCCTGCTTCCACCCCCTCCGGCACTCCGAGGAGCCTCACATTGTTGCGACGGGCTCGATTATTGCTATCTTCTAACTCCTTTTGAAGATTCTGTATCTGACGCTCAGCCTCGTCCAGTTTGTCAATTTGGAAGTCTCCACCTTTTGCTGGGTGACCATCTCTGCTTCCAAATACCGCTCAGTGAGAGGTATTGCACCAGCAGTGGTATGGCAACTCTGCAGAATGAGAAAGTTCTGCACTCTGTTTGGCACTGCAGACATATATTGTTCAAGTATTATCTCATCCATTAGTGTATCTACTGTCTTCCCCTCAGGCTTTAGCCATTTGGTCACTAGACCGCATATTCTATGGCCAAGGGCCTTAGGCGTTTCATCTGCCCTGAGAGAAGTGGCTCTAAACATCTTATTGTACAATAAAGGTGTAAGGCCTAGTCGATCCCTAATAGCACTAACAACTTCCTCGTAATTATTAGCAAGAGCAGGTGGCATTGCCCTGTATGCAGCAAGCGCTTCCCCCGTGAGGGACGCTGCAAGGCGAATGGCCCATTGCTCGGGTGGCCAACGTGTGGAACATGCAATTCTGCTAAAGGAATCTAAAAAGTCATCTACATCATCAGTAGGGCTTAACTTCCCTACAGTTAGGTCATTGTATGTCCATTGTCCATCCCTTGGATTGCCTGGTCCAGCCTCCTGTAGCTTCTCTGTGTTGGCCTTAGCCAGCGCCTCCCGCTGCTGAGCCAACCAGGTTTCCATAACCTGCAGGACTGGCTGTTGCTGTGCTTGCAGAGCCTGGAGGGCCTGCACTTGGTTTTGCCGCGCGAACTCAGCTTGTCTGTCGAACTGTAGTGCCATCCACGCGCAAAGCTCCTTTTGCTCTATGCTGCACCTGTAAAAAGAGAACACAAGAAAAAAAAAAAAGTGTGGCTCCACTAACAAATGAGCTCCCTTTTTTTTTTTTCTCCTTTCCTCTGATATCCTACACAGATCAGGCTTAATTACATGTTACCTGACATCCGTGTTGAATCAGCTTTGGAATAATCGTTGCTGTCCCACTCTGCAGCTCTCCGCCCCTGGTGTCAGCAACAGG